>JAJEKV010000147.1:311909-911909 GCA_021234155.1 Isoetes taiwanensis | reverse complement strand
AAAACAGAATCTAGTTACAGGTCCATAATCCATAATCCATAATGGTCACACTTAGACAACTTCTCCCAAACAAGAACAAAGAACAATTAAAAACACCGCGTCATTTTGGACCATTCAAGAGCAAAATATAGCACTGATTATTGCATTACTCTACAAATGGCTTCAATAAAATTTGCTACATGAGAGAGAAACTGCACTGATCTGCAATTGTTAGCATTTGCACTTTGTCATCTCATTTCCAGGTTAACGAATTAGTTTTGCACTCTAGCCACATGTTTGCATGTGGAGATGCTTTTGTTAACGTGATTACCTTATATAGTTGGGAAAAAATAATAGTCAGTACATAACTTTGTGCTGCAGAACTTGAATGATGTGAGCGATACAACATATGTCTGACCTTTCTGCTTTCTTTCCTTGTACTACATTTGAGATAGCCACACGAAGCAAAACATCTGCACTACATATGGCATATAACCAGATAGCTTATGAACCATGAGGGTCTAGTGGACATCTGTCGTTTCCACTTTGACTCAATGCTTGGAGTGCATCAGAACATCATAGATACAAAGCCCTGCCAACCTAATATTGTAGTTTGAAGGGCATTCCTTGCTGCCTGCAGAGGCCACGAAAATGCAAAGCTAGCTGAGCAGGAAGCATTGGAGATTCTTAATACCAATCCTTACTCTCTTAAGGCCTTGGACCTGCAAAACATTTTTCCAACTTTACCACCAGCAAGCAATGGCATCTAAATTCACTCTCGAATATCTACAAATGCAAAAGGCACCTCCAGCCCAGCATTCTCTACAAGGTGCCGAACTTCGTGCTTGCGTCCATCATTGACTTGCATATTCTAATTGCAATTAGCAAAATGCAAGGACATTAATTGTAAATCGAGTTAAATGGGACAATCTTGAATATTTACCACAATAAATAAGTAAACGTCTTTGTTTTTCCCGGCCGGGAGTTCAACTTCCTTGGGAATACACAAAACACCATCCACTTTTGTTCCACCAATAATAGTTTGTAGTTGCCGCCTACTAACCTTCTCATCTACTGATTTGCAATATACCTGGTACAAGGCCCCGCAATTTTATCGATGACTATCCAATGTTTGTGTTGAAAATTGTCTCTCGCCAAATATTTTGAAGAGACATTAAATATTCTGAAGGATTTGGGACTCACTCCTTGGTAACTCCAGAAGTTGGATGTGAAACCTTATGTCCAAATTCTCCTGCCAAGTTAAGATCAATTTATGCAATTAAATAATAAAGCTTTATGTGCTTACATATCTTACCATCATTTGTAATTAAAATAAGTCCAGACGTAGCAACGTCTAATCGACCAACCATAAAAAGTCTAGGTGTAGGCATCCCTGGATTTTGTTGAGCCTGTAATTAGGTTTAACAAGGAAATGCTAGTTAAAAGACATGGAAACACAAACGAGAATAAAATAACACCCGACTACCCAAGTCTTGAAAAAACTGTCAAGAAGCGTAAGAACTGATTTTGTCCCAATAACTAGGAGTCCCGTACTGTTGCCATGAATCAAAAACAATGCTATCTGGATTCCATCTGCCAAAATATCAAGTGACTTGTGAGTCTAGCATATTCAGATTATGGAGCACAGCACAGGTTACCTTCGATCATTTTTGTTGACGAAAAGTGGTGCATAACTTGCCATTTCCACAAGTCGCTGGATATCAAGGATTCAAAATCAGGTTAGTTAACTAGCTTCTCCTCATGTGTCTATTTCCTTACCTATTTAATTCCAGGCCAATAAGAAATGCACCTTCAAATGCCTGCAAGAAGATGAGTAGAAGATTGCATATTAAATGGATAGAATCCTTTTCATTTATACCCTCACCTTTGGACCATCTCTGCTTATATAATCAAATTGATGAACCATTGAAAATAGAGTGGATGCAGATGTATAAATCTGACACAAGAAAAACATTGGATAAATTAAATGTGATTGTCTGCTTATGTCCTTATCAGGATGTTACATACATGAAAGTCAAAGAGATCTGCTGGATGGTCAAGTTGTTTTGATGACCCATCGCAGTTGTAAATCAATTTGATGTCAGGATAGCTCAACTTAATAGCTTTATAAAACTTCATATAATTATCTGATTGAATAAACAGAGTTTTAATGAATACAACTGCTAGGAAGTAACTTGGAGCAGAGATACAAGGCCAGACATTCAAACCTCGATAATATTGCTTTCCACATTCCTCATTTCCTATAGCAATGTTGTTTAAATGGGTCGGGGTGTCCCATACTGGCACGCAATGCTCCCCATTTTGTATTGGTAGGGCCTTTGGCAAATTCGATACCGTCAAGTATGTCCTATGCAAAAGTTTCAGTTATATCTATATCTATATTCAGCACATAAAATTCTAAAAAGATGATAATTGTGAAAGTTTATTCTGAACAATAAACAGTGCAGTTCCTTGCCTTGGTTGCAATCTCTGGCAATTTTTGGTCTTCCGACCTCTCTAGTTGGTAGTTAGCTTCTCTGCTTTTCTTTTCTCCATTCCTTCTCCATTTGTAACTATTTCGTAGCCCTCTTTGCTTAATCATCATCCTTTCGGTCTCCTTTGTTGTTTCCTCCTGCAATTTCTCAATTTTTAATGGCTTCGGCTGAAAATTCGAAAAAAGGGAAATATACCACTGCAAAAACCCTAAACTTTAATTCCATTTCTCTTCTGCACCAATTTATGCTCCTGCCCGCCAGTGATCGAGCCGATCTGCTATTCCAGTTAAGTAATTTCCATGAGCATCCCTCTTCCTTCATAAAATTTGGGGATTTTTCTGACTCTGGCATCTTTCAAAAAGGTATGCATCACCTTGATCGATCCACTCCTATCTGGGACGATCTCTCCAAGGATCCTGGTTACAATGGCGTCCCATCTCTTGATGCAAATGGTATTCCCATTCGAAACGGACTCCAAAGGCCAACTGTTGAAATTTTGACTGACCAGGAACTTGCAAACAACTTGGGTAGAATGAAAGCTCTGACCCCGCCCTCTGTTCTTCAGTTCAAAGGTATTAAGCTTCACTCCACTGTTTGCTTCAAGAATTCAGACATTACAAAATACTGCTGTATTGATTACCTAGGATAGACAAAATCGGGCTGAAAATTGAGAGAATGTGGGATCAGCTCTTAAAACTCCACAAAGGAATTATCATTAACTCTATATTCTGGCTTAACTTTCCTTACATCATGATTGAATGTGGATCCTCCAGAACTACCAACTATTTTCTCAAGATTGGTCGAGCTACCTGTGATACTTTCCAGCTTAACTTTCTTAAGTGGAGTCCTACTCTCTCTCTTCCTGATTTTGAAAAGCTTTGTATTGCTCATGTGCAAATGAATGACCTTAGCCCAATTTACTAGCATGAAGATTGCTTCTTTCAAATCTTTAATTCTATTGGCACTTACATTGCAACTGAATTCTCCTCATTTAAACCTCCAAGATGCTATGTTCAACTTGATTTTTCTAAGCCAATTCCAACCTCTATTCCTTTCATTGACTATTTTAGATCCAAAGCTTCTATTCAATTAAGATGGGTAGGTCTACCAAATCTCTGCCATGCTTGCAACTCTAGGCATTTCTCCTGTTCACAATGCTCAATTTCAGCAGAAAAGGAAAAGGAAAAGGCAGATTTCTCAGATTTCAATAAAAGGGGATCATTTGGCCAAGCTCAACATCAAATTCAGGACTCAGATCAACAAGCTGAACATTTTGTGCTTAAAGATAAGAAGATTGTGGATAGAAACAGCACTTGGAATGTCAATGTCAATGTCAATGGCAGTCATAAAAGAATTCAAAGAAAAAAAAAAGATAATGGCTCAAGATAAATTGGCATTAAATATAGACCAGTCTCAAACTCACAGCCATTTCTCTGGTTTTTCTGGTTATTCATCACTGTCTCAGCCTACTGTTAAAATAAAAGTATTGAACAGAGGCAATATGGATACTCTCACCAACAACTCTGCTCCCATTGAGGACTTCAAGCTGAAAGGTCCAATTCAGGAAGCCAGAGCAATTCAAGACAGGTCCCTTTCAAAGGGAAAGGCTCCACAACCACCCCAACTCTGGGTCCACACTTAAAAACAACAGTAAAAAAAAGACCACATGTCGTTGTTCAAAAAAATCTACATGTGGTTATGTGGAGGTGTGGTTTATTAAGAAGGCGGTGTAGTTTTTTTTAAGGAGCTATAGTTTTTTTTTTTTTTTGAAGGTGTGGTCTTTTTTTAAGGTGTGGTTTTTTTAAAGGAAGTGTTGTTTTTTTTTAAAGAGGGTGTTGTTTTTAAGAAGGCGTTGTTTTTTGAGGTGTGGTTTATAACTAGGTGTAGTTTTTAAGTAGTTGTTTTTTTATGGAAGTGTAGTTTTTTGAGGTGTGGTTTATAAGGAGGTGTAGTTTTAAAGTGGTTGTTTTTTAAGGAAGTATAGTTTTCTGAAGTGGTGTGATTTTTTTAATCGAGGTGTTGTTTTTTGAGGTGTGGTTTATAAGTAAGTGCAGTTTTTAAATAGCTGTTTTTTAAAGTGTGGTTTATAAGTGGGTGTAGTTTTTAAGTGGTATTTTTTAATGAAGTATGGTTTTCTGAAGTTTAGTTTTTAAGAAGCTACATTTTAAGAAGTATGGTTTTTTTGAGGTATGGCTTATATAACTAGATGCAGTTTTTAAGTACTAAGTATGGTTTTTTGAGGTGTAGTTTATCAGTAGATGTAGTTTTTAAGTGGTTGTTTTTTTAAGAAGTGCGGTTTTCTGAAGTGGTGTGGTTTATAACTAGGTGTAGTTTTTGAGTAGCTATTTCTTAAGGAAGTATAGTTTTTTTGAGTTTTTTTTTAGGCTTTATCTTAAGCAAAGCACCACCACCTGGAATATTGTTTGTGTGCTTAAATTTAAGAATATAATATATTGTTGTACATTCATGGAAAATACCTTCAACAGTTAGATCCAAGGTGGCTCAAACATGCCACGTGGCCCCAACATGGAACAATTGGAGTTTATTCTAGAGCCCAATGCTATGGTGTATTTTTCCCGTGGTGGTACGAGTCCCCCATGCTGTATTTTTTCCATAGTGGTGGCAATGGTTGCCAAAGGTAAAAAAATATTTGCCTCTCTTTCCAAAGCTAAAAGCCATGACTTTCCAATTTTAGAATATTATTATGGCCATGCAATAAAATCCTTCCTCAACTAGGCATTCAAGCCATTCATCATCTCTAAGTTTAAGAAAACATTAAGATCCCATCGTATGAGCAAGAACCTCAGTGTATTTACTTGAATATGTATTATGCACCCCTGTAGTATGTATTCCAAACTTACCATTGTATTGTAGGGAATAAACAAAATTCGAACCTCGAATATCTTGTCAATTCGAATTTACTAATTTTGAGCACACACATAGACAGTGTAGAGTGCACAAATGTTTTATCCGGCCGAAATTGTAGCATCCTTGATTTCATAAAAATGGCTATACCATTAAAGTAAAAGGAGCAAGGCATACCAAAGTCATCTCAATGAGCCAAATGCGAGCTTTTGCAAAACACCTAGCATTTAAAGAAGGCATTGAAGCCAATATCAGGTTTCAGCTCTCATTCTAGGCTATATGAAGAGCTTCCTATCATTCTAGACTATATGAAGAAATAGCCCCCATACTATATGTCATTAGACAGATCACAAAGAGAGCTTTCTAACGCATCAAATTTCATCCAAAACGGACTACTGGATCAAAAGTTATGATTAAAACTGTATTCATAAAAAATTTGAACTTTCTGACGAAATATTGGACGATTTTTCTGACGAATCTCATGATGATATGTCTGACGAAATGCCTGACGATATGTTTGACGAAAAAACTGACGAAAATTTCTGACGTAAAAACTGACGTTTCACCTGACGAAACTTTTGACAAATAGTTTTTGACGAATAGCCCGACGATATATTTGACGCAAGATCTGATGAATAATCTGACGATTGATGTGACGAATGTTCTGACCCAAAATCGTTAAAAAATGTGTCAGAGAGTTATTCGTCAGTATTTTCATCAGTATAAACGTCAGGTCAAATCTTTTTAGACAGTCTGACGTCAGGTCTCCAGGGTAATATTGAAGTTTTGTGTCCATTGGCAGAGTCAATTCACCGTTCTGGAGTGGGAGAGTTGCCCGTCCATGGCCAGCGGCCTTCGGGAGAGGACTTTTGGGGCGAACTGCTTTAGGAAGGTTTTAAGGGTCCATCTTCTAGCATCAACACCCTCCCTGTACCTGATGACATTGTGCAAGATCCTGATCGAATCTGATGAGGATATGGCCTCCGAAACATAAACCTTGTGTGTTGCTAGGTTATTGAAGGGTTTACGTTATGGAGGTCGAGTTTTAGTCGGTTGCACTTGGGACATGGTCGAGAAGCTGCAGTTGAAAACACGAAGGAATAGGAATTGATGGAATGGGGTTTGGATTTATCCTCATCCCAGTGTGGCAATTAGAAAGTAGATGAGAAACCAAGAAACTTTGTTCAGAATATACTTGCTACAAAGCCTTAAGTAGCTTACATAGAGGCCTTGCATCAACAAATCTTGTATTGCCCTAATATCTGGTTGAGGGATCTTGCAATAGCCTGCACAAAAGAGAACATACGGAAAAAGATAATTTTGTTCAGAATATACTTGTTGCAGAGCCGTAAGTAGAGGCCTTGCACCATGTCTAGTTGAGAGATCTTGCAAGAGCCTGCATAAAAGAGAACATAAGGGAAAAAAACCTAAGGACATCAGATGTCAAGACCGACCTTTGCCTCTTCAACTTCATGTCTATGCAGAAACCACCATCGCTAGAGCAAGAAAAGGGCAAAACAGGTCGTGGGCTATCTGAGCCGTCCACTTTTAGGGTAAATCTTAACCACTCAATTTAGGGCGTGATGCATTACATACTTACACCAAAACCTTATAATATAAAGATAGTGGCTTGTTTTTTAAACATGACATGTGTTTTTTAATGCTTGAAATGTTGTGCCCCTATGCTCAAGCATCCTCCTAGGCTTGAACATGCCACCTTGACTCAATCATGAAACGTGGGTCAAAAATACCACGTGGCTCAAACTTGCTACACTGACTCAAACATACCATATAGATCATGTCACATAGACTCAAGCACCTAGGCTCAAACATGCCACCTAAGCTCAAGCATTGCCCCTAGGTTCAAACATGCCCTAGGATGAAACATGCCACATAGGCTCAAACACCTCGGCTCAAACATGCCACGTATGCTCAAACATACCACCTAGGCTAAAGCATTGCTCTCAAGGTCAAACATGCCCTAGGATCGAACATGCCACATAGGCTCAAACATGCCACCTAAGCTCAAACATGACACGCGGCTCAACATACCACATAGGCTCAAACGTGACATGTGGCTCAAATATGTCCCTAAGTTCAAACATGAGATGTGAATCAAACTGGACACCTAGCTTAAACATGCCACATGGTCTCAAACATGCCACTAGGCAGGCACAAACAAAAACAGGGCATTAGTCTCCTTAATTTTCGGTTGAAATCTTTATTTTCCATTAAGTTGATCCCCTTGGAAAAAAAGCATAAAAAAAACAGGGCATTAGTCTTCTTAATTTTCGGTTGGAATCTATATTTTGAGCATGCATATCTAATAAAGAGTTACCTGCCCATTTAGAATAACCATATTTGATCACGTTTATGTTCTCCAACTTGGATATTTATGCAGGAATGAATGATATCAGAAGAAAATACGAAATGGAAAATTAGTGATTGGAAGCATATCTTTATTAACAAAAGATATCACCTTAATTCAGCATCGTAACAACAGGTAAACAAAGTGAACATTACGTATGAACATGGATGGCTTTCACCAATCAATCAAACATGAGGAGATGCTATGTAGCCATGGTATAGTTCGCATTTTGTCCTTGCTAGAATACATGCACTGCCTGTAAAGGGCCGAACGTCTATATGCCAAAAAGATTGACGGTAGGATGTGCTACTAGATTGGATCAACCACAGTTGAATTTGCTTGGGGTGGTTATCATGATAATCTACACTCGTGCATTGATTATCGTGATAATCTGTGATGGCAACAGATTTTTTATTTTAACATCAAGTTAATGCAATGGATGCAATTGCTGCCAACGACCAGATCCAAAAAATCTTCAAGAGCAGTTGTGGTTTATGGAAATAAGAAAACTACTAAGTATTCCTCCTAGTCCAATAAAAGAAATGATTTATAATTAGCCGCAAGAGATGCTTATTATCATACTGAGTGTTAAGTATTATGTCTTCATGCTTACTATCTTTTCCAAGTAAAATCCACAAGGCAGCACTACGAAGAGAAGAATAATTGTTAAAACAAAGATTGATGTTTGTATAAACTCTACAAAGTCTTCAACGGAAGCATGCACATCTGGTAAAAAGGTATTTGCCCATTTGAGTAACTATATCTGGAAACCCATAACATTTATGTCCTCAATCCTAGATATGCATGCAGAAAATGAATGATACCAGACGAAAAAAAGAAATGAAGACAAAGGATGCAGTCTCTAAGGAGCTGCAAAAGGTGCTTATTATCATATTGAGTATTAGGTATTATGTCTTCATGCTTACCATCTTAGTTTCCAAGCAGAATCTACAAGGCAGCACAATGAAGAACTGTTAGTCCTGTGCCTCCTGGTACAGGACTATTCATGCATACGACGGACCAAGTCAAGGCCAAGGATCCACAGCCAGGCACGGGTCAGTCGTCAAAGGCCACACAGAAGACCAAGCAGACCACGCAGTCAAAGGGCGCGTCTGCCGTCAAGAGGAGGCGCTCAGACAAGTGACGGCCCGTCACCGCCTGCGTCAGCGTCAGCGTGATTCTAGGCATTTCAAGAGGCACCGCCAGCATTCCTGCAAATCAGGCCTCCTTCCAGGAGTCGGCACCGAAATCAGTCAGAGTGTCTATATTGGGCCAAAGGCCATTGTACTATATATATGAGTAGAGCTAGCACATAAGTTTTTAGATGAGTTTTGAGTCTTGTCTCACTTCAGTTTTCTCTCAATTGCGAGAGTTCATGTATTCTCATTGACATCAAGGAAGTTGTTCTCATTATTGTCTCATTTGTTCTCTGTTGTTTTCTCTTCTCTTTTCCCTCGTTCCTTTTGCAAATCCCGCGTGACATAGCTCCCGGATTCTCCTGTTAGATCCAAGGGTCCTCACAGAGGGCCGTCTTGCAGGAGTTCCCGAACCCAGACCCCAAACACTGTCGCCGCTGCCGGGTCTGATCTTTCTTCCCTCATGTCGGCTCGAGGTTTCACTCCTGAAGAACTTCTCTGCTAAACGGCGGCTCGCCTGGAGCGCCATCAACGACGCGAGGCTGTTCGGGATATGTATGATTCTGCCTATGACATTGAGGGTGGTCGTGTCCGCCCCAGAGCTCAGTCGGCACCTCCTACCCCTCGTGCTCATTCTCGACCAGGGTCTCCCCCTGTGTGTAGGCATTGTTCTCAACCCCAATCTCCACAGCATACCCCTGTTCAGCCCACGTCTCACTATTTCCGGACTCCTGAGAGCACCTATATCCATATCCCTTCAGGCCACACCCCTCAGCCATCACAACCTTCTTCACCTCCTGCTGGGATGGGCTACCATCAAGTGTCCTTTGGCCCTTCCCACGTTCACAAATTTCAGTCTTCTCCATCTTTTCAGCACGCTCTTCCTGTTTATCAAACCACTGATCTCAAGCCTAACGAGGACGGCTCTCAAGCCCCTTCCCCACCAGCTGCTACTTTCTATGGACCACCGGGTTTTTCAGTCCCACTCCCTTGCTCTCAGTCCCAGGCGGTTCCACCTCTCTATGCTTCTGCATATCTTCCACCAAATCCACCTGTCTATGCTCAAGTTCCGCCTTCCTCTCCCACTCATAATCTGAAGCTGACTTATCCCACTTTTGGCAACACTAAAGGCAAACCTCTGGATCAGAGTGCTCAAGCCCATATGAAGGAATTCGAAGCCTTGGCCATTCTGAATGGTCATGCGCAACCCCAACTTAAGTTTCACATCTTTTCCACCACGCTCAGAGGCGCTCCTCATCAGTGGTTAATGGCCAACAAAAGTCACTGGAAACAGAGTTGGCACGAAATGAAAACTGCCTTTCTGTCTCATTATGGCACCACGGATGATGATCAGTTACTCCTCAAGCAACTCAATGACCTTCAGCAAGAGCCCACGGAGTCAGCCAGGGATTTTGCGGACCGTCTTCATATTCTCGTCAGTAAACTCCAGGAGTACCCCACGCAAAGCCAGATCCTAGTCTGGTTTCTGCAGGGCCTTCCTCCTGCCATTCGCCTCATGACAGAATACCTGCATCCCAAGTCTCTGGAGCAGGCCATTGAATTGGTCAATCACTCGGTCAATGTTTCTTCTCGGGGTGTTGCTCTCCAGGAACTCCCTTTCATGCCCCCCGTCATGGTTCCCCAGAACTCTGTTCAGCCTCAGCAAGCAAATCCACAACGCGCTCACATCTGGTGTACTATTTGTAAATATCAAGGTCATCTGGCGAATGAATGCAACTCCTCTAATGGACCTCCTCATTGTAAAAGATGCAATATGTGCAATCACGCCACGGAAGAATGCACTCGTTCTCATCCTACACCTTTTCGCAATAAAATGGTCTTTCAAGTCCAGAACATGCCTCAACAACAACCGTCATATCCGCCTGAGCAATATCAAACTCAACAACCTCAGCAGTATCCACAAACGCAGCAGCAGCCACGGGGACAAGGCAACCGTCCTCCCTTTGATCCTTCAAAGGCTCAATGTTATCATTGTCATGAATGGGGTCACACCACCACGGCGTGTCCTCAACTTCCTCAAGTTCAAGTCCAACTTCCAAGTTCCACTCAACCAGCTTCAGTACGCCTCACGGCTTATCAACTGTGGGTGGCCAACGGTAAACAAGGCCCCCGTCCTGTTCTGAGGAAGCCACCACGGCCGCCTCAACAATAGCGCCCTCAGCAAGTTGCATCTACCTCCACTCCTATGGATCAACAAGTTCAAGAAGAGATTTATCAGACTCTCAACCCTCCCGTCCAACAGTCTAATTGGGTTGGTCTTGTTTCACGTCACACACGGGCTTCACTCCCTTTGACCATCATTCCTCATGACACGCAACCTGCTTTTGCTGTGGAAACAGTCCCTCACGAAGATGATAAAAAAGTTCACTTCGCACCTGATCTTGACAAACTCATGCCTCACGTCATGCCTAAAGTGAGACAAAGTATTCTGAACCTCATGCAGGCTGCGGAAGGTCGCACCTTGGCAAATGTTCATGCCACTACTAGAGCTCAGCAGCGTCAGGCCGCGCCGTCATCATCCACTAGTGCCCGCTCTCAGCCGTATCCCAATATTGCTGCTGAGGTAGAGCTTCTCAAAGAAGTTTCCGCTTCTTTACCACAGACTCCGGCTCCACTGGACCCTGCGGACCCTTTTTCACATGTTCCTTTGGAACTTCAGGAAGAACTCGCCAAGATCAAGATTCCTTTGAGCCTGGCCACCATTTTGAAACTCTGTCCAGCTCTCAAAGATCAGTTACCTCTTCCCACGGTTCTGGTGGGAGCTGTTGCAACTTCAACACTCACGGTGCCTGCCACGATGGGCAATCAGCACATCAATCATGTCCAAATTGATGGTGGTAGTGCCGTCAATCTCATTACTGATAAACTCAGGAAGCAATTATACCGTGCCCCTTATGACATCAAGTTGGCCAATGGCCATATCACGCGTCCTCAAGGTGTCACTCCTCTTCTCCATATCAGCATTGGTGATCTCAAATTCCCCTTGGAATTTGGTGTTTGGAAAGCTGGAGAAGATCCTGGTGACTATGAAATGCTGGTTGGAAGACCTTTTCTCCGACAGACAAAGAGTATTCATTACTGGGCCATGGACCAACTTGTTATCACTGATGCCCATCTCAATGCCACAATGGATCTGGAAACTGGCCAATTGATCTCTGTCGAGAATGCTGAACCTTCCATCTCCGACACTGACTCTGAAGAAGCCCAAAATATTTATCATGTTCAAGCTCCTCCAGCAGGACTGCCTCTCTCATCCTACCCTGAGTATGCTGATCCTTGGGGTGAGATGACGCTGGATCAGGACCAGGCGGTAGCCGCTCTCTTGGACCCTTACCTGGCTTTCTGCAATCGCATTCAACGTCTTGATCATTTTTTTGACACCATCACTTCTTCAGAGACTGTCGATGTTCATGCTGTCATGCAGCAACCTTTGCTTGATGACGCTCAGCAGCCTCTTTTCTTCACCACTCAAAATGCTGCTCCTCCTGTCATGCTTCAACCTCCAGCTCATCAGGTTCAAGACACGGAGGTTGTTCCTCATATTCAAACTCCAGAAGTGGAAATCGTGGACATTAGTAACAATCAACCAGTCCGCTTAGCTCTGCCTACCTATAAAGCATGCGCTGTGACGTTGTTCAAGAAGTTCAAACATATTTTTGCTTGGAGCTGTCCCTTAAATGTGACAGGAGCTACAAAGACCTTCGAGGTATCAAAAAAGAGTTGGGGGAACTCACCATTCCTACCAAATCTGATGCACGCCCAATCTAGCAACGACAGTATAGGCTCAACCCAAATTACCGTGACCGCGTCAAGGCTGAAATTGACAAACTCTTGGCTGCTGGCCTGATTTATGACGTCAAACATTCTGAATGGGTGAGCCCCATTGTCATTGCTCTCAAACATAATGGTAAGATCCGCGTTTGCGTGGATTATAGAAAACTCAATCAAGCCACGGAGCGTGATCACTTTCCACTTCCCTTCACTGACCAGGTTCTTGAAGAAGTTGCTGGTCATGAGATGTACTCTTTCATGGATGGTTTTTCTGGGTACAATCAGATTTCCATTAAGCAAGAAGATCAACACAAAACTACCTTCACCACCCCCTGGGCACTTTTGCTTACAAGGTGGTCCCTTTTGGTTTGTCAAACTCTCCTTCAACCTTTCAGCGCATCATGCTTTCCGTCTTTCACGACTTTATGAAGGATAAACCTTTTCTTCAGATCTTTCAAGGTGATTTTTTGGCCTACAGCTCCATGGATGATCACTTGGAAAAATTGGAGCTTGTCTTTCAAAAATATGATGAATTTGGCATTAGTCTCAATCCTGAGAAGTGCACTTTCTGCGTCACCTCAGGCGTTCTGTTGGGTCATGTGGTCAGTAAAGAAGGCATCACCACGGATCCTGCTAAAATCAGTTGTGTACTGAAGGCTCAAGCACCATCTAATATCAAAGAGACACGCTCTTTCCTGGGTAAGGTTAATTACTATTCCACCTTCATTCCTGGACTTGCAGCTATAGCTGATCCCATTCATAAACTCACGGGTGATGAATCCACTTGGGCTTGGAATCCCCAATCGGAAGCTGCTTTTCAGAAGTTGAAGCTGTTGCTTACTCAGGCCCCGGTACTTGTTCCTCCTCAATGGGACAAGCCCTTCCACGTTCATGTTGACGTCTCTGCTTTTGCCATTGGTGCTGTTCTCTCTCAAGCCTATGATGAAACCACGGATAAACCAATCCGCTATGCCAGCCGGAAACTCAATCCTGCTGAGCGCAACTACTCTGCCACGGAACGAGAAGCTTTGGGCTTAGTTTTCTGTGTCCAACGTTTCCGCCATTATTTGTTGGGCAGCCAGATTAAGTTCTTTGTTGATCATCAAGCTCTTCTTTATTTGATCAACAAAGCCACGCCCACGGGTAGAATTGCTCGTTGGGTCCTTCTTCTGCAAGAGTTCGCTCCCTTTGAAATTGTCCATAAGGCAGGCAAGTCTCATGTGGTGCCTGATTATCTTTCCCGGATCCACACGGATGATCCCTCCACAGGTGTTTCTGACGCCTTTCCAGACGCTCAATTGTTCCTGGTCACGGCCACGCTCCATTGGTTTCATAACTTTCAGCAATATCTTCTCACTGGTGCTCTTCCTCCCGCCGATCCAACGCTCTCTCCAGAAAAGCTTCGCTCCCGCCACCGTTAGTTTCTCAGAGAGGTCCGTGACTATACCATTGTTGCAGGCCATTTGTACAAAAGAGGCAAAGACATGGTCCTCCGTCGTTGTGTCCTCCCTCATGAGGTGCCCGCCCACGATGGACTTAGCGGTGGTCATTTTAGTGGTGACGCCACGGCACACAAAATTCTTTTGGCAGGATATTTCTGGCCCACGCTCTTCAAAGATGCCCACGCTTATGCTCGCACGTGTGATGTCTGTCAGCGTGTGGGAAAGCCCACGGCCCGTGACGCTCTTCCATTGACGCCGGTCGCCACGCCACATCCCTTCAGCAAATGGGGAATGGATTTTGTGGGGCCCATGGACCCACCGGTGCGGCGCACCCGTGCCCGCTATATTCTGGTCATCACGGATTATGCTACCAAATGGGCGGAAGCTTGTGCACTTCCAGACAACACTGCTGCCAGCACAGCCAAGGTGCACACACATCATCACGCGTTTTGGTTGTCCCACGGAACTTGTTAGTGATCGTGGCGTGCATTTTGTCAATCATACTATTAAGGAGCTGACGGACTATCTTCACATCCAACACCGGAAGAGTACACCTTACTATCCTCAAGGCAATGGCTTGGCTGAAAGTACCAACAAAACTCTCATCACTGTTCTAAAGAAAATTTGTGACGCTTCTCGCACAGATTGGCAAGACAAGTTGCCTACTGTTCTTTGGGCTTACAACACTAGTTTCAAAATCGCTACTGGCCACACTCCTTTCAAACTAGTTTATGGACAAGAAGCTCTCATGCCTTTTGAATATATTCTTCCGACTCTCCGTTTTCAACTTGCTACAGCACATAATCCAACTGCCGCACTCAAGGAAAGGGTTTATCAATTGGAACAGTTGGATGAACTTCGGCGAGATGCTTACATTCGTGTTCTTCATGGACAACAGTTGCAGAAATCATTGCATGACAAACGTCTTAAGACAAAAACATTCACAGAAGGTGATTTGGTTCTTCTTTATGATTCTCGTTACAAAAATTTTCCGGGCAAGTTAAAGTTCAGATGGCTTGGTCCTTATCAAATTGTTCAAGTGGTACAACCCAGCGTTTTCAAGCTGGCAGAATTAGATGGCACTCCATTACCTACTCTGGTTAATGGCTTTCGCCTTAAGCAATTTCATACAGACGTTCCAGATAGTTCTACAAAAGATGCACCACAAAGTTCTGAAACAACAGATAGTGACTAAAAGAGGCATATTTATATTACTAGAGGCAAATTACAAAATGTGAGCATTGCCCACTTACTTCCGCTATGAGCAGAGCTCTATGGGCAGTGCCCTATTTACAAAATCCTAAGTTAAAAACCCCTCTACTCCGGGTTGGGAGCAGAGGTGATGCACAGGATGTGGTAGTAGTTACGCTCTCGGATCCCGTATGAGATGAACCACCACCTCCATGGCATTGGTCATGGGGTCGGGATGTTCAGCCATCCCCTTGCACCACCCGTCCATTGCAATGCCATGGTTGTGGCATTTCCACAGGTCCAAGCAGTTCATTTTGCACGTAATCCACTCTTGGCAGTTTGTTGGCATAGTGCAATTCTCGTTCAATCCAGCTGCTGCCATACTCATCATCGCAAAGGGTGTCTCCGCTCTGCCCACTGCTCGTCTTTTATAGTCCAACCGACGGGACTCTTGTCGACGTGGTCCAATCAGAAAACTTCGCCCGGCGTGGTTGCAATGCAAAATTTTGTTTCTAAATGGGGAATCTTTTCTCCCGCCGCATATCTAGCTATGGTACCTTCTGACACCTTCGTTTTAATGATATCCCACTTCGAGTTGCCAGCATTAAATGACATTCCTTCTTTTCACGCCAGTCGAACATTAATGGGTGTCCTTTCGCCAGCTGTCACATCAGATCATTCCCTTACGTCTCATCGCCACCGCAGTTCCTTTGCTTCTCCCTTTCCCGTTTGGGACTTAGCCAAAATTTTGCCTCTCAATCACCTCCTTACATCACTAAGCCACATGGCATCATCAATGGTTGTCTGTTTATCCTCATCATGCCCCTTCGCCAACGCGTAAGCCCTAAAACCTTTTAAGCCTATCTGCGTTTTTAGTCTTCGCTCTCCGCTCTCGCCTTCACAACCGCAGTTCTTCTGTTCCCTTTCAGGCGCTCTTATGCATGGCTGCCCCCAAATTTCCTACACTTCAAGCTTCTACTCCAAGGGATCCGGCTCTTTTCGAGTCTGTGTCTTTCTCGACGCCCACCTTTCGTGAGGCCCTCGTTGGTCCGAAGTCGGTGAAGTCGCCAAAACGCCCGGTAGCTTTCTGAATTCTGCAAATGGACCTCCGGCCCCAAATCAGAACAATTAGGCGGTTCATCGCTCACATCGTCAACGGCCCGAAGGTTATGCTCGTGGTCGATGGCACCACCATTTTACTTACTCATTTTTTTGATTTACGGGGTATTCCGTATTCCTTTGCTAAAACCTTCTTTATCTTGGGCTGCCTTACAGGACATAGATGTCACTCAGTTCGGCGCTCCTTCTTATCAAGCAAACATGCATCGCCTCACCAATATTGCAAAGTCCCACGACACTTTCGTAAAGTTTCTGTGGCGCAAATTGCTTGGGTATTCTATAAAGAACACCCATATCAATAAGCCGTTCTATAATATGGTGATCACAGCCATCCGCTCCTCACCATATTGATTGGCCACAGATGTTGTTCTACCGCCTCCTTCATGAAGTAGACCGCATTAGGGCTGCCCCCTCCTCTGTCTTTGAAGCCTCAGTGGGTGGCCATCTTCAAGCCCTCATCCGTCATTATCTTCCTGTTCCTGTGTCCCCTTCCATTTCTCATGCCTCCACTTAGCAATCTCTGCATTCACATCCTCCAAACCAACAGGCTGCACCTTCACGCCATCACACTGACCCCAATTTTTGGTCCACAGTTGTTTTTTACTTGTACGGAAGTGTTGTTTTATGCCAAAAACAACACCAAAATGGCCCCAAAAGTCCACATGGCCCGTTTATCCGGATTTGCACAAAGAGACAGTGGTTTTTTGGCAGAAAATTTCCACGATGGTCTTTTGGCAGAAAAATCCACGCGTAGAAAAACTAGACATAGTTTTTGTGATTTTTTATCAACGTGTCCTTTTTTTTCACATGTGGTTTTTCTTGTTTTCTTGACTGTTGTTTTTTGAGGAGCCACACATTGTTTGTCTTCTAAATAATACACATAGAGTAAAACATTATTACATATGAAAATAAAATTACAACATCAAAGTAAGATGGTTTTTAAAAAAAACATTACATGTTATTTGGCAAAGTACTACATGTGTTACTTAAAGCTAGCTATTGATTGTAATGCTACTAACTATTGTTTTCTTAAAATAAGGACATAGATAAAAGCATGGTGTTGTTTCTATTGTGCTTTTTAACCAATAAAATATTGACACGTGTCATGCTTTTTAAATAAAAAAAGCATTATTTTGGCTAATCAAATATGGACACATGGCATATTTTTGAAATAAAAAAGCATTATTATGACACATAGATTGTTTCTAATATCTTATAGCCTATCAAACCTTGACACATGGCATTTATTTAAAACATTTGTTCCCGCCTAGACCTTTTCCCACTTTTGTTTTTGGCTATTGTTTACATATATAAAAAAAAAGTCTTAGTAAAAAAAGGGAAGAAACCACATAGAATCAATATCAAAATGGCAAGCTCATTGTATAAAGAATAGGAAATACAATGTTGTTTATGTAAGAGTTTGTGAAACAAATCGAATCTTAAATGAAAAGCAGAGAACATAAAGAAATAAGCTATTTTCATTGTTTCTGCTCTCTGTTCACTTAAACAGATTTTGGAACAGGTTTTTTGAGGCTGATCTAATAGCTTTTCTTTAGTTTCATTTGGCAGCATCTCTGCTCCATTTTTTCGAAGCATAAGGCTTCACATTATTACAGAGACAAGCAGGTAAGCAGGTGTCACGTCCACTATCCCCCTTGTAGTCCTCCACCGTAAGCTGCAAGCCTGCCTTGATTCCCAAGCTAAGACAGGTAAGACAATGCAATGCTTTAAGCATCTTAGCTCCAGCTGATGAGTAAAAGTGGCACAGAGCTGGAAAAAACAAATGCCAAAATCATAAGCTCGGTTCATACACAATAGTAGAAATCTGAAGGCAACAAAAACCTTTTACCTGTGCTAATCGCTGGATGCTGCCATGGTCGTCATTGAGTAGAACATTTTGGATAGTAGAAGGGGCTACAAAAATCTGCAAGGATTCGCGGATCTATCTAAACAAGCTTCCTGCATTCAAACAAAGCAGATTAGTTAATCTTTCTAAAGCAAACTCAAAAGGAAAAGAAAATAAGAACAAAAAATTAAATGACTTGGGCTTGCCAAAACTCTTTGGGGAAAACAGCCACATCTCGATGCAAGAAGGCAAGATTAAAAAAGCGCCCATTGCTCCAACAATCCACAGAAAAAAGGGCCTGAAAGTTCCATTTGCAGATTAAATATAAGAATACAGGCCCTTATCCCTTCTTCTGTCATCCAGTGGCTTATCCTTCAGCTCACGACGCCTGTCATCCTTTGGCAATGGCTCGGGCAACAGGTCCATAGCATCTGCCATACCTACCCTCAAATCTTTTCCTTTCCAAAACTAATGCAGATCCAACAGACAAAAAGGAATTGTATACTTCAGATTAATGCGCCATATGGGGGTATTCCGGCTTCAACCTGGGATGTCTTAGTTCGAAGAGCATGGCACACCGCCGCCGTAGAAACGGAAAAGAAGAAGCCCACTTTGTGATGAATCAGAGTTTCAAACATTGGAAACAGAAGTACTCAGCATAAAACTTAGCAAAACAGAGAAAAAACCAGATGAATGGCCGTTTATTTTGCCAAAAAAGCAAGAAGAAATGAGGGTAGAAGATGCTGGATCTGGCTGCTTGCTGCAGGTCGCTTCAAAAAGATGAAGCATGGCAAAAGAAATGGATTTTTCTCGGGCCAGTTAATGGAGTTCAGAAGTCGGAAGTGGAGCGCCTGCTCGCCATTGAGTCTGGTCGGAAGTGGAGCGCCGCCATTGAATCTGGTCGCCCAAGGAAAGCGGCAATGAGGAAAACCGGCTTGTTAATTTTCGGCCAATAGGATGACATTACAAGGATTGCAATCTTAGCCGTCCATCTTGAACTAAATCTGGACCGTCCATCCCATTAGTTTAACCAATAAGATGACAGTTTGTGGATCACAATCTTTGCCATCCATCTTTAACAAAATCTAGGCCGTCCACCGGAACTTTTGTCACTACATGTAGTAATTCTTAACTTATATTTTCAATATGTGAGGATCCATGTTCCATTATATCTCAAGGTGTTTTTTTCGCAGGGATGTCTTTTCCTATAGGTACCAGATGATGGCCAAAATAGCTAGGATGTGCACTACATACACATCCTTGCTATTTTGGCCGTGGCTATAGGCCCCTCACATTTTCTAAATTCAAGCACTAGGATTGGAGACTAGCAAGTAGCCCAGCATTTTAACTTATTCTTAATATACAAACGATTAGGAAATATCAAAAGAGGCCAACTAGAAACGACATTTGTGTCTTAATCATATTCAATTTTTGAAAGCAAGGTTAACATACTGAGCATACTAATGACACCTAAGCTCCAACAAAACTGAGCATGCGAACAAACTGAGCATGCAAATTGAACATGCCTCCAACACGCAACCTAGTCTCTAGCATGCCACATGGGCTCCAACATGCCACCTAGGCTCTAACATGCCAAGGTGGCTCAAATATGCCATGCAGACTCCAACATGCCACCTAGGCTCAAATATGCCAAGGTGGCTGAAGCACACCACCTAGGCTCCAACATGCCACGGTGCCACCTAGGCGCTAACATCCCAAGGTGGCACAAACATACCACCTAGGCTCCAACATGCCACCTAGGTTCCAACATGCCACTTAGGCTCTAACATGCCACCAAGACTCCAACATGCCACCTAGGCTCCAACATACCACCTAACATGCCAAGGTGGATCAAACATGCCATACAGACTCCAACATGCCACCTAGGGCCAAACATGCCAAGGTGGCTCAAGCACACCACCTAGGCTACATGCCACCTAGGCTCCAACATGCCACATAGGATCTAACATGCCACCTATGCTCCAACATGCCAAAGTGGCTCAAACATGCCATGCAGGCTCCAACATGCCACAGAGGCTCAAACATGCCAAGGTCGCTCAAGCACACCACCTAAGCTCCAACATGCCACCTAGGCTCCAACATGCCAAGGTGGCTCAAACATGCCACCTAGGCTCCACCGTGTCAACTAGACTCCAATATGCCTCCTAGGCTCTGCCATGCCACTTAGGCTCCAACATGCCAAGGAGGCTCAAACATGCCACGTGGGCTCCAACTTGCCACCTAGGCTCAAACATGCCAAGGTCGCTCAAGCACAACACCAAGCCCCAACATGCCACCTAGGCTTCAACATGCCAAGGTGGCTCAAACATGCACCTGGCTACAACATGCCAAGGTGTCTCAAACATGCCACGCAAGCTCGAACATGCCACCTAGGCTCCAACATGCCACCTAGACTCCAACACACCATCTAGGTTCCAACATGCCACCTAACATGCCAAGGTGGCTTAAACATATCACCTAGGCTCCAACATACATGCCACTTAGGCCCCAACATGCAACCTAGACTCCAACATGCCACCTACACTCTAACATGCCACCTAGACTCCAACATGCCACCTAGACTCCAACACGCCATCTAGGCTCCAACATGCCACCTAACATGCCAAGGTGGCTTAAACATACCACCTAGGCTCCAACATGCCACCTAGGCTCCAACATGCCACTTAGGCCCCAACATACAACTTAGACTCCAACATGCCACCTGCACTCTAACATGCCACCTAGGCTCTAGCATGCCACATAGGGTCAAACATTCCACGTGGGCTCCAACATGCCACCTAACATGCCAAGGTGGATCAAACATGCCATGCAGACTCCAACATGACACCTAGGGTCAAACATGCCAAGGTGGCTCAAGCACACCACCTAGGCTACATGCCACCTAGGCTCCAACATGCTACATAGGCTCCAACATGCCACATAGGCTCAAACATGCCACCTAGGCTCCAACATGCCAAGGTGGCTCAAACATGCCACGTAGGCTCCAACATGCACAAAGGCTCAAACATGCCAAGGTCGCTCAAGCACACCACCTAGGCTCGAACGTGCCACCTAGGCACCAACATGGCAAGGTGGCTCAAACATGCCACCTAGGCTCCACATGCTACCTAGACTCCAATATGCCACCTAGGCTCTGACGTGCCACTTAGGCTCCAACATGCCAAGGTGGCTAAAAAATGCCAAGGTGACTCAAACATGCCATGTGGGCATGATGATAGGACTTCATGCAAGAAATATGATAACCTTTGAAATTTTTGGTAGAGGCGTTTTGTCGTTCGGGCAGTACAAAGGCTCCGGAATGGAGATTCGACTTCGCCATGCCATCCGGAACGGCGAAATTACCCTAGGGACCAAGTTACACGGTCATTTTTTGCAACGAAAAAAACACGAACCCTCTACATGGCAGTATTCTGCAACCACCTCTTAGACCAATTGACTCTGATTTGTGTTGGACATGAGCTACTTTGGCTTCTTGGAAAAGGGTAGTCTTCGCCCGAAACTTGATCTCGGGGGTAATGTCAGCGTTTTGAGTCCATTGGCGGTCGGTTCCACGATTTGAATTAAGGGAAAATTGCCCGTCCATGGCCAGGGTTCTTTGGGAGAGGACTTTTGGGGCGAACTGCCTCGGGAAGGTTTTAAAGGTCCATCTTCTGGCGTCAACACCCTCCCTCTACATGATGGCATTGTGCAAGAATTTGGTCGAATCTGACTATGATATAGGCTCGAAACGTAAACCCTGTGTGTTGCTTTTACGTTATGGGGGTCGAGTTTTAGTCGGTTGCACTTGGGACATGGTTGAGAAGCTGCAATTGAAAACATGAAGCAATAGGAACTGATGGAATGGGGTTTGGAGTTATCCTCCTCCTAGTGTGGCAATTAGAAGTCAAGAGCGCCTTTTGCAGTAGCAAAATTGTTTGGGATCATTTGGGATGGCCAATAGATCCAAACTCTATTATTTCAGTTGCCATGGCTCCGCATGTGTGTTTAGCAAAGGCGCACCTAGCTATCCAAGAAAATGACCACGTTTTGGCCCCCGAAATGTAAACCCTGTGTGTTGCTAGGTTATTGTAGGGTTTATGTTTCGGAGGCCAAAACGTGGCCGTTCTCTTGGATACCTAGGTGCACCTTTGCTAAACATAGATGCGGAGCCATGGCAACTGAAATAAAAAAGTTTGGATCTATTGGCCATCCCGAATGATCCCAAACAATTTTGCTACTGCAAAAGGTGCTCTTGACTTCTAATTGCCACACTGGGAGGAAGATAAATCCAAATCCCATTCCCTCTGTTCCTATTGCTTCACATTTTCAACTGCAGCTTCTCGACCATGTCCCAAGTGCAACCGACTAAAACTCAACCTCCATAATGCAAACCTTTCAATAACCTAGCAACACACAGGGTTTACATTTCGGAGGCCGTATCCTAGTCAGATTCGACCAGGATCTTGCACAATGTCATCACGTGAAGGGAGGGTGTTGATGCCAGAAGACGGACCCTTAAAACCTTCCGGAAGCAGTTCGCCCCAAGAGTCCTCTCCCGAAGGCCCCTGGCCACGGACGGGCAACTCTCCCACTCCAAAACTGTGAACTGACTCTGCCAATAGACTCAAAATGTCGACTTTACCCTGGGGACCAAGTTTCATGGGCAGAAGACCACCCCTTCTCCAAGAAGCACCAAAGTAGCTCATGTCCAACACGTTCGTAGTCAATTGGCCTAGGAGGTGGCTGCAGAATACCGCTATGTAGAGGGTTCGTGTTTCTTTCGTTGCCAAAAATGACCATGTAACTTGGTCCCTGGGGTAATTTCGCCATTCCGGACGACATGGCGAAGTCGAATCTCCATTCCAGAGCCTTTGTACTGCCCGAACAACAAAACACTTAGTTTTCTACGCGGTCAACCCGCAGGACACTTCGTGGTTTGACAAGTTCTCCCGGACGGATCTTGGATTTTTTTTTGAGCCCGCTTCAAGGTGTTACTTGAATGGCGGATTCAACGGTGGGATAGGAAAATTGAGCTCCCAGGAGGGGGAGAGGGGTGGCATTTGCCCTCCCATAGGAGCTGATAGGAAAGGCCGCCTCGACAACCTTTCAGGTCCATCTCCGTGGGTCCGCCTCTCCCTCTCGTGAGAAAGTCTGCGCAAAAGTCCGGCCCGGTTCGAGTTGGGGAAGTATGTCACAAGATTAAGTTCTTCGGGATCCCTCTATTCTATTCCTTGCCAAACTCCTCTACCAAAAATTTCAAAGGTTATCATATTTCTTGCATAAAGTCCTAGTCATCATGTCCATGTCACCATCATCTAGCCATGTCACCTAAAATTTGCCAACATCACCCAAATGAAAAGACCAAAGATGGACATCTTTTCATTTTTGGCCTAGTCAAAACTTGACCTTGCTTACTTGCCATGCCATGTCACCACTTGGGGTGCCTAGGTGGCATGCTTGAGCCTCGGTGGCATGCCTGAGCCACCTTGGCATGTTGGAGCCTAGATGGCACGTTGGAGCCTACGTGGCATGTTGGAGCCACCTTGGCACCTTTGAGCCTAGGTGGCATGTTTGAGCCACCTTGGCATGTTGGAGCCCACGTGGCATTATATGTTTGAGCCTAGGTGGCATGTTGGAGCCACCTTGGCATGTTTGAGCCTAGGTGGCATGTTGGAGCCACCTTGGCATGTTGGAGCCTAAGTGAGCCTGCATGGCATGTTTGAGCCTAGGTGGCATGTTTGAGCAACCTAGGAATGTTGGAGCCTAGGTGCCATGTTGGAGCCCACGTGGCATATTTGAGCCACCTTGGCAGGTTGGAGCATAGGTGGCATGTTGGAGCCCACGTGGCATGTTTGAGCATGTTGGAGCCTAGTTGGCATGTTGGAGCCACCTTGGCATTTTTGAGCCTAGGTGGTATGTTTGAGCCACCTTGGCATGTTGGAGCCCACGTGGCATTATGGAGTCCACGTGGCATGTTTGAGCCTAGGTGGCATGTTGGAGCCTAGGTGACATGTTTGAGCCCACCTTGGCGTGTTTGAGCCACCTGGCATGTTTAAGCCTAGGTGGCATGTTGGAGCCTGCGTGGCATGCTTGAGCCACCTTGGCATGTTGGAGCCCACGTGGCATATTTGAGCCACCTTGGCAAGTTGGAGCATAGGTGGCATGTTAGAGCCCGCATGGCATGTTTCAGCATGTTGGAGCCTAGTTGGCATGTTGGAGCCACCTTGGCATTTTTTAGCCTAGGTGGCATGTTTGAGCCACCTTGGCATGTTGGAGCCCACGTGGCATTATGGAGTCCACGTGGCATGTTTGAGCCTAGGTGGCATGTTGGAGCCTAGGTGGCATGTTTGAGCCACCTTGGCATGTTAGAGCCTGTGTGGCATGCTTGAGCCACCTTGGCATGTTGGAGCATAGGTGGCATGTTGGAGCCTGCGTGGCATGTTTGAGCACGTTGGAGCCCTAGGTGGCATGTTTGAGCCATTTTGTCACGTTGGAGCCTAGGTGGAGCCCACGTGGCATGTTTGAGCCACCTTGGCATGTTGGAGCCTAGGTGGCATGTTGAAGCCCATGTGGCATGTTGAAGCCCATGTGGCATGTTTGAGCCACCTTGTGATGTTGGAGCCTAGATGGCATGTTGGAGCCTAGGTGGCATGTTGGAGCCCACGTGGCATGTTTGAGCCACCTTGGCATGTTTGAGCCTAGGTGGCATGTTAGAGCCACGGTGGCATGTTGGAGCCTAGGTGGCATGTTTGAGCCAACTTGGCATATTTAAGCCTAGGTGGCATGTTGTGAGCCACCTTGGCATGTTGGAGCCTAGGTGGCATGGTCGAGCCCACGTGGCATGTTTGAGACACCTTGGCATGTTGGAGCCTAGGTGGCATGTTGGAGCCCACCTTGGCATGTTTGAGCCACCTGGCATGTTTGAGCCTAGGTGGCATGTTGGAGCCTAGATGGCATGTTGGAGCCACCTTGGCATGTTCGAGCCTAGGTGGCATGTTGGAGCCACCTTGGCATGTTGGAGCCTAAGTGAGCCTGCATGGCATGTTTGAGCCTATGTGGCATGTTTGAGCCACCTAGGAATGTTGGAGCCTAGGTGGCATGTTGGAGCCCACGTGGCATATTTGAGCCACCTTGGGCAAGTTTGGACATAGGTGGCATGTTTGAGCCTGCATGGCATGTTTGAGCACGTTGGAGCCTAGGTGGCATGTTTGAGCCATTTTGTCATGTTGGAGCCACCTTGGCATGTTTGAGCCTAGGTGGCATGTTAGAGCCACCTTGGCATGTTGGAGCCCACGTGGCATGTTGGAGTCCCCGTGGCATGTTTGAGCCACCTTGGCATGTTGGAGCCTAGGTGGCATGTTGAAGCCCATGTGGCATGTTTGAGCCACCTTGTCATGTTGGAGCCTAGGTGGCATGTTTGAGCCACCTTGGCATGTTGGAGCCTAGGTGGCATGCTGGAGCCTACGTGGCATGTTTGAGCCTAGGTGGCATGTTAGAGCCACGGTGGCATGTTGGATGTTTGAGCCAACTTGGCATATTTAAGCCTAGGTGGCATGTTGTGAGCCACCTTGGCATGTTGGAGCCTAGGTGGCATGGTGGAGCCCACGTGTCATGTTTGAGCCACCTTGGCATGTTTGAGCCTAGGTGGCATGTTAGAGCCTAGGTGGCATATTTGAGCCCACCTTGGCATGTTTGAGCTACCTGGCATGTTTGAGCCTAGGTGGCATGTTGGAGCCTAGGTGGCATGTTTAGCCACCTTGGCACGTTTGAGCCTAGGTGGCATGTTGGAGCCACCTTGGCATGTTGGAGCCTAAGTGAGCCTGCATGGCATGTTTGAGCCTATGTGGCATGTTTGAGCCACCTAGGAATGTTGGAGCCTAGGTGGCATGTTGGAGCCCACGTGGCATATTTGAGCCACCTTGGCAAGTTGGAGCATAGGTGGCATGTTGGAGCCTGCGTGGCATGTTTGAGCACGTTGGAGCCTAGGTGGCATGTTTGAGCCATTTTGCATGTTGGAGCCTAAGTGGCATGTTGGAGCCACCTTGGCATGTTTGAGCCTAGGTGGGGTGGGGGCGTCCGCATCCCCTTGCCTTTCTTCTATGAAGCTTTATAATGCATCAATGTAAATAGCAAATAGTGTCGGGGATAATGGGCACCCCTGTTTAACTCCTGTGTCACAATCTATTGTCTGTCCTTCCTGTTCCATTTTGGCATACACTCTCTGGTATAACCATGCGATCGACCCTAGCATGTTAGAACCACCTTGGCATGTTGGAGCCCACGTGGCATGTTAGAGCCCACGTGGCATGTTTGAGCCACCTTGTCATGTTGGGGCCTAGGTGGCATGTTTGAGCCACCTTGGCATGTTGGAGCCTAGGTGGCATGTTGGAGCCCACGTGGCATGTTTGAGCCACTTTGGCATGTTTGAGCCTAGGTGGCATGTTAGAGCTACGGTGGCATGCTGGAGCCTAGGTGGCATGTTTGAGCCAACTTGGCATATTTAAGCCTAGGTTACATGTTGTGAGCCACCTTGGCATGTTGGAGCCTAGGTGGCATGGTGGGAGCCCACGTGGCATGTTTGCGCCCACGTTGGCATATTGGAGCCCTGCATGGCATGTTAGAGCCCTGTGGCATGTTGGAGCCACCTTGGCATGTTGGAGCCACCTTTGTGGCATGTTTGAGCCACCTTGGTGGCATGTTTGAGCCACCTTGGCATGTTTGAGCTGATTGGGACACGAGATCATGTGCATATGCTCAAAAATGGATTTGAGGCATAAAAAAATAAAAACTCTCCCTCCCTCCCTCCCTCCCTCCCTCCCTCCCTCCCTCCCTCCCTCCCTCCCTCCCTCCCTCCCTCCCTCACACACACACACACACACACACACACACACACACACACACACACACACACACACACACACACACACACACACACACACACACACACACACACACACACACACACACAGACAGAGAGGATCTGATAGACTTGTTGGTTCCCATGGATGTTAAAGTTAAATTCGGTTCAATTCAATTTTGGGATCTTCATAATGCCTTTGCATTCTAGTTTTCTATAAGCATGAGGGGTAAAGGGACAATAGATGAGATATTGCATTTTTGCAGCGGTCCTGCACCCCCTCAAGGAATACAAATCAAATTCTTGATGGTTTTGTTATGCAAAAATAGGTGTTAAGTAATTGAAGTAGTTGAAGTAACTTGTCTTATGGAATACTAGTATAAGGACATGTGATCGTGCACGTGAATCACATGTAGCAAATCAAGTACTCTGTCCTACCACTATAAAGACCCGTGATATGGAAGGATAGGACATGTAGAGAATCAAGTATTCTTTCCTACTTCTATAAAGACATGTGACAATAGAAGTATTACACATGTCGTAATTCATGTATTCTTTCCTACAATGCCTTAGCAAATAAAGTACTCTGTCCTACTACTATAAAGACATGTGACATGGAAGCATAGGACATGTAGAGAATCAAGTATTCTTTCCTACTTCTATAAAGACATGTGACAATAGAAGTATTACACGTCGTAATTCATGTATTCTTTCCTACAATGCCTTAGCAAATAAAGTACTCTGTCCTACTACTATAAAGACATGTGAATGGAATTATAGGACATGTAGAGAATTAAATATTCTTTCCTACATCTATAAAGACATGTGACAATAGAATTATTAGACATGTAGAAATTCAAGTATTCTTTCCTACAGTGGATTGTATTATAAAATGACATGTCACAATAGAAGAAACTACAAAACAACAGTGGATGTTTTAGTCCACTGAAAAAAGAACACCATTATCGAACAAAACCATACCTCCACAAATCCACATGTAGGATTCTTTGAAAACAGGACATGTAGACCTACCAAAACTGATGTTTTCAACAGTGGACCAAAAACCGGGGTGAGTGTGCATACTTCTCCTGGTCAAGTTCAACACCAGGCCACGCATGTCACTGTCTCCTCTTCATCCACTGAAACACGGCCCTCCACTTCCCGTCATGTCTCTCAGACATCACAAACACAGCCACAACAGGGCCCTGCACCTCCACATCCTCGTCAACTTCTGTATCAATACCAGCAGGATGTTCAAGCTGCTGTTCTCAAGTTCCAAGAATCCCAGGAAGTTCTCATGAATGGGGTTCAAGCGTCCTTGGAAGCCTCGGACGCGGTTCAAAGAGACCTTCAAGCTGCCACCACACAAGTTCACACTCTGGAGGACAAACTTCAAGAAAAGCACGAGGCTCTGTTACAGGCCCGTGAGGCTCTCAAGACTGCCCAAGATCAAAATAGCATGCTTGCTGATCAACAGGCTCAGTTGCAAACCACCATTCAGGAATTGCTGGAGCACGTCAAAGCCAAGGATACCCTCTTGGGAGACAAGGACAACGACCTTGGCAAACTCAACACCTTGTATACTGAGCTTTCTCAGAGTTACCGCACACAAGTTCAGGACCTCACAGAACGTGATACTCGAATCACCTCTTTAGAAGCTCAGCTGTCCACGCTGACCTCTCAGCTCACGCCTCTCCAAGATCAGCTTACGGAGGCTAAGAAACAGAAGATCATTGATGATGCAGAGATTGCCACGCTTCGACTCCATACTCCTGGGCAATCCTCTTCACATGGCACGCTCTCTCATAAACGGGTCCGTGAATAGTCTCGTCTTCTCCTCAAAAAAGAGAACCGGATCCGTGACCTCGAACATCAGCTCCAGCAAGCTGTTCAATCCGCCGAAGAAGCCCAAAATAAACAGGAGGGATATATAGATATTGCTACCAACATCCCTGTGGACTTCTCTACTCCTTCCAGTTATCTCGACTATGTGGTGGCCCGATGGCACCTTTTCCTTCTGAAGCGGTACGCGGCAAATGGCCAGGTTCATCAACAGCCACTCCGCAGTGCGGATTTTCTACGCATCTGGCCGGATCTTTCTGTGGAAGATAAGGGTTTATTTTGTGCCCTCCTAATCTTTGATCAACTCAACTGTGAAGATCCGGATTTGGTCATCTTCCGAGTTGTTCAGCCCATGGCCTATGTTTTTCATGACTTCTATCTGGCTAATATACATGATAAATTTCAAGATGAGGCACATCGTGTTTTTCGAGGCAACTCCCATGCTGCTTGGTTGTTATTGCCCACCAACTAGTATTTCACGGATCATGATCAGTCTCAGGCTTTTGAACAAACGTACATGCCTGAACTTGCTCAGCACTTACCTCTGTGGCAGGCTGAAACATTGGAATAGGTACGGAGGAATTTAGCGCATCCTGAGGATCTTGAGTTTGCCCAAATTTATATGCAGCACTTGGGAGGTTACAATCAATTATGTGGCCTTCTGGAAAGCAAGACCATCCCAACGGGTTGGGTTAATCCTCCTGTCTATACTCCACTCTCTGCTTCAGAGTGGGACCATTGGTGTCGTGCTCTTGATCAGGATCTTGTTCGAGAATTCAGGGACATGGCTCAGCAATCCACGCCCACGGGCATGGCTCCCTCTCCATATGCTTCCTTAGGAGTCCCTCCACGCCCCCGGTTTCTCTCTTCTGAATGGCGTCTTCCCTTTTGGGCCGAAGGTCCCGGATGGCCACGCCCAGGTGGACTCATACCAGATCTCGGCGGATCTCCGGTGGGATCCCCGCTTTGTCGACGCCTCCAATTGGGAGGATGGTGCCACCTTGGACTCTCTGCCGCAAATTGGATCTATATTGCTAATGGCGTGGTTGGCAAACGGCCTGCCGATGCTCTTCATGGCCTTGATACCTTCTTGCGGGAATCCGCCACCTCTCCCAAAGGCCGGCTTCGTGCTGCTCTCAAATGCATCCCGTAAGCTCCTTAAATCGGCGGCGTCCCCATCTTTTATTGCAACCCGAATGCCGGCCGGTGCCTTGGGTCTCGGACCGCCTTCTCATGGAGTGTCGGTTCGTTCCTTCGGAAGCACATGCTCTTTGCCACGAAGACATGGTGCGCTCTAAGTTCCTAATTGATCACGTGACCACGCCCTTGGGCTCAACACTCTCGGACGCTCTTCAAACACGCCCGGGACCTCATTGGCAATTACCATAATGGCGCTCGTCCCTCATTCCCGCGGGATCACTTTCAAAAACTGGCTGGATTCCCCCATCGAATCACTTCCTCCATTTCTTCACCCTGAGTGTCGTTTGGTGGGGGGAGTGTTAGTCCTGTGCCTCCTGGTACAGGACTATTCATGCATACGACGGACCAAGTCAAGGCCAAGGATCCACAGCCAGGCACGGGTCAGTCGTCAAAGACCACACAGAAGACCAAGCGGACCCACGCAGATCAAAGGCGCTGCCGCCAAGAGGAGGCCCAGAGAAGTGACGGCCCGTCCACCTGCGTCGGCGTCGGCGTGATTCTAGGCATTTCAAGAGAGGCACCGCCATTCATTCCTCAAATCGGGCCTCCTTCCTTCGAGTCGGCACCGAAATCAGTCAGAGTGTCTATATTGGGCCAACGGCCATTGTACTATATATATGAGTAGAGCTAGCACATGAGTTTTTAGATGAGTTTTGAGTCTTGTCTCACTTCAGTTTTCTCTCAATTGCGAGAGTTCATGTATTCTCATTGACATCAAGGAAGTTGTTCTCATTATTGTCTCATTTATTCTCTGTTGTTTTCTTTTCTCTAATCCCTCGTTCCTTTTGCAAATCCCGCGTGACATAGCTCCCGGATTCTCCTGTTAGATCCAAGGGTCCTCACAGAGGGCTGTCTTGCAGGAGTTCCCGAACCCAGACCCCAAACAAGAACAGTTGTTAAACGAAGATCGTTGTTTATACGAAATCTTCAGTGTTTTAAACATGAGAGCATGCAAATCTAGTAAAAGGGTATCTGCCCAGTTAGAATAACCATGAAAAAATCATAGAGCTTTATCAATGGTGAAAATTGAAAAAAAAAGGCACGCTATAATTGTATCACGCCCAACAACTGAGAAGAGCGGCTGAGATTATGATCTAAGTCTTGCGTTGAAAATGTAACCTTGATAAATCTAAATGTTTATTACCGTGTTGGTAATATTATTTCGTGTTATCACCCTTTACAAGTATTGTTATAGACGTCTAGGTGGGATAAATTTGTGTTTGGTTTAAAGGAGAGCCACTTGCAGGTTGGGATCTTGGCTTTTAGTTGGTAACAAGTCTGATTCTTGGTCTGATATCAACGCCCTTTTTCTTTTCGCAGAAGTATGGGTTGCATATTAGGAGGCCAACTGCTAATAGTTAGACCAATTTCTATTAGTAGGAGGAATCTGGGTTCCTCCCAAATACAGCCAACAAAGTTGCAAGTCGTCTTAAGGCTGGGAAAGTTAGGAAGAAGATTGAGCTCCGGATGACCTTGCCAACAACAAACATCTGCCTTTCCCCCTGAAAAAAAAGCTGGGCTTGAACTGGATACATTTGAGTGGCAGCCCTTTCCTATCTTTTTATCTTGTGGGTTTGTGGCAGGAGTTCTGGATTTGGCAGCAGGCGATTTCATTTAGGATATGATAAAGAACTAAGATGAACAGATTTATCTAGCTTTGCCTTGTAAGGGCATCTCCATTTTTAGAGAACAAGGCTCTCTATTTTGTATTTTTCAGAAATGATTATGTTTAATAGATGTTTTGCATTCATGTGGCATATCAGATGGATTATCTTATCAAGGACCTTAATGCAAAACTGCAAAAAGAGTTTTCAAATATGCTAAACGAGAATGGTCGCCTTATAATCAAATGGAAATAGTTGATAGGCCTATATTGATAATACAATATATAAGAGTTGAAAATAACTTTCATAAGATTAAGAATACTTATCTTCAACTTTAGTACAAATATGATGGTAAAAGACAATACTAATCTTTAATTTTTTAACATTGTTTTTAAACCACAACTTTTAACCATGTTTATTTTTGAAAAAACAACACTTGAAAGTATTTATTGTTATAAAACCACTTGTGGATTTTGTAGAAAAACAATACTCGAAAACAATAGCAATTTTTAAGAAACTACATATTTTTTTCTTCAAAACACATATTGTTTTTTAAGAAAACTAACACTTAGAAATAATATAGGTAAAAAAAAAAATCAGAAAACTACGTGTAGTTTCTAGCAAAGTCGGACAAAATTCTCTATGTGGTTTTTCTGTGTTGCTTTTTTGCAAAACAACAGTTAAAAACAACATGTGGACCTTTTAGTTTATTAAGAACCACATATCTATTTCTTAGGAAGCCAACACTTGAAAACCACAAATACTTTTAAAAAACAACATGTAGAAACACATGTCAATATGTGTAGATAATTTTGAAATTCTACGCGTAGACTTTTACAAAAAAAACTACATGTATAAAAATTTCGTTAAAAACTACATGTAGTTTCTAGCAAATCCGGACAAAAAACACCACGTAGTTTTTTGGTGTTGTTTTTTGGCCAAAACCACACTGAAAAACAACATGTGGACCCAGTATTGGGGTCGTTGTGCTCCACTGGCTCCAAGCACTTTTGATTTGCATAATACTTTGAATTCCATCTTGGAATCTAGCAAGAATATCTTGCCTCATAAACAATATAACAAAGGGATTGTCATACACTCAAGTGTTGGACCATATACGAAGGATAAAGGCAAACATAGTGGGAATCTAAACCATATTGACAAGACCAGCAGTGACAAAAATACAGTAAAAGCAAAAACCACTGGAAATGAGATTCCATTAATTATAGATAAGGAAAGCTTTGAACATTGTTCTATGCAGAACAAAGCAATTGAGCACCTTGGCTCAAACTCAAATGAAAGTGAAAATTTTGAGCAAAACAGGGATAATGAGCAATTAGGCTCAAAATTATGTTTGACTTCTGAATTGCAAGCACCTCCAACACGAGATATATCTTCATCAGCATTCCAAGATATTTCTTCCAACTCAACCAAAGAGACTTCTTCAAAGGTTTACTGTTCTAATAGTTTTAACATTCTAACTGATTTATCTGAGGATTTTTGTGCAGACACATTGGAGCCAATTGCCTTTGTCCCTTCATCTCTTGAACCTCCCTCCTCAACCCTTCATGAACCGGATCTAATTGACCTATCTCCACACATAAATCCTCTGGCTCTTCCCCCAGATAATTTTGGTGGCCTATCCCCAGTTATTGCAGACCAGATAGCAGAGCTTCAAAATGATATGAATCTATTTAATATGGTCATTAAGGATTCTCAAGATAGCACTCAAGATAGCACTCAAGACAGCAGTGGTTTCAGAACTCAAAATATTCAGAAGTTGGATACTCTGGACAGCAATAAAGGGATTTGCATTGATACAGATGCAGTTATAGAAAAGAATCAAGATATAGATCTGGCCAGAAATACAGATGCTCAGCTTAATAAGTCTCTGCATGTACAAGATTTACAAGATCAAGCACTGAATGTAACTCATGAGGACTTGGAGCAACTCTCTTCCAGGCAAGATCCAAAAACTCTAAACCCAGAATATTTGACTTCTAATTCTTTATTAAATTATGAATGTTGTAATTCTAAATTTTGGGAATGTTCTCACTCCTTAGCTGATCCTAAGAATGATAAAGAAAATTCGGATCCTATTGCTTTCACTGAAGTTAACTGGGAAGATGATTCTTATCTTCATAAATCTGCTGATTTAAAGGCAGATTTTTCAAATTCCACATTGCTTGAGAAACACAAAAAAGGGAAGAAGTCTAAATTTAAGAAAGGCCATATCCTATCTGAAACCCCTGCAGCTAATACTAGACAGAAGAAAAAGCTGAGGAACCATTGAACCTAGCTCTTCTTTCTCTTTATCTTTTGGCAAATGAAGATTTTGTCCTGGAATTTAAGGGGCATAAAAGGCCCTCTTAAAAGAAGAAGAGCAATTGCTCAAATTGGACAGTATAATGCTGACATTGTCATGCTCCAGGAATTGAGGTTACCTCAATTTGAATGCTCCAATTTGGCAGATTGGATCTCACCAGGTTGTGCATCTATTTGGATTGAAGCCACAGGTACTTCAGGGGGTTTATGTATTATCTGGAAAAATCTTAAACACACTTCAATATATAACAGCCCCTGCAAATCTTGGCAGGCTGTTACCTTCTCCTCTTCAGAGAATAATTTTGGCATCATCAATATCTATGCATCTACTGACTCCAGAGTTAGAGAATCTATGTGGTTGAATTTAGACAGCTGGCTGTCAGACCATGGCAACTCAACATGGATCTTGGGGGGAGATTTTAATAATACTCCCTCCTGGGATCTTAAGGTAGGCAAACAGCTAAATCTATCCTCGAGTGAAAAGATTTCCTGGAATAATCTCATTGACAACCATCTGTTGCATCATATTCCATCTTCAACTGCTAAATTTACCTGGAGCAACAAGCAAGAGGGCAGTAAAAGAGTTTTTTGTGCCTTAGACAGATTCTACATCACCAATTTAACTAATGGCTTCTGGGACAACTGTTTGGTCTAGTGATGAATGCACTTCGATTTCTGATCACCAGCCTCAATTCTTAACCATTAAACATGACATCTTGACTAAGAGACAAGGCAACATTCCTTCTAAGTTCAACTGTTCTCTGTTGAAATCCGAGGCCAAGAGTTAGCTTAAGCAACTCTGCATCTATGAGGGAGTTCTGTGTTGAGAAGAACAAGTATTTGCAAGATATTAAGAATGTTAGAATGCAGATGCAAGATGATCCATTAAATCCAAACTTACACCTATTGGAGGGTAATTTGGAAAATTCCATCAAATTAATTGAGGAATCTGAAGCTAAAGGTGCTGCTATCTCCTGTAAACTGAAATATCATGCCAATCTAGACAAGGGAAATTCAAAGTTTTTTTTTAGGGTGGCCAAGAACAAACTTTTGAAATCTAATATTTCTAAAGTTACCTCAGATGATAATATCATTTTAGATAATCATTCTGACATCTCCAGATTCTTCAACAATAAATATTCTGAATTATTCTCTCAACAACCATGTGACTCTAATACTATCAACATGGCCAATACATTTTATGATATGGTTCAGAATATTCCTCCTAATCAAGCTTCAGCTGAAAATGTTCCCATGAATATCAATCTGTCCATTCCTCCCAGTGTTGATGAGATATTCAAAACTTTAACATCTTTAGCCAAAGGGAAAAGTCCTGGCCCTGATGGCTTTCCATCTGATTTTTATATACATTTTTGGGATATTCTCAGTGGTGTTTTTTCTAGAATGATCCATGGTTTTTGGCTATCTAATCATCTTCATCCTGCAATCTCTGCTGGCCTTATTTCTCTAATTCCTAAAAAAGAGGACCCTTCTACTTTTTCAGACTGGAGACCAATATCTTTGACCAACACTTCGTACAAGGTTTGTGCTAAAATCATAGCCAATAGAGTTAAGGGCCATCTTCAGAATGTTATAAGTCCTTCTCAATCCGCCTTTCTCCCAAATAGGTACATTCTAGACAATTATATTGCTGCTGTTGAGGGACTTCATTGGAATAAATATACCAATCAAAATTGTGTTCTCTTGAAATTAGATTTCTCAAAAGCCTTTGACACAGTTCATTGGAACTTTATCAGCTTTGCTCTGAATTATCTTGGCTTCTCTGAAAAAATCATAAATTTGATTCAGGGTCTGAACTCTAGATCTCAATCCTCTGTTCTGATAAATGGCTCCCCAAGTTCCTTTTTCCCTTTGGCCGGAGGAGTTAGGCAAGGCTGCCCTCTAGCCCCCTACATTTTTATTGCTGTCTCTGAGATTCTCACTCGAGTGATCAATCACCAGCAAAGCCTAGGAAATATAAAGGGTCTAATTCTTCCTGACAATTCATCAAACATGAATATTCTGCAATATGCAGATGACTCTTTCAGTTTCCTCCATAATGATGTCCCCAATATCTCTTATTATCTTGAGATTATTAAAGCCTTTCAATGCAGCATCTGGAATCTCCCTTAACCTCAATAAATGTAACATCATTGGTGAGACAGATCATCAATCTATCTGTGGGATTAGTTGCATAAACTCTTCCCAAGCTTCTAAGCTTTTGGGGTTACCTTTGTCTTTGAACAATAATATTAAGGGATTATGGAATCCTATCATTTCTAATATCAAAAGGAAGCTGAATTTTTATGGTAACTGTCTTTCTATGGCAGGTAGAACTATAATTGCCAACAATGTCATTGCAAGCTCTCACGTTTACTTTTCTTCTGCTTTGCTTGCACCTAAATCTATCTATTTGCAACTTGAGAAAATAGTGAGGAATTTCATATGGGGTAAAAAACATCTTATAAACTGGAATTATATCACTAAGCCAAAATCCAAAGGTGGACTTGGGTGTAAAAATCTTTTCCTTCAGGGCTCAACCTTAGTAGGAAAATATATTTGGAAAGCCCTTTTTCAAAATAATAACCCAGCTACTGTCTTTATCAAATATTGGTTAGAAAAGTGCAAATTTAGAGGTCACCCTTCACTTGAGCACTATCTGCCTTCTTCTGCCTTTTTCCCAATCCAGCCTGCTTCTGATGTCTCTCCAATTATGAGAAACATGATCATTGCTTGGAATAAAATTTCTGGTTGCTTTGAACATCAGGGAGTCAACAATTTTAGTCTCCAAACTTCAATCTTCTGGAATTCCATTCTGTCCAATTCAAGAAACACGCCTCTTGCCTTCAAGCATCCTAGAACTTATAAAAAATGGAATATGACTGGAATTAATTCCATTGGAGATCTTATTATAGATAACAGATGGACCACTTGGACTGCTTTAAAGAGGAAACTGAATGGTACTCTGTCTGATAAAAAGCTCTCTAAATCTACCAAAGCTGCCTTAGCTAATTTTAATCTCGGTACCAACACCCTTCCTATGGACTGGATTTGTGCAAATAAACCTATTTACAAAGTCTCTACTGTTTACAGCCTGCTAGCAAATAATGGCAAACCCTCTAAAGCTAAGCACTATTGGAATATTAATGATGGGCAAGATTCCAAACTCTGTAAGAATATCTGGCTTTCCCTATGTACCCCTAAAATTTCCTACTTCATTTGGTTAATGGCAAATAAGAGCCTGCCTAATTTGGAAATCTGCTGCCAAGCTCTACAATCCTAGCAGACTCAAAAAAGGTCTGGCCCCAATTTCCTCTATGTGTGCCTTATGTCAAGACTCTGTTGAGACAATGACTCATATCTTTCATTGCAGGAAATTAGATGGCTTATGGAACTGGTGTGAAGTTAATTTCAATGTTAAAAAAGCATATTCCTTTATTGATTATTTCCTAATCAATGATGCTTTCTATAATACTATTCTTCATATTATTCTATGGAATATCTGGAAGCACAGGAACAGGTGTTTATATGGGAATCATCAAATCTCCATTTTTTGGATTGAAATAAATATCATTCATGAATTGCAAAGTACTGCCACTGTTCAAAAAGGGAAGAATGATTCTTTAGATGGAAAATGGAATAGCATTGGAAGATTTTATGAAAAATTTAATTTATTCCAACTGCATTGCTCAAATACTAACAGCAGTATTTATTATGATTGTGCTAGAATATCTGGACTTCTGCAGGAGGGACTTGGACACTAGCTTTGATCTCGGTGAAGCCAACAGATACAAAGGTCAGATCAATACACTGGTTAATGCATATCAGGATTTTTATTGGAAGTCAAAAATTCATGAGAGAATCTTCCCGAGGCTAGAAGAATTTCCTGTGTCAGAGATTCAATGGGCCTATGAGTTCTGCAAAAGTACATATCAGATGTACTCTCTATTCTGGTTTTTGGAAACCACCAGCATGCATATGACAGAGAGGCAGTTTACATACTATAGAGAATGTTATTATCATCAGAGGGGAAAAGCAGATGCTTATGGGAATGTATTGATCCTAATGGCCACCTCTTGTGTCTCTGATCTTCTGGAATGTTTGGACTGGGGCAGGCACACCAACTTTATCTTGTCACCGACCTTTTCTGATCACTCTCATTTCCTTGACATATAAACCTACTTTCCTTTTCTAATCTGCCTTAGTGCAGTCAATTTTCCTTTGTTCATTTCAGGCAATTGGCGACTATGTGCTGCTCAAGGACTCTTAGATGCTTCAGTTCAACAACAAGCAGATTTTCAACATATATGCTGCTCAGGCATACCTCAGGAAATATCAGTACTCTGTGATATATAATGCATATCAATCCATCTATTTTGGATATGCATTACAATACTCTTATACTTTATTCTATGTTTTGCTTAACTTTATTCTAGTATATTGATCATCCCTAGTCAAATACTTGAACTATATGTACTTTCTAATCTATAATTAATGGAAAAAAAAAAAAAAAACCTTAGACGAAGTCGTATAGAGGCTCGATATTCCATCAAAACCTTAGCCGAATGCATATTTCATATTTCAAAATCATAGGCGCCCCCAATCATAAATGACCATAAGCGAAACGAGAGGTGCCCAGATACTCCAACACACAGTATGGGCCGTATGATCGACAAATCCGACGACTGTGGTAGTGCAAGGTGCACCTCGTTTAGAATATCTAATATTAAGGAAAATTACCAAAATGCCCTTATATTTTGCAAGAATTACCAGAATACCTCTAAAAATGGGGTGTTTGGCTGAAATGGTAATAACTTCTTTGTGACTGATCAAACATGAAAGTAGCCTGCACAAAACTTATAGATAACAGTGAGATCTGTCCAAAGGCAGTAGAATTATCTAAACCGGAGTTGGAATTATGGTTCTTTAAATACGGGTTTTAAAAAATAACTCAAAAAAGCTTAACTTGTGAATTTCAACTTCAATTAGATGAGTTTAATCTTATTGAAAAGATCTTATCATAATCTACAACTATCGTTAAGACAAGTTTTGTATTTGATGAGCTATAAGAACTATATTACAGATATTCTCATACAGATATGAATTTGCAACTTGCATGGAACAAGGTTTCTTCTATTCCAGTGGTTCAGGGCATTTGCACATTCTTCAAGATAAGAGTTATTATTTCCAGGGCCTTCTGGCTACTTTGGATCATCTTCTATCATCTGGATACGATGCGGATGGATTTTATGGACTATTCCAGGATATCAGCTACAAGAGCAAGTTATGAGCTTCATGTGTACTTTGCTTCTAGAGCAATTAATAAGTTTCTGCATATAGAGAGCGAAGAAGTTGAGATTACTCCTATAGTAATTCTCTATAAGCTTGAAACATTGTACTTTTTCTCATATATATAAAATATAAAAATTTGTACCTTCAAAAAAAAAATAAGAACTATATTACAATATTACCTAAAATGCCCTTTGTTTGAAGGGCATTTTGGTAATTTTTGCTAAATATAGGCATTTTGGTAATTTTCCCTTAATATTATGAAGATACCAGATTCATCAAGCAAATATGGACATAATATGATGCTCATATACTAAAATTGTTCCTCAAGGACACTAGTTCTCTCAATATTTATATTATATAAGGAAATATTTAGAAACTTAAATATAGACCTCTGCTTGACTACATGTCAATATTTTTAATTTATTCTCATGCATCTTAATAGAAGGAGCTTGGCCTTGGTAGCATTCTAGGAAACTGTAAGAAGAGATCCTTATGTATATATCTACTCTATGTTTCTGTTAGTGGCCTTGAGCAGACATCATGAGTTCACAAAAGCAACTTGGGGAGAGCAGGTTAATTAACTTACTATAAGATAAAAAGAGATCCAAATGGGTGTTGAAGCCATGTGTTTAGTGAAGAATGCTCCTAGATTAAAGGCAAGCCACTTGCAGTAGATTCTGGAAGAACCTAGAGCAGCAATTCTAATAATAAAAATGCACAGCTTGAGTGAATTTAATTAATCAATGGCTTGACTAATCCTTTTTGAGGGAATTTAGAACATTTTGGATAATGGCTTGCTTCCTAGAGATAGATTTAGGGTGAGGAATAAGCTAGCATGGAATCTTGGACAAAGGTCGGCACCAGGCATCGGGGATAATATAGCCTAAGCTATGGCTTTGTAATGCACCAGCTTTGGTGCATCATTTAGTATGCGATAAGTAAGGTGGGTGTTATAAGTTAATTAAACCATAGCTAAGTGATTGTAGAAGAGGATCACTCGTCACCGCGGGTTTTTTTTTTTTATGAACATGGACCTTTATTACTCAAAAGAGTACAAAGAGTACATGGGGGACTCAAAACCCAGTGGAGAAGATGTCTACTAGAGCAACACTACCCACCACATACATAACATAGAAAAGCAAAGAATACATATTACCACGAGCACAACTGTTTGCTATAAGTAAGTCTGAATCTGCAGATATCGCTCCCAAATGACACTCTTGATGTCCTCCTTTAAGGAAGAACACTTGTACGCACTTACAATGCGACTCGTCACTGCGTTTTGCCCGCAAACGAGGTTAAAAGTTACCCGACATCCTTGTACACTCTCCCTTTACCAACGCAAGCCTTGTGGTCGCTCTTCGTTGTATTTTTTTGGTTCATCCAAGTGGTAGCCTATTGTCGACCGGGATGTAGCCGCATCTATAGACAATCTGATTGCGTTCCGAAAAGCCCATCCAAACCTTTGAAAATTCAGTAGCTTCAATGCATGCATGCAAAAGGGCTTAGTCCTCATGTCTAAGTGGGAATTCATAAGCTGCCTCTGCATGCATGAAAATATATTGGAAATCTTGGATAACTAAGACATATAATACAAAGCATAATTCATGATAAGATCATTTAGTCCGATAGAGACATCCACGTGGCAAAACAAGCGAAGCTCTAAGCTTAACACATGGTTTTTCCCAGACATTTTTCGCACAATAAGAAAATAAAAAGAGTGATGTGCTCGCTTTGGCCATTTGTCCCCATTTTACTGCGGCAAACAACTTTCTTGCAAGGAAAGTTAGAACTTATGATGCTATGTGTTATGCTGTGGTGGAGATATGACTCCGCCATAATAGAAGTTTGAATCATATGATAGTATGTTTGGCCTTGCTCTCTTTCGATTCTGAAATACGAAGTAATGGGCTCTAACTTCGCCTGCAGCGACATGGGCAAGAAACTCAACCGCCGTTGCCGCTCCTTAGATTTTTGCCATTGTGAGATTCCATTGGCACAATGCAGAACGTTGCGTTCAACACTAGAAATGCTTTTTGCTAAATGCAAAATGCTAATCTAAATGTGGGGCGAGCTCCTTGACCTTTTCCTTTTGCTCTCTAGATCTTGCAGCAGCTATTTCAGCACATTTAGGAATGTTAGAAGATGGCATAGGTGTACCAGCAAATGAACTAACAATAGTCGGTGTTGCATGGAAGTCCTTGTAGTCACATTATTGAGTTCCATCTTTGGAAAGGTAGAAGTAGCTACCTGGCTTTGACCTGTACAAGCCTATGGGCTGGCCCCTCTGTCTATAGTTGTTTGATTTCAAAGTCCTTTCAAACAAAGCAAGCCCCATCAAGTACTTGTTGAGCAGGTTTTAGATATTTGCTATTAAAAATGAAGATAAATGATTTTGATAAGGCAGACAAGCTTGTGATATTGATATTCAAAGTATCACAAGTCACTCACTAAAGACATTAATGAAAATAAGAAAATTGTGCTTTGGAAGTGTAAATCTAAATATCATGAATATCTGCTATATAATTTATCATCTTATCATCCTCTACATCCAAGAAAAGGCCGAAATTGAGGCTACAATGGAACTAGCCCAAGTCCAGAATGCGACATCAACAGTTAACCCCTCTGCTGATGCACATGATATACGTTCCAAACCACCATGTCGAATCTCAAGCATGATGAATAAACCCTGAAGGTCGACCAAATGCTAAAGATAGGGCAAAAGCCCAGACTGAAACTCGGGGACCAAGCCCGTGACCAAACCAAAAAGGCCGAAGCCAAAATCAAACGTGGGGACTAGCCCCAGTACACAGAACTCGTGGACTATGCCCCGTAGCAAATCACAATGCTAGAATAAAACAAAAGGGCATAAGCCCAAGCAGGGGACCGAAGCCCAACAAGAACAAAAATAGTGGGGCTAAACCCCAGTACATACAATGAAGGTAATAAGGATCAGGGCTATACGCACACTGCCCACGGATCGGATGGCCACTGATCCCGGATAATCGCCTGCCCCCCTCTATACACTGCCCACTTCCGCCGCAAGCGAGCTTCACGAACCCGGCACAATTCCTCCTTCTGCATGCACAGCTGCACTGGGGTAAGATCCTCCTGTACGGAGAATGTGAAGGAAAAAACCCCCAGACGAACTGCAAAACCAAAATCAATGTATAACCCAAAGTTAACAAATCTATATAAAGTGTAGAATCCAAGAGAGTAAGTCGAGAGTCCAAAGAATGAGTTAGGTTTGCGATGTGTTCTTTTAAAAATATCAACCACATAGATATCTCCACAATGACCATACCAACAAAATCCCATCCAAGAATGACCATAGCAACAAAATCCCATCTGATGGGGGGGGGGGTGGGTGTGTTTGGGGAGCTTAATTCCAAGAGACATGCACAACCTATGTGCCATTGAAAAGCTCACGAACCTTCAGGATGATGCTCGGAAAAAACATCTATGCACAGACAAACAACTTATAAGAAGAACGGCTAAAAACGAAAAACGTAAGAAAGGAGGCGGATTGAAGTAACTAGATAGGGAATGAGCAGAACTATAGATTAAAAAAATGTTATGGAGATCATCGACAACCGTCAAATTAATATAACTAGGAATTAATGTTATATTATGTAAATATGAGTAGCAATCAACTTTACGAATAAAGTCTTGAATAGAGTGGATATAAGAATTATGATTCACAAGCATAGGGGGTTACCATAACAAGGCCTAAATATGAACAAAGGAAAAAATTTCACAAGTATGGAGGAGACAATAATGAGATCTAGATATGAACAAAGAAAAGATTTCCCTATGGAAATTCACAAGTACGGAGGATACCATAACAAGCTCTAGATATGAAAAAAGAAAAAATGCCCCTAGGAAACCACAAGTATGGAAAATACAAGAACAAGATTTAGATGTAAACAAGGAAAAAATCCTCCAAGAGAATTTGCAAGTATAAGGGATAGTATAACACGATCTAATTATGAACAACGGACAAAAATCCCATAGGAAGATTCACAATTATAGAGGATACAATAACAAGATCTAGATATGAACAAAGAAAAAAAAAGAAGGGGGTTGTTAGGAAAAAACTAAATTACTTATCCGCGTTATGGGTCCTCCAGATCGGAAGAAAAGGTGATGTAGCAAAAACTACAAGATAAGGTGGATAAACCCTTAACAAATTTCACAAGAAAACTTTTGAGGTTAGTTTCTAAAAGAATTGGTAAAACAAGGTGATGCGGCAATTCCATGATGAGGTGGCAAGATGAAGTGGCAAGAGCAAGGTGATGTGGCAAATACATCCTGAGGTGGCAAAAATAAGGTCATGTGACAAGAAGTGAGGTTTCAAAGGCAAATTTTTGAAGTTAGTTGTAAGATGAATTGGTAAAATAAGGTGATTACATGATGGGGTGGCAATATTTACATTATTGTAATCGTACCACTTATTTTTTGCGCGCAGGTTACTTTTTTCTTTTTCTTCTTCGAGCAATTTTGCAGATCAGAATTTTGACTATGACGACAGCAGATGCAGCAGTGGTTGTTAGCAGTGGGAGTGACGAGAAAGACATCCCCTCTCATTTCGAATGGGGATTGGTCAGGGCACATATCTAAAACTTTCATAGACACTTTGGAAAACGAAGACTGTGTTATCTGTCTTGAAGTTTTTGAGAAGCTTATTTTTCCTCTTGAAGTTTTTGAGAAGCTTATTTTTCCCACATAAGACGCACTAGCAGAATAAGGAGAACAAGATTAAGCAGAGATCATGGGGCTCTTGCAGAACAAATTGTTTCTTTCATGTCCAGTCTTTAGTTTCTGTAGTTTTTCATTCAATCTAGTTTTGTGCACCCCCGGGCAAGGTACACACCTATCCAACTAGGAACCAACACCAATCCAATCATTATGGTCGATAAAGAAATCATAAAAAGGTACAACTCAGAATACTTACGGATTTTTGAAGTGACACAAAAGAATTGGGTAATGATCTGAAATTCTCTCTCTATTCTATTCTCTCTCTATATTCTACAAGTTGTATAACTTCAAAAAAAAGGCATAAAAGCCATCTCTTTACATATTCTACAAGTTGTATTATTTAAGAACAACAAATGCAGACCTTGTGATAATATTTGAAACAAAGAGGGCAACCCTTCGAGGCTTCACCATCTTGTTCATAATTGCCTTGGCTTGTCCCAAAGCTATATTATAGTTGAATGTGCTATTTTAAAGAACACAAAGCTAATACACATGCTTTTCCTTTGATAACCAGCAACCCAATCTGTCAAAAGAATTCAAATAGTTGCAGTTGCAGATTGGTAATTCTATGGATTGTGTATCAAAATAGTTTGCAATTCTATTGGTGATTGTACTTCTATTAGGACGGTCATACCCATACGGCAGCTCAGGCAGCTCAATCCATTGTATCTGAAATGCAATCAAATTCTGTTTTGTTATACTAAAATTGTTTTATTTTGTACATACTCTGATTTTCTATCTGCATTGTCTATAGTGTGCGTATTAATGGCGATACAAGCTCTTTCAAAATAATAACCACATTCTATATCGCTTCAAAACTGGCTCCTAGATTTTAATTTAGGTTTCAATCAGCAAATCGTTCCACCTGGCTAATGACCTAATAATCCATTGTCTGTCAAAGCCATAAGTTTCAGCAATTGATGTATAATCTGTATACTCAATTGATTACCTTGTAAGTCACACAGATTTTTTACTAAAAGGTGGTCTGCCTTTGATTGGCATTGCTCACGATTATTAGAAATTCAAATGCCACCCCCTACGAAAATCCGTTCGCTTCGGTCAAGTGCTTCTATTGCTATTTCTATTACTAACATTGTCAAGGTCAAGCTTATTTGTGATAGACACAGAGAATGGAGAAGGTTACCTAATGCATCATGCATGCATTGTGTCATTTACTGCGTAGAAGTTATTCCAGACCAGAAAGAGAAATTAGGTACCAAGTTTGAATTGACTAGAAAAAAAACGGCACCGCCATGCAAGCTGACAAAACAGATAAAAATCAATGGAGTGCATCGCTAAAGTGTGGCAACATGTACCCTGAACTAAGAAGAGAGTTCAAGAACTTGTGGCTCTCAGTGTTATTCTCTACATTCTGGACATTACCATGATCACATTTTTCTGTTCTCTTTTTTCTAATCATGCCTCGACCCCTTGGCTTCTTCGCTTCTTTATTCATGGTTGTGGTGCTGTCAATCTGTAACTTCTCTTTTGGTCCACAAAATACTCTAAGTACTGAAGAAAGAATCTCAGATACCGTGAAGGACAAAGGGGAACGAAGTCTCTGAGAAAGTTCAAACTCAGCATCCATTTGGGGGACATGCTTCAGTTTCTCTCTGCCTGAAACTTCATTAGGATGATTGACAACATGGTTTCCTTCTGTTCCTTCATTATCAAAATGCTGCAATTCTTCATTCCAATTTGCTTGCTCTTTATTTTGAGAACCTTCCTGATCAAGGAGATGTTCGTGAAGCTGTGAGTTTCCACTGCAGCAGGCCCTGCAGCTGTTGGACATTCCAGAAGAATGCAACGCTTTAGCATGGGATACCTCATTGCTACTGGGTTTCTTCATAGAAACCAGGGAAGGACCATCATCATCCCCTGGTTCCTTCCTTTGCAGATATGCTGCAGTTTTGTATGTGTTAGACAAAGATGGAGTACCCTCAAACTTATGCATGGGCTTTAGACTTAACGGTAACTTTCTATACTGCAAATTAAAGCAGGGACTTTGACAACCATTAGCAGCCTCAGCAACTGGGGACGCTGGACCAATAGGAGAGCCGGATGTTTTATCTTCTTTAAGTGATTTCTGCATTGGTGGTACACTCTCGCATTCATTTGTCGGCTGCAAATTGTCAGAAGGCTCTTCTACCCGCAAACTAACAGACGCATTGGCAGGAATTTCTCCTACGCGCAAGCTATGTGAAGAAGCAGTTGTCTTCTGTGGCTGTGGACTATTGCATGTATCAGCTTGCGTCCCAAATAACTGTGCACTAAAAGAACCATCCATTCCTTGAAAGCTGACAGACGCAGTAGGCGTCCCTTTTAGCTGTGAGCTGATGGAAATATTGCCTTGTGGCTCAAATAGTTGTGGACTAGCACAAGCATCAGAGGAAGTCCTGCCTAGGTGGACTGAACCAGTAGGCATCTCTTTTAACTGTGAGCTAATAGGATCATTAGCTTGTCTCTGGGCTAAGCACTTGCTATTAGTCGGGGTATCTTCTAACTGTAAGATGACAGAATCATTAGCTATGGCTATTCTATGAAAGCCATCAGTTATTTTTGTATCTTTATGTACAACAGAAAGTGCCAAGGCATTAGAATTTTCAAAATCTTTTAAATCCTCGATATTTACAGCCCCACGCATTTTTTTGGACTTAACAGTGCTCTCAATAGTGGCTCCCTCGTAATGATGATTATTCTTCCTCTTTGAAGCTCTCTCCGAATTGCTATTCAAATTTAACTTGTTAGACATCTCCCTTGCTTTCCTAGGTCTTAAAACTCGAGTGGAGACTGGTGGCACTGATGGGAAGATCTGTTCACCATAAGACTTCTTCTTTGAAGCTAATGGTCTCGGAGATTCTGAGAACAGCTGAGTACAAAATTCTACATCAACTACTGTTGTTTGTGTCATATTCAAACTATCCTCAAAATTCTGAGTTTGGCCATGTGTTCGTATCTTTCCACTATCCTCAAATTTCTGCAGTTGTGTTTCCATATCCTCATAATTCTGAGTCTCAAAATCCTGGGTTTGCACCTCTATAATAGGCTTCATTCTATCCCCAAAACTCTGCCTTTGTTCTTCCAAACTGTCATCAAAATTCTGAGTCTCAAAATCTAAGTCCATAATAAGCTTCAACCTATCCCCAAAACCCTGCGTTTGTGTTCCAGTTATAGGCTCCAAAGTACTTGTGCAATTCTGAGTAGGTGAACCAGCTAAAGATTCAGTCAATGGAATACGCTTTACACTATCATCATAATTTCTTCGCCTTGGCGAACTAGATCTATCACTTTCAAATGCTCCATTAAAACTATCTTCCTCTTTCATACCTGAAAAACTCTGGTCGTTGGAATCTGGAGGCGACATAAACACTACAGGATGCTGTCCTTCCAAAACGCCGGGCTGCGTAGAACAGGTGTCTGATGACGCCAGAGAGAGGTCGGGTGCAAGGGATGGCGTAAAATCGTAATTAGGGCACGTCTTCCATTCCGGTATTGAATCAAGAAGCTCTTGTTGAGAAGCGGAGATTTGGCAGTGCTCGTGTATTACAGCGTATGGATCAGGAGCTTCTGCAGCCATCGCCATAGCCCTTTCAAGCCCACTTCATTTTAACCTAATTCTGCCGCCAGTTTCGCATTTCAAAACACAAAACAAAGAAAAATCTCAAAATTTTCCAAATAGATTCTATCGCAGGTGCAAATAATAAATATAAATAGTAGTAATTTAGGGCGTTTTCTGGCGAAAGCGTGACTAAAGTATCCAATTAAAAATGTGAAGATGGCACATTCTTTACGTTATGCCACATTGGTCATGTCACATTGGCAGCTTCCATGAGGACATATAACGGACTCCGAGAGACGAACACAAGATCTCTTAATTGCTAACCCAATAGACTAGCCATTAAGGGAAGGTGCCCATAAAGCGCCAACTTAGGCAAAAATTTGTTTACTACGATGAGTTTGTTTTGCTCTTAATTGATACTAAGCACGAGTCGTTTCGACAAGTTGGAAGCTTGCTATTCAGATTTTAAGTTGTATGGTTATTTTAACCTCCATAGATTATCAAATGCCCTTCAATGGACCATCAAAAGCCCTCCAATGGACCATTGAATGCTCACACTTGACTTTCATTGATCTACAACTGTCATTGAAGAAGGGAATATGCCGTGTCATATTCTCTCTCCAACAACCACAACTGTTGAATAGAAATCAAGATTGGGTTGAACTGCATTTTCCACCTTAGCATATAATTGTCAAAACCGTAATACACGGATGGTTCAAATTACGTGTATATTCCTTTTATTTTATACGGCAGAAAATCTTTGCGCATTTTCTGGAGCGGTGCCGCTTAGCCCCCAGCCTTCTTGCCTTCTTGCCCTTCTACGGCATCCAAGAAACAGGGCTCAGCCATAGTCACGCCGCCATAGCCAAGAAAACAAGGAGCCATTACGGCCCGTCGCCCACGCCCAAGAAACAGGGGCCAAGAAGCGGGCCTGATATGACCACGGAGGTCGGTTGAAGAGGTTCTGGGGGCTCAATCCTTTTGCAGAGGTCAGGTTGAAGCCATAGTTTTTATAATAGCATGAAGAACAGTGCTTTTGAGCAAGGGAAAAGAGGTAGTTTCAGTATCTATCTTTCATGCAAGCTACTATGCCGTTGTTGCAGAAACTACAGATGATGTGATCGTGACTCTGTGAGTTGCCTTTCCTCAGCAATACCTGCAGGTAGAAAAATCGGCCAAGCTTTAATGGTATAATTTCTTGTTCTGCTCCAGATCTGCCGAAGCTTCAACATTATCATTTTCTATTCAATTTCTGCTACAGCAACTTTGGCTCTTTTTTTTTTGTCTTTCTTGGGGTCAAAGGCGACGGATTTGGATGCTCCGAATGTGGCATGGCCACTCTTTGAACCATCAGCCTTCTCTATTTTAGGATTTGGCACAAGGACTTTGTCGGAACAGAGCAAGATAGAGGAGAAGAAGGCGCAGGCGTCACAAATTTGTGTGGAAATTTAAACCATCTGTGTATTACGTCCCGTAATGCATGTTTGTCAAGATTCCGGCGTCTAATTTTTCTCGGCGGCGCTCTGCCGTTCGTGCGCCGCCTCGAAACATTATACGCCGGAATCTTTTCCAGGCGTGCATTACGTAGTACATAATAGAAGTCAATGTACGCAACTCGATACATACAATGAAAATATGAATGACGCTACCTGACAGCTATAAGGATCTACCAGAGCAACAGAATTGCAAAAACAGTACAAGCAACAGGCAGGAACAATGTAGTGCTCCAGTAGTTCACAACGACTAACCTCTCATATAATCTCAACATATCCTGAAGTTAATACAATGCAACACCCGAATTTACAGCATTATGCCTTAGGAAACAAGGGGATTTGAACCCCACCGACTTAAATCAGATCCAAATCCTAAAAAAAAAAAAAAAAAAAAAAAAAAAGCAAGCAACACAAACATGAAGAAACAATGCAAGCAAGCAACAAAAGAACAAATAAGAAATCATTTGTGCACTTTCTAAACTGCTATTCATCGATGACAAAGGAATTCCATAAAAAAAATACATTGCCAATGTAGCTTCTGCCATATGACAAAGAATCTGCCTGAAAAATGTTAATCCTGTGACTAATAACAAGAGCGTCCTGGCATATAAAATCTTCCTCTAAGGCTTGCTATTTTGATTCAGAAGCTTTGTCTGTTGGAATTAAATATAGGGCTCACAGAGTAATCATCCCTACAAGAATCCGTGCATCATGCAAAAATCCTTGCATCCCTGCAAACTTTTTTGCAAAATCCGTTCTGCCTTGCTCTACTTTGCTGCCTTCCCCACGCCCATCTGCTTGCGCCATCTCCACGCCGGCCTGCTCAAAGCCATCTCTACACTATCGGCCTTGCGAACGAAAATAAGAACCGTGGCTTTCTATATAGACAGAACGTATAAAGGAAAAAAAAAACAACCCAAGACATTAAAAAGCCCAAACCCTAATTTTTTACGTTAGTTTTGTACGTTCTTAGCATACCAGTACCTTCCAAAACTATACTAAATCTTATGTAAGCCCTCATTCTCACCATTTCAGAAGATAATAGACCATGCATCTAACTCAATTTCGAATTGTTCTTAATGTAGGCTATTAAAGGGCAAAGGCAGGCTATTAAAGGGTAAAAAGTGGGCAATTAAGGGGCAAAAAGTGGGCCATTGAAGGGGAGTGGGTGGAAGAAGGGCAACTTCCCCTATACATTATAATTTGTTTGTGAAATTTTAATTGGGCAAGATTTGGAGTCTGCTACGTGGATCTTGCATGTTCGAAATTGAATAGGGAATGAACTAGAAGATAATGTACATGTTTAGATTCCTTACTCTAGGCATGCTGATAATCGAAAAGCAAATATATAGGTAGAGACTAAAAGCATGGAACTAGAACACTAAAATTGTCATATTTTCACTATAGATAGAATATAATAGAATAGAATAGAATAGCATAGTTTGTATTGTCCACGGAGACCAATCGACCTATGGGACCCAAAAGAGAGTGCAGCAAACTTATTACTGCCTGGGTTAAAAGACCCCCGCTCCAAATGGTTTTTGAGGGAAAAACTGTGGCAGTAATAAGAGTGGTTTCAAGCTATACAAATACACATATTGTATAATGCACATACAAGTCAGGTGAGTGTCAAGGGATATAGCTGATCTCGCACATCCATAACCTCCTGAAGGTTTTATCCCAGCATCCGAACTGATGCCGTGCTTAGTATCACATGTAATGGCTGGGCAGGCCTGACTAGTTCAGCATAGCGTGCCCGGATTTGATCATACGCCGAACAATCTTGTAGAGTATGACACTCATCCTCAACAGCTTCTATTTGGCATCATCGATAGAGTTTGTCCTGCCCTGGCTCCCTAATCCATCTCCCTATCTCAATTTGGAAACGGTGTGCATCCATGCGAATCGAGGCAATGAATCTGTGCTTTTTCTTAGGCAGATGGATATGCGAGTAGCATTGAGGGCCCCGTTCCAATGTAAGGTTTACATGGCGCTGGTAATATATTGTCTTGACCTATTCAAGAGCATTGGCATCCCAAAGCTTTCTGAGGAAGCAAGCATGAAGGTATTGCCTCAATCTGTGGCGACCTACCTCTTTTTGCACCTGTATGCACATGTGCTCCTGTAAATTCCATCTAGCGAGCCATTGAGCTCGCTTTTCCTTCCAACGGGCCTTGAAGAGTTGTGGCCACATTGCCATGGTACAAGCTAGGCTAGGAAGACGATCATCGTCCATAGTGATCATCTTCTGAAAGTAGATGATATGCCGATCAAGAAATCTGTCTCCTGCAATAAGATCTGATATCGGCTTCACCCTCAAGGCTCGAGCCAAAAAGGCTTTCTGATACTTCTCCAAGTCATTCCAGGTAGCGAGGAACATCACGGGGCCCTAGACCTCGACCCCATATAAAAGAACAGGCTCTACCAAAACCCTGTTGGGAGGCAACCGATGAGGAGAAGGAGGAGGAGGAGAACGAGGAAGAAGGAAGCGGTGGGCTGGAGGAGGATGAGCTCGAGGAGAACGCCGGGGAAACATCTAACCCCGACGCCCGTCCACCCTACCCGAAGTGGCCCAAGCCACCGAAGGCAGTGAAGAAGCAAAAGGTAGGGGAACGTGAGTTTATACTGAAGCAGGACCGCGAGTTCCAGAGAAGGAAGAAGACATACCAAGAGTACCTTCACAGGTGGAGGAAGTACAATGACTGGTATTGCAAGCAGAACATACAGAAGTACGTCAAGGATGGGAGGCTGAAGAACCAGCCGAAGCTACCGCCACCACGGTCGGAGCCACCGAAGAAGGTCCACCACGAGCCTAATTCGAAGCACGCCCGCGTATTTAAGGAGATTAGGCACTTCCAGCAGTGCACTAATCTCCTGATTTGGAAGGCATCGTTCGAGCGGCTCCTCTGGGAGATTATGCAGGAGTTCCGAACCGATTATAGGGTCACACCCCTAACGGTCCGATCCCTGCAAGAAGCAGCAGAGGCAGAGCTGGTCCAGCTTTTCGAAGAGGGCAACTTGTGCGCTATCCACGCGAAGAGGGTGACAGTAATGCCCAAGGATCTCCATCTGGCCAGGAGGATCCATAAGGAGAAGCTTTAGAAGCTTCCCATTTTGTACTTAGTTAAATTATACATATAGAACTATCTTTTGTGTAAGTCAAATTCTTATATCTATAAAAGTACTTCCTGTGTAAATCAATTTCTTATATGTATAAAAGTGCTTTCTGTATAAATCGAATTGTTGTAAAACCATTCATATTGTAGTTAAAATGTTCTTATTATTAATATTAATATCAGTGTAAAATTTTGCCTTTAAATTAAATTCTGGGTCAAAGTCAATCCACTCGGGTCACACCGCGCCGATGGCCCCTGCGTCGCGAATGCAGACGCGTTTTGCGCGATCTGACCCGAGTCGCTTGAATTGTGGGTAATGCCAGAAAATGACGGAAACCCTCTGATATGTGCTCCCCATGTTGACTTTGATGCCCAAGATTAAGAACCTCATACCTCATAATGGTCAACTTCATCATCCTGCATTGTGTGGGTATTTCATCACATTGCTACTCATTATCCTCACTCCCTTCATCATCTCCCTCTTCCTCAGGATATTGAACCAACACTTGACCCTTCTCTTTGATCAAAAGCCTGATTATATGGCCCTACAATTGTGGATGCTTTGATCTTAGAGCAGTTTAAAAAAAATATTCCAGTCGCCAAGAAGCCGGCCTTTATGTTTTTTGGAGTCAATCCTGCCTCAATTGAATTAGATATTATCTCAGCAATTTCCTCTCTTTTATGTTCCTACCTACCCATCACGACCATGTATTTTGCTCTCATCCTCTTGAAGATAGCCTTGAAAGGAGCAAAACATGCAACATCCAAGGGTTGTAACTAGGAAAGGTATGGTCTGGAAGCAAAGCAAAATGGATGCCTTGTTCTTTGGCATTCAGAATAACTTCTAAGCTCACATGACTAATGTGTCCATCTAGTAGGATTAGACGTGGCCTTTGTGGTGATACAACCCCTGGAACTCTGGATTGAAAGTGAGTCAGCCATGACTTGAACAGCTTTGCAGTCATCCATGCATTAGGCCGCATTGTTTGGACAACTTCTTCCTCATGCCTATGGTAGTCAACCTTCATTCCTTTCCCCTTAAATATGTACAAATTTGGCAGCCTAAACCCTTCAACATAAACACATACTAGGACCCATCCTCTAACCTGGGCACCTTTCCTAGCTATGATCTTCAAACCCCTGACCTTGCCTGCCTGTATACCTATCTCATCAGCATTCTAAATCCTGGATGCAGGGAATGGGAATTCCTGATAAATCTGTTTAAGGCCCATGTAGAATATATCCAAATTCTGCTGGTTCATGGCCATTGCCCCGGCTCTTTCTAAACTTTGTGCACTCCTGAAAGATATCTCTGGATGCCTTTGCTTGAATAACTTCCACCATTTGTTCCTTGGCAACCCAGTTTTCGTGGTGGTCTTGCCATTGTTAGCTCCTTTACTGTGCCAATGGTAATCCATATCCCCGTTGCTTCCCTGTACAATGCCCATGCAATAAGTTCCTTTTCTTGCTCATAACTTAATATGGGGGTGCTTCTGTTTATGAGTAATCCGTCTATACTGCCAGTCCCTTATGATCGAGTCAAGTATGCTACACGTCCTACAAGCCTCTTTAATAGAATACCATATTCGCCATACTCTTCCAAGATGTCCAGCATCTGTTGTTCCGTTCATTCGCCGCTCTACAATGGAGGAGACTTAAATGAAATGAGTTTTATTTGGGGTATGCTCCACCCCCCTCTTCCTTTGACACTTTGCCCTAACCCTCTTGGAACCAGCAGGGGCTCTGATGGGCTCATAATTACCATGGATCATGTTCGACCAGTGTTACACCACGAAGATGATTTTTTCTGTTACAAGAAGAAAGTTCCACCACGAAGCACTTTGTATGGAATTTTTCGATCGGGGCAAATTCAAACAATCTTAGATTCCAAATCCACTCCATTTCGAAAAAAGTAGGTTGGTCTATCTACCAATTCAAGCTTGCATGCATTGAAGCTACTGAATTTTCAAAGGTTTGGGCGGGCTTTTTGGAACGCAATCAGATTGTCTATAAACGCGGCTACATCCCGGTCGATAATAGGCTACCACCTGGATGAACCACACAAAAAATACAACGAAGAGCGACTGTGTACAAGGATGTCGGGTAATTTTTTACCACGTCTGCGGGCAAAACGCGGTGACGAGTGACCCTCTTCTACAATCACTTAGCTATGGTTTAATTAACTTATAACATCCACCTTACTTATCGCATACTAAATGATGCACTAAAGCTGGTGCATTACTAAGCCTATAGTTTAGGCTATATTATCCCTGATGCCTGGTGCCGACCTTTGTTCAAGTTTCCATGCTAGCTTATTCCTCACCCTAAATCTATCTCTAGAAAGCAAGCCATTATCCAAAATGTTCTAAATTACCTCAAAAAGGATTAGTCAAGCCATTGATTAATTAAATTCACTCAAGCTGTGCATTTTTATTATTAGAATTGTTGCTCTAGGTTCGTCTAGAATCTTCTGCAAGTGGCTTGCCTTTAATCAAGGAGCATTCTTCACTAAACACATGGCTTCAACACCCATTTGGATTTCTTTTTATTATAGTAAGTTAATTAATAAGTGTGAACGAGAATGTTACAGAAAACAAAAACTATGTCCAGAGCTAAGGATTGTAAAGAAACCAAGCAATAGACATCATTGTCATCATCATCAAAAAGAAGAAGATAATTGAGTTTATAAATCGAACCTCAAACTATATCCAACTTATGTCAATATTGCATGTCCTTAACTACAAGACATATGATTATCTTATCTTATCTTTTATCCTCATAGTCAAAGGTCAATAAGCAAAATAAAGAGGGGAAACATGCATTGGAAAGAAAGTGACATATTCAACAAAACTTGGACTTATTTAGATTTAATAGATAACACTTTAAGGATGCCCTTATAAGAATATATGCATTGTTTAATTCTTCTTGATAAATTTTTTTACAATTTTTTATTATATAAGTTTATCTTTAAATGTAAACCGTAATGGTTATCAAAAATAAAATTGCTTTCCAAACTTTTTTACTTGAATCTATTTACAGTTAAATATTTTAAGAATACAAACTTTTAAACTTTCAGTGATTTAATAAATACTAAATTTGGCAATCATGATAATTTCTCAATGAAATCTGATGGGTTGATAAGCGGTTGACTCAAAACCTATTATGGGAATTTCACAATTTATGAATTTTATGCTCTTAAAAATATTTTAAGAAAAGTTTTAGGTTGAAATTAATAAATGATAAAGTTAAGGTTTTAATAATAGCTGTTGAACAATTTATTATTAGTACGATAAAATACTATTTTTTTTTTTGTTAAAACATAAACGTAATTATTTAATTATTTCAATCTAAAATTTTCTTCTTAAAATATCTAAAAATAATATTAACATTTTAATCATACGAAGTCTACTTAGATAAAAATTTAGTTCTAAATAGATTAAAGTGAAAATTTAAATTAGAAAGCAATACTTTAATAACCATCATAGTTTTGATTTAATGATGAGTTGAACACATTATTAAAATCATTAAGAGTTAAAAATACATAGAATCTTATCATGGCATCTTTGAAGTATATCTATTAGATTTGAATAGAATAGAATAGAATATACATTAATGTCCCTTGTGCCGCGAGGCCCCTGGACTTGTGTAGCATGGTCAAGCTCTCTAAAAGGGTGCTACTAGCACATCACGCTGTTATGATGTAGCCTTTTCTGAAGGCTGACTTTTTTCTTTTATTACCAGCATCCCGCTTTAACTCGGCTTCTTGGCCGTGCAGTGATGCGTCGTTATCAATCAGCTTTTAGCTGAGCAATTTGTATGGGGTTTTATGACCCGCTTTTGTACGGACCATATTACGAACCCTCTTTCACTGTGTACTTCTCTATGTCTGGTCAGCATTCTCTGGATCGCGTCTGCCAAATCTCGAAGCGATTCTGTTATTGTCATCAGAATGCAGACCGGTTGCCCCCATCTTATGCTTCTATATTTGTCTCTGATGTCTCCGTAAATCGGGCAGTCATTAATCATGTGATTCTCATCCTCTACTCTCCCATCTTCACAGATTCTGCATTTTCAGTCCTCCTTGTCTATTCCTCTCCACCTGTCTTTTTCGATTCTTAGGTCATGACTTCCCATCCTGAATCTAGCCAGAATGTCTCTTCTGGTTTTCCCCAGTATGTTATCCCAATACATCTGGTGTCCTATTTGCTGGTCTGGGTTGAAAACTTGCATGAGCCAGGCTGTCTTGGGTCCTGTGTGTCTTTGCAGCCAGCCACGCTCTTATGGCTTTGTCTTCCCACTCCTCATTCCACTGCCCTTCCTTTATTAGGTCGCTCAAGTTTAATCCCATCTCCCTGGTCCAGTTTGCCACATCTTTAAGCCATCCACTGCCTATGAGGATGTGTGATTTTGCTGATTCGGTAATTGCAATACTAGACAATTTCCCTTGAATGTCTCCTGCATTGTCCCTGATCAAGTACCTTATGGTTCTCTCCCATGCTCTCACCTCCATTGGTTTTTGCCCTGTTTCGAGGATCATGATTGTCAGTGGCGTATTTGTCCTTACTTTAAATTCCTGTCTGTGCCACTGCCTAAGGATTTCTTCCTGCTTTTTCCATTTTCTATCTTTTAGGCCTGGCCCCCAGGCTTCTGCCCCATATAACTGAGTGGTGGCTACCACTGCACTGAATAAGTAACATTTGATGTCCCAGTCAATTATTCTGCTTTTGTTGCAAAAAGTCTTCATGTTGAAATAGCTCCCTATAGCTGATTGGAACCTGGCGTCTGCTCCTTTGGCCCATTTCCCTGTGCCATGCACATCGTACCCTAGATATCTGTATTCCGTTGCTTCCTCTATTTCTTTTTCCTTGTATCTGAAGGGTCTATGCCTGTTCTTATGACCAAAGATGACTATCTTAGTTTTTGCTAGGTTTACAGTCAGCCCTGTTTCTTCACAGAATTTTTCTAGAATTTTGTCTAAATTTTGTTAAATATGTCATGAAAGCAAATGAATTGTGACAACAAGTTACGTAGAATGGCTGAACATTTTGGCATGCGTAGCAGTAGGAGAGACAAATGGATGGTGAACAAGTTATGTGGAATGGCAAGGATAACCTTTTGGCGTGTATACAATTGGAAGGGGGAGGGGGGTTGATTTTGCTGACAGATGTTGTCACCATGAGCATTCCATACCATCATGGGCATTTTGAAGATTCTAGAAGGGAAGGTACTAGCTACAACATGTAGATGAAAAATGGTCAAGCCCATTCCATTATCAAATGCTGGAATGCGAACCCAGTCTCAATGGTATATAAATAGAAATAGAAATGGACCCATTCCTCCCCAGCGCCATCTTCCTTATGTCAGGTAAAATATCTAGCTCGCCACGAATAATGCATTAACCATCAAATTTCCAAAGAAATCAATCAAAGAGAGAAATGCAATGAGCAACCCATCGAGCAAAATCACGGTAGGACTTGAAGTGAATAATATGCTAGAATGTTCCAAGGCAGGACCCTCCTAGTGTGCTTTCCCATGGGCCCAAAACCTTGAGATTTTTCTTGGCTAGGCATACAGATGCCATGTTCCCATGAAGATCTGACCTTGAATTTTTTTCTGGCCAGGCATCCAGATGCCATGATCCCATGAATATCCGACCTTGCTTACATCAGATTTTCGACCTTAACAAAAAATGATCAGTCCGCAATTCTTTTTTGCCCAGGTCAAGACCTGGGTACGGCAATCCAAGTCGAACCCATGGGAAAGCACCCTTAGTAGGCAAACCAAATGGCTGACCAAGTCCAAGACCAAGGGGCTGACCAAGTCCGTTAAGCAATGACGTGGCAAGAGGTGGAGGAGAAAACGACGCGTAAACCGTTTAGGGAAACCCTAGAAGGGCGCCACCTAAAAAAAGAGACGACTTTTGCCGACCTAGTGCCTTTCCATTTAAGAAAACGCATTGTCTTCGCATTTCTCGTTCTCTTCTTCTCCATTCTTCGCCGGGCGCCGCCATGCTACACTCCGGCATTCCTTCTCTCCTCCATATCCTTATCCCTACGCTTGGTTTGTAAACCCTTCTAATTCCGTTTTTGGCCTTTCGTTCCTCGCTGATTTTTAATCCTTCGGAAGTCAAACCTTTGCTCCGGTGGCCTCTTTTAAACTATTTAAAATTTCCCCATTTCCATATTAGTTTTCTTGTTCAAATCTGTGGATCTGAGACTTTGTGGTCTCTCATCTGTTTGTGGGCTTGGATTTAAGTTTGTTGTTTTTAGGGTTGGGAGTATTGGCTCCAATCCGGCTTGGATTTGATTGCTGAGGACATTTTTGCGGATGGTAAAGTCATTGATGCAGGACGGTTCAGCGCCAAAGACGGCCTCATTCTGGAGCCAAAGCTTGCTCCTACGCAAGCAGCAGCACAACACTGCAAACTACACTCTTGTCTTTGGTGCACGCAGATTTTACCGAACTGGGTTGCCAGGTCTTGATGCTTGCTGCCTGGGGATTGATCCGTAGGTGGTGCCTTGGCCTGCGTCGTCTGATGAGAGTCATATGTGAGTAATAAACCAAACCCATCTGATTTGTTTTCTTTTTGTTGAGTGGGTTTTAAGCATAAGGACATATCAGGCTGATCGCTAAGGTCTGTTTCACTACTTAATATCTATTGGATTGTATTGGATTGGATTGAAACTTTGTAGTATCAGATTGAAATGGCTCCAAATGGAAGGATGCATAGTTTTCAAATGGAACAGTCATATTCTCCCAAGTCTTCCTTTAGAAGGATGAGAAACTCTATATCAGCAAATACTTATCAGATAGAAGAGGCACTATCATCAAAGGAGTCAAGTTACTCTTATCCTTCAGATTCTGACAAGAAGTCTCAGACAGTTAGGAAGTTATCTGGTTTTTCTGGAAAAGCATCTAGGGCGTCCTCTGGAACTATTGATCAACAGCCAGTTTCTGGTATAGTGGTCTGTATGGGCAAGGCTGACTCTCCATTGGCTCTACAAGATCAAACTGTAGTAACTGCTATTACTACTGCTACTACTGCTGCTAGTGCAATTTCTACCACAAACAGTGCCATATCAACAATCTCACAGTTGGAGAGACCTGTTTTGAAGACTCCTCTTGCTGCTCTGCTGAGCAGAACCCAGGTATAAATAATTTGTCATGTTCTTTTCTGATGAGTTTGTGAATTATAAAAAAACGTAAGCCTAAAAAAAATTTGTTTCGTTGCAGATGAGTTTGTGAATTATAAAAAAACGTAAGCTTAAAAAAAAATTTGTTTCATTGCAGGCGAGAGCAGGCGAGAGCACCAAAATGCTTGTTACCATTAACGTGATGGGAAGTGCAGGGCCTCTACGTTTCTTGGTTGACATAGGGGATACAGTAAATCGAGTTATAGAGATGGCCCTTCGAGCATATGCCCGAGAAGGGAGACTACCTGTGCTTGGCTCCAACAGCAAGCTTGTAGACCTCTATTGTCCCCACGGTGATTTCAAAGGTACTTAGTTTTATCAGTTTTATTTCTGTTTTCTGGTTGATCATGGTTAGGTTCTTATGTACACTGATTTAAGGTCAGCAGCATGTCAGCTGCTTTATGTTTTTTCAGTTTGCAATGTATTTTTTTGTGTTTGATATAGATGTTTATGGTACTTTGAGTTTGACTGAAAGGCAGTACTTTGTAATGTATTGGTTAGGGTTGTGTAGTGTGTTGCTGTTGAATGCAGGTTTTGTATGTACAGTATGCTGATTAGGCGAGTATGTAATATATTGATTAGGGTTGCATTTTGTATGTACAGCTCTTGATCCTGGCGAGTGTATTGGACGCTTTGGGACAAGGCAATTCTTTTTATATCGCAAGAAACCAGAAGAGGTCAGCAGCAGTGGTGGCTCCAGCGCAGAGCCTAGTCCACAGCGCAAATCTGGCCACGCTCATTCCCTTAAGCATTGGTGGAACTTCATGAGTTCTATTGTGTGCTCACACTAGGCCATTGTTACTCAGGATCTTGAGACCTTTATCTGTTTATAGATTTTGTCTTTTGTTGGTGAATATAATTCAGGTGTCAATAAGGTTTGCAATGGACGATTTCCAGGTTGACAAGTTACAAGTCCCTTATTGCTATCCTTATTTCTATTTGTTTCTGTTCTTTGGATCTGTTTAATAAGTTTTGCAATCCATCCATTTTTTAAGGGATGGGGAAGCTATAAATATTTGAGAGCGTTTATAAAAGTGGGTTTATATGATTTATTTTTGGGAGGGTTATTTAAAATTGGATGTCAAAACCATAACGTCGGTGCATTCCAAAATTTAGATTTGTTGTGGAGTTTCTCAAAGATATGGTTCATCCCACTCGCTTGTGGTCTTAGGAACCATCCTATTTTGATATTTATGGTCCAATCTCTTCTGGTATCATCCATCCACTCTATTAGTGGTATCAAGCTTAACCAATTGGCCATCCCAACCTCTTTGTGCTATCCCACAAGTACCATGACCATCCCTAACCAATTGGCTTATATTTAGAAATATTTATTGCCCACCCCAACCTCTTGGTGGTATCAATTAGCCTATATTTAGAGATATTTATCCTCCATCCCAACCTTACCATGACCATCCCCTCATCAATTGGCTAATAGTTAGAGATATGTCCCGCCCTCTTTGTGGTAAAGGGATAAGATTCCACTAGTAATTTTATTTTGGTTTGGCCTTGAAAAATTATTAGCCTATTTGATAAGCCACTAGTAATTGTATTTGGGTTTGGACTTCAATAAATACTATCTATCCATCTAATAAACCATCAAATGCCCTTCATTATCGCTTATTTCTCTTTATTATTCATTCTCAGCCATTGATATGAGGAATATTCCATATCATATTCCAAATGGAGACATCACAGCCGTCAGTTGACCCCTTGATGGGCCAAACTGACATTTCCATGTCAGCATATGATTTCGTCCTAATGGTTTACAAGTCAGCTATGTAGTCAAATGGATTAAAGAAAAATACAAGGGCATTTCCAAGCTCCAGCTTTGGTGGCCGTCTAACAAACTGTAACTTGGGGACGTTTTCCAAATTTGTCCACCAAGATATATATATGGATAGCCGCACACATGCGAACTACCCACGAAAAATAAAGGGAAAATCCAATTATATCATTTGGACCCCAAAACAAATACAATGCTAATAGATGAGTGGCTGATGTACCTGCCGAAAGCTTATCACCGGGATTCAAAAACCCCGCCCTTTCGGGTTTTCGAGGAAAAACCCTAGTGATAAGCCTTCGGCAAGGGGCTTAGACAAAACGTAAGGCATAGAATCGCTCCTAAAAACCCGCGCATGGAGAAGTCAAAACGGATGGCGCTCGCCAACCTGTACCTGCACATCACCAACAACAAACGAGAAACATACCAAAGAATAGCATCACCCAGTGGGTGGAAAAAAAGCATCACCCACCGGGTGGAAAAACATGATAAACAGAACTTGTACAAAATATAAAAACAAAGAAGGGGGGGGGGTGGGTTCAAAGAGAATAAGGTATTGGCCGAGAGAAGAGGAAGCTACGGATGAAACGTCGATGAAGAACTCGCGCAATAAGTAGCAAACGCCCAACCCGATGAACGGCCCAAAACGCATGCGATGCATGCATGCGACGCGATGCAATGCATGCATGCTCGCCTTGAGCAAGAATGCCGATTCGCTCACGTGAATCGGCGACATTCTTGCACCGCGACCGCATGAAACCAACAAAGCGCCCAGAATACCAAAGGACTTCCTTAACAAACTAGGATCGAGGGCCTAAGGTCACGGGATGAAGGCTAAAAGCCTAAAGGGACAGCAGGAAAGCAACGCCAAATTGGCCAAACCAGGCAAGAAGAAGCCCCTCCCCTGCCTGGAAACAAATCAAAGAGAATAAGGTACTGCTGAGAGAAGAGGAAGCGCCGATGAAACGTCGATGAAGAACTCTGCAATAAGTAGCAAACGCCCAACCTGATGAACGGCCCAAAACGCATGCGATGCATGCATGCGACGCATGCAATGCATGCATGCTCGTCTTGAGCAAGAATGCCGATTCGCTACGCGAATCGACGACATACTTGGGCTGCCCAAATAAGAAACTGTAACTTGAGGCCTCTGCTGAGAAAGCATGCTGCAGATTTGGCTGACTCTAATATGGTCCTAGTCCTTTATTGCTCCCCTAAATCAAGACTTGGAAAGATCTGTATAGCAGCCATAAATTTTATAGCCTGACGTGTACCTAAAAAATCCCAAGGAATTTGCTTCGCAAGCTGTCGATGTTTGTCTTTGAGCTCCACTTGTATCAAATGTAACAATCAACCACATCAATTATCGAACTAGCCAAACATTCTATATCTTATAGGAATCTGTCTCACCCTGTTATGGTGGTGTCAAGAATGCTCTACATGCACATTACTTTAATCTTTCAATTTGATGTTGATTAAAAGTAATCTAACTCAAGGTTCTTGTTTCTATCTTGTTAAAGCTTCCTTTCACTTTAACTTCTTTTTTTTTGTTCTCACATTTTGTTTTATGTATTGGTGGTGATTAGATCTTTCGTAAAAGAAGACATTGATGCACCCCGAGGTTGCCCTCTTTGTCCACTAGGAAGTACCATGACAATGGGAAGAGGAGGATGCGTCAGAATGTAGTATATTCAGTACATCTAAAGATCACAAGCGATTGTAAGATAAGGCCATTTAAAATCTAATTTTGTAAAATATATATGTCATTAACGAATTTATTTGTTGTTACGGGCAAGTTTTGCTTGAAGATATCGGGCAAAAATATTGTTTTCGAATTGTGCATAGATTGTGGAAAAACAAGTCGCTCCAAGGAAAATGCACAGATTGTGGCATCATCACAGAGCTTGAGCTCAAAGTTATCATACTGACGATGATATAAGTGACCGCGAGAGGTGTTCTGGATTGATACCTTGACCAAACAACAAATGGCACACTTCAATCTCTGGACACAAATCACCTCGTGTTGGCACTTTCAACATCAACTTTGCATAGGTTAAAGTTGAATAAATTGTGCATTTGGGAATGGGGTCTTGGTGGTTATTGTGGTTTCATTTTTATGTTTGTCGTGGACTAGAAATTTATGCTTGATGTTTTTTAGAGAATTTGGAGATATTGTTATATATATCTCATTGTTTGCTTTCTTTGTCGTTCATTTTCGTATTGTTAATTTTGGACTCTTTGATCATGGGAGATTCCACAGAATCTCCCACATCAAAGGCCAGTGGTTTTTTGACATTTAATTCTCCTGCACAAATCAATAGTGCAGAGAGATTACACCGGCTAATACTAAAGTTTTTACAAGAGCAATTTCACATGATTGACACATCAGGCATGTCAACCCAACCGCAAGGACCAACGTTCTTGGTCATGCGACAGGAAGCTCGGATGATGCGAACCTCCAGGTCTAGAAGCTCCTTAGCTCTGGCAGCGGGGATATAGATGGAAGACGTTTTAAACCCCCCTGACAGTGGCTCAGAAGAAATAAGAGAATCAAATTTTAAAATTAATTAGTCCGCTATATGAGTGCTGTCAGCATGTGTCCGGACGCCTGCTTTTGTACCCCACCAGCATGCTTTTGCCCCGAAATGGAAACACGATGCTGAACAATAACCACTCAAGCCCTGCAGGGCCAGAAATGGCCAACTGTCACTGCCAATCCCCGAGATATGGAAGTACTAGAAGTCCACTGAACTTCTGCTACACAAGCTCCCATTCCAGCGGCTCGTTCGGGAGATCGCCCAGGAGTTCAAAACCGACCTATGCTATCCTTGCCTTGCAGGAGGCCACAGAAAACTACCTGGTGGCCCTTTTTGACGGCGCAAATCTTTGTGCTATTCACACCAAATGCGTCACAATAATGCTAAAAGATTTGGCAACTGGCTCGGAGGATTCAAGGGCATCATCTATAGTGTTAAAAAAAAAATGTACATTTACCTGTAGTGTGACATCATTGTATAATTCACCTTTTGTGTAAATATAAACCTTGTGGCCTTCGTATAGATGCATAGATATTTTCAGTAATTTTATATATATTCAAAGCACGCACACACACCCACGCACGCATGCACGCGTGCACACACACACACACACAAAAGAAATTTAGCACGTCCTACGGTGCATATTCTAGTTTACCATATTTCTATGGTGCATTTCATACTGACGCATGTTTCAGAATATTATCGAGAATTTGAGTTTAATCTTTTTATTTTGGTCCTGATTCATGTTGCTATCTTAGGCATGTGGTGCTTTTGCATCTGTGTGTACAACATTCTAGAAGATACTTTTGAAACTTTTTCTAGAACATCATACAACACCTTTATAAAAAAAAAACTTTCTATATATAGATTGAGGTGCTTACCCACAAGCATGTGACACATTTTAGAATATTCTATTTTGGTTCTTTGCAAAGTTTCAAAAAAAATCTCTATTTTTAGACTGAGGTGCTTACCATAAGCATCTAGAACATACTACAACATTTCAAAATATTTTATTTTGGCTCTCATGAATATCTAAAATATTAGAGAACTTTCTAGAACTATCTAAACCATTATAGAACATTATATTTTGACTTTCATAAGATTAAAAAAAAAACTTTCTATTTATAGATGCTTACCCACAACTATCTACAATATTCTAGAACAATAAGAACATTCTAGAATATTTTAGAACTTTCTAGAACTAAGATTCCCCTGAGTTCTGTCAGAATTTATGAAGATTCATTTAGATTCCTTTATATTCCCTTAGACTCCCTTAGATTTTATGAGATTGCCATGGGTTCCCGTACATTATATGAGATTCAAATAAATTCTATGAAGATTCCTCTAGATACTCTAAGATTTCATCAAGCTTCCCTTAGATTTTATGAAGATTCCCTTAAATTCCCCTAGATTTTAAGAGATTCCCTTAGGCACATGAATATTTTCCTTGATTCCCTTACATTTTATGATATTTTCTTAAATTCCTTTAGATTCTCCTAGATTCTTTTACATTCTAGAACTTTCTAGAACATTCTAGGACTTTCAGAAACATTCTGAAACTTTCTAAACATCTTAGAACTTTCTGAAAGTATTTCCTTAGATTCCCTTACATTCCCGTAGATTCCCTTATATTCGAGAACTTTCTTTAACATTCTAGAACTTACCAGAATAATTTGGAACTTTCTCAAAGGATTTTTTTTTTTTTTTTTTTTTTGGAAGGACGACAAGCTTTATTCACCAACTAAAAACTAGAGCAACATAAAATGCAAAGACAGGATTATAACACCAGTGGACAAACCGACCCAACTGAACACAAACACCTGCCTATGCAAAAGAATGAATCTGAAGGTAAGTATGCCAGATCAGTACTTTCTTCTCTTGATCAAGAGAAGAACAATTGTAAGCCATGACAAATTTATTTTGCGCCCACTGAAGAACAATCTCATCTGCAGTATCTACGCCCTTAAAGATAAACAACCTCCTTCTCTTCCAGATTGACTATAAAAGCCAGCCACATGCGAGATGAAAAGCTCGTTTCCGTAGTTTGGGCCAAGCATCAGGATAGATAGCAAGCAAAATTTGCTGGCTAGAGCGAGACGTACCAAATAGGGTCAGCAACCAAGACCATGCCTGCCGAAGCCGCTCACACAAGAAAAAACAATGCTCAATACTCTCAACCCTTTGCTGGCATAAAGGACAGAGCTCTGAGATCCGATTATCCATTTTATGGACTAACCTCTTGACTCTGAGGCATCTATGGATCACTTGCCACCACAAAACTACTACTTTGGGATGAAGCAGCTTATCCCATACCCATATCCAAAAACTTTTCCATTGTGACTGAGGGACCTGAAGATGCCACCTCTTCGATGGAGGCAGGATTTCAGAATGCAAAAGCAATTTATACACAGAAGACACAAACCACCCTGGCTGGATATCCTGATGGCAACCCCATACGACTACCTCAATCTGTGGACCAGAATCCTGTGGCAACAATGCAGCAATATGATTCCAGATTACTCTGTCCCATCTGTACAACAAGAACTTTGTTCTAAATGCTTCCCATGACTTGAGATGACTAGACTCATACCAAGCTGCAATAGTGCTTATACCAGCTGCTATCCATCGTCGTTGTGTCTTTGGATGAACAACCATACATAGAGGCACATTCTCTGGAGTGTCCTGCAAAATAATCCACCAGCATGGAGTGGACAACTGAAGACATGCCTCAGGATTAATATGGAAAAGAGACCTGATAGTGCCCCACGCAGCAAGCAACCCCTTTAGAAAGGGAGAAGCATTAGGATATGGATGCATATGATAAAGCAAAGCCCAAGGAAGGAGGGGCTTAATGGTGGCCTTATGAAATGGGAGACAATGCTGAATCGACTGCACCAACAACCTCAGGCCAGGAGAATCATCCTTACCAATGAAAATCCTCCAAATAAACTTTGATATCATCACCTTGCTTTGGAGGTGAAAATCCAACATACCAAGACCAGCAGCTGTCTTAGGTCTAGTGCATTTCGCCCAAGCTACCTTGACCACCGCTCCTAACTCATTTCCACCCCAAATAAAATTTCTGACGATACGCACAATCTCCTCCATCTTACACTGTGGAGCTATATGTAGCAAAATAACAGGGGGTTCCAGGGGGATTTGATATAGATATAATTCTTGAAACCATAGACCATATCCCAAAAACAATTCAATGGGTTATTATAAAAAAAAAACATGGATTTAAGATAAAAAATAGTCACATTAGCTCACTGGTTAGATTGGTTAAAGTAGTCTTATTAGGACATTGAATTATTTTGGTAGAGGTTCGAATCCCCGTATTTCATATTCTAAAAGCTTAAGCAAAACTGTATAGAGGCTCCACATACTATCAAAACCTTAGGCAAACTCGTATTTGACATCTTAAAATCATAGGCGTCCCCAATCATAATTGAGCATAATCGAAACGAGAGGTGTCCAGAGGCTCCAATATACAGTCTGGGCCGTAGGATTGACAGATCCGACGACTGTGGTAGTCCAGGGTGCACCTCGTTTAGAATATGTAGCAAATAGAGTAGACGCCATGTAGACATGAGTATTACTTTCTAGAAGGATTGCCTTAGATTCCCTTTCATTCTAGAACTCTACAAAATTCTGTAACTTTCTAGAAGAATTCTCTTAAATTCTCCCTAGATTCTCTTATATTCTAAAACTTTTTGGAACTTTTTAAAATATTCTGAAACTTTCTAGAGCATTCTAGAACTATCTAGAAGATTCTAGAACTTTCTAGAGCTTTCAAATCCTCCTAGAACATTCTGGAACTTTCTAGACATTTACTCTATTTTATCTTAATTAAATCATTACCCTTAAGTATATTTAAAAAACAATTTTAATGAATCAATGTTTGGTCTAGTGGTTAGAATGGGAGGTTTGGGGGGCAATGAGGATTCAAATCCCCCAAACAACTTAAAACTTTTAAAAGCCTCTCCTAATGGGCCGAGCATTCAATGTGAGCTGTTGAGTCTTGGACCCAATCAAGGGTCGAGGTCGCCTCACGTGGCAAAAATCTAAAGCAACATGAGCCCTAAGATCTTGTATCTATGATCAAGATCAAGAACAATCTAGGTCGGATTTACATATAATTCACAAGCCATGTGCATCGTAGAATATGTCCCCAAGTAACCTGAGCCGTAGGATCTCGGATCAACGATTAGGATCAAAAACAATCTGGACCATAGGATCGATTACATATCATTCCCAAAGCCATGTGCGCCGTAAGATATATCCCCAAGCAACACGAACCGTACGATCTCGAATCAACGATCAAAATCAGATCAACCAGAATCGTCGGATCGTCTACATAGAATCTATATAGAAATTGCCAAGCCATCTGGCCCGTAAGATACGTTCCAAAGCCACGTGAGCCATAGGATTTCAGACCGACGATCGAGATCAATTCAACTTGGACCGTAGGATCGTCTATATAGAATCTATATAGAAACTCCTAAGCCATCTGCGTCGTAGGATACGTCCCAAAGCCACGTGAACCGTAGGATCTCGAACGGACGGTCAGATAAGCGCGACAAACATAAAAACATATATATGCTAGATAGATAGATAGATATATAATAAAATAAATGAATATTAATAAAATAACTTCCACTGACGCGACATCAAAAGTGAATTTCACTTTTAGGGTTTTGTTAGATCTTACCCCTCCAAGCATTTTTTCCTCCTCCTTCTCTCTTCTCCTTACCTTATGGATTTCTCTAAGTGCCAGCAATGGTATGTGGACGGAGAGGATTGGGATCTCTAGGTTCCCTTTGAGCTTCTCCACCTTTATTCATTGCCAACATTTAGGCTCACCCCGATTATGCTGCACTCCTTGAGTTCTACATTCAGGACATGATTCCCCAATGCATCCATCACGGAGACCCTCCTCGGTGATACCTTAGTCGAGAAACCTTGCTCCAGACTTTGGGTGGCGATAGCTACGCCTTCAAGCCACGCCTCCAATGTCCTTCGTGGCATTGTTCGTTGGGCCAAGCAGCTCCCTATCGCCTTAGCCATCCTCATGGACCATTATGTGGAGGACGAAGACATACCCGAGGAGCAAGGGAAGATGCATGCCCCTGAGCCTTTGGAGGGTGATGAGCGTGTAGGCCAGAATAACTTTATACGATGAAAGCAGTTGGTGGAGGAAATGCCAGTCTATAGAAGCCTGGGTTCTAAACTTATCGGACTGGATGCCTTGCCAGTAATCCATGTCAACGGGCAGGAGTACCTTTTGCTTGATGATATCATGTGGACTTATCATGTTATTGCTAATCTCAAGCACAAGTCAGAAGTCCTTTATGAGCTGGAGGAGTACTGCATGGATGACTTCCTCGACTTCACCCCTTCTGACCTACTGTCATCGATACAACATTTGCTCAATTTCCAGCCGGAGGACATTGAGCATGTAGATAGCCTCTTGAGCTTGCGGTGTTTGATGCTGCAAGATGCCCTGTGCCAACCTCTTGAGGAAGCATTTACTACTATGGTATCCCATCCCAACATTAATGATGTCGATATTTCAATGGAGCCAGATGAGGAGGGGGAAGATCTTCTGGAAAACAAGGACCACATCCAGGAAGACAAGCAGGAAGCTAAGGAAAAAGAAGTGGCAGTCAATCTTGACAAGGAAGTAGCCACCTCCACCAGTGCCGCGGCAAAGGCCTTGAGCAACCACATCACACGCTTCTTCCTTTCCGCTTTCAAGCAAGGATGGGTCCTCTTCATTGCTAGGAATCTGGCTCCTGATGCCGAGGCATCATGGTGGGCACTTTGTGCCCTGTCGACTTTGGCAGGCCACAAGAAGATCCACCACCGCATGTTGACTCTTGTGCTGATAAGATGTGACTTAGCCATTGTCGTCTTGGGCTACGATATCACTGCATGGATGAGCATGAAGTTGCTCGTAGCAGCACCTGTGACCATCGCCTTTCCCCTAGAGGTTGCATACGTGGCTGCCCTCACCATCAGCCTAGGCGTCACTTTACTCTGCCACCGACGACCACCTGAGCCTTCAACTCCTATGAAGGAAGATGTAGGACCTAGCTCCTAAACATATTCTTATGTAATAATTGTATTAGCCTTCGGGCAGTGACCCTTGTATAGCCATAATTGGCGTTTTCCTAGTATTATATAATACAAATTTTGATGTCTTATGAATTGTTAGACAACTCATTTATGGATGATCTTTGTGCATGTTAAATCATTCCTTCGTACACACATTTCATCTATAATCTATTTTTCTTTCTAATATAGACGGCATATGGAGTCCACCCTGGGCAACCCCAGTGGACCTGGTTGATTGACGCCCGAACAAGCGTTAGTCCTCATGAAGCGGCAAACGGCCGAACTTCAGGTGTCCTCCTGCCCATAGTTCTAGAGTATGGCCCTGAAGTGCCTGCAGTTGAAGTCGACCAAATACCTCCACTTGCACCGATGCGTGCCGCGGTTACGGCGAAACGTTCCAAACGTGCTCGCACCTCCTCTTCGTCTGACTCTGGTTTAGACTCTTCTGAATCTTTAGACTTTTCAGCTTCACAGGAAGACCATACTAAGTCTCATAACAAGGACTACAAGGAAACAACTGATTCTGCCATTACCAACATATGGAAGAACCGTAAGTTTGCGCAGTTCTCAGGCAAGTCCAGATCCAGTATGGATGCGGAGTCCTGGCTCAACGAGATGCATGAGTGTGGCAAGTCGTATGGTATGACCGAGAAAGACATTGATAAAGTGGCCACCACAAATCTTACGGGATCCACACGGATATGGTGGAAGGGATATGCTAGATCTTATGTCCTGACTAGGGGCAGGTGCAAGTTCAAAAATTTTGCCAAAGCATTTAAGTCGCGAAAATTGAAATTAGAAGCTCTGATGGGAAATATGCTCGAGCGCCTATTTTCTTGCACTTTTTGTCTTTTAGCGAATTTTTCTGTTTGCCTCCTTTTCTTGCCTGTTTTTTGAAAAATCTGCTTCTCTAGCATCCAATTCAATCCAAGAGGCTAGCAATCCGAGATTGCTGCTACATGAATTCCTGCAAATTCACCTACAAATGGATGCAAAATTCTTTGTAATCCTCCAAGACAGAGGCAGACTAACTTGTGGCCATTTAAGAGGATCTGCTTCACATCTCTGGCAATCTTTGGTTACACAAAATTTGTTCCCAGAGGAAAGTTTCATTTCGGAATATTCATTTGTGCCTAGCTGTGAAGAATTTGAAGTCGAAATCATACATCTTGGTTGGAAGAATTTATAGGGAACAAAAATACAGAAGCCACTGCTATTTTCCGAGTAAATTGTGATTGGACAGACACGAAATTGACAGTGAAATTATACAATGACACAGGATTTGGACTTTGAGGATGTTTTCTCTGATCTCTTAGTGATAGATTTGATTTAATTCCTTTAGCATTCTCCCTTCAATTTCTTCCTTCATCTTTCCTGCATTTTCTTGAATTTCTTGAATTTCTTCCCTCCCCTTTTTCAAATCTTCTCACGTGTCTCTGCTGTCATCTTCTGAACCTTTTTCATGGGAAATATAGACAAATTTAGCCCTAAATTCCTTGCCTTTCTTCACGAATTTGCTCATCTAGGAGACTCTGAGCGCCCGATCTTGCTAAACCAGTTAAGACTTCTTCAAGAAAATCAAAAAAATTGTCTACTTTTTGGTGATTTCTCTAACCTTCTCTCTGAAAAGCAGATTATGCATCCTAGAACTCATAAGGTTCCAGTCTGGGATAACCTCTCAAAGGATCCTGATCTTTATGGTCGGCTGCCATTTTTGCACCCCTCTACTCAAATTCCACTGCCATATGGAGTTCCTAAACCTGCCAGAGATGTCTACAATGATAATGCTTTGGATGCTGCTCTGTTGGAGGCCCGTGCTAATGAAGGGAATAAGCAAGCTTTATACCATGGTATTTCTTTAAATCTCCCTTCTGTTCATGCTAAGATGTCAACTCTGAAAGACACAGCTGTTCTAGTCAAAGTTAACAAATGTGGAATTCATCTTGGAAAATTCTGGACTTTCTGCCAAAACCTTCAAAAAGGTATTCTCATCAAAGCCATGTACTTGCTTAACTATCCATTCCTTATGATAGAGTGTGAAAACTCCAGAACAACAAACTTCCTTCTAAATCGAGGTCATCTGGCATTTGAAAGCTATCAAGTAAGCTTTCTTAAATGTCATCCCAAGTTAGACATCTCTTCATTTGAGTCCTTGTGCATAGCTTCCACCACTTTACATGGGCTAAATCCAATATACTGGAATGAAGATTGTTTCAGAATTCTTTTCAACTCCATTGGCACATATATTTCAACTGAATATTCCCCTGAGAGACCTCCCCGAGCCTTCATTCAAATTGATCTTACCAAACCAGTGCCAACCTCAATTCCTTTCACTGATGCTTTTGGACAAAAATCATCCCTATCACTGAGATGGTTAGGTCTACCTCCTCTTTGTCAAAAATGTGTTTACAGGCATTTATGGTATGAAAGTTGTAAATCCTCTCCTTTCAAACAAGCAGATGTCACAGAAAATGCAATTCCATTAAAGGAATTAAATGAGGCAACTAAGTTCAATTCTGCTGAAACAGTAACAGTTCACAACAGTAACAGTTCACAAGTTCTACAAGGGCCAAATTCATTGGAAGATCCAAGAAAAACCAATGTCTTTACTTGGAAAAGAGTGAATGGATCTCAAAGAAGAATTCATAAGAATAGAATTGAGAAGGAGAAACAGAAGAATTCACAGGGTTTGCTGATCTCAGATTTGACATCAAACAGAACTTCTACAACAGGATTGCATGCAAAACAAAATGCTTTTGCTATTAAAGTCATTCAAAAATATGGAGAATTCAACCACAAAGGCAAAGCATCTATGGATCAGGCTACAAGATTAACAGAAGATTTGAATTCCACTCTAGATAGAATTATTCAGGGTGCTAAAAATTTGAATAATTCTAGACTGTCAAATCATTTGAATCTCAAACAAGGCAGTAAGGGAGATTCATTAATTAGACAAAGCCATACCTCATCCTGCAGAAATATGACCACTTTGATTATAAAAGATAAAGAGATTTCAACATCACAGAGTGATGCCTCTGCTTCAAAAACAGTGTTTCCAACATCAGCTCCAGATACAGACTTGGACAAAAGCTACAACCAGATTGCTAATCCTAAGCAATCTGAAATGGTAAACAAGGTCCTCTGCTACAACCACTTCCAGGTACTTGCAGATATTAATACTAACCATGATTCTAATAAATTATTGAACTCTGAAAATCATGAGCAGTTGATTGATCATCTTGTTCAACCCTCAACCAATCCATCTGCAGTTCCTTCCTCCAAAACATCTCCTTCAAATGCTATTATTCAGCTTGAACCTCTCATTAATCTTGAAATGAATTTACCTCCTGGGAACTATGGCTGCCAAACCATTTCTACAGATATTGAGAAGCAACTGGCTTCCCTACAAGAAGGTATATGGTTCACAAGTTCAGATCAATGCCACACAGCTCAAGATCGAGATCAGGCAGCTACAGATCATATTGAAGAAATTGTGACAGAAAAGGATATGGTACTGGATACACCTGACAGACAGATTTCACAACTTGACAAAGTAGATCCTCAAAATCTAAGCCCAGAGATCATCTCCAACACACAAGACATGGAGAAAGATGCTCAACTTTCCAGGCAAGTCCCCTTCCAAAATAGTTCTAAGAAATGTTTGTTTGATAATTCCATAAATTCCATAAACAGCATGTTTGAGTTCATTCCAGGAGGTATTTCTGACAGTGAGGAAGAAATAGATACTCTTAATAAAGAGAACCTGGATAATACTAAATGGGGGGATGATGAGTTATTAAGAGATACCTATCTGAAAGCTACGCCTCCATCTAAACCATTATCTATTTTGAAGGACTCTAATACTCCTGCAAATAATACAAGAAGTAAAAAACTTAGACATGTCTCTAAGAGGTCTAAAAAAAAGCAGTGAGGGTTTCCTTCTCTTATCCCTGCATTTGAGTGTCAATTATTCTTATAATGAGGATAATTAGTTGGAATTTGAGAGGAATCAAGGGGCCCCTTAAGAGAAGGAGAGCCATTGCTCAACTCAGACAATATAATGCTGACATTATATTGCTTCAAGAATTGAAGCTTCCTAAGTTTGAGGCATCCAATCTGGGTGACTGGATCTATCCTGGGGCTTCTTCCATTTGGATGGAAGCAAATGGTACCAAAGGAGGAATGTGTATTATTTGAAAAAATCTTCATCATCTCTCTTTCTGTAATAGCATTTCTAAAATGTGGCAAGCTGTAACTTTCTCTTTTAATAATTCCACATTTGGGGTTATTAATATTTATGCTTCTACTTGTCCCAAAGATAGGGAAAATCTCTGGCCTGATCTTAGCTCTTGGATCTCCAGTAATCCCTCAGTTGATTGAATCTTGGGAGGGGATTTTAACAATACTCCAGCTTGGGACTTGAAATTGGGGAATAAGATAAACATGTCCTTAACTGAAAGAAGGAATTGGGATAATTTTATTGCTGACTTTTCCCTAATTCATATCCCATCTTCCACCTCTATTTTCACCTTGTCCAATAAGCAGAAAGATCAAGATAGAGTTTATTGTGCATTGGATAGATTTTACATCTCCAATCCAAACTCAGATTTCTGGGATAATTGCTTTGTAACAAGTGATGAAGGCACCTCCATTTCTGATCACCAACCCCAATTTCTCAATACCAAGCATCTTTTAAAACCTCCAAGGGAAGGTAATATACCTTTCAAGTTGAATTGCTCTCTGCTGCAAAATAGCTCATTCCAACAAGAGTTCTCTCAGTTCTATCAATCTATTGATCCTATGCTTCCAAATCATTCTATGAAACACTTCTATCACAAGATAAAAAAATCTAAGGATTGGATCAAGAATTGGGCTAAAAGCAAGCATATGGTCAAAATCCAGGAGAAGGAAAATCTAATGAATAAAATGAAAGAGATAAGATCTCTTCTCCAGATTGACCCTCTAAATTACAATCTTCATGTAGGTGAAGAACTTCTTGAAAGGCATTTGAAAAGCATAGAGGAGAGGGAAGCCAAATTTTCTGCCATCAAATGCAAGATTAAATACAATAGTGAATTAGATTATGGCAGCTCAAAGTTCTTTTTCAGAGTGGCTAAAAACAGGCTTTTAAAGAATTCTATTACTCAGGTAAACAATGGATCTGGCTCCACTCTCACCTTGACCTCTGAGATTAAAAATTTCTTCCATGATAATTACTCTTCCCTCTTCAAGAAGACTGATCTCACTGCAAACGAGATCTTAGCCAAGGACAGATTCTTGGCAACATTAAATGCAGTCTTGCCAAATTCCATTGATTGCATGGATGTATCTTTAACTTCAATCCCTACTGAAGATGAGATTCTTAAAACCCTGCAAAGTTTTTCTAAAAACAAATCTCCTGGCCCTGATGGATTTCCTCCAGAATTTTTCATACAATTCTGGGATATTATGAAATCTGACATTATTGGTCTTGTGCATGGTTTTTGGGCCTCAAGTCATTTGCACTCATCTATCTCTGCAGGTTTTATTACCTTGGTGTCTAAAGTGGATAATCCTACTTCTTTTGCTGAATGGAGACCTATATCTCTAACTAACTCTTCTTATAAGCTTTGTGCTAAATTAATTGCCAATAGAATTCAAGGCTACCTCCAGAAAAATATCAGTGTCAATCAATCTGCTTTTCTGCCCAACAGATTTATTCTGGACAATTACATTAGTGCAATGGAAGGTCTTCATTGGAATAGGATCTCAAATCAATCTTGCATCCTTCTTAAATTGGACTTTAAAAGAGCTTTTGACACTGTTGACTGGAATTTCATTGAGTTTGCTTTAAGAAAAATGGGTTTCCAACAAAAGCGAATCTCTCTTATTCAAGGTTTGAATTCCATGTCTAATTCTGTTGTTCTCATAAATGGATCTCCCACCAAATTCTTCCCCTTGGCGAAAGGAGTTAGACAAGGCTGCCCTTTAGCTCCATATCTCTTCCTTATTGTTGCTGAGATGCTCACAAGATGTGTAGTTAGTATGCAGAATTCTGGATCTCTGATTGGGCTTAAGCTTCCAAATAACTTAGATATTCTCACAATATCTCAATATGTTGATGACACGTTTGCCTTCCTTGACTCCAATCCTCCCAATGTCAAAAGCTTCTTGGATCTCATTACAGATTTGTCTGCTGCCTCAGGGGTCCACTTAAACCTTGACAAAAGCAAAATCATTGGGGATGTTGACCATGCTTCAATCTGTGGCATCTCAGTCCTAGGTTGTAATCAAGCCTCAAATCTATTGGGTATGCCTCTCTCTCTAAATCCAAATCTGAGAGGCCTTTGGGATCCTATTTTGCAAAGGATAAAGAGAAAGTTAAATAATTATAGAAATTGTCTCTCCTTTGCTGGAAGAACAATCATTGCAAATTCTGTGCTTGCATCTTCCCATGTATATTTCTCCTCTGCTCTTGTGGCTCCTAAATCCATTTATTCTGAGTTGGAGAAAATTATTAGGAACTTCATTTGGAATGGCTCTCATCTTGTCAACTGGAAGTCAATTACTAGGCCAAAAAAGTTTGGGGATCTTGGATGCAAAAATCTCTACTTGCAGGCGTGTTCCCTAGCAGGAAAATACATTTGGAGAACAATCCTGGGTAACTGCTCCCCTGCCTCTCAATTTATAGCACATTGGCTAAATGTCTCCTATCCTACAGGGCATCCAAGCATCAAAAGTTCCCTACCTGACTCAGTATTTGTTGATCTTCATCCTGCTCCAAATACCTCCCCTCTTATGAGGAACTTAATTCTGGCCTGGAACATGATCCATCCTGTGCTACAGAAAACTGATCTCTGTGCTGCCACCATGAATACAAACTTGTTTTGGTCTCCAATCTTTTCTGATCATAATTCTAAAGTCATGGCCATAAAGCACCCCAAGATCTACAGCAAGTGGACTGTAATCCAACAAATGGACCAAACCCCAAGCTGAGCAGAATGCAAAATATATGCATCAGGCTGCGCCACACTCTACCAGCAAATAGATTAAATACAAATTGCAGATGAAGAATGGAACGAGAGATCAAAGACACCTCAATTGCACAACCAAATCATAATCTAGATAATCTGGAGGTTCATCCTCCTCTTCATTATTTATTTCTTCCATGGAAGATGCACTCTACAACAGATCTTCCAGAAAACTCCAAGAGTGAGAGAGAATGAGGAGACGTACCCCTCCTCTTAAACTTACACATCAAATCTCCTCCATTCATCTTTAAGCAATCTCCACCATTAGATCTCCAATAACTTACATGTCTCCTAGGATTGCGCCACCTCACCCCCATGCTTTAACCATTGAAAAAGACTTTTATACATCCTCAAGTCCATAAGTTCAACTTCAATGCATCGTAAATGCTTCCTCCACAATATTTGCATACTTTTTACATTTTCTCCACATTACACCCATATTGTTCTCAATTTATGCACACATTTCACCAATTTAAGCACATCATGCACAAATAGTCAAGATAAATTACACAACATTATTCCCCCCCAAGATTATTCATCGTCCCGATGAATTCTTCAAAAATCTTTTCTTTGATCTTCATGTCTTCAACTTGATCCTCAAATAGCATCACAACTTAACAAAAATCCAATATCAAAATGTCTTCAAGTCTTCAAAAACATCTATAAAAGTCTTCCAAGGAAAAAAATACTAAAAACTTCTAACATCACTTCATCTTCGTCAATCATAGGGTGGCAAGTCCCATCCAGGTCAGTGGCACCCTCGCTCCACTGCCTAGTATGGCGCTCTATCCCCTTCACATCACTTATAATTTTTCATCACATTTTACATAGGTCATGAGATGCTGCTGCCTTTCTAGGTCAGCACATCCATCATGCCATCCATAATCACTTAAATAAAAACTAAAACTTGTAAAACTTCTTTTGATGCTTTTTAAATATTGAATAACTTAAATATTAAACTTCCGTCAATTGCAAAAGCAAAATACCGACCATTGTTTCTTGATCTTCGATCTTCGAAGGAAATACTCCGTCTTCACAAATTTTGAGAACATACAACTTAAACTCAAATAAATGCACATGATGATGTATTGGGGTCTTCAAAATTTAGTCTTCAAAAATAGTGTGTAAGATCTTCCCATAGCAAACATCTTTGGAAAATGTAGCAATTCTCTTCTTTACATGGACTTGAACTCGTTACCAAGTAATTGACAGCCAACAACGCATCCAACTAACCATTGCCAAATGTGTTAAAGTTAAATTTCCTTATTTTCAATTTGTTTTTTTTTCTTTTCTTCCATAGTCCCTCTTCTTCTTTCTACTGTGCGCGCGGGCAGGGCCGTTAGGGTATGATGGAGCAAGGGTAAAGAACGGCGGCTTCAGATCAAGCTCTGGCGGTGAATCCAGCAGCAAAACATATTAGGTTTCGGTCATGCGGATCAGGTTATGGCAGAAGGAAAATAACGATGGAAGAGGCTTGCTCCTTCCCTTTCTCTGTCATATTTTTTTTTTTTTTTTTTTAGATAGTAGAAGGCACAACAATGGCAAAAAGCTTCTTCTCTGATTATGGCAGGGCAGAACGATTCATGGCATAGGATATGGAAGAAAAAGGTTAGAAATAAAAGAACAAAACTAGAAGGGCAAGAAGGCATGACAGATCAGGTTATGGCGATTTGGGCTTGGCAGATCTTTTCTTTTCTTTTTGCAGGGTCCGTGGTGGAAGAAGATGGCGTGAGCATGGCTTTGATTTGGCTTTGCTTGAAGGAATAAGCTTGATAAATGATAATACAGGGCTTGGTTGAGATACGACAAGTTCTGATAACAAAGGAGCACGGTGTTTTTAAGACACACAATTTATACTATTTCTGCTTTTGCTAAGGCATTTCTGGGTATTTTGATTGTTCGTTTTTAAAATAAATAGCAGTCAAGCAGGAGTCAAAGCATTTGGCATTCCATTCAATCATGCTGGCCAGGCATAGAAGAAATAGAAGCCTTTTCATCCAAAATTATTTTGCAAGTAATTACTTCTCCATTCAAAAACCGGATCCATACCTCAGAAATTAACCTTTGTTCCGCACAGATGGTCCATCTCAGATCTGCATCTCTATGTGACAATTTATTTGAAGATATCATGCTGATAGAATGCTGCTATTCTCGGAATGCCCCTCACTTATGTAATCCAACAAATGGACCAAACCCCAAGCTGAGCAGAATGCAAAATATATGCATCAGGCTGCGCCACACTCTACCAGCAAATAGATTAAATACAAATTGCAGATGAAGAATGGAACGAGAGATCAAAGACACCTCAATTGCACAACCAAATCATAATCTAGATAATCTGGAGGTTCATCATCCTCTTCATTATTTATTTCTTCCATGGAAGATGCACTCTACAACAGATCTTCCAGAAAACTCCAAGAGTGAGAGAGAATGAGGAGACGTACCCCTCCTCTTAAACTTACACATCAAATCTCCTCCATTCATCTTTAAGCAATCTCCATCATTAGATCTCCAATAACTTACATGTCTCCTAGGATTGCGCCACCTCACCCCCATGCTTTAACCATTGAAAAAGACTTTTATACACCCTCAAGTCCATAAGTTCAACTTCAATGCATCGTAAATGCTTCCTCCACAATATTTGCATACTTTTTACATTTTCTCCACATTACACCCATATTGTTCTCAATTTATGCACACATTTCACCAATTTAAGCACATCATGCACAAATAGTCAAGATAAATCACACAACATGGACCAGCATTGGAATTACTACTATCAAAGATCTTTACAAAAATAATAATTCCATTTTATCTTGGACTGCTGTGAAATCTGCCCTCAAAGGAACTTCCACTGATAAAAAGATTTACCTTCATTTCAAAGCTATTTTGGCTAATTTCAATATTTCAATGATTACAGTAAATCTATTGGTTGTTCTATAAAAGGTAAGATGGATTACAAGGTCAAAGATATTTACAATTTGATAAATGTGATTGATTCCCCAATAAAGACTAGTGAGAAATGGAATTTGAGTCAAAATCAGACCCTGGCTTTATTTATAGATATTTGGAATTCCTACTGCTCACCAAAGGTTTGTTTTTTCATATGGTTGATAGCTCACAAAAGCCTCACGAATTTGGTCTTTCTATCCAAAAGATGTAATGTTTCCACTCAGTGTCACTCTGACTTTAGAACATATTTTTGTTTGTTCTAAGTTGAGACCTTTCTGGACTTGGTTTTTTAATAATCTTGGCACTCACCTCAAGAACGGATACATCAACTCCATCATTGATTTTATTCAGCAGGGAGACATTATAGCCAATTCTCTAGTTCATACTGCCTTGTGGAACATATGGAAATCTAGAAATAGAATTCTTTATTCTTCTAAACCTTTCTCTATTTTCTGGATTAAAATGCACTTTCAATTTGACATTGAGTCTATTGCTTCTTGTCATAAGAGGAAGATATGGAGACAATTACAATTCCAGATGGAATTCAATTGGGCTTTTCAGGGGCCAATTTGACTTATTTGTATCTAAATTAAATGTTATTGATTCTAATGCTCCCTTCTCTGACTGTGACAGAATACATGATGTTCCTTAGAGGGGAAGGTGCTACAAAGTTGGACACTGATATTGACAATTATGAGATCACTTTACATCAGAGTCAGCCAGTTAAGAAAAAATTGACCTTGAAGGAGTTGTGTGACATGGCAGATGATTTTATTCAGGAAGTTGAAAGTTCAAGGAAAAGGGAAGCTATTTGGGCAGAAATATTCACAAGGGAATTCATGCAAATGCACCTAATGTTTGAGTTCATATTCAATACCCATTTCAGTATGTCAGAAAGGCAGCTGTCGAAATATAGGGAGTTATACTATAGCCACAAGCTTCTTATAGATTTACATGGTACCTTGCTGCTGCTCATGGGAAAGGAAAGCTCAAGTACACTGCTGTTACAAAATGACTGTGGCAAAAACAGATATACACATGGCTCCACAGATGATTTTTACAGACATTATAATCAGTGGTTTGATAGAAATCTGGATAGAAGCCATAGTTAACCTCCCCTTGCCTCTTGACATTGCTTATGCTCCTTATCATTTTCCTGTTCACTAAAGATGATCAATCCCATGATTTTCATGATTCAGTTAAGGATCATGGATAGTATTTTTGTTTGCTTTTGCAGGGAAAAGAGGATCTCAGCTCTTCAGAAGACTTGACTGCTAAGTTTTTGCAGATTTGGATATCATTCTCTACTCTGTCTTCTGAAACTATTGACAATCTTCATATATTCGGATATTATGTTCTAAATTTTCATGGCTACTTTATTCTCATTTTTCTTATTAGATGCTCATTCTAGTTGAGTATCTTTTTCTCTCCATAGCCCTGCTTCATTGCAGTTTGGTATATGGATTGTATGGCTTTATCTAATTAATGAAAAAATCTACCCTTACTCTCAAAAAAAAAAAAAAAAAAAAAAAAAGCATTTAAGTCGCATTATGTTCCCAGGGCACACCGATGTCAACAAATACAGACCTTCTATCGCTTAGAGCAGAAGAACATGTCAGTGCAAGTCTGCACGGACGAAATGCATCTGCACCTATATGTCTCAGGTATTACCGAGCGCCACGCTGTTGAAGCCTACATTGAAGGGTTGTCTCCAACCTTTAGGAAGATGGTGCATGCTATTGACCCTAAGACAGTGGCAGAGGCGGAGGCCAAAGCGCTCAGTTCGGAAGAAGATTCCCCCAGGTTCTCATACCAACATTCCTCCAACTATGGCCAAGGCAAGACTTATACACCTTACAAAGCCCGATCTCCTAGCCCTGGGCCTCCTCAGCAGTTGGCTTATCAAAAGCCCAAAGAAAGGTGGCCTTTAATGTTTCAGACAAACTGGCAACTGCTATGGGTACCATGCAACAAAACCTTCAATCTATTCCTAGGGAGGCTCGCGAACAACTAAGGCAAGAAAAAGCATGTTTCCATTGTTTTCGACCAGGACAATGTATGCAGGATTGTCCCTATGTGACTCAAGCAGCACAAGCAGCCCTAGCTAAAGTTGAATGGGATGAGATGTCAGCTTTATGTGACCTTTCAGTCCTTGCCGACGAAGAAGCACCTTAGTATATACAATGTGAATCCCATATTTTTGCTGCAATTGAAACGAGCAACGCAGATAGTCAGCCTATCGTTATATCTACTATGGGCCAGATTGATAGTAAGCCTTTTCTTATTCTTATAGATACTGGTAGTACACATAATTTTGCATCTCCTAGACTGGCCGAGGTTTTACAACTCACCCTTTTGAAGTGTAAGCCACGCCACCTTGGCTAGTGGGGCTATCCATCACACACGGGGCCGCCGTGTTAACCGGAACATTCAGTTGCCAGAAGCACCCGTTGCTTTAGGTGCGGAGATTACGAATATTGATAAGTATGGCCTTATCATTGGCATGGAGTTCTTGGCCGCTGCAAAGGCCAATATTGATTTTGGAAAGTGAGAGATCACATTCAACGCATCTAATGGGGCCTATATCACTATAGCAGGTAACCCAGTAATTGTGATTGTGCAATGTATTTCATTGTGTCAGTTGAATAAGGCCATTAGGAGAAACAAAGTTGCTTGTATTATTAGACTTGCATCAATATAAGTTCTTTCTAAGCAGAAAGAGACTATTAGAGGCTTGCCCAAAGCCATTGACAGCTTGATTCGAGAATTTTAAGACTTTTTCCCCGACGAGATTCAGAAATTGCCACCCTTTAGGAGGATGGAATGTGAGATTGCACTTCAACCCGGTACTAAACCTACCAGTAAGGATACATACTGCGTGAGCACCACAGAACTAGCCGAGCTCAAGAAGCAGTTGCAAGAACTTCTTAAGCTAGGATGCATTCGCCCAAGTGTCTCACTTTCGGGGCACCCATTCTATTTGTCAAGAAAAAGGATGGCATATTACAGATGTGTATTGATTACCGGCAACTAAATAGGCATAGTATTAAGAATCAGTATGCTCTGCCGCGGGCCGACGACCTCATGGACCAATTGAAAGGAGATAAATACTTCTCCAATATCGATCTTTGATATGGGTATTACGAAATAAGGATCAAGGAGGAGGATATCCATAAGTCAGCCTTGGACCCTCTATGGGCATTATGAATTCATGGTTATGCTCTTTGGGCTAATCAATGCCCCGGCCACATTTATGCAGTTAATGAACGATGTCTTCCATGCCTATCTGGATGAGTTTGTCATCATCTTCTTTGATAGCATACTTATTTATAGTAAGATCCTGGAAGACCATGAACGCCATCTTCGGCTTGCCTTACAGAAGTTGCGGCGCGATCAACTATTTGCTAAGTTCTCCAAGTGCAAATTGCGACCACTAAAGTGGAGTACTTAGAACACATTGTTTCTGTTGACGGTATTTCCACAGATCCAGCGAAGATTGACAGAGTTCAAGACTGACCCGCTCTTACAAATGTTTCAGAGGTCAAAAGTTTTCTGGGTTTGGTGGAATATTATCGAAAATTTGTTAAAGATTTCGCCAAGATAGCTGCCCCCGTTACTCATCTTACAAAACGTTAAAAAGTCAGGGATTGGATGACACATTGGAAGGAGAAAGTTCAGTCAGGAGTCCAGCAATTGAAGGAAGCATTGACCACTGCGCCAGTTCTTACCTTGCCAGATCCTCCGAAGGATAAGTGGGTTTCCATCGATGTGAGTAAAATAGCTACTAGAGGTGTGTTAATACAAGAGGGAAGGGTTATCGCATATGATTCCAAGAAGATAAATGAAGCTGAGCTGAGATACTCATGCTTGCAGTTGTGCAGGCTTTGAGAATTTAGAGACATTATCTTCTTGGGAGGAGATTCCAGTTAGACACCGATCATCAAAGTCTCCAATATATCTTCATGCAACTCCACCTTAATCTTCGTCAACATAAATGGATGGAATTCTTAGAAGAATATGATTTTGAGGTTGTCTACAAACCAGGCAAGCACAGTGTTATTGCCAATGCCCTTTCTAGGTATCCTTTCATCACTCGCACGCATTGTAATGCCATCTCCACACTCAGCAGTGAGTTTGGGAAGACAATTGAGTAAGCTCTTCACACCGATCCTGAATTTCAGAATGTTCGGCAAAGTTTATCTAAAGAAGCTAAGGCGGATAACGAGCGTGAGGTGTTCCATCATTATAAGAAAGAAGGCAAGCTCCTTTATTGCAAGAATAAATTAAATATACCAAAAACATCAGAGGTTCGGAAGCTCATTCTCTATGACACCCATAATAGTCCTATAACTGGATGTACTGGGTTCCTGAAAACCTACTTCAAGATCAGGTCCAGCTACTTTTGGCTAGGGATAAAGAAGCACATTGCCAGTTATATTAAGTAGTGTCAGCTTTGCCAGCAAACGAAGGCAGAACAATTACGGATTTCAAGAGAGCTAGAGCCGTTGGAAGATCCCCATGCCAAATGGGAAGTCATGACCATGCATTTCATCGTGAGTCTCCCATAAACTCTTAGGGGATCTGAGGCATTAATGGTAGTGGTGGACAAGATTTCTGAGATGGCACACTTCTTGCCATGTCGCACCATTGATACTGCATTGGACACGACGCTGTTGTCCTCCAAGGAGATTTTTTGCCTTCATGTTCTGCCACGCACCACCATTTCGGATTGTGATCCTAAGTCTGTTAGTGCTTTTTGGAAGGAATTGTTAGTCCTGTGCCTCCTGGTTCAGGACTATTCATGCATACGACGGACCAGGTCAAGCTCAAGGATCCACAGACAGGCATGGGTCAGCCATCAAAGGCTCAGCAGAAGACCAAGCAGCAGACCACGCAGTCAAAGCCTGCGTCCGTCAACAAGAGGCGCCGCTCAGACAAGTGATGGCCCGTCACCGCCCGCGTCAGCGTCAGCGTGATTCTAGGCACTTCAAGAGGCACCGCCAACATTCCTGCAAATCAGGCCTCCTTCCAGGAGTCGGCACCGAGATCAGTCAGGGTGTCTATATTGGGCCAAAGGCCATTGTACTATATATATGAGTAGAGCTAGCACATGAGTTTTTAGATGAGTTTTGAGTCTTGTCTCTCTTCAGTCTTCTCTCGATTGCGAGAGTTCATGTATGTTCATCATTGATATCAAGGAAGCTTATCATTTTCCTCTCACTGTTCTCTCTTGTTCTGTTTTCTTCTTGTTCTTTTCTTGCAAATCCCGCGTGACATAGTCCCGGTTCTCTGTTAGATCAAGGGTCCTCCGCGGAGGGCTGTCTTGCGGGGAGTTCCCGAACCCGACCCCAAACACTTGTCACCGGGCCGGGTCTGATTCGTTTTCCCTTTTTCGTCGCCATATGCGTCCGAAACTTCACGCGCCCGAAAGAACTTCTTTCCCGGGCGGCGTCTGGCTTGGGCGCCATCATCGAAGGGAAGGCTGTTAAGTGACATGTATGGATCTGCTTATGACATTGAGGGAGGCCACATTCGGTCTAGGGCTCGATCGGCCCACCCACCCCTCGTGTCATATCTCGTCCAAATTCTCCGCCTCAAGCGTGCAAACATTGCTCCACGACCTCGATCTCCTCATCACTATCGGGAGCCCTATCCGGCTCCACCTGCTCTCAACCTTATTTTCATACCCCGAACATGCCTTCATCCATCACTCTTACGGCCCATCGCCTCTGCCTTCACAACCATCATCTCCCTCGGGGGCGGGGATATCCACATGTTTCTTTTGCTCCTCCCGAGAATTTCCCTTCCCTACCTTTCCCACCGCTCTTCTGTTTACACTCTTACAGACCTCAAAACCAATGATCGGGGCACCTCCGGTACCTCCACCTCGGCCACCCCTTAGCGGGGTCTTTCCAAAGACCATACCACCTCCAACTCCACCTCAATATCCTCACTATCATGTTTCTGTCCAGCCCGGCACTTTTACCTCTACCTTTCGGACCCTTAAGTCGACTTATCCCACCTTTGGCAACACGAAAAGGCAAATCTTTAGACCAAAGTGCTCGGGCCCACATGGAAGAATTTGAGGCTCGGCTGTCCCTGAATGGTCATCGCAACCTCAACTGAAATTCCACATCTTTTCCACCACATTGCGTGGCTCCCCTCATCAATGGCTCATGTCCAACAAAAGCCCTTTGGAAAGAAGACCGGTCCGAAATGAGAACGCTTTTTTTTTCTCACTATGGGACCACGGATGATGATCAACTTCATCTCAAACAACTTAATGACCTTCAACAAGAGCCCACCACAGTGCGCGGGGGATTTTGCGGATCGACTTCACATTACGCTCGGCAAACTCAAAGAGTACCCCACACGAGCGGATCTTGGTGCGGTTTCTCCAAGGACTTCCTCCGGCTATCCGACTCATGACCCGAATACTGCGCTACCAAGACTTTGGAGCAGGCTATCGATCTTGTCAATCACTTTCGATCAATGTTTCCTCCCGTGGCGTGGCTCTTGGGGAGCTCCCTTTCATTCCACCCGTCATGGTTCCCCAGGCTTCTTCAACCTCAACATGCCAATCCGTGGCCTTGTCGGATCACGGTGCTATATCTCTGCAAATATCAAGGCCACTTGGCAAATGAGTGCAACTCCACCAATGGTCCGCCTCATTGTAAAAGATGCAACATGTGCAATCATGCCACGGAAGAGTGCAGTCGCACTCATCCTACACCTTTCCGCAACAAGATGGTTTATCAAGTGCAAACAACATCTACGCACCAATCGCAATATCAGCGGCCACCACCTGCGGCGCAACCCACTCAACTCTATCGACAACAGAGCAACAAACGGGGACCCAACACACGCCCCTCCTTTTGATCCTTGGCTTCGGTGTTATCACTGTCAAGAATGGGATCATACCACCACGGCGTGTCCTCAACTTCCACAAGTTCAGGGGCAGCTTCCTGGCACAAATCAGACCACGTCGGTCTGCCTCACGGCTTACCAACTCTGGATTGCTAATGGCAAACAAGGCCCGCGTCCTGTTCTTCGGAAGCCACCTCGCGCGCCTCAGCAATCACGCTATCAACCAGCTCCTGCCACTCAACCTCAGATGGATCAACAAGCACAGGAAGAAATTTTTCAAGCTCTTAATCCTCCAGTCCAGCCATCCAATTGGGTTGGTTTGGTCTCACGCCAGACCCGGGCGTCACGTCCCTTAACCATTATTCCTAATGGCACGCAACCTGCCTTTGCAGTCGACACAATTCCTCATGCAGAAGACAAAAAGGTCCATTTTGCACCTGACTTGGAGAAACTCATGCCGAATGTCATGCCTAAAGTTCGACAAAGCATTTTGAACCTCATGCAAGCTGCTGAAGGCCGCATGTTGGCTAATGTCCATGCCACCACTAGAGCTCAACAAAGACAAGACGCACCTTCCACGTCTCAACCTCCACGCTCTCAGACATATCCCAATATCGCTGCGGAGGTTGACCTACTCAAAGAAGTTGCTGCTTCTTTACCACGCACTCCCGCACCTGTGGATCCAGCCGATCCTTTTTCTCATGTGCCTCTGGAACTCCAAGAGGAGCTAGCAAAAATCAAAATTCCTTTAAGCTTGGCCACAATTTTGAAACTCTGTCCTGCTCTCAAGGACCAGTTACCACTCCCGACTGTTTTGGTTGGGGCTGTTGCTACCTCTACTCCCACGGTACATGCCACGGTGGGCAATCAACAAGTCAATCATGTTCAAATTGACGGAGGTAGCGCGGTCAATCTCATCACGGATAAACTCCGCAAACAAATGGGCATCAAACAACTCTATCGTGCCCCATATGACATCAAATTGGCCAATGGCCATATCACGAGACCTCAAGGCGTCACGCCTCTTCTTCACATCAACATTGGTGATCTCAGATTCCCCTTGGAATTTGGTGTTTGGAAGGCTGGAGAAGATCCAGGTGATTATGAAATGTTGGTCGGCAGACCTTTTCTCCGCCAGGCCTAGAGTATCCATTACTGGGCCACGGATCAGTTAGTCATCACAGATGGTCACCTCAATGCCATCATGGACTTGGAAACAGGCAAAATCATTTCCGTCGACAATGCTGAACCCTCTCTCTCGAACCGATTCGGGGGACCTTGAGAATATCTATCAAGTTCAGGCTCCACCTGCGAGTCTGCCTCTGTCATCCTACCCCGAATATGCTGATCCTTGGGGAGAAATGACTCTTGATCAGGACCAGGCTGTGGCTGCTTTGCTTGACCCTTACCTGGCTCCTTGCAATCGAATCCAACGTGTTGATCACTTTTCAGACGCTGAACCTCCTGCAGCTCCTGTAGATGTACACGCTGTCATGAAGCAACCTCTGCTTGAGGAAACTCAGCAACCTCTCTTTTTCACCACGCAGAGTGCCACGCATCCTGTTATGCTTCAACCTCCTGCTCATATTGTCCAGGACACGGAAGTTATCCCCCATATTCAGACTCCTGAAGTCGAGATTGTGGACGTAGGCAACAATCGACCGTCCGGGACTTGTCTTTGCCAATCTTTCGACACCCTATCGTAATCAGTGGTCTGTCATGCTCTTCAAAAGTTCAAACACATTTTTAAGCCTGGAGCTACGAGAGATCTTCGGGGATCAACAAAACCTTGGGGAACTCACCATTCCTACCAAGTCGATGCACGTCCGGTCCTAGCAAGCGGCGATGCGGCTCAACCCTAATTACCGTGATCGATCGTCAAAGGCGTAAATTGACAAACTCCTTGCCGCGGGTTTGATCTATGAGGTCAAACATTCTCAATGGGTGAGCCCCATCGTCATTGCACTCAAACACAATGGTAAGATCCGGCGTTTGCGTGGACTACCAAAAACTCAATCGGGCCCGCGAGGCGTGATCATTTTCCACTTCCCTTCACGGACCGGGTTACGGAAGAGGTTCTTTGGACATGAGATGTACTCCTTCATGGATGGTTTTTCTGGCTACAATCGGATCTCAATCAAAGAATCGATCAACTCAAAACTACTTTCACCACCCCGTAAAGGCACTTTTTGCCTACAAGGTGGTTCCTTTTGGATTATCAAACTCTCCATCCACGTTTCAACGTATCATGCTCTCGGTTTTCATGATTTTATGAAGGAAAATCCCTTCTTGCAAATTTTTTCAAGATGACTTCTCTGCCTCTGAGTTCCATGGCTGACCATTTGGATAAATTGGAACTTCGTCTTTTCGAAATGTGATGAGTCCCAAGATTAGTCTCAATCCCGAGAAATGCACCTTTTGCGTCACTTCAGGTGTTCTGTTGGGACATGTGGTCAGCAAAGCAGGTATCACCACGGATCCTGCCAAAATCAGCTGTGTGCTCAAGGCTCAAGCACCAGCCAATATCAAGGAAACCCGTTCTTTCTTGGGTAAGGTCAATTATTACTCCACCTTCATTCCTGGACTCGCAGCCATTGCAGATCCCATTCATAAACTCACGGGTGATGAATCCACCTGGGCTTGGAATTCCCAGGCGGATGCTGCTTTCCAACAGTTGAAGCTCTTGCTTACTCAGGCCCCGGTTCTTGTTCCTCCTCAATGGGACAAGCCCTTTCATGTCCATGTCGATGTCTCGGCCTTTGCTATTGGAGCTGTTCTTTCTCAAGAATATGATGCGCACACTGACAAACCAAACCGCTACGCCAGCCGGAAACTCAATTCGGCTGAACGCAACCATGGAATAAATTACTACTCCTATATTTTAGTGTAGCCAAAATAGGTTTAGCTAAACTACCTTCAAATTGGGGCTAGAAGTTTCTAACACTTGGCTAAACTAAATGGTTTTTCTCCATCACAGTTTCTTGCTTTTGGCTAAACTTTCACAAAGACATTGAATTTATTGTAGATATATAAATCAAGAAGCAAACATAGATGAACATGTTCAAAAACCTATATAAAAAATGGACTACATTGTTCCTTTTCTTCTGATGCTTCAACTTTGTACTTGGAACAAGAAAGAAAGTGGAAAAAAGAAAAGAAAAATATAAACCCTATTTGAAATTTCTTAAAGTTAGTACATATATTGATGTTGAATTTTGGGCTAATTTATCCATTTTTCTAAGCCCACTCTATCCTAGGTTTAGCTAATCGATGTCCTGATGGATATGTCTAGAGGTAAAGGTTTGGCTATTCAACCTAAAAACTCACTTGGGCAGAAAAAAAATTGGGCTAAAATTTTCTTTTTTTTGGGCATTTTTTCCATTTAGCCGTTTTTCTTGGCAAAACTGCTACAAAATAGCCATTTGGCTAATCTTAGCCGTTATTTTATTCCATGAACGCAACTACTCTGCCACAGAGCGAGAAGCCTTGGGTTTAATTTTCTGCGTCCAACGCTTCCGTCACTATCTTTTGGGCAGTCAGATCAAATTCTTTGTTGACCACCAGGCACTTCTTTATTTGATCAACAAATCCACGCCCACGGGCCGCATTGCTCGTTGGGTCCTCCTTCTGCAAGAATTTGCACCTTTTGAAATTGTTCACAAGGCCGGCAAATCTCATGTTGTCCCGGATTATCTTTCACGCATCCACACAGATGATCCCTCCACTTTGGAGTCTCGGGCGCCTTTCCCCGACGCTCAACTCTTTCTGGTCACGCGGCAACACCTCATTGGTTTCATGACTTTCAGCGATATCTCCTCACAGAGCTCTTCCACGGAGGGCGCCACGCTCTCTCGATAGCGCCAATCCGGCCGCCATCAATTTCTCAGGAGAGGTCCGCGGACTACACCATGGTTGCGGGCCATCTTTACAAAAAGGGTAAGGATACCATCCTTCGACGCATGTTCTCCCTCATGAGGTCCCGGATATTGTTCGAGAAGCCCATGAAGGGCTCCGGTGGTGGTCATTTTCATGGTGACACCACGGCCCCGCGCAAAATCCTTCTTGCTGGTTATTTTTGGCCCACGCTCTTCAAAGGCGCTCGCCCACGCCCGCCGCGTGTGATGCTTGCCGGCGTGCAGGGGACGACGCCCGCCCCCGCGACGCTCTTCCCTTGGCGCCGGGTCGCCACGCCACTTCCCTTCAGCAAATGGGGAATGGATTTTGTGGGACCCATCGATCCCTCTGCTGCGGCACCCCCGTGCGCTACATTCTGTTCTCACCGACTATGCTACCAAATGGGCGGAAGCTTGCGCGCTTCCGCATAACAACAACTGGCGGCCCGGCACGCCAAAGTCATCTATCAACAAATCATCACGCGATTCGGCTGCCCCGCGGGCTGGTCGGTGATCGTGGTGTACATTTTATCAATCACACCATCAAGGAGCTGACGGGATTATCTCGATACATCATCACAAGAGCACACCTTACTATCCTCAAGGGAATGGTTTGGCTGAAAGCACCAACAAAACTCGGTCACAATTCTCAAGAAAATTTGTGGCGCTTCACTCATGTTGACCGGCAAACCAAACTTCCCTCTTTGTTGTATGGGCTTACAATACTTGTTTCAAAATAGCTACTGGTCACACTCCTTTCAAATTGGTTTATGGTCAAGAAGCTCTCATGCCTTTTGAGTACATTCTCCCCACTCTCGTTTTCACACTCAGCTCGCCCATAATCCGCTGCGGCACTCAAAGAAAGGGTTTATCAATTGGAGCAGTTGGATGAACTTAGAAGGGATGCTTATATTAAATGTTTCTTCATGGACAACGGTTGCAAAAATCTTTACATGACAAACGTTTGAAGACAAAAACATTCCGGGCCGGAGATTTGGTTCTTCTTTATGATTCTCGGTACAAAAATTTCCGGTAAGCTTAAGTTTTGATGGCTTGGCCCTTATCAAATTGTTCAAGTGGTTCAACCCGGCGTTTTTCAGGCCGGCCGAGTTAGATGGAACTCCATTACCTACACCGGTTAATGGCTTTCGCCTCAAACCATTTCATACCACCACCAAGTGACACTCACCAAAGCAGATCTGATTCAAGACGCACACAAATGTGATAGTGACTAAGACGGGCGGCATATTATATTATAGGTGGAAATTTTTACAAAATGTGGGCACGATCCGGCTATTTCGCTATGGGCACCGCCCTATATACAAAAAGCGGGCTCGAGCCCTATCTACTAAAACCTAAGAAGAAAAACCCTCTACTCGGGTTCGGGCGGAGGTGATCTTGAGGAGGAGGTGGTAGAGGTTCTGCTCAGGGTCCCAGCGAAGGTGCAGAACCACCTCCATTGCGTTGGTCTTCGGATCGGGATGTTCAGCCATCCCGGCACACCAGCCATCCATTCTCAGGCCACGATTGTGGCAGCGCCAGAGGTCCAGACAATCCATCTTGCAGGTAATCCACTCCTGACAGTTAGTGGGCATAGTGCAGTTCTCGTTCAAACCAGCAGCCGCCATGCTGAGCGCCATCGGATGTCTTCGCTTCACTCCCGGTTCGTCTTATATAGCCAACTGCGGAACTCCTTGTCGACGTGGACCAATCACAACCATCGCCAACGTGTTTGCAATGCAAAATTTTGTTTCTAAAATGAGAATCTTTTCTCCCGCCGCATATCTAGCCATGGTACCTTCTGACACATTCCTTTTAATGATATCCCACTTCGAGTTGCCAGCATTAAATGCCATTCCTTCCTTACATACTCGTCAAACATTAATGTGTGTCCTTTGGCCACCTGTCACATCCGATCATTCTCTCACGCCTCATCTCCACCGTTCATTGCTTCTCCCTTTGTTGTTCGGGGACTTAGCCAAATTTTTGCCTCTCAATCCCCTCCTTGGCATCTTTTTCGACACACGGCACCATCAATCCATCTGATTTTAAGCCCTCATCATACCTCTTAGCCTCCATTTTGCGCCCCTAAATCTTTTAGATCTCTCTGCGCCTTAGTCCTTAGATCCTCCGTTCTCCGCTCTCGCCTTCTTCAACCCGTTCCTCATACGTTCGGGCGCTTTTCGCCATGGCTGCCCCCAAACTTTCTACACTTCAAGTTTCTGCTCCAAGGGATGCGACTCTTTTTGGGTATGTGTCTTTCTCGACGCCCACCTTTCGAGAGGCCCTTGTTGGTCTGAGTTGGGAAGTTGCGGAACGCCACAAGCTTTACGAATTTTCACAAATGGAGCTCCCGGCCCCAAATCCGGCGCAAATTCGCGGCGGTTCATCGCACACATCGTCAACAGCCCGGAAGGATTTGCTACGGTGGTCGATGGCACCACCATTTTACTTACTCAGCATTTGATTTCTGAGGTATTCCACATCCCTTTGCAAAAACCTTCTGTCTCTTGGGCTGCTTTACAGGACATAGACGTCACTCAGTTTGGCGCTATTGCTTATCAAGCCAACCAGCATCGCCTCACAAATATTGCCAAACCCCATGAGACTTTTGTGAAGTTTCTGTGGCGAAAATTGCTTGGGCATTCCATTAAGAACACCCACATCAATAAGCCGTTTTATAACATGGTCATCACTGCCATCCACTCCACTCTCCATGTTGATTGGCCACAGCTTTTATTCTACCGCCTTCTTCAAGAAGTAGACCGCATCAGGGCTACCCCCTCCTCTGTCTCTGAAATTTCTGTGGGTGGCCATCTTCAGGCCCTCATTCGTCATTATCTTCCTGTTCTTGAGAGTCCTTCCACTTCCCATACCTCCACTCAGCGCTCTCTGCATTCCCAGCGTCCAACTCAACAAGCTGTACCCTCACGCCAAACCTCCCCTCGTCCTGTTCAACATCAGACCACGCATGTCACTGTCTCCTCTTCTTCCTCTGAGGCCACGCCTTCCCATTCCCGTCATGCCTCTCAACAATCTCAGACAAGGCAGCAACAGGGCCCTGCCCCTCCCCATCCTCGGCGGCTCCGTACAAATTCCGGCAAGATGTTCAAACCCCGGCTGCCATGCGGCTACATGCATCGGGGAGGCTCTCATGGTGTGTTCAGCGTCCCCTGGAGGCTTCCGATCTTTGTTCAAAGAGACCTTCAAGCTGCCACTTTGCCCATGTTCAAACTTTGGAAGCCCAACTTCAAGAAAAGCACGCTCTATTACAGGCCATTATAGATCTCACCGATTGCTTTCGAGGATCGGACCAGCCTACTTACCGATCAGCGGTAGCAGCCTCAAACTCAAATTCAGGACTTATTGGAACGTAACAAGTCCAAAGATACCCTCCCGGGTGAAAAGGAGAAACACATTGCTAAGCTAGACACCTTGTACTTTCGAGCTTTGTGACAATTACTGACACTCAAGTTCAAAATCTCACCGAAGTGAAGCTCGACTCACCTCCCCAAGCTTCGGCTTTCCATGCTCACCAATCGATTAACGTCCCTCCGACTTCGGCTTTTGAGGCTCGAAAAACAAAAGGTCGCCGATGACGCTGAAATTGCCACGCCAGCCTCCATACTCCGGGGCAATCCTCTTCACATGCCACGCTTCCTGGTAAACGGGTCCGTGATCAGTCCCGTCTTTTGTTAGAAAAGGAGCATCGGATCCGTGACCTTGAACATCAGCTCCAGCAAGCAGTTCAATCTGCTGAGGAAGCCCAACACAAACAGGAGGGATATCTTGACATTGCTACAAACATCCCGGTGGACTTCTCTACTCCTTCCAGCTATCTTGACTATGTGGTGGCCCGACGGCACCTCTTTCTTTTTGAGTGATCTGCGACCAATGGCAATGTTCATCAACAGCCACTCAAAAGTGTGGACTTCCTTCGAATCTGGCCGGATCTCTCTATAGAAGACAAGGGTTTATTTTGTGCACTCTTAGTCTTTGATCAGCTTACGGTTGAAGATCCTGAATTAGTCATCTTCCGAGTGGTTCAGCCAATGGCTTATGTTTTTCATGACTTCTACCTGGTGGATCTTCAGGATAAATTCCGGGATGAGGCCCATCGTGTTTTTAGAGGCAACTCCAATGCTGCTTGGTTGTTATCACCAACCCATAAATATTTCAAGGATCCTGCTCAGTCTCAGACTTTTGAACAGGAGTACATGCCTGAACTGGCTCAGCACTTACCTCTGTGGCAGGTCGAAACGTTGGAACAGGTAAACAAAAATCTGGCGCACCCTGATGATCTTGAGTTTGCTCAGATTTATATGCAGCACTTGGGAGGCTACAATCAACTCCGTGGCCTTCTGGAAAGCAAAACCATCCCCACGGGTTGGGTCAATCCTCCCCATCTATCAATTACTCTCTACTTGAATGGGACCATTGGTGTCGTGTGCTCTTGATCAAAATCTTGTTCAAGCATTTAGGGACATGGCTCTGCAACCCACGCTGCACCTGCATGCTTCCTCTCCATATGCTTCCTTAGGAGCCCCTCCCCCCACGGTTCCTTTCTTCTTTTGGCGTCTTCCCTTTTGGGCCGAAGGTCTGGATGGCCACGCTAGGTCAACTCCGCCTCGGATCTCCACCGGATCTCGGTGGGATCCCCGATTTGTCGAGCGCTCAATTGGGAGGAGAATGCCACTTTGGACACTACTGAAAATTGGATTTATATCGGTAATGGCGTGGTTGGCAAAAGCACTGGCGATGCTCTTCATGGTCTTGACACCTTCTTGCGAATGTCGCCCCCTCACGGATCCTTGATCAAGCCAAATCAAAGCGGGTTTTACGTGCTGCTCTCAAATGCATCCTGGTCAGCTCTTTAAATAGGCGTCGTCAATCTTTCCTTTGCAATCCGAATGCCCGTCGGTGCCTTGGTCTTCAAACTTGCCTTCTCATGGAGTGCCAGTTTGTTCCTTCGGCTGCCCATGCTGCCCTGGAAGACATGGTGCGCTCTCACTTCCTCATTGAGGCCCATCCTGCCCTAGGGCTCAACACCCCTGACGCTCTTCAAACACGCCAGGACCTCATTGCTCATTACCATAATGGCGCCCGACCTCATTCCCGTGAGGATCACTTTCCGATTGGCGGTTTCCCGCCGGAAGCACTTCCTCCTTTTCTTGGTGAGTGTCATTTGGTGGGGGGAGTGTTAGTCCCATGCCTCCCCGGTTCAGGACTATTCATGCATCTGACGGACCAGGTCAAGCTCAAGGATCCACAGACAGGCATGGGTCAGCCATCAAAGGCTCAGCAGAAGACCAAGCAGCAGACCACGCAGTCAAAGCCTGCGTCCGTCAACAAGAGGCGCCGCTCAGACAAGTGATGGCCCGTCCACCGCCAGCGTCGGCATCGGCGTGATTCTAGGCACTTCAAGAGGCACCGCCAACATTCCTCAAAATCGCCTCCTTCCGTGAGTCGGCACCGAGATCAGTCAGGGTGTCTATATTGGGCCAAAGGCCATTGTACTATATATATGAGTAGAGCTAGCACATGAGTTTTTAGATGAGTTTTGAGTCTTGTCTCTCTTCAGTCTTCTCTCGATTGCGAGAGTTCATGTATGTTCATCATTGATATCAAGGAAGCTTATCATTTTCCTCTCACTGTTCTCTCTTGTTCTGTTTTCTTCTTGTTCTTTTCTTGCAAATCCCGCGTGACATAGTCCCCCGGATTCTCCTGTTAAATCCAAGGGTCCTCACAGAGGGTTGTCTTGCAGGAGTTCCCGAACCCAGACCCCAAACAGGAATTCTTTGGCACTATTCAAACCAAGCTCGCCATAAGTACAACATATCATCCTCAGATAGACGGTCAGACAGAGTGCACTAATAGAATCATTGAGGACATGCTGCGTAATTACGTCTGGAACAAGCAATCACAATGGACAGACTATATTCATTGAGTGGAATTTGCCGACAATAGGACCAAACAGGAGTCTTCCAGAATGTTTCCATTTATGATGAATTATAGATACCAATACCTCACTCCAGACACATGGCACAATCATGTTTCTAAGGTGGAAGTCCCCCAACAATTGCTTACGGACATGCAGGCCGTGGTGGAGGAAATCCTTGGGTATTTACTGGCCGCCAGGAGTAGGCAAAAGAGTGTTGTAGACAAGCATCGCATGCCACGCAAATTTCAAGTTGGTGAATCCATATGGTTGAAGATTAAAGTAAGCTAGGCTCAAGATTGGAAATTGTAAGAAAATGGCACCATGATGGCAGGACCCTTTGAAATCACCCAATGAATAGGGCCTCAAGCTTATAGGTTGAATTTACCCGCACATCTAAAAGTCCATAAAGTTTTCCACATAAGCTTTTTGAAGAAGCATACGCCCGATCCAGATGAGATCCTTGATACACCCACACTTCTGGAAATGAATGACGATTATTCTAGAGGCTCTTCTTGATCGACCATATAAGCAAATCCAAAGGATTCAAATCTTGCAATATTTTGGTTAAGTGGAAGCACTTACCAATGGAAGATGCTACGTGGGTCCTTAAGGCAGATCTTGATAAGGCTTACCCAGACTTTATGCGACAGTGCCAGGTCGGACCATCCACGATGCTATCGACTCCAACTCAGACGGTAAGCAGTTAAGTGCTAGATCTAGCAAGATCATGCAGGGACTGGGGATGAGCATTTAGGCACGATAGGATGCGTTCGCCTACGGCTATAATGGGAACGATGCCATTCCTTACGCCGAGACAAATAGCAGGTCTTAGGCATGATAGGACACCCTTTTCCTATCATTTTCTTTCTTTCTTTTAAAAGGGGGTGCACCATCTTTATATTATATATATAAGTATTGACGTACTCTGAATTTGCAGGCCAGTAGCAGTTATTGTGTGACCGACAACTCTTCTTTCATATATGCTTTGTTTTTGGAGTGTTGTCTTTCTCTAGTTATGGTCCACTGAGGGCCAACGTCGTACTTTGCATATGAATTCTCTTAAATGTTGTGAAAAGGACTACGGTCCTGAATTATGATCATCCATGATCTACTTATGTATTTTTTGTATTACCTACCTAGATATATTAGATCTTTTATAATTTAATTGTTGTTCTAGTCTAATCACCTGACCCCAATGCTAAGGACAACATTCTTCAAGGGGTGGAGAATGTGATGTTCCACGTATTTATATGATATACATATAAATATCATGACACATCACTATGGGTATTTTGGGACCATTATGGATTAAACTAAAAGGGTTTAAGTAGCTATGCTAAAATACCAGTTAATTAAACTAATTATCAACTAAATGCCTAGCCAATTACTGTTACTTAGCTTAATTCGGCCAGTGGGGTGAAGCCACCTGGACCAACTGGATTGGCCCAGGCTATTTACCCATCTGAAAAGCAATCAAGTTGGTCTCTAGCCCCAATTCTACCCCAAATCGATTTGGGAAGAATTGGAGGATCAGCAGCTACGTATTCATACCTATCAAACCAGCTAACCATGGAAACTCTTAGAGATAACGTATAAAGCGAAGATAGAGGTTAGTACCTAGATAGATTGAGCTTCTCACCCACCCTTGTATGTATAGATTGAGCTTCTCACCCACCCTTGTATGTGTAATTGTATGATTAATCTCTAGTTCATGTTCTAATTGAGATTATGGATGGATATATGTACGATGAATGTTCTCTTTCTGTTCCTCCTATGTTTGTGGGGATTAAGGGTGGGTAGAGACATAAAGACCATCTAGTAGTAGAGATGTTCCTAGTTAGAATCCCTTAAAACCTGTTAAATGTGGCATGTGCACAAGAGCCCTCCTGGCTGGGGATAGTACATTGTGGTTGAACACGAGACAAGGGTCATGGTGGTAAAATGGTAGGTGGAACCTTGCCTAGCATGGCTGCAAGGATTCCTATAGTGTGCGAGGCGTATAGTCGGTCACTGTGTGTGGGCCGGGTATGGGTCTGACACCCCCTGGGTCGCAGGATACGTGCCTATATGGATGCCCTGGATTCGATGGGTGCGGCTGGGATCGGCCCATGGATTTTAGGGGGGTTAAGTCAATTATGGATGCATGGGTGCCAGTGGTGCCACGATTCTCTAGTCACCCATGAAACCACCGTGCTCTGGGAAGGGACAGGGAGATGCAACCTGGAGTAGTCTCATAGGGTGATTCCATGGGATACGTCTCTGGAAGGCTACAACCACGCCACAGCATGTCTCAACCTATCTGCAAAGTGTGCACAGAAGGGGCGGACGGAGTGGACTACCCTAGCCATTGTTCTATGCTAGCCAACGCCATTGTCATGATTCCGTCTATCATTATCCGGAGGCCTTGACCGTTAGTTGATCCCCTTGAGTCTGAGCCGGGTTAGAACCTTCATTCCTGATGCAATTGTTACCTATATTGTTATTATGATATATCTTCTTGTTGATGGAATGGCCACCCTTCGAGGTGGCATATTATTATGTATATTGTGCTAGGTGCTAACTTGTACGTACACTTCCACTATATAGGCTTTCCATAGAAGTCATGGGACGAATGACACCTCCGTGCCCTTCACCAGCACATTTGGCCATCACAAGCGGTATGAATCAGACGGAGGGTCTTCCCTTGGTGATTGAGTCCCCATGGGAGGGGAATTTCCTGTATTTATATGATGTGAGCATCGTATAGGGTTGGGGAGTGTCACATGAGTTGCATCATCTTTTGCAGCTTTGATTTCCTATAATGAAAGATGTAAATCAGAAGTCAATAAATCAACATAAAGCGGATTAAACTTGTCCAAAGCCTTTTAAGAGCCCCATCTACTTTGGAAATACCTACTTAATGTGGTAGCCAGAACTAAGATTTGTTTACCCATTGTAACGGGCACGTTTATATTCCTAGCTGGTTTATATTGTAATGTAGCAGATGGTGCAATCATGAATTTGGTAAGAAGGCTATAACAATCATGATGACAAAGCATTCATCATTGAAGAGAAAAACATAAGAATTGGAAACTTAACCAATTTGTAGTCAAAACTTTTCTAGCACCATTCTATTTGCATTGATTAAGACATCCTCACACTAAAGGAAAAAGAGAAAGAAAAACCCTTATCTTTAGTTCCCTGCCAATGTTGAACACAATAAGCTCCACCAACCCCTTTAGTATTCATCAGAAAATTCAGGGTGAGAAACTTATGAACTTGCAAACCGAATGCCATTCCAGTAAAAGATGTCCCAAACATCTTGTTAATATATGCAGTCAAGATAACCAACACGAATTTGAGATCATTATGAGTACCTAAAAGCATTTGCAGTACTTTCTAAGGCATAGGGACTTCTTGCAATTGGATCCATGTAAAAGTCGGGCCGATGAAGATGTGATGATGCTCACGTCCTGCTGAGGGTGTGATTCTATGAGACTATTCTGCACCCGACCTGGCTTGATCACGTGCGTCCAAGTCAAGGCATTTTGGAGTGCCTGTTTCTATGAGGCAAGGTTTCTAAATATGTTGCCATAACCTACATCTTACCATTTCTTCAAGAACAAGCCGGTGAAAGAAGATGCAAGAGTTTGGTGCAGGCTATCTCACAGGCAGAAGCCTGGCCAGGGTCGTCCAGAAGGGTAGCCCCCCCTCCCCCCCTTCTGAAAGCCCATAACGATTCTTGGACCACGTAGGCATCAAGGCCAGGTGAAACATAGCATGAGAACTAGCTTTGATGCGCCCTGGCTTCAAAGTCGATGGTGTTTTTGAGCTCATGGAAACAGGCTTAGACCATGTGACCAATAAACTTGTTACCAACAAGGCAGGAACATAACACATTTAGGGTGCCTAAGACACCATGCCTTCCATGTACCCAAAGGATCTGATAAAAGGATCACATAATGCTAGTTATTATATGAAGTAGAATTGCATGTGTCGTAATTCTTACATCTTAAATCTAATACTATTAATTGCCATAAAACTTGTTGTCATTTCCAGCACCAACTGTTGCTTAATCTTGACTGCATTGTACCTATAGAAGTGATTGTATCTGCATTTTGTGTTGCTGTCTCCACATTCTCTCACAAGACCTGGAACTCTCAAAGATATATGCTTCAACTTGAGCTTTAGAGCCTGGAGAAGTAGATTAAAACCATGGTGACCGTTTTTGATGCACATAAGAGATCAACAAGATCAGGAACAAGATCACAAATGATATATCCATCTTTATGTACATGGATCTATATATAAAAATAGATTGCAGTCCAAATCACAGATATAATTTAGATATTGTTTGCAAAAACCACTACTCCAGCTCCAACACACTCCTTTGAGGGATTATTCTATACACACCTCAAGTTTTCTACTCAACCAAAAAAACCTGACTCCCTCTCTACAACAGCTCTGTGGCAGTGCTCTGATCGCCCATGTTTTCCCGTGCAATAGTTCTGCAGCCAACAGGCCACTTCCTTTGGAGAACTCAACCGGCTTCTCCTGCTATACCTGGCCGAGAACCAAATCAAACCCAAAGCATGTTTCTTCCAATTGGGCTTGATTTGATCTGGCTTCTACACCTGTGATGAAAAGCCCTACTTCCTATCTCGACTCCTGCCTATTTCATTTCGGCTCCTGTCCAATTCAACTGTCGAATCGATTTATCTACTCACCTTCAAGGAAAACTATCGGACCGATGTAGAAAGAAAACAACTCTAAAGAAGAATTGCCCGATGCATGCATGCCACTTTGCCCATATTAGTGTAAAAATACACAAAAAAATACATACACGACATTGCCTTTAGGGGAAAAATGCCAAGCGAGAAAAATGATGGACATGCTCTATGATTATATACCTTAGACATAGAACTAAGTACATGCCCTAAATCATATCGCCATTTCAAAAAACACGTACAATATATATTTTGCGCGACGAACCATTTCTTGTGATATTTGAATGATTGGCGGTTGTTATCTATTGTTCCAAACACTGACTATATCAAAACAATAGTAACATGTTATCCGACATCCATAATGCATGCCCAGATACTTCACAATCATCCTTGCAATTTCACTTAAACAGCCAAATCTCAACCATTGGACATTGATACTAGATTTTACCCCACAATTCAAAACTACGAAATTCCAACTGCAATAAATTTCTAGATAATAAAATACGTCAAGTTATAGGTCCAATAAAATCAAAAGAACTGCAAAATGGTATTTTGCATTCTAAATAAGTCATAATCTCCCACTGGGCATGATTTTTATCGGTTCAATTGCACCCAGAGCATAACTATCAGACCCGAGCTAGATTCTCAAAATTTAGTGCTCGATCATTAATGCCCAAAGTTGAATCCAGATTAGAATAACAGGCCACATCAACAATTCGAGGCAATGCATTGGTGTGATGGTGGCCTTTAAGCATCTGGTATCGTGTGATTATCCAATCACAACAATGCCTATCCTTGGATTAGTATCTTGTCCACATTTGGATCAGCATCCTAACAGCAATGGTTATTTCTAGTAATCCATCGCTTATAAGTGATTATCAGTTTCACGGTTGAGATTGAGGAGGTTATCAAATCAATGGTAATAATCGCCTTTACTAGCTGTTCAAGGAAGCTCAACCCTCCCCTCTCAATGATCATTTTGAGGGGAGAGTTAACCTCCTCATCACGCCCCCTTGTATTGATTCTGCCTTCTCACTAGTGTTATCGCAGTGTTGCAACCAAGGCTAGGATTGAACTGATTAAAAAACCTTACAATTAAAGGCAATTTTTTGAATAGTTTGCAAATCGATGTGGCATCACTGGTTATTGTTCGTGGCCATCAATGGTTATTGTTCATGGTCTTCTGTGACTGTCTTACCTCTGTTATATGCAATGTAGTGTGAAAGGAACTCAAAACCTAGCTAGTCGAAAAGGGCTAAACTCCCTGATTTTTCTTATTTTATTTTTTTTTCCTTTTAACCTTTTAAAAATTCTTTTTTTTTTTTGAAGGTAAGAACTTTTTGTATTGATCAGATTGGAAGAATTACAATACAAAGATCCCTCATGGATCAGATATAATTTAAGCGTATAGGATCCCACATGAATCTGAGTTATATCTGCAGTTACAGTACTCATGAGTCTCTCTCAACTTCTTCTTCTATCTAACTAATACTACAGTATCAACATCTTCTCAGTTAAATAGAATACTACAGGATTCAAATTCCCATTTTCCATAAACGGTAGACAATCCTGAATGCTCCAAAAAATCTCTTGCAGAAATAGAAATGAAGAGAAAAGAGATGTGGAGTAACCTGAACAATCTCCCACACTGCTCAGAGAAGCAAATATGCTTCAATCTATGAACAAATTCGACAGCTTTACAACCAAATGAGAGATTAAAGTAAGATGCTGCATTGTCGGGATGCTCCAGTCAGCCAACCTGTATAGGCTAGACACACAGCCCAGCCACCAGAACTCTCCCTAATTCTGGTTCATGATATCTGGCCTTGATATGGAAGCGTCTTCCTGGATACACTCAAATCCCTAGCTCGACGATCTCAAATAATCTAACATCCTGTTTTAAACTGTAAATTTAAGATCAAGAATTTACTCTGCTCCTTTCAAGAAAATATCCCTAGATCTTTCCGCTAGCAAGAAAGAGCAAGAGGAGGGGAAAAAACCAAATGGATAGAAGATCCAACTAAAAAGACTGCCAAACAGACCCAAAACTGCTCTCTTTATGAATTCGGCTTCAATTCTGCTCCACCTTATAGACTCTGTGCCCTTTCGGTGTCCATCATTCTTAAATCATCATTCTTAAAAAGATTGAGAGCAGAATACCACGTTAGTGGCTTACCAGGCCAAATCCACAAGACCGCCTTGAAGCTGCTCCAGAATCAAATCAGCAATTTCTTTGAAGAGAAAAATCTTCTGGCACATCGGCAAACCCCACTAGCACCGGATCATATTATCTGGTTCGCAAGAGGGTCTGCAGCAGTACCGGAAAGAGGGGATAGGAGGGCGGCCTCCTTCCCCTGTTGCCGCCTTCTCAATTGTGTGGGAGGCAAAAAATTGGACCCTGATTTTTGGAGTAGATGGTGAGGTTTAATGACTAGCTGGTAGTTGGGAATGAGTCACAGGCACACCGGACATAGAGGACAAGTTTTTTCTTTTCCCATTAATATAGAAACAGGGGAGCAATTTTTCGCCCCTCTTTTATCCCTACTTTACAATTCCTTCTACGTGCACAAGGCATTGGTCTCGACCTCCTATTATCAATATCCGATCAAAGAAGAAGTTTCTGTGATGATTTTCTATGAATGTGGGGAGAAGAGTTTGTGTGATGATTTTACCACTATTCGATCAAAGATAAAAGAAATTAGCTTTTTGAAAGCAACATTCTCTGCTATTGAAATATCATAACCAAATGTGAATTTCGAGCAGTAGTTCAAAAATCAAGATCCTTACTTAGTACAAGGTTCGAGATTAGAATAGATTTCAGACCCTTCACAAAGGAATTCTTGTTCACAAAGGAATTCTAGAACATGCTACACTAGCACCAGAGTAATGTAGACAATTTGACAATTATTCTTTCTACGATACGTGCCATGGCTTGTTATCAACTGATTCAAGAGCTCTACTGAGTGCGTGTGCATCCAATCCCTGTTGCTCGCATCAGCGAGAAGCTTGTAATCTATGGGCTTCATGAGAAATCGCCAAATCTTATAATTTATGGGTTAGCGCCATAGCTAATGTGCTTGGCAGCCACGAATGGCTTTTCTCTCTTTTTCTTTTTTGTACGGTGTCCTTCCACTGAGTGAAGTCACTTCAAGCGAAAAAAAACCATATGGCTGCTGGGAGAACAAATCATTCGGAATCGGAAAATCCAATTTCCATTCCGTGTTGAAGGCAACTGACACGTGTCAGCATAAAATTAGACGCCAAGAAAATTGTGACTTGTTTATATATATGAAAAATTTATTGCGATGGCATTTCGTTTATCCAACTTGCAGCAAAAGAGATTTTGTATTAAGTTGAAAGAATCTTAGTTCTGTTCTAGACATGCAAAAAGTGAATTATGTCTGAGCTTGGAGACTTCTAATCTCTATAGTTGCCAATATATTTATGGAAAATGGTTATCCAAAAAGCATATGGAGTAAGTTCCCACGATTCCCTTTTATCATTCTTAAGCATATAAGCGTGAGATCCCACTACCACGACACACATGAAACATAAAAATATCCATGTAGAACACATTAAAGGGTCAAGAAAGAAAAACAAAACATAAAAACGAAATAAAAATCTACGTGGCAACATTTGGGCAAGGGACACTTATATTATTTTAGGGCCAACCAATATTGACTGTCCTTTAAAAAAAGCTCATGGCAATGCCGCATAGGTATTTTTAATTAACTTTTAGTCAAGTGGAATACATGGCAACGATGACTCTGTAATATGAAACCGCCACGGGGAGGAGTTTCCGTGGCAGAAACTTTCAGGCGGAGCCGCAAATGGTGCGCCGCCCGAAAGTTTCCACCACGGAAACTTTGACATGTGGCGGTTTGATTACGTAATCAATTTTTGGGGCCTTTTTTCCGAGGACATGTCAGTGACGTGGCCAAAAACTTTATTGCCTGCATGTCGAATGATTCAAGTTTGGCTATGGCAGCGCTTGCTTCACAATAGCTTCTATGGAGGCACCATGGCTGTAGCTACTTATTGACGTATTTCTTGCCAGGTTTGGAGTTGCCTCGCTGGTGTTTCTTGGTGTTTCGATGTCCATCTTCAAAAGAACTATGGCTTCTTCTAGCATCTTCTCTTTTGCATCGTGCTTTTTTCGGCTATGGCCAGCCTCGCCATAGTTCAATCTCAAACTCCAGTGCCGGCTCCTGTCTCTGCATCAAATATTGCCTTGTTTCCCATGACCTATTGGTCTCCGTGGACGTTAAAAAAACTATTCTATTCTATTCTATTCTATTCCTTCTTGGGAGATGCCGTGGCTTCTATTTTGCTACTTGTTTTCGGCTTCCTCTAGTTTATCCATGATCCAGTCTAGCTTGCTTCGAAGCCATTCTCGAAGCTAGAAGTTAATTGGCTTTGAGAATGGCTTAGACACCTATTCCAAAGCCTTGGGAAGCCAAAGGCACAAATGGGAGTTAAAAACTGAAGGGCATGCCATTCTTGCCCTATTGCTCCGCTGGGATGAATCTGGCTAGCCCTTTCTCTATACAATTGCTCTTTCTATTTCTCTCTATACACGCCAAAGCAATCCATATAATTCATGTCGGCTGTGGGATTCTATGGCAAAAAAGAAAAGCAAAAAAAAAGGCGCAAGACTAAAAATTTGAAACTGAATTATATAGGTTTTGGATTGTAAAAGTGGTATGCTCGGGATTTGTCCCACTGATGCAAAGGTTAGACAACTACCGTTAAAGGAGGAAAAAAAATTATAGTCTGCCGTGATCAAAATTGTTGAGAAACGCCTGTCAACATGCACCTCGTAATTGTTTGGCTTGTGAACATTTCCCAGTATTGATTTCCATAGATTCATTTCCAAATCATCACAAAAATTAGAAGGCAATGCAACGATCCTTGTTGCTGTACAGGTATTGCAGAAGAGCAGGTCTATGTCTTTGCAGCAGAGGGCTGCGACACCAGCTTTGCATTAAACATTCTAGAGACATGTGACACTGCTATATACATCTCCCGATGGCTCTGTTACAATCGAAGAATTTATAATATATACCTAGGGCAAGCACCTATTTTGGGTGGAATTTTTTCTTGCCACAATGATTTCCATCTGGCTATACAAGGATTACGTACTAATCTGCAACACTTCACATAATAGGCAGAAAAAACTGGCAGATACTTGAAGCAGATACAGGCTACGAGGTGAACGGTTCCACTGCCCCACTTTTTAGCCTTTCCATGCGAGCTTGCAAGCCAGATAAAGCACTTTCGTCGACAGACGACACTGGCAACGTATCAGTAGGTGGTTCTACTGTGTGTGTCATAAAACTTCTTGTGAATGCAGGTAAAGACCCATTTGGGACCACTGTCAATGGCGCAGTTCCTAAATTACAAGATGCAGCAGCCTGAATGCTTTTCATCCTCTCTCTAATAGCGTCAAGTGTTCCCGCAGGGGCAGAAACTGGAGGCTGAATATCCTCTGCATTAAAAGACAAGAAATGATGAAATTAATGACATAAGAAGAGTTTGAGATTTCGAAATCAATACGACAGGCCCATACCAGTCGACACAGTTGTGCTCTCATATCTTCCAGCCAACGATCTGACATGAGATACACTTTTGCTATCCCCTGATTCGATGACACCAGTTGTTGATTCATCAGCCTCCTCCCGACGGACCGCAGAAAGTGTAGTCACATTATCAAGCCCAAAAGATTGCATCCTATTATTGATTGGAGATGGGGGAGCCATCTTTGGGGACGCATGGGTTGGGGGTGATGCAGGAGGAGGAGTCACCATAGTAATGCTCGTTGGTGCCCTTCCAGCTGCGGCATTTTTCTCCATCTGTTCAGTTCAGCAGATAATCATACTTCAAACATGCTCTACTGTGCTCAGAACTTGTTAAAATTTGAACAGATTGTTTTTCACCTGAGCAAGACCATTTCTAATATATGTCCGAAAAGCCTCACTTGCATTTTGAAGTTGAGAGAAAATGTCTACCTGTATAACCGACGTTTCTAAGGATTGGCGAAGCAAAATCTAGCGTAATTTATATAAAAATTACAGACCTGGGGATACAATTGAGTAATACGGTATAACTCATAGAGACCAATTGCACAAGTTTGTTTATCTCCAATCTTCTTGAACACAGCTGCCAATTCTTGCTGTATACAGAAAGTTGTTAGGGCACCTGTTTAAATTTCATCCAGCCAAAACTCATTCAGTTCATACTTTAAGCTGAGCTTCAGCTGAATGATTTGCAGGTGATGTTGGTCCATTTGACGTTGTGTCAGTCCAATGTGTCTGCCCAGTTGTTCCTGATGGTGTAAGCATCCTTGCTGCTGCTAATGTCTGCTGAGGTTTTCAATAATACATTTATTAACAATAAGCTATACATACACAAGCACAAAGTCTAACCTACATGAAATCTTAACCTAGAAAAGCACCTGAAGATTCAGATCAATGTATGCAAGGATGATAGGCTGGGGCTCCATATCGATTGGAACCATTGAGAGGTGACCTTTAATAGCGGTTCCACGAAGTTTCACAAGCTCGTGTAAAACTGTCTTTACCATGCGGAATGGTTTGTCATCAGCACCAGCCCTGCAGCAAAGGATCATTTGTTAGTAAGAAAGATAAAGCATGTGCGTTGCCTGCATTTGGAACATACCGTCTTCGTATCTCTTCCATACCAAGCTCCTGAAGATACTCATGTATGCTTTGAAGCAAGCGGTCAAGATCCACTTCATAAATTGTAGATCCAAGTACCTGCATGTTCCAACATGAACATAGATTTTCAACACGCACCCGAGGAACTAATACATTTTATATGGATATTTAACTACCTTGGTTAGCTTAATCAGGCATTTTACAACTAGATCTGAAAATTTCTGCCCCCTTATGACTGCTGCCTCCTCTGATGGTGCACTAGGCCACCTCGAATTTTCAAGTGGACGAAGTAGCCGTATGAGCACAACAAATGCTGATGTACGTTCTGCATTTTCCTGCAATTCTGACTTGATTATACACCAACGTAGCGATGCTTGTATCTTAGAAAAAAGAACTAGGAAAAAACGAACCAAGATTTTCAACATGAGGACATTAAGAGCTTTAAGCAGCTGACTGCCATCATCCATGATTGGGACACGCTCATCTAATAACCATAATAGCAACTCCGTGATAAGGCTATACAAGGTCCTCTCCTTCACCCCATGGGCAAGTTTTTTTAACTGAAGGGTCTGCATTGAAAAAAATTCTCAGATACCATGGAGTTTTAGAACAAAATTCAAATAGTTGCAACCGACCTGCATTAGTGTATTCAAGACATATTTACAAGATCTCGATGATGCCCCAGCGAGCCCCATGTTGAATGTTGATGTTACCTGTTAAATATAATGGCATTGTGAACAACAAGCTATTTGATCCAAAGATACCTTGAGCATCTACCTTGGATGTTAAACAGCACACAAGCCGATCTGCATCTTTTACAAAGTCATCAATAACACTGCTATCAGTTTCGCCCGCAGCCTGACTTAGTTCATGACAAATAAGCTTCATTCCCTCAACAACCTGATCAAACAACAGGTGCATATTAGATCGGTAAATTTAAATTGGTTTGAAGGTACACAGACTTCTAACCCTCTTGGGAAAGGTAATAAACAGTGAGAACATTTTACAAGATGCTTCGGTGCCAACTAGAGAGCTTCCCACTACCAAAACAATAAAGGAAAGGCTACCTGTTCTGGCGTTGTTCCAAATTCTATAGTATCCAGAGCTTCATTCCAATCAGAAGGCCCAATAGGAGAAGCAATGGCAGTACTCGCTGGCAAAACAGATGCTAGAGAACCATCAAAGTGGCCATTGCTTGCTCGTATGCTCGCACTAATAAATGCACATGAATCTTGCTGAGAAAAATGAGAAAAACAGAAAAAAGGGGAAGTAAGTTCTCAAATACCTCAGCACAGGTGGTGCGGTAAACGGCCTTGATAGAGCTTCACCACTTTGTTCAGCAATTTCATTTCTGTAAAATTGCATATGCTAAACAGACCATTCTTCCAAATGAAAACACCTTTAAAAAACAAGACTGAAAACTAAGAAAATTCACCCATTCTCGCGGACTGATTTTCTTAGGGCAGCCCTCATTTCTCCAGGCTTCCCTTCCTTTCGTTTGTCCATCTCCCGTGCCTAAATAAGAGCACATATATAAGCAATGCTCAGACTATCTCATAAACCACCCAACCAATCAGGAAAACCATCCACCAACCTTCCATTTAAACTTGTCATCTACCATACTCTTTTGGGCATCTGATAATTTACCGACAAACCTCCATATATCCTCCCCTGCAAAAATTATATTGTAGAACGATCTCTCAAAGTTATGATAAAGAAGGCGTATGTTTAACTTGAATAGCAAACACATTTGAAATAAATGTCAATACCAAGAATTTTATAAGCAGTAGCTAACGTTTGCAAAGCTGCCTTTCTGATCTCTCCATCGCGTTCTGTAGTCAAAGCAGCAACGGATTGCAAAGCTTTTGTTTGACCAGCTATCTGTGCATTCATCACCTTGTATTAGACACTCCCCTGGGAGCCAGCAGGGGCAAAACAAAGTAGGAGAATTTACCTCAACCCCATATTTGTCAATCATAAAACCAATGTGATCCACGCATTCTATCCTTGTACGATTATTTTTTGAGCGCAAACCCTCGCAAATATAAGGAAATAGTTTTGAGACAGGATATATACAGCATAGAAGCCTCATCAGCTCACGCATTTTTTCTCTGACTTTTTCAATATTATGTCCGGACTGCATTAAAATCGTTTTAATGTCAGCAAGTTCCTAAACACATATTGAAAAAATCACTGGGACATGTCACACACCTTCTCTACAAAGCAGGGAAAAAATATATTGGCCTCGTATTCTGTGAGTGTGTAACCATCATTCTTAAGAGCCTCAACGAGCTCCGGGAGAAAATCTAATACCTGCATCGCATTTATAAGCTCCTATAGATTTATGATAAACAATTCACTTTATACCTACCTTTAGCAGGCATGTTGTGTTGGATTCACAGAAACGCAGAACCAACCATCGAAGAAGAATATCAAGAACTTCACCCAACTCCTTTGTATGCAATGGAATAGCCTTTATGAACAAAGCATGGTTTAGAACCACACACAAATATTATATAAAATAAATTTCATGAACTAGCTTGCAGAGATTTAGTATCTAAGGCTTAAGGCACACAGGAACATGCATGCAAGATTGAAAGGACTAATACCACAGCTCCACATTAAAAAAAATCTACCTTTTGCAGCATCTCTAAACCATCCACTTGTTTCTTGAAGTCGGGGCTAAGAAGACGCCGATGAAGATCTTCTCTAAATACCTTCATCATGTCCGTCTGAAACATAAAAATAAATATAACCTCTAGAAAACTAGCAAGCATTATCAATACAACCAACTACAGACAAATTACAATTGCACCTCAACTTCAAGAACATGCTCAGGCCTTAGTTCCTCAAACTTCAGCTTCCGAGGAATAGACTTCTCGCGATCTTCCTGCAAACGTACTAAGATTATCAGAGACTATAACCACCAACACTATAAATAGCAAAAAACTGACTTTATTTGAATCCCGAAGATTGAAAAGGGCTTGTCCTTGGACAGCAGCATCCTGAGCAGCAACAGCTGCAGCTTGTTTTGATACCTTGCCTGCACCTGGTTTTTGCTGAGAGGCAGGATGAAGGATAATGGCATAAAATTAGGAGGAAGCTATTCTCCTACATGCAAAGAAAAAATGGTTGGGACAATCATATGTACCGTTGCTGGTATACGTGAACCAGTAACAGACCTAGCTCCTGCACGATCCGTGCCATTAGAGGGCACCTTCCCAGGTCTTGACACATTACCTCTTTGCACAGGTTTTGAAGATGAATCCTCAGCTGCATCTGAAGGAACACAGGAGAGTTAGCAAGGAACTCATAACTGGATTCAGTTGTCCAATAGGAATGATTCGTGTAACTAACCAGCAGGACCTCCTGGTGTCCTGTGTTTCTCCAGTATTGGTTGGACTGCAGCTAAGGCAGAACCTTGCAAATCCCTTGTCGCCTTACTCACCTATAGCAATAAAAATTTGAAGATATCAACGTTCACTTTTGTAGACAAATTAGACCAGTGAAAACAGCTTTACTAACTCAATTTAAATCACAAAATAAGACCTGAAGCCACTTATATAAAACTTTACCAACTCAAAGCCGCATGCCCGTATTATTTCCAGCATTGCAGCCTCAGCTGTCTTGCGAACCTCCGAAGATTTGTCCTGACGAAAGCAATAAACGCATTTGGATTTTAAAGCTGTCCCATCTTTCCACCAAAAACCTAACGTTTACCTGAAGACCAATTGCAACAGGTTTCACAAGCTGGACGAGTTCAGGTTGATCATTCATTTTTGAAACCTGCTTAGTAACCCATTCAAAAAGGTCCTTTCTCCCATCTGCAGAAAGTTTTGGGTCCACAAGTGCCGGGACAATATGGGGAAGCTGCCAGCAATATCCATAAGAATTTTAAAAAACATACAAAAAGGTGCCAAAATAATAAGCTATAATACTCAAAACCACACCATTTTATCCATCTGCACAACATCAATCCAAGCATCAAGGTTCTTGATAACTGCTTCTCGCATGAGTTTCTTATTGTCGCTTAGACACTTCAATATGTCTATCACAATACCCTGATATGGAATGGCAGTATGTTATTTGCAGGCCTTACTTAACATGATCATATTCTAAGTGCTATCACTTGCCTTACTGGCCTTGTCAATGATTGGACCCATTGCAGCCGCCAGATTACCAAGGGTAGAAAGCGTCATAATCACCAGATTCTTGTTTGAATCATATAGTCTTCCTTTAAGTGCACCAAACAGCTCACCTACACAAGCATCAGCCCAACAAAGTAAGAAACAACCACCATACTAAGAGCAGGAAGAATGCTGCTTCTTAGGGATCCAAATATAAGAAAACCTGTTCCAGTAGGCTGGACCCTCTTGTTTGCTTCTTCTAGAATTCTGTTTATATTCTCTATGGATTCTTGGCGAACCTAAGAGAGAGAAAGCCAAGAGTTAATAAAACTGAAGCAAGAAAAGCTTTTTGATATGCTATTACCTTCCATTCAGCACTTCCAAGATTTTTTATTAATGAGGGCGTTATCTTTCCACTAATATCTTCCCGGGGCAACCCATCACCACCAGCAGCAAGGGCACTTCCATCATCAGCTCCACGAACTGATCTTTTGGGTGCAACTGCTGGACCCTACAGTAAGACAAAAACCATAATAGTGAGACCAGCAACTGGTTGAAACTTTAATTAAAAAAGTCAATTAAACTTACTTCGTAAGGGTTCTTTTCATATTCTGTATCTAGAGAACTTTGCAGTGCAGGTTTAACATCTGTAAGGAAGTTTTTCAAAGCTGCAAAAATAACAACGGTAAGTTCCTCATACAAAGGCCCACAGCAGCCAAGATGCAAGACAAAAACTATAAGTTAACCTGGCCCAACAAACTTATGTAATATTCCAATCAACTTTATAGTGGCATTCCTTGTTGCAGGCGCGCTAGATTGCAAACCAATGTCTTTGCAGAATTCAATCATATCCTGAAAATTCAAACCAAAGTGTAAGCCATCCCTCTCACTTTTATAACCTGACATTTTATCAAACATAATTAGACCTTCAACTTTATTTGTCCCGTCCCAAAGTCTTCAATAACAGAGGCCATCCACAGCAAGCCTTCACTTAGAACCTTTGGATTTTTATGCTCCTTCATGATTTTATACAACTGCAAAATAAATTTTTAAAAATCAGTCCAACATACTGGGCTGCTTATACAAGAATGTAAAATGATAACTGAAGGGAAACAACTGCTACACATACCCTGTCAAACACAAAGCTTGGTCCAACTGCTTCACAAAAGGCAGTAAGACACTTTGTCGCTTGTACACGTGTTTTGATATCTGACGATCTTTCTGCCAAGCCTGCCAACAACAAAGTTTAAATCACATTGCTATAGATCATTATCTCTTGGTTTTGAGAATTTTTAGCTTCTTACCTGCTAAGCATAAGACCACACACTTTTTGGGAAATACTTTTGCAGATTCAGCTACATGGGCGATTACTTCAATAACCTTTTGTTGTACCTGTGTGGCATTTAAGCAATGAAGTGAACAATCTTATGCAAATAGTTCTTAAGACCATTCAAGCTCATAGCAGTATCACTAAAACTCACTTGAACGTTTTTCTCACTCCATCCTGGTAGAACTGAGAGAAGGCGGATAACAATCTCGGTATTGGCATTGATATCTGCTGTGCTTTCTATAGTCTCCTTGAATGAAACCATTGCTACAGAAAGAATTTGACACATCAAACAATAGCGCACATTTGAATATGTACATTGTAAAGGACAAACTGTGAGATCTACCTTCAAGACGCTCCTTCCATACCGCACTCTTCAGGGACTCAATAACATTTGGCTGTACTAAACCACCAACACGAGCCTCAATTTCTTCCAAACTCATCTCTCCTGGCTGAACATTGAGATACCAGTAAAAATGAAATCAAGCTCGTGTTATACATCACCATGAGACGATTTACAACCTCAACATCTTCATTTGCATCATTTCCTGAAGCTTTGCTTGTAACAGACCCACCATCTGACTTTTTTCCAACAGCCGGTTTTGTTGGACCGGTCTTTTTCCCATTCTATAAGACAAATAGGGGCAGATATATTCAGTAACAAGATTAGATTCTCTACAACATCAAGACAACAAACCTGTGCTTGTACAATCGGCCTCTTTCCAGACAGCAAGCTTGCTGCCGATCTTTTAACTGTTGCTCCTTCAGAGGACTGCATTGCATTACTTCAGGTTAAAATGCGACTCAAAAACAAAGGGAAAGTAATACAAAGAACATACAACGAAAAGCTTACCTCGTCATTTGCACTTCCAGCGGATGGTATCCTGGACGGGGCTGCCAAACGAAGTGACATGATGCTTTTGAATTCTTGTAAGCTCATTTACCTTCCCTACTGAATAAAAAAGGTGGCTTCAGAGATAGGCAAACTTACCTTGAGCTGCACCTGAAATCACTGCAGGGCCACTAGTGCCAGAACCAATCATCTCAGTAAGCTTTTTCCTTCTGACATCATCAAGCTTTTCTAAAGACTTCTCAAGGGGGCGCATCCCTACTAACTATACAAGATCATAATATCATGTAAGCTCATCAACCATGTTCACCTAAAAAGCGCAACTATTAACTCATGAAATATGTCACCTTCGCAAACTCAGCCAAGGCTGCAAATGCAGCATCCCTAACCTCTGGGGTTCCGTCTCCCAAGCTCTATTCAACAAACAAAACTCGTCAGGGATTCCAGGGTTGATTATATTTATAGGAACCTTGTTGTTTACATTGTATTCCAAGACATACCTCCATTAGAATAGGTATATAGTCTTTGTGTAGTTTTAAGACACTCGCTTTATTGCTTGTCTCAATGCAGTATGTAATCCAAGTTAAGCACAACGAACGCACTGATGGAACTTTATGTTTTGTAGCTACTTTCACATCTGCAATGAAATGATGTCAAGAAAAGACAGTTTTAGACCAAAATGCGCCTATGAAGAATAAAAAATCCTAGAACAAAAAGCACAAGAATGCATGTGAGGACTAACAATTTCAAAGAAATGTTACCTTCAAGAACATCAGCCAGGACTATACACCCGCTCCTGTGGAGAATTTGAAGTGTATTTGTTAAAGCATCAAGTACAGTCTGCTTCTTTTCTTTTAGCTTCTCCTGTAATAATGAAGAATTAACAAGCAAAGAGTCCATTAATCTCCAGTTGGAATTTTAAACACACTACAAGGGACATGGAAAAACTTTAGTAACACAAACCAGTAAGATAGGAAGCAAGAGTCTTGCTCCACTAGTAAAGTCCTTGCGAAGCCCATTTGCCAAGTTACCAGAAGCCTGAATAGCCTCGGTAGCAACAGCTATGTTTACATCTGTGATAAGCTGCAGAAGACAATACTATGTTAAGGAAGAAGCTCCAAGGACCAACATCCAACCTTAACTAACCTTTTTCAATGTTCTGCAAACTTCAGAGTAATCCCCAGGTGCAAGCCTTTTGGCAGAAGAAAGTTTAGTAAGCTCTGCTACTGCATCTCGACGTTCAGACCATTTTGTTGCTTTCTGACAAAGAGCAACCAATCAACACTAGCACATTATTACAAGTCAGCTTTTCATAAGCAATAACTCACAGATGCCTCCCAAAAGGTAGATTTTCCAAGCGGAGTTAATATGTCCACAGGATCAACAAGGTCATATTCATCAATATCTTGTGGTCCTGGAAATAAAGATTACTAGAGTAAGGTACTATGCAATGGCGCTATATAGTCATGCCATGATTTAAATGCTCCCAAGACTACCAATGCCTCCTGTATCTTCAATAGGTCCAGCAGCAGCAACTTCTACAACAACTTCTTGTTCACTCTCCTTTGCTTGCTCAGATCTGTAGGCATGCTGTCAGACTCTAACCTTGCAGGAATTTATCGTTGATTTTTAGATAGGTAAAAACCATAGACCTAATCTTCCTAGTAGGTTTGGAAATCCCAGTTACATTCTCCATTTCTGCTTCAATCTCCTTTTTCTGCATGTACAATATTTCCATGAAACAATGAAACTTTTCAAAATTCAAGCCACATGTGCAAATACCATAGTGTCCCTCATCTTCTCAAACAAGATCGATTTCACAGAGTCTTTCCCAATCCAACGACATAATTCTATTGTTAGACCCTTGGCACATGCTCTAACATTTTGGTCTTGGTGATCAAACAGCTCCGGAAGCATCTTCAGTATCCGTTTTGGGGGAACCACTTTTGTACCAAATTCACTGCAATAAATACATTCAGAATGTTATATATTGCTTGTAAATGCCTGCAGGAATGCAGCACGTAGTACAGAACATGCCAACAACATACAGTATCACTTACCTAACTGCCTGATACATGGCATCAATAGCCGGTACAACTGCTTTTGCCACTTTATTTTTAATAGCTTTTTCCATTGTATCCTTCATACAACCCATAAATTATTAGAGGGATCTTTGTCTAGAAGCTTCAAAACAAGCATTAAAACTGGTGTTATTACTTAAATATTTAAATTAACAATGTTATTTCATCTATTTTTGTGTGCTGTTTTTTACAAACATATGTTACCAATTGCATTCATGCCCTGCTTCTCATGTCAAATCCCATTTACAAGGTCAATCTTCATGTTGCTCCATTCTTGCACATGATATGTCCTCCTTGACCTTCTTGGCCTTTAAAAAGGGCAAGTGCAATGTCCTTGACTCTTTGGAAGGGTATGAAAAGAACATCAATTGAATCAACCCAGCATAGATGTGTGTTCCAAATGACTAATATGTAATGTTGCTTTCTGATAATGCCCCCTCATAGCCTGGAATTAATGTGCAACCGTATTTTTTTAGATACACAGTTGTTTAACATCTTCTGTATTGTACTATGGCATGTGAATATCCGTTGAATCTAAACCCCTATTTTAGATATAACCCAAATGCTGCAGATTCCAATATTGAATCTGCCTAATAAAGTTGCATTTACTGCTCTCATGGTGTTGAAAAACCGACCCTAATATATACTTTCCTTAATTTGCAATCAACAACAGAATCTCCAATAATGACATTGAGTTTACCAAGAACACATCAACTGCTTCCAGCTCCACCCAAAGAAGAAATGATGATTGGGCCTTTTCAATTGTTTTTGGTCGCCCAGTAAGACATTTGGCAGCAATTGAGTCACAAACCTCTTTTGCATACCTGAAGGAAATAATGAATAATGTAAAGAACATTCCCAATTAAGATTTAAACCCAATCATATTTCAATACGTGTTGTATAATATAATTTCTCACAACATGTAGGGTGAGTTAAAGTTTTCAAATGAACCCAAAGACTGCAGTAATAAGAACATATAAGATGACTCAGAATTAGATTTGACATTGTTCCCTGTGCAGTAGTTTTGCCGCAACTCAAAATAAGGAAGGATCTGATGTTACAAGCTTAACTCACAACTAGACAATTTCCTTAGCCTTACAATTTAAAGCCATCCTAGTAAATCATGTAGAGAGAACAGATTACAAAATGCAGATCCACACCAAGGAGTGACAACTCTTGGCAAGTCAAAAAAGAAAGTCACTAATATCTATCTATCTATGTCCAACTCTGATACCTAAATCGTCATATTTGAAAAATATGACTTTGATGACTGCACTTGGTAACCCTAAGACACCTTCATTACTCAATGCGTACCAAGAAAATCAACATGCCTTACCTTGAAGCCTCTGCATCTGCTGCCTTTAGATAAGCAATCAATGCATCAAGGGCTTTTTCTTGTGCGGGTGCATTAGAATCTGCCACTGCCTTTTTAAATAAAGGACCTGGAATAATCCAAAAGTAAGAAGTTCAAAGGTCTGCCAAAGGTTGCATTCATCTAGTGTCTCCCACAGTTACTCAAAATAAGTCTTCACAGCTAAATCTATGGCAGTCCATGCTCACAGTAACAATGTGGGTTTTATACTTACCAAAATCTCTAAGTCGAGGATCCTTGGGATCAAAAATGCCATCGCATACAGCTGCAAGGTCGATATAACCATCGTTTCTAACCTTCCAATTTTTGTGTGCAAACCTGTCTTCCCATGGAAGCTTCTTCGCCTCCTTGAGGAGCTTTTCGTCTTCCGACATGTCAACAAACTAGAAATTGTGTAACAAAACGTGCATGAGGTTGCAATGCCACAAGCCCGGCACTCAAAGCTGGGCAACGAAATCCTTAAACTACGAAAGATGCAACCAACAATCCTCTGGTGTAAAGTTCTCTTATATGGAAAACCTGCTTAGGCACGTAGTGAATCTTCTTCTTCAACTTAAAGATGCACTGAGATAATGTCGGATTTAGAGCAGATCCAGGGGAAGAGCTAATGTGATCTAGATCGAGGCAGATAAATGAGTGAATTGAAAAAATGGATATTACCAGATCTAAGGCCGGTGGTAAAGATCAGGAAGAGAAATCTAGCGCCTCGAGCTCCGGTAGATGCAGAAGCTAAGCTTCGATACAGAAACGCACGCCTAGGCACATGAATGCGATGCTGGAAAGAGAAAGAGAGGGAAAAAAATAAGGAAGACGACGGGATTGATGAGAGAGATAATGTGCCTCCCCTTTCCACGCCAGAATCTTTGCCTCGACTTCAACTTCATTACAGAATGTCTAGTCCCTACCATCGCCATTTTGCAAAAAAATAACCCATAAACTACCATTTCTTTTTTGTTTTTAGGGAATTACAATACCCTTGATTCTTTTCTGGATTGCCTTTGTTTAGAAGGTGGATTTTGGGGGATTTTGAGATCTGTTTAATTAAGAGTTGGGGGATTTAAGGGCAATGACTGTTTGTGCTGGAACATTTCTATTGTTCCAACATTTCTAAGGGCAATCCTGATATTCTATCGCATCTATTATTTAGTTTCAAAAAAATCCTAGTTATTTTCATGTTAGAGTTATAATAATGAGATTTAAATCCATCATCTCTTATTTTCAACTTAATTGCTCACCATTGAACACACTTTCTATGTTTTTCTTCTTCTTCTTCTTCTTCTTCTTCTTCTAACTGATGATAGAGACGGGGCAGCTCTTGTTTTGTCATGCTTTATAAGAATCTGCATATGTTTCAACATCACGACATCACGTGCTAACCACCTAAGGATTCATAATGCATAAAATTAATAGCAAACGTAGTTATTTATCCATTTATAAAAGCATAGAGACGTTTTCTATTAACTATCCTTGGTTGTAGGATGGGTTAATAGTTTTTGGAGTCTTACAATTGCTTGTGACCCCACAGCTTGTGTTTATTACCATTTGAGGTCTTTGGTGTTTTTCATCATTTGTGGCCTTGTAGAGATCACTCACCTACCATTTCACATTATTTAAAAGGTAATGTCGCCACCAATAAAATTAGGCCAATCACGTCATTGTGAGTGAGTTAATTGTTCGATGTATAGCATGGGAGAATTCCTTCTCTTCATCTTTACATAATTTATATTGAGTTTCACCATTTCATGTTGCCTATGTGGGACAAAATTGAGTAGGTATAATTTATGATAGAGGAAATGTTTTGTGGTGGCCAAGGCCACTGCAAATAGTTCTTTTGTCTAACTCGCCACAAAGGAGGTTTCGCACTAAGTTAAAAGGATGGAAGGAACTTAATTTTGAACCTACAAAAATTGAACTAAGTGTGAGCCTAGAGAATTCTGACCTCCATATTTTCCATAATATTCAAAGTGCAATGCAAAAGACGAACAATATTTGACAGATAAGTTTTTTTACATGTGGAGAGTTTGTTTAATATTCATGTTCAATGTCTTTTATATATGTCACTATCAGTTAATCATGTCGATTCAAGCAATATTTTGGTAGTTGTTTAGGCAATTCTTTCACTTGACATTCCTAGGATGGAAACTAGGCAACATGTGAGAGCACAGAGCCTGGTTGACATCCCAGGAATGTCAAGTAAATTGACATTCTTATTACGTGGACAACATTTACATGTCATCCTGCATGGCACAAAAAGCCCATGTTTCCCCTTCCATTCTCTCTTTCTTTCTTACCCCTATTTGTCCGTGAAGGTGAGCCGTTGTCGGATCTTTTGGTGGAGCATCGCTGGTGCTTGGAGTCTGCAAGCTGCATCCTTGCAATATTGTCTGGCGCCATCGTTTTTCGCGATTGGATGATCTTGGAGTAATTTGCACAATTTTGGAGTTTAAGGTATGCTCTAGTGAGTTGTATAAGATTTTTATTGATTTTAGCGAGTTTGTACGATATTAAGCTATTTGTTTTTTTTTTTTCTTTGTAGATTCAGTGGCCTCAAGTGTTGGAGCATCCTGTTGACTATATTTCTTCGTCAAGATTACTGGGAAGAGCGTCTTTACTCGACATTCTATCTACTTAAGGTCATCATTCTTTGTTTTCAAGTTTAGGCTACAAGTTTGACATTCTTTGGAAGCTGTAGGTTGTTTTTTTTCATATCTTAGCCTTGGTTTTGTTGTGTAGGTTGAAGATTCTTCTATTTAGATTTCTGGAGGTTGAATCATGGGTTTTTCTATCTTGCATGCATTATATGTTGTGTTTGGAGGTGCTGAGAGTAGTCAACGGAGGCTTGCAGGCATGAAATTGACTTCAAGCTTTGATCTGCATATGTCTCAGGCTACTGGCAGTACTGAAGATTCAGTTTTACCTGATATTACTAACGTAGAGGATAAAGAGATATCTTTTGAAGAGGAATTTTGTGATAAAACAGTTACTGAATATCTGAAAGAGACAGAATTGAAAGGGCATTTAAGTATGGTTATTCCACATGTTGCATCTGAACATGATACGAAGAATTCAGGTAAAGCAGGAATTTCCTTTCTGAAACTGGATCAAGCTTTGCTAGAAGTTCATGAGGAAGGAATCAATACATCTAGGGCCAAAATATAGTGGCCATGAGACGTTTCAACAGTTGGAGGGTCCATTTGGGACATTTTGTTGATAAAAAGATAGAGGAACTCAATTTGAAGCAGTTTGCATATATAGATCTTTATGTTTCAAGTTATGAAGTTAGAGGGCGCATGTTCCCCTATGAAATGTAAGTATTTGAGTTTATTTCGATTTGATTTGTTTATTTGTTCTATTTCTTTTATATATTTTGATATCCTATTGTTTAAATTTGGTTTTTCCGGGGGCCCGAAAAGTTTTTGGAATTTTTTTTTAATTTGATTTCCTAAGGTTTCAAGGGTTTTGGCGGCCGGAAAATAATTCCGATTTGCCAAAAATCGGCAAAATTTCCTTGGCATTGATTTGGGTTTTGATTTTGCCCCTTCCTGAGTTAGGCCCTTTCAATCCGGCATGCGTATGCCACGATGAACGTGATGGAGTATGGAGGACATTTCTATCTATCTATAGCTAATCCTGGGTGGCTTTTCGATTTGCCCTTTTGAATCCGGCATGCATATCCGAGATTTACCCCCTTACAATTTTGGAGAAGAGGATCGACAGGGTAATCATTCCCCTTTATCTTTATGCAGGCATCTTAGATTCTGTAGAGGCCGTAACTGGTATGTTTCGATCCATTTTCGGTAGTAAAGGGCTCAAAATCTGCAGAAATCATGCCGGAGTTACTTAATATTCAGCCTGGGGAGCTTAAGTTTCCATGTAAGTCTTCACGTTTCTTTCTCTCAGTGGCAACGCTTTTCTGCTTGCAACCCCAAACTAACGTCCCATGGTGTTCAATTTTCGTTATACCAATTAATCAAGAAACGCATCTTTCTGATTTCAGAAACGGATGTTCTTAACTCTTTAACTTTCCAGCATGTTACTTAAGACCTAATTCTCTTCTGCTATGTTGACCTTCTGATATAAAATATTTTTGAGGGAGTCTGGTGAAGTTCTAGGATTCATGTTAATCAGGTTTATGGTTTAGTGAAGACCTAAACCATATTTTTCTCTTTTCTGCAGTTGAGTTGAAGAAGCAGATTTCATGTTCTCCTTCAGACCTTCTGCAAAGAGATGGTAGATACATTCCATTACTATGCAATTCTGCTTTCGATTTGAGGTAAAACATGGGCAGAAGAAATTGTTCCTTCTCTTTATTAAATCCTTTTGCGCTATTCTAGATTCCAGCTTATATTTTACCAATGGATATCATCTTGCAGACTTGGTACTAAATAAACGAATTTGGTATTGACTGGCTTATTGTCAATTTGTTACTACAGAAAAACGTGCATGGATTCATGCTAGGACGTTATGGCTTCTCTCCTGTGATAAACTATCAGAGGTTTTGGCTTGCTTGCTATGTCCGATTTGCCTATTATTATTGCAGGTATACCATATTCAAAGACAGGCTTTTGTTTTGTTGTATAGATCTGTGTGGATTTGCAACTCTTTCCTACCTCTACCTCTACTGCTTAACTCTTTCCTACCTCTACCTCTACTGCTTAACCAGCTTAATGGCATTTCTTTTCTTCCTTTTCTTCTCTATGTTTGATAAGATGGAATACTTGAAGGCTTTATGTTGCATATATGGATACTAGAGTAATCAAACAATAGGATGAGAATAGGATACACGCATGAGAATCAAAACTGAGTTTTCGTTGTTATCGAGGTGTGCAGCCACCAAGAAAGATGCTGAAGATGTGCCTAGAGTTCACATTCAAACAAACAATCTTACTCACTGCAAGGTACTTTTGCTTGAACATGAGCTTTAGTTATAGCAGGAACTTTGAATAGAAAAGGTATAGGACCTTTGCAGGCTGAAAAACTGTTTCATAGGTGAGAATACAAATACTTAGAGGTGCACATATTCATTATTAGTATCTGTATAGTTGCATCCTCACTATTTTGAGCCAGACAATAAATATATTTTGAGGAGGCTTTTCACATGTTTGTAATTCAAATGCCTACATATCCTAAATTACCTTCACATTCATGGATGGCTTTGATTTTCAAGTTCTAAACCATTACTTCTGCATCAGGTTGGACCACGGCTGAGCAGGTCAGTATCTTTACTTTTTGTGCAACTTTAGAAATTTCTGGACAATCATCGTCAATATTTGGTGCATGTAATTCTACATTAAGATAAGTATATAAAAAGCATTGACCTTTAGCATTGCTCAATGATTATGGCAAGCAGAGGACAAAAAGACTCAAAAACTGCTTTCAAGGTGCTTTTTAAGTTCACTTCCAGCATAATAATTTACTTTTGCTTTAGAAATAGTTACCATTCACAAAGATTTGTACATTTACATCTCGAGGAGCTGCCATGGTGACACATTTAATGACATGCAAAGATGAAGGTAATATACATCATTAGATGCATAACTTTACTTCTATCACTACATCGTTTTGTCATATTTTTTTCTCATATTGTTTTATGCATTGTTTGTTTTCCTCCGCTTGCTTTAGTATTGCTTTTAAAGGAGATTTTTGAAAGCATGGTGTCGATGACACAGAGTAGGGGAGCTACTTCTGTGTCCAAGTAATTCATTGTTGATAAAAAGAGATACGGCAGTATAGCAATTCCTCATGCTCCTGCCATTGGTCAACAAGCATCAATTGCATGTCCCACTTGGGTCTTGATGTGGAATGACAATCTGTGTATCAAGGATCTCCACAGTTACAATCAGGTCGTTGGCTTTTTGGAACTGTAAAAGACCAGTAAATGATTGAAACCTTCGATGCAATATAGAAAGGTTAAACAACATTTTTGTTAAGTTAGAAATGGCAAAAAAGCAAGCGCATCAGGTTTTTAATTGTTCTGGTTGTAGCTGCAGGATTATGAGCAAGGCAATAACTGTATAGACCAGGTGGAGTGGCATGACTTCAGGTGTGAATACTTTTCCTCCAAGGGATCATGCTGGTGTAAAACAGTCTTAAGCAGATTTTTGAGTCGTATTTATTTTTATCTCCAGTAGCTATGCAGTGTAATATTGTGATGTTTGCTGCGCATCTCAACTTGGCATTTGTACAAGTTCAGGTTCATCCACTCTCCTATTTATTTGGCTGCTCCATTATTTGCTAAGGTTAGTCCATTATGTCACACTCAATCTTTCATTAGAGACATTTCTTGCATTTGTTCTCATGGGAAAAATATCGGCATGTTTAACTATCTAGGAAATAGCAAATTGGTTATTTGATACACTAAGGATGCAGACAGAAAAAAGATGAGAGTGAATAGAATAGAAAAAAAGATGGGAGTGGATTGAAGATGGCTTCGTCTATTCTTAGATATGCATGTTTAATAACGATGCTCTTTATTTAGCTTTTAAATGGCTGGATTAGGAGTTAGAAGTTTCACATGGTATTTTAGCATCAATGTAGTTGAGGCATTAATTCACAGGGTGCTCCTTTGCAAAGTACAACCATCTAAATAGCCTTTGTTTAGTGAGCATGATGTAATTTGTTTCTAGGTAGAAGATAACTATCGTCTCCTTGCAATGCCCAGTTAATAGTGACTTGCCTATGCTTTAAAAGTATGATCTAATGTGAGGTTAGGCAGAAGATATAATTCTCTATATTCCTGTAACTCATAAGGTAGGTATAGATCAGGCTTTCATTGTCATTTAGCTTTGCATTGGTACATGATTGCAAATAGGCATTCAGTGCTAACCTTGAGTATTTGCATGCTCATCATTCCATTCTTCACCAAAATGGTAACAATAAGATTGTCTCATTACATGAATACAATGGTTCTTTATGTGATTAAACTTGATGGTTCATGGCATAGGTTATATAGAGGAAGTGATTGTTGTACAGGCTAGAGATTTTGAAACATGTGATTTTGTTTCCTGAAACCTACCCTTGCAGGATAATGAGGGATAGAGATGTCCGCGATATCTTCATTTTGGTTTTAACAGAAATTTAGGTAGCAAAGCTCTCCTCGATTGATTGATTCTCAAAAGAATAAACTATATTACTCATTCAGACCTTTCTTTAGATATATCGGGGAAGGGAATTACCAAGAGCACCATCATGCTACATATTGAGAAACACTGGCTGAGATATGTGTACCTCCAACAACTTGATAACTCTAGACAACAAACATCATTTTCACAATGTATGACTCATGGCATGCTGGCCAAAACTCACATTTTCTTCTCATTCTTCGTATTTTAGGTATGATTTACTTGCTGTTATCAGCAAAAATATAAATCCCTGCGTTCTCAATTGCTTCATGAAAAGCAATGTCATCATTCCAAAATTGTTTGCGCCGAGGGCCTGTTTGTTCAGGTACATATTCTTACCCCTTTTTATTTGCATCACAGACCATTCCTTCAATATTTATTCTTTCGATTGCATTAAGAAAGGCACAACCATTGTAGGTATTTTTCGTTCGATCATAGCACTTGCTCTTCCTGCTTTGAATATTCGTGTGGTTTATTGCTTTGTAACACAGTTGCTACGGAGCTGACAATGAGGATGATAATATGCACATCTAAGCAAAATCAAAGAACAAGAATTTGCAGATTACAAAACTGCTCCCAAGCAAGTTACATGCATAAAAATAGTACAGGTGCTTCAAATATCTGCAAGGGTGACTTCAACTTCTACACCAGGTTCAATGGTAATAGAAGTTATCTACTCCACTACCTCAGGAGAGCTATGCAAATCGATAATCCCTTTTGTGCACTCGCAACTCAAAACGGTCCCATGTGTTGGTTCACTCAATGTATTTTCCATGATTAGTTTACTTTTATGTGTGATTGCCATATGTCCAGAACTTGCATCCACCTAGAAGAGAAGATAGAAAAGATGATAATGCTAACTCTAGAGTAGGGGCACTTGCATCCAAGCAAGAATGATGTTGTGCAACAATTTCGCATCCATCTAGAAGACATGCAATAATCGTGTTGTGAAGCAAGCTAAGATAGGATCAAGACATAAGTTCTAATATAGTTAAGTGTATAGGTTCGCTCAACTATATAAACAAGACAAAGTTGCTCACAAAACTAGGTCTATAAAACCAACCATATAGGTGAATTGTATATCATATTGCTTTGTTTTAAAGTTTGGCAATGCCAACATGTGAAGCATTAGTGACAGAAAGCTATTTGAGAAAGCTATTTGATTAGTATAATTTGATGAACATTGAAATATATATCATAATCACATCCTCATGTGCCACAGGAATAATGGAAGTCTAGAAATGATTGCAATGATAATACGCACGAAATTGAAAATATGAACACAAGGACATACAGTAATTTTGTAGATGTCTACAACTACATGGCTACCTACATAAAAAGACACAACTTCATTGCCATTATAATGTTGTTCATCCTTTATTATACATAAATCTTCATCATATGGTCACCCAAACGTTAAAACTCCATAAATACTACCTCTTCAGATTACAGACAGAAATCTAAAACCAACTATTCTAAAGCCTACAAAGGCCAATTCACTAAAACATCAATGTCTTAAAGCCTACAAGTGCAAAACTACATGCTCCCTTCTACTATCCAGATTTGCTAAAGCCCGGCAACGCCGGGCACCATAACTAGTTATTTTTGTGTAGGCTTCAAGATCTGTTTAGGCGATTTGGAGTAATGATCTGGCGAGAGCAAGAGCATAAGATTGTGCAAATTACTATGGAAGAGATTCCTTTTAATATCAAGTAGTCAGTTGTGTTCGTGAGGACTAGATTTGCGTGTGTTGCGGCTATCCGAAGGTTGAGGATGACAACAGCTTTGTGTAAAAAGAGAAAAATGGTGGATGAAGCCAGTTTTGCCAATGAACAAGATCTGTTAGCAAATGTTGACCATGGAATTATTATGTTGGTCTGCAAAAGCGACTTCTTTTCTATTGTGTATCCAGATTTGGAATTAGAGGGCAAGAATACTTGGAGGGCTTGAAACTGATAGACTTTGTGATAGCATCAGAAAATGGAAAGGGATTTGTAGAGTATAATAAAAGGCTTTCAAAATAGTATGATGTCAGCATGGACAGATACCGCCACTTCGTGTTTACGAAGCAAATGTTGTTGTGGCCTTCAAACAATATGTTCGACATTATCCTTATGCAGATGGTAATGAAAACTAGATGTTCAAGCAAGCTATCATTTCATCACGTAAAAATGTAAGTGACTTCATTCTAAGTTTGCTTTCGTTTCTTATAATTTGCTTTCTGATTTTCTTTCTGTTCTATTGTGGCAGGTAGTAGGAGTTCTTGAAGTATATGATGAAGCTTATTGGCGTTCACAGTGCTTTCAATGGGAAGAGTAAGCGGATGACCTGGGTTTCTTGATCATCTCGAGTTGGTGTGCCACTTGATATTAGAATGAAGGTGACATGGCATCATTCGACAGAGGCATTCCAAAGGTAACATTTGATGTTTTTTATTACTTTATCTTTCTTAATTAATTACTAACCTGGGTTTCTTGATCATCTCGAGTTGATGAGGTGACATGGCCTCATTCGATACAGGCATTCCAAAGGTAACATTTGATGTTTTTTATTACTTTATCTTTCTTATTTAATTACTAACTTATTGATGTACATTACGTATGACAAAACAGTAGAATTGCAGCAAAGGCCACCATGGAGATAGCCATGAATCCATTTAACGCAAGTGGCTCTAGACGAATGTTTGAAGATGTTTACAAAGAAGAGTTGAATGTGTATGATAAGCATTAGTTCCAAAAACAATGATGAAGGTGAGAAAGGTAAATCTATAGTTCTGTCTTCTGCATCTGCTTCAACAGTGATTTGTTCGTTTGCTTCAATATTAGCTTCTGCGTCAATTGCCCATCTTGGTAATCAAAATTTTTGACCTATTAGAGTGGATTCACGAGCTCTTAGTCTAGAGGACAAGGAGATTGAAGATGGCATGTTTCTGCATCGCCATTGGGATGATTTAGAGAGGGAGATAACAACTCATCAGTTCAATGGTGTTCTAAGTCATGCATTTCATAACTGTATCTTCAATTTGCATGTTGCAAAGTGAACTTGACTTCGATATACTATGCTATAGTAACCAATTTGATACGACGATAATCGGGTATTGTCATACTACTCTGTTTTGAAGCAGTCAAGACATCAAAGGGTTTTAAACCAAGAGGACAGTAAACACCAGAAAATATATGACGACAAAGAGCAGAGAGCAAATGAGCTTATGGATGAGATGAACGCCTACAGCTTAGGAAATGTTTGAAAACAGGATTTCGGCAGCAAAATATCACTTCCGAGCTTATTGGACATGTACAGAAGGTTGGTCAAATATAGAAACACGAAGGCCAATACGAGAAGGGTACAGAAGGAAAAGGAAGAGTAAAAGACAATGATTTAGTTGTTACTCCCGTAAACAGTGGGGGCCATAATACTGCACAGTAGGAAGGAAAAACAAGGGGGAAGTGGCATCAGATAAAATCGGGGAAAAAATTCAAAATTCAGAACGTTGGGAAAAGGATGAGTGGCAGCGGGAAAAATCCAGAATCCACAGAAGGGAAAAAGGAAAAGTAGCTCCAGAATGATGGAAGAAGAATCTGATAGTAATAACATGCATTAGTGAGCCCATTACTATTAAGGTTTTTCCCCGAAAAACCTTCAGGAGGAGGGGGGGTAATCTTGATAGTAATCGGCTTCACTAATGTAGTCCAGGTCAGTGTGACGACTTTGTTGCCGCTGGGCACCACTATTGGGCACCAAGACTATGCACAATAACTGTAGAAAAAGGAAAGGAGCTAAGTGTCGGGACAGTGAGGGGAACCTCCGATCGACCACCAGGATAGAGCAGGTACAACCCGCCGGCTGGTGCTTATTTCCACATTCCAGTTTTGGTGCATCAAAAACTGAGGGTTCATAATTTGACCCACTATTAAAGGTGGGACAATGGAATCCACAATGTGTACAGCTCAAAGCTGGTAATAGCAAAGCACACTCGCATGGCCATGAAGCCAAATATAAGCGGGGTGCGGATATCAATAAAAAATAAGATAAGCCCTCCGAAAGGGCTACAATAAACAAGCATGATGCGCTAGTAGCACCCCCTGAGAGAGCTCGCCCATGCTACATCAGTCAAGGGGCCTAAGGGCACTAGGGACAATAATTCTATTCTATTCCATTCCATTCCATTCTATTCTATTATATTCTATATTATCCTTTTGATCATTGATACATTTTGATCTAATATGGTGAATATAATCTTTGTGATAATCTTAATTGTTTGCTTTGTGTATTTTGTTTGTGCAGTGTTAGACATATGATTGAAAGCCAGTAGAAATATGTGATTGAACTAGTGCAACTAAAAATACAAAATGCAACTAGAACGCAACTAAAACTAGAACGTATGTAAAAGCATAATGTAAGTAGATCTATTAAACATTCCTCGAAATAAAAAGTGACATGTGTCAAAATACTATTGGAACCTAGGGCAGGATGACATGTAAGTGTCGTTTACATTTTTGGAAGCTATGGAGGGGCACACATTTGGGAGTTATTTAGGAAATTATGTGACGAGCCTGCTAAGTTTACCCTCCTGGCAACTCGGGATCTTGTCAAAACTTGCACATTCTAGCTTATTAATGGTGGTGAAGAATTGAATCTTTCTTTTGCACAATTGAAATTTAAACCATTACTAGAAATCCATCCTCCCTGAGATACAATATATTCCCACTATCCATCAAGAATACAAATTCAAAGGATATATTATCCACAATACTCTCAATGTATATGCATAAACACTGCTAAGCAAGCTAAACGAAAGCTTTTTAACTCCAGATCACAACTATGATCTTCACCAATGACAACTATGATGAGCCTGCCGAGTTGACCCTCCTGGCAACTCGAGATCTTGTCAAAACTTGCACATTCTAGCTTGTTAATGGTGGTGATCTTCCTTTTGCACAATTGAAACTTAAACCATTACTAGAAATCCATCCTCATTGAGATACAATATATTCCCACTATCCATCAAGAATACAAATTCAAAGGATATATTATCCACAATACTCTCAATGTATATGCATAAACACTGCTAAGCAAGCTAAACAAAAGCTTTTTAACTCCATATCACAACCATGATCCTCAGCTACATTGCTGCCATCCGTGCAACCACTGCCTTACTTGTTCACTGCATGCACTCACTGGGGTTAGTCCTCGTGACTAAATGGAGATCCATGGCTGCCATTGCATGCATGGAAATACTCTGAAATCTTGAATACAAAGGCATAAGCACAAGCAAACGAAAGATTCTAGGTGAGTACAATACTAGACAATGACAACATAATCCAAGAAAATACCAAACTCTGAGCAATAAAAGCAAAGAACAGAGCGAGAATAACAAAACATCAGAAACATAGCTCCGGGACAATGGGAAGCTCAACCAGCCTACATGGCCCTGTTAGCAGAGAAATGCCCAGCCAGCTCACATTCCGAGCCCCGTTGGCAAAGTTGGTGGGGTAAACCTCGTATGCGCATATCCTTCCCAGCCCACATCTGGCGTTGTAGGACCTTTTACCATGGAGTCACAGAGGTGACGTAACATCCTGATCAGGGAAAACTATGCCCGGTGTCACAGAGCACAAGAATACCGCAGAGAATCACATAAGAACGTGAGCATGCCGGAGCTAGGCCACCGTACCTAGAAGTCCAACCCCGGAGGTTCCAATAGAAATAATCAAATACCAAGACAACAGTGGAGCAATGCAAAGACCATGACATGTGGTGTTCATTAGAATGTTTACTATACATGTGCCTAGATTATACTACTGCTGCCCATACAACCTGCCCAAATTGAAGTAGCTAGGTCGCTGACGAAGATAATGATCACAATCCAAACCCGTCGAGGAAGCCATAAGCCTAACTATCATTGATGTATCTATGACAAGGAAAGATACCACCAATCCACTCAATGCAACCTTACCTCAGAACCATTCTCCCATGAGGATAACCTACTAGATATGATGCCTTTGATAAAATATAGTGCAACAACTTAGAAACTTACAATGTACACCTAGAATAACAGTGCTCCACGCCATAGCCTCATCTAGACGCCCCCTATGCCTCATATAGCTCTCGCTACCCAACTTCTCATGATCTCCAAGGTTTCACCATTTATTTATCTCTAACCATTGTTAGCTAAGGTTTTTAATATTCCGATTAAAAACCCACTTCCCGTAGCTAAGGAATTAAAACATACAACTAATGTAGAATCCCAAAATCGAACACTTATGGCTTAAAGACCCCTAAGGTCTCACGACTGTAACTGCATTAAGCCTTTGCCATCTGATCTATAGGCTAGAACCATCTCCGGGAGTAAGTTTGTTACAATTATCCTAGCTAGCTATAATTATTTATCTCCATTAGTTCATGTTCCTTAGTTTAAACAACTCATTTGATTCATAATCGTCTTCCTATTAAGATACAATGAACCCCAAGCCTCATAAGATACAATCTGTCTTCATACATAAGATTAAAGGCGCTAGGCCAAGGTTATGCATCTTGACACCTCTTCCAAGCCTTCCTAACTTCTTCTTTTGTTATAAGACCAGGAACTAAGTTAATACTAATAACAATTGAACACAAAAGCATATAACATGATAAAAAGGCAAAACTTGTAATCTGTAACCCAACAAAAGAGCCTTTTTCTAGCACCAATTTGGCTGATCTGGAGAAACTAATGGCAAATCGGTCATTCCAAAGTCCAAAATAATCCTACATACTCAATTATGATTTGTTTTTGTGCTTCTTTAATAGTTTGGACTCTCTCGTACAGCTCTTCATCATCCCCCAAAAACTCTTCATTCATCCAAATCGGCCTTCCAGGAGTAATTTCGACCCATCTTTATGATATTTTGGCCAGATTACAACCAAGGGAAGGAAGTTCGAAGAATAACTAGTGATCTTCAAGAATTGTTAGGCAAGCCTGTTAAAAAAAATAAAGAATTTCGCTACATACTTTAAGCTTTATGCATTATATTGGAAGGATCAAGAGCTTGGACAAGGTCGGGAGCTTGATAGAGGCCGGGATGGGAAGGGGAACTGAAATTTCAAGGCACTTTCTAGTTTCCATAGCCCTTGGATTAGAAATTAGTAAATCTCACGGTTAAAAGGAAGGATATGTCAAAAGGATATGATGTGGCAGGATATGCTAGAATTACACGGATTGTTGTAGGGGAGGTTAGGCAAGCCTACAAAAAAATAAGGCAAAGAACTTTGAACGGCATCAAAAGAGAAAGAAGAAAGGGAAACAAGGTGCTACGCACGAGGGGTAGCCCTTCGGTGGCCCGAGAGTGTGTTTTCTTGGTTTCTGTCTTGTCGTTTCATGTTGGGACTTTTTTGGTTTGTGTGGAGCCATGTAAATGCTATGAACACTGGGTGCCATGTTGTTGGTGCTAGAGTTTTGGGTTTCGTTGATGAGGTTGTTCAAGTTTGTTTGAAATGATTTTCTATACTTGCTAATGCTTTATGGACTAGTATGTGGAACTATTATGGAGACATGATGGAGCAGTGACAATCGGAGGCAGAGAAAAAGATAAGGGTATTAGCAATGCACTTGAGGATGAGCAACTAGTGTGGTGGATGTATTTTGTGCTGTTGTTTTTAGAGCATGCATGATGACTGCAGATTTGAAGGACGAACATATACATGTAGATATGAAGGAGAACATCATCACAAATATCTTTATTGAGGACGGACCTCTTAAATAGAAAAGGGACGAGACCTATATGACGCTCTTTGTGCCACCATAATTTTAAGACTTAAACGAAAAGAATTGCAAAATCTGGGCATTTAACTAAAAGCACGTGACAAGTACCTCAATAATGATATAACTCATTAGGTAAATGGTCTTTTATAGAAATTATTACTACCAAATTACACATTCTTTTTGTCTTCGTGGATGTTAAAGATCTATTCTATTCTTAAATATGAACTACTATCACGTGCATGTAATTTCAACCAAAGTCAAGTCTTTATTTTCAATAAAAATCAAATGCAATATGTGGTCAAGCAAGTCAAGTCAAGTTATAAAATTTTATTTATAAGATGCCATATATGGGCTTTTCAAACAAATACGAGCCTAATGTGTTGCAATAGCTGTGAACTTAGTGTACAACAAAATTTCTACAGAGAGGCACTTCCTAATGTTAACTTCCATTGTTAAAAATTTTTAAGAGTTGCAGCTTCGTGCAATGTAGCAAAACTGTTATTTTGTCCGCAGTTTTGCAAATTTTGTTCAAATTTTAAGCCAACACATAGAATCCCAAAGACACGCTTGAGTAGTATGGTTTACGTTGCACATGAACCAGAAATTTGCGCAAAATTTAACATAATTGGCTAGGCATATTTTGATACAGTAAACAACCAGTAAGAAATACACCAGCTTCAATTGTTGAGTGTGTCTCAAGATATTGCCAAGTGTATCATCGTTCATGCGTGATCCACAATATTTTAATCATTGGAAGTTTATCGCAATAATAAAATTCTAAGTATTACATCCCTTATTGCTTTTAGTTGTTAAGGTTTTTTTTTTGAAAAATTGTGTCATCAATATATTAAAAGAATGGTAATGTTACAAAGCAAGTGTTGTTAAGGTTGACACATGTTTGTTTCACCTTATCGTAATGCTGAGGACATCATTATGCTCGTGGGGAGGGGGTGACGTTCTCCTAAAATATACAACATAAATACATATACTTTAGGCCACATCACGATACAAGCCTACCTTAGTAGGCTTGTATACATTAGTGTGGGGAGGGGGCATGGCTAAGTCATTATATATAACTCAGCCAACCTTACATATGGAACCATTTCCACGTGGCTCCATCCTATTGGTGACCAGCCACATGGACACATCCTATGGAGCCACATGGCATGATATGCCAGCCCTAACATACTAAGGGCTAAACCCTAGATCTAGGCCATTTTCTAGCTCAAGCAGTTCTTGACCTCAGCTCGCGTTCATGACTCCATTTCGTGGATCATTTATTGTAGCACAATCTAGTGCAACAGCCCTAGGAGCGAGTGTGCATTGGGAGGAAAGGAAGCTACACCAAAACACCTGCAGGGTGATGGAGACATCAGGAGCTGGCAGAAGTTCCTCCGGAGCAGGTACTTTGAGTAGTCTCCTTAGTAAATCATCTGGAAGTTAGCATTCCAGATGAATTAGTGCCTTATATCTCTAGTAGAGCCATTCTAGAACCCTCAGTTCAGATTTTGAACCCCCAATCAATGAACCCTAACTGTAATTCAGATGCATATGGTTAGGATTAGATATTTCGACATTTATCATGTTATGTGGATATATGATGCTGGTTGATCTCTTTTTTTTTTTTTTTTTTTTGTATTAGGAAGGGGGGTAGTGACCTAATAGCCATTATTTAGATGATGCTCTTAGATTGGACCTAGTTCCCATTATATGCGGCATGTGCATAGAGCCCACCAAGCTCTGGGAGCTATGAAGTGACTGAGCACCATACAAGGGGGTTACTGGCAAAGTAGAGGAAGGTCCCTATGAGCACGGCTACTAGGAACCCATAGCGGGCTAGACTTATAGTCGGTCACTTCGTGAGGGTCTCGTATAAGTCCAATACATTCTGGGTAAATGGTATCACCCCTAACTCTCAAGAGTTGGAGGGGTTGGCCTGGCTCTTGTTTTGGGAAGTTCAGTCAGAGAAGGACGTGTGTCACCACGATCCTCTAGCCATCTATGGAGCCACTGCACTATGGGAAGGGGAGATACAACCCTTCCTACCTCATGGGACTAGGGAGATGCAACCCCAGAAGGGGAGATGCAACACTTCCTACCTCATCAGACTGGGGAGATGCAACTCAGAGTAGTTTCGTTGGGTGATATCAAGAGATTGCATCTCCGACAGGTTACAGTCACGACAGAGACTAATTTAGCCCATCTGCATAGTATGCACATGAGGGACAGATGGAGTGGTCAACCCTAGCCATTGTCTTTTGCCAGCCCAAGTCATTGCCATAACTCGGTTTGTTTTATCTTGAGACCCAAGTTGTCAGTCTATCTTCCCTTATGAGTCTGAGCCTGGATAGGAGGCCTATTGATGTATTGATATATCACATGGATCTATGGATGGATTGCACTACCATTCGTGGTAGTTGATTATTATTATTATTGCTAGCGCTGACATAGATATGTTTCTTCCATTGTTATAGAAGTCCAGAGGGGACAAGCGTGCAAGACTCTATGTCCTCTTCTCATGCTCTGGCCATCCTAGGAGTGGGGCAGACAGAGGGCTCATATGGCAGTTGCTATTAAATGGGAGATTTCCATGGGATAGACAATGGAGCATCGTATGTTACGCGGAGAGCGCCACAATAGGACAAGGATTTAAATATAAGTGATAGCTCCTTTCCAATGATGTGCAATGTGTGCAAGATTAAGAGCTAGATTATTTATCAAGATCATCCATAGACCATGCACAACAAGATCATCAAGATCATATATCAGACTCGATACAATCACATACAGACAAAGAGCATTGTAAGAAACCATGGTAACTTAGTATCCTCATAATCTACTTCTTAGTGTTCATGTTATGTGCTAACATTGCATTGCTGGTTTCTAGTATAATGAGATTCTCAGGTGAGGCATCTAAGTCTAAGAATATTTCTTGTGATTATGCCAACATTTTCTAAATGCTTTAAACCCCCACTTAGTCTTTATGATTAACCCCACGTGTTCATGGTGTAAGCAGATAGATATGAGACTTGAAGGATCGTCGTGTAGTTCAAAGCCTCAACTGAGTTAGAAGCCTGGGAGATCTTTGTGAGCCTGTAGCAAGGCCTTGTTATTCTTTTATAAACTTAACATGTGGATCCTTAGACCTTAAAGCATTGTCAATCTATCTAGCATGATATTATATTTTGAGAGTTGAGGTCCTACATGTTATTGAATATGGTTGGGATTAAAGATTCAATTCTTTACCTTGAGTTAGGATTAAGAATTCTTTTGCATTGCATTGTTCAATTCATGTATATCAACTTGTTAATGTTCATGCAAGTATTAATGGGACCTCGGATTACCTGGAGGGCTAACCTGGCAGGCCCATCACAGAAAGATCCTAAGGCATATTTTAAGCAACTTTAGGACGGACGGATGGACAAACATATAGACAGATATGGTTTTTAACGTCCACAAAGACCAAATTGGCCATGAGGTATGGATAGCTCAAAGAGATGCCAGCAAATATTTGATATCAACCTTGAACAATAAGACCGTAGCTACTCTAGAATAGAAAAGTTGTTGGCGCAGAATGAGGGAAGAAATCTATTGCATGAAAAGGAAATAATTTAGAATAATCATGGATTTTAGAGAGATAAATAAAAAAAAATTAAGTATTTTGCCTTTTGAAACCTAATTCAAAACTCTATTTATAGAAGAGAACGTATAGGTTGTATGGTTAGATCAGCATGTCTAGGTATTGCTTAAGTTATGAATCATTCTAATGAACATCCACCTCAAATTTCTTAACACATGGATATATTAGAATGCACACACACCTTCGATTCGGGTTGCACTACAAATGCAAGAAGGGAGGAGAGGAGGTTGCAATTGTAATCCCCATATGGGCTTGTTTCCCCTTGGAATAAATTATAAAAAGTATGGCTTGAGATAATTTATCCTGGAGAGGAATAGGCATTCATAATGGCTCATTTTCCCTGGACTTTATATGTTCTTTTGTAATTTAATAGCGTTCAAAACACTGATCATTTAACAACTTTATATTGCACCCTGTCGAGATCTTGGAATATTAAGAAATATGAGGAAATCGACATTCTAAAGAAATGTTAATGAAATCTTTGTTAATGTTTATGGAATCTAATGGGATCTTACAAAATCTTTAGGTTTATACAATACAATGTGGAGAACTTTGATGAAAATTGCTCTTCGAAGATCTAACAAGATTCTTAAGAAACATAAAAAGACTTTCGAGGAATGTCAAAAACTATTACGGGGGGCAAATCTAAACGAATCTCCATGCAATATTAAAAGTGCCAAGAAATCTAATAGATTACAAAATCTATAGTCCGAAAATAAAATACATTAGACTTCATACATTGCACCATTTTGAACAAACTATCAAATTGTCATATGCATGAAGAGATTCAATTGCCAAATGATATTTCAGGAAGAACTGTACAACAGCGACAATTTGTAACAGTACTATAATAGTTGATGAGAGAAGTCATCTAGCAGTATTCTCAACAAACTTTCAAACTACATTGGAACTGAACCAACTTGATTGTCAATTAAGACATATCATTCACAAAATAACTATGCAATTGTGGTATCATTTATGCTAACAAACCACATTTCATTCACAATTGGAATAAATGCTTGTGTGCTTTTGTAATTTAGCATCGCTCAAAATAATCATCAATGAACCGACTCATTATGATGTCCGCCGAATAAAAATCTCAAACACAATATAGGAGATTAGATATGCCGAGACGAGTTGAAATAAGTTGTGGATTAGATTATGATCATCAACTTTAATCATGCCACTGGGCATTTTATTATGATGTTGCACCATGATTCAATAACTTTCTCGCATCTCCTCAATGCTAATATGGTGGCGATCGTAGCAACCTCCATTACATACCTTAGGATCCAATGGATCATCAACTTTTTGAGGTGCATTTTTCATCAATCCTTATAGTCTGCTCTTGTTTGGACCACAAAGTACTGCTTGTCACCGTGACTGGCTTCCTATACCCATCATAGATGGGCTTACCGTGTTCCATTAATGGCACCTAACCTATATCGATCTGTATTGTAGTCCCTATTTAAAGGCATCTCCCAAACACGACTAAAATTGCAAACAATTACAATTACAATTACAATTACAATTACAATTACAATTACAATTACAATTACAATTACAATTACAATTACAATTACAATTACAATTACAATTACAATATGAGCAAGCCAAATCCCTTGACTCCTCTAACGAAAGCAAAACCTTCCAATATCTAATATGAGCATCTACATCTCTGGTTCAACCAATCTAAAGCTAGCCTACAAGGATGCTATAGATGTTGTATTGGTGCAAAATTATCTGAGGACTGTTTGTCAAACTGCAATATTCAAACTTCAAGCAATACTCCAATATTGCATCATAAGGTCTCAAGGAGATACTATTCAAAATGCGAGTCAAAGTTGATACAAGCAAATGTAATAATATATATCTCTACGATAAGAATATCATTCCCAGTTTTGTTTTGTTTATTAAGAATCTCTGGGAACCACAAAACTATCAATCTAATGGAATTTTGACAGACTATAAAAAATCTATAGAATCTTCACAAAATTCTATTTCCAACAATACGAGGACATATGTTAGGTCCAAAACATTTCCGTATTCATAGGTTATTCCGAAAACCTTATCCATGTTAACTCAAGCATCTACTATCTACACTCCTCAAAATAATTACATTCAACTTCGCACGAGATCTACATAGTTCAAAGACTTGTATATGAATGTACGTTCTTATCATAAGATTCTATAATAAGGAAAGAAAAAAAAAGGGGTTGGTGAATCTTAATCTTATTGATCGTGTTATCCCCATATTACGATGGTATCTCCATATTACAATTAACTCATCTACTGTCTACACTCCTCAAAACAGTTACATTCAACTTCATAGAAGGCCTACATAGTTCAAATACTTGTATATGAATGTACATTCTTATCATAAGATTTCCTAATTAGGAAAAGAAAAAAGGGAACTCTCAATCTTAATTAGGAAAAAAAATAAGGAATTTTAAATCTTCCTTCTCGACCGTGTTATCCCCAAATTACAATTAAGAGAACTGCCTAGCCTAGAAGATAGACACTGATAGTATGGCAAGGTAGACTCCCAATAAAGGTCCTCAAATGAAATGAAAGAGACACTGATAGGATGGCAAGGCAGACATATCCAGGTACTAGAGCTATATGTAGTGGAGTCAGGACTTATTCAAGATTTAAGGAAGGAAGGAAGGAAGGAAGTTACTTTTATCGTCCACGGAGACCAATCGGTCTATGGGACCCAATACAAAAACGCAGCAAGCGGATTACTGCCCGGATTAAAAAACCCCCCCCCGAAGGGTTTTCGAGGGAAAAACCGTGGCAGCAATCAGCCTGCTGACAAACTGTGCTAATCATATAAAATGCAGAAACATCCCAATATATACAGTCATGCACCACCCCCACTTTGGAGAAAAAAACACCAAGTAATGCTTCCAAACAATTTTCTTTTACAGGAATGATCATCTTCTAAGCATAGTTCTCCCTTTAATACAGTGAGACTTACAGTTTAATGAGCTTATAGTTTGTTGTCTTATAAATTTTGCTACTACATATCCGTATCAACTGCTTTAATAGTATACACTGATGTTCCATAGACTCTTCCCAAGGGTACGCCCACTACTCATAAATGGTATGCAAACATGCAAGAAACTAGAGTGCATCAAAAGTCCATAGAAAAAATGGAAAAGAACTACAAAATTCAACGCAATTTTATTATTTTCCCAACTATTTTCCTCAGCATACCACTATACCTGATTAGAGCATAAAGTGATGCTGGTAGACCATTCCTGATAGACAATCAATATAACTTCAGAGCCCTGCAGATGCCCAAATGATTACCTTTTGCTGTATTTCACCCCTTAAGTAAATTTGCAGCAGGCTTCAACATCCAACATGCCATCAAGAAGCAGAGTGTTTCAAAAACCACTCTACTAAAATCGCAACTGCGAACCCAGTTGCACCCCGTTCCTTCTCACTCCACACAGGGCCAGCAATATCCAAATGTGCCCCAGGGTATCTTTTCATCCACAAACTACAGGCAGAAACTCCAGAATAAGTTTTATGATCAACCAACCAGTGGCAACAATATTTTAACAAATCACCTGTCGCAAGAAAGTGCTGCTGTGATGGATCCTCCAGCACGCCCACCAGTATTCACCATATCTGCAATTCCTGATTTCATCATTTCCCAATAAGCGTCCTATAAAGGCAATCTCCAAAGCGTCTCTCCAACTTTCCTAGAGCATTCTGACAGTTCTTTCGCCAGTTCATCATTTGGTGTAAACGTGCCTGCGCCATTCAAGACCCTATTGATATTAGACTGGATTTTGTAGAATAGTTCAAGCTAGCATAATCTAGTTTCCTAGTGGCATCAAAGTTGTAGTATAACATAACGAAGCAACAATAACGAGGTAGGAAAGACATCAATTTTACATCATAAGTTTCTTACCTCCTACTTCATTTCCAAGAGCCACAACACATGCTTCAGTTAGCGTGGCTAAATCAACAATCTGCAAGCATACAAAGACCATTGCAGCACCTCAGAAATAGAACATAAACATCGTCATGAAGACAATAGAAAATTTATACATATATCTCAAAGAAAAACATGAAACAAAATACAGCAGACATCATTTTTCAAATGTACACCTTCCAAACTCTTTTGATAAAAAGGTGAACTCTTTGGAATCAGCCTTTTTATTGCTGAACAAGATGATGCCGGACAGTCACAACAAACTAAGAATTTGAAGATCCTTTACGAAACTAAAATACTTGTTAACCATAGTTCATACTCTTAAAGATGATCTGACCAGGAACACAATTCTTTCACATCATTTGAACTTCTTCTAATATCTGCTGTACTTCACATTTGCTGGTCTTCGCCATATTAGGTATCCTCCCATTCAGGTTCTCTCTACCCACCAGCTAAAGAAGTAGTATTACCAAAACATATGAAGAGGAAGCCCACAATTCAACGCATGATTCAACACATGCAAATGACTATTAATGTTGCTCCAGATAACCCTAATCTAGTAGACATAAATATTTCACCATTTGACCCCAAACTTCATAGAACAAAGTGGATTCACCTTGTCAACTTCAAGCTTACAAGCGTAGACAAGTGCATCAGCCAAGGTCAGCCTGCCTTCAGCGCCTGTATTATTTACCTGCAAAGTGATAATGGTAAAAACGTCAAGCTCGTGAGAATAGTTGACCAAGGGTTCTCAATTGTTAATGCCCATTATCTCATATAAAAACAACCTCAATAGTTTTTCCATTAGAAGCTATCTTCTGGTCGCATTCCTGTACCACTTATCATGTTTTCACATGTTGCAACGATAAAGTTTATCTGCAAATAGGATTGCATAAATTATATATGGCAAACTAGTTGGAAGACAGAGCTAATGCTGACCTCGACTCCTGGTGGGCTTATAGCTCCAATTGCCTTAGCTGCTCTTAGCACAGCGACAGCACCACCCATATCAAACTTCATCAACTTAATACCGATCCTTGACCTGTTTTCAGATTATACCCTCCACTGCAAAATATACTAATGTTAAATTGTGCCGGCTGTTAAATTACAAAGCCAGCAATTACTCGAGAAAGAAAAGGAAAAAAAAACAAGGAGTGTCCCAAAGAAAAGAGGCCCTGGTATTGGTATCTTTAAAATGAACTGCAGGGCTTAAAAACAAGTTGCCAATGGCTAAAGTTTGAAATGACATATGCCAGCTGCTCCCAAGAGACGACGTCTTGAAAACAGAAAGCGATTTACAATAATGGATTGGGAAAGTTGCAAATGATTTAAGAAAGAACTTTTTAGGGAAAAAGGCCCAGGAAAAGTATGATATAGCAACAATTAGCCTGCAAGATGCCAATTCAGTCACAACCAGTTATCAGGCAATACAACAGTCTCTTTCTAATAAGTGCCACTTTTCAAGGTTTCAGGGGCAAATAAATCATTCAATAAAACATTTTGTGTCCTCTACATAAGCCTATGTGTCTAACCAATCAATATTTACACAATCATGCAGCCAGGGAGTCCACTTGCAGAAGAATGCGGCAGCAAGAAGTCCAAAAACAGGATTCACAATTAAGTGAAAATTCAAACACACATAACCTGTCAAATGTCAACCCCTTCCCAACAATTGCCAATTTCACTTTCATATCCCCACTTGGCCTATATTGTAAATGTATAAATTTAGGAGGATTAGCAGATGCAGTTGCCACACCAAGATACAACCCCATTTTTAACTCTCTGCATGCCTCTTCCTATAAGATCTTTACCATTATCACATTACTGTAAGCTGAACCTATTTCTTCAGCTTCTTCAGCGAGAGCACCTGCATATAAGGATTATGATACTCAATAAACACCGCGATCACAAAAAAAGAAGGAATTTATCTCAAAAGTACTCACTAGGAGTAAGTACATTAGCAGGTGAATTGACAAGCTTTCTGCAAGCTATTACACCATCCAAAACCTTCAATGTTTTCTTCAACTTGTCCTCAAAGAAATGCTTGGGACCAAGCCCCAAAATATTACTGTCGTTTGTGGCCCGATTTGGGCTCTTCATGATCCGGTTACACGATATGAGTGATAGGCCTCGCAGATAACCGCCAGTTTAAGGGCTATAGCAGGTTTGGAGCAATTTTTCGAATATTTCAAGCATATATTAACATATCCCTACGAAATGTTAGATTAGATTATCATCATTTTTACATCCTATAATTTTCTCTGAGTTTCCTGTGACACCTGGCAGGGTGCTAGTGCCAGTTGTCCTAGCTAGTGCCATCTGGCAGTGCTTGTGCCAGCACAATTCAAATTCACAATTAAATTCAACTTCACAATTAGATATTACAATTCACCAATAGATTCAGTCTCCATTCAAAATTTCAGTTTCTCCCTTTATTTCTACAATGTCTGCCTTGCAGTTTTTCGACATATCAGGAAATGCATTCCATGGGCCTCTTCCGGCATCAATATCTCGGTTATCTTCCCTTGTGAAGATTGAAGCCTCGGGAAATAATCTTTCTGGCCAGATTCCTGCAGAAATAGGCAGTCTGCCAAGACTACATTATCTTTCCCTCTCAAGAATCAGATTTACGGGCTTTCTGCCAAGATCAATCGGCTCTTTAAAACTTCTACAGGGATTATACATCTTTTCTAACGAATTGGGAGGCGACCTTCCTGCTCTAGACGGCCTAAAAAGCCTGCAATATTTCGATGCAAGCAATAACCATTTTGGTGGTTCAATGCCAGACCGTCTTCCACCTAATATGATACAGCTTTTGCTCAGAAATAACAGAAGCAAGAAAGAAAGGTCGGGATAGCCTTGCCTTTACCTGAAGATTTCGCCAAAATATCAAGATCTTTCGCAAGAAATGATGCCACTGTTGCATGTACCTCCAGCCGACGAAATATGCAAGAAAAACATTTTAGGACGCATGCATTTCACAAAAATCATGCCAAAATCAAAAGATAATCATCAAAATCGAAAGATAATCATGCTAAACTGTGAAAATACTGTCAGAAAATGCTGAATCAACACAAAAGATGCAGGCGCCACTGAAAATGCTCCAAAATCGAGGCGCCAGCGCCAAAATCAACATCAGACAGTCCGCAACACACAAAAAGACGATGCAGCAAGCAAAAAAATGGACAAGGAAGCCAAGCGGCTAACGGACCGCCATAGCCGACCTCGCCATAGCTGGAAATGTCAAGACTGTCCAAAATGTGGCCACACGTGCGAAATGTGGCCTACCCCTAACATTTTGAGGGGGAATGTTCATGCATAGGCCATTACGTGGGGTGCGGCCACTGGCTCGCCCTAACGGGCTCGCCAGGTGGCCTTACCCCGCGTAATGGCCTATGCCCGAACATTACCCCTAACAATATACCATAACCCCACATGAGCGAGGGTTTGCCCCCCTATGGGCAACCCAAACAAGGTGCTGTGCACGGAGGGTTGCCCTCCATGCCCGGAGAGTGAAGTGGCTTAAGTTATAGTTGTAGACAATAGAGTATTTGAATCTAAATTGCTATTTTAAAACATTGACATTTTGTGAAGGTGATGGTACGCATTTGCATTACTAAGTTCTTCTTAGGTGTTGAGGTCTTGTTGAAATAAGACAATTACAGCAAAGCTTGAGGAAACCTGTAGGTTTGGTAAAACCATCCTCATATTGCTCGTTCCCACTTAACAGAGAAGGCAATTACCCATACTCCATATCATCCAACGAAATTTGTCCTGCACATTGTTATCGACCTGCAAACATGAGTAAATTATAACTAGAACCTTGTTTACTCTTCAATCAACATTTGTACAACATATGATGCGAGCATACATTGCAAAATAACCTCCAACAATTCAAAGCATGCTGCTAATTTACCACTAGAACTACCACCCTCTGGTAAAATTTCCATTAGTAGTTCAAAGTCATGGTCTGACCAGGCGCACATTGCTGCAGCATCCACTTTCTCGGCATCTTCCTTCATATTGCTAATCCTGGCATCTTCAGCCATCTTATCTATACTGGTGGTTGTGTCATCCTTGGAATATATCATTGTAAGAATGTCCTCCAAATAATAAACTTGAACAGGAAATGTAAACCCGGAACTTGGATAACGGGGTAGTTACCAAAGTAGGCAAACCAAATTGCTGCATTTAGCGTGGCACTCATTAACATCTAGACAGGTCCCAAAAGAAGATATCAGCTTCTGGTGCTTCTACATTATTTGAATCTAATGCCTCATTTAAAAAGATAACTAACTAGACAAACATCTGGCCTTAATAATAGAAGATCCATGCATCACGTGAAAAGGTCTAGGTTGTTGCGTAAAAAGTACAAGAAACTATGCCTACGCCAACAGTTTCCTCTCCATATCTCTGAGTTTTCGCTTCTCCTGGTGCAGAATGAAATAACTGTCTTGGATTGGATATCTCTGCATCTTGCCCCAATGCTCCACACTAGTTTGCATTGCATGCACAGGAATTGCCAATACCGTAAAATTTTTAAAACAAATTTTCTAAAACGTAAAGAAGACTTTGATTGAAATTACGGTGGCTCTGGCGGTGGCTATGGCACGGTTCTTTCGAAGCTTTCTGGCCATGACGCTCTATAAAGCTATTATCGGTTCACTGCTTTGGGATCATTTCAGAAGATTGTGCAAAAGATTTCAAAGTGCCCACATCTCCAGCATCAAATGACGCCATTATCATATAAGGACAGTCCAATATTGGCCCTGCAGATCATCCCTTGAGCGGCAGTTCTCAAGATCACGGCAGCATCTTGATCAACGGATCGGAGCAGCAGATCGCCAGGACTTATGTAAGATCGAATCAGATATGGGATGCTTCCGGCAGTGGCCAAACCCAAACAGGGGAGTCAGCGGCGCCGCTCTGCAAAGGCGGAGAAACTTTTACTCTACATAAAAATAATGTAACATCCCCGTAATTTCAATCAAATCTTCTTTACGTAATTTTTAAACTCATAAGGGCATTTTGGTAATTACATAAACTCATAGAGGCATTTTGTAGTTTTTCCTAATATCAAGGCATTATGTAGTTTTTCCTAATATCAATATGGTAGGTGTCGTCGGGCAACCTTATTTAAGGTTGATGATGAGGTGCCAAAGCTCACGGCCACATACACACCTAGTATGTCAATGATGATGAGCCAAAGCTCACAACCACATAACTTTGCCACTGTGTCGCACCTTATTCAAGGTTGACATGGGGTGCCAAAGGTTGATGACTGAGGAACCTGCAGCCTTGTGCCATCTTTCTTGTGCTGAACTTGCTAGCACTAAGTAAAAATAAGGAAAAAATTATACACTATTTTCCTGAAATGATGGAAGTGAGAGCATACAAAGTGGGGCAAATATCACCACTCCATATGGTTTCAAATGATTTGCTGGAACTTTTACATGAAAAGCAGATTTTATAAATTGTTTGCAATGGGGTTAGGCTCTTTGCTTTCAAGCACACTTGATGGCATGTGCACTGACAGACTTTGAAGTAACACATATTAAAACAATGCAGACATAATGTATCTCAACAAGATGATCTAAAGGATACCTTCTTCCACAGTATCCTATTTAGTTATTGACTGGTAACATGAAGTTAGAAGGTTGTGAAACTATATTTCCTTAATAATAATAAGAACAACTTCTTCATTCTGCTCTGCAATGTATCCGTAAAATACACTCCATCACTAGAGATCTATGATATATTAAGCACTTCTATCTCAAATACAAGCTCCGAATTCGGCATGATGCCCCAGCTAGAAAATCCTGATGCACCATATGCATAATCTGGAGAGCACTGCAGTAACAATGTCAAATCAGCACATGAATTTCAAATCTCAGCACATAACTCTGAATGAAAAACCACAGCTGCAATATATAACCAGATGCATCTGCTTCTCTATAACAGGATCAATGGCACAGACAGAGATTCATAGTTGAATTATGTGAGCTACGAGTCCTGATTTGCCACAATTTAGACATCGTACTTACATGAACGTGAGCGGTCTATCCAAGCTGCATACCTAAGACGCCTTCATCCCAACCTACATGATAGCAAGTCTGTAAGATTAACATCAAGACCAGCTTATTCACATGAACTGCTCGAGAGAAAAAACTTTACCTTTTATAACATTCCCTCGTCCAATTTTAAATTGAAACTGCTTTTGCCCAAGATCCTTTGTACTGAGTCATACAAGAAAACTGTCAAGTACTAAGAGGATAGGTGCCAACTACAAAGAAATCATTTCATGTATCATACCTCCAGAACTTCTGAGAAAGATCCATATTTTTTCCTGTGAACAGTCCAGCAGATTAATAGTGAACATAAAATTGTATCCAACCCATTCATCACAGCAGAAACAGAAATTCATCTCTGATAAAGTGACCACCGTCAGTTTGCAGTAACTAAGCTTTTTGGGTAAGACACATGGCCATGTTTAAGGAATGAGCATATATAGACTTGGATAGGTCGCATTATAAGGATGGTCTTGTTGTTTTTAGCCCCTAGGCTACATTGTGTTCTAGGCACTACAGCAGTTGCAGCTTGTGCATTAAATGGTCATGTGAAAAAGACTACAATTACTTCACCAAATGAGAGGTATAGTAGTGTTAGATAATGTTACCTTAAACTGCGTCCTGAAGGAGTGGCATGGTTATCTGGCACTAGCTACAGGTAAGTGGATGCATGCCATATAGAAAGTATGGATTTGATTTAAAGTTGGTCCAATTGCGGAACTGAAGCTGCCCACTATGCTTTTGTTCAATTACCATATCAGGACCTTGGCATGCTGCATAATACCAACGATTAGACTCGACCATGTTTTCTTGATATTGAAAGGGGTCAGGCAACCCCTGCATTACTGTATTCCTATCTAACAAGCCAGAAAAAGACACAGATGCTTGTACCATGCTCCACATTAAATGTTAAGCTTGCCACCAATATTTTAAATTGAGCCTCACTCTTCTTTGTTGCTTTCAGTATTACCCACTCATTAATGTTCAACCACATTGCCTTTGTCTCTTAATCCCTCCCATACACAAACTGAAATCATTGCACTCCATGATACCACATTCTTCTTTTGTGATCTTTCAAATACATGGGGAATGCTTCCTCTAGACTATCACATTTGGCATACATATGAACAATCATTATTCCATAGAACTTTCCCTGCTCGAAAATTCCAGACTATCACATGCTTTCTAACTGTATATCATTTTGCTGCTTGCTACCAGCCTCTTTGGATACCTGGCAACCTCGACAAGCTAGAACATTGATAAATTGAAGAACACAATCTAAGCACCCTTACTTTGCCAGTAACTATTGTAACCAATCAATGACCATTTTAACTGCCGCTATAGTCACTCATGTCGCTATGAAAGTTGAAAACTGTAACTTCCCAAATCTCACTTCTATTTCATATGAGCACAGATGGTAATCAATGAAAATAGCTGGTAAAATGCCGTTGCTTTTGAACCTTGCTCAGTAAGTTTGCTATTCACTGGCTCTTCTTATACTACCCATGGGAAACAACAAGAGACATAGCAATAGAAGTAATGGGAACTAATATGTACAATCTAGAAATAAATCCGGCAAGATATGTGTATCACAAGTATACTAAATTAGCACTCTTGGTGCGATCCCCATAAGGGTTGCGCATGCGATCAGGTACCATTATTTGCATATACCGTGACTTCAACCAAACGTACTTCAAGCAGATCTTGTATAAATTCCAGCATACAGAAGCAACTCATCTTTGGGAAATAATTCCTGGAGCTTTCTCAGGATAAAGACCCGTTGTAAGAATTTAGGGATCATAGAAGGTCAATGACTCCAACTCTTTTTGGCCTACCTTGTCGCCACTACAAAAAAATTTTGATTCTCTAAATGGAAAATAAAAGGACAATTTACCTTTTATTCACCCGGCGTTCACCCATAAATCACCTTTACCATATGGAGAAGTTTCTCCCTGAAAATCATGGAGAATCAGTGGTGAAACTTGGAGAATTGATAATAAATCTTGGACTGTATTCACCATTTGTTCACCTCTAATTTACTATCAGCATTTCTACTTCTATTCTCCATACATTCACCAAAACATAGAAAGAAGTACTAAGTAGATTGTGAGGCATTTATATTATCATGTCAACAATGGAACAAGCTGTCAAAAATTCCATTGCTTTATAACAGCTTGTCATGAGTCCCAGTTTCTACAATATGACCAGCTGTCACAACTGCAACAGTTTCTGCACTTTTTACAGTTGACAACCGATGAGCTATCACCAGGACTGTTCGACCTTTCATGAGCCGGTCCATTGCATCCTAAAATAACAAAGTAAAAAGTATGAGAAACTGTAGATTTGTTATTTCATGAAGCATATTATTCTTACCTGTACTAAGTATTCACTCTCTGCGTCCAATGCACTTGTTGCTTCATCAAGTAACGGAATTCGCGGATTCATTAGCAATGCCCTTGCTATTGCAATGCGTTGCTTCTGCCCCCCTGAGAGTCTTACACCTCGTTCACCAATATGTGCAGCGTAACCCTCCGGAAATTTGGAGATAAATTCATGTGCATTCGCCATCATCTGAGATAAGCAAATACGTTTATTAGGATGGAAGCTGGTGGCTCTCATTAAAAAAGATTGTCAGGATCCATGACGGACATTGATAATAAGCATGTGACACGAGGAATGGAGTTAATATGAAACAAGTTCCACTTAGATTTGTCAAAGTATTCATCATAGTCTACTCACTGCAACTCGTTCAATTTCGCTTGCTGGGGGAGTTCCAATTAGTCCATAGCATATGTTATCTGCACTGGTTCTTGGCTGACAATACTTATATGCATATCAAAGAGAAACCAACTTGTTTACATTACGGATACTCTGAACAGGAATAGAACATCATATCTGATTCATACTTTTTCACATAAGATCCATAAAAATGCATTAAGCCCTGGTACAAATATTCCTCAAATAAAGAACTTAGAGAAGCTTACCTTTTCATGGAGGTGCCGATGTGAGATCTCCGGCAGAGGCATACCATTAAGAAGAATTGCACCTTTCTGTGGATCATAGAACCTTTCGACCAAATTGGCAATAGCAGTCTGCAACGCCAATATTGGAAAACCAAAATATAACTTTTATAATGCAAATACATGGTATCCCAGCAACAGTACCTTCCCGCCTCCACTTGGACCTACTAATGCAACTTTCGCTCCTGACTTCAGGGTAAGATGTATTCCCTGCAGCAAACCACTTCTAGCATTAAATTTCAAATACTCATAGGAAACTTTTAAGCATTTTTTTTATCTTATAAAGTTTTCTTGATAACACAGATAGCGGAAATTATTCACATAACAAAAATTCATTATGCAACTCGATTTCTGCATTTGAAAATGAAGACCATGCCTAAAGATGGAAAGCAAAGGTGCATCCTTTCCAGTTAAATGAAATACCTGAAGAACCCAATCTCTTGGACGAGAAGGATAAACAAACCAGACATCATTCAAATGCACTTCTGCGGGAGAAGTATCACTGTAGATAACCCACAATCAGTCTAACATGTGGAGACTAGATATAGTAATCAGGTAAGATTTATATACCTCAGCGGACATTTATCTCCGCTTATAGGCAAGGATGATACCCGGTCTAGAAGCTGGAAAACCCTCATGCTGGCGCATGCTGCCTTCATTGAAGTTGTATAAAGACTTGACAGTGATGAAAAAGACATGCCAACTAGGAATGAAAAACGTTCAGCACATATACTTTTGAAATACGTGACCCAATAGCAAGTAAACCTTGTTTGCACATCAAACCTGTAAGGCTATAAAGGATGAAAGACGTCAGCGAACCAGTAGTCATTTTGCCATTTAAAGTCAAACTTGCACCATATATAACAACAGCAACAATTGACAAGGTAGTGGCAGCAGAGACACAACTAGCAAATAAGGCACCAACAAGCTGCAAGTAAAATAAAATTGTAGTTACATTAACCTGTGGTGATATTAAGAAATAAGTTCAATCCGTAAGCAGCATTATCAAAATACATTTATGCCACTTAATTCTTCAATGAAATGTGTTAGGCTGCATATCAAATACTTTCCTAATTGTTATAACTATTATAAAGTGACATGTCAAAGAAATGCATGCACATTTCGTGCCAATGAGAGTAGAGTACCCGTCTGACATCTTTCATCCATGTTCTCGTTCTTACTTCACCATAGTGGTGAATATTGATTGGAACTGTCTAATCCAAGGTGAACATCAAAAAACTTGATATGGGGTGTATCGCATACAATCATGAGCTTATACCATATACTTTCCTAACTGCTATAACTATTATAAAGTGACATGTCAAAGAAATGCATGCACATTCCGTGTCAATGAGAGTAGGGCACCCGTCTGACATCTTTCTTCCATATCTCGTTCTTACTTCACCATAGTGGTGAATATTGATTGGAACTGTCTAATCCAAGGTGAACAACAAAAAACTTGATATGGGGTGTATAGCATACAATCCTGAGCTTATACCATATACTTTCCTAACTGCTATAACTATTATAAAGTGACATGTCAAAGAAATGCATGCACATTCCGTGTCAATGAGAGTAGGGCACCCGTCTGACATCTTTCTTCCATGTTCTCATTCTTACTTCACCATAGTGGTGAATATTGATTGGAACTGTCATCCAAGATCACTAGTTGAAAGTTCAAACAAAAACCTAGAAAAACAGTAGGCAAAAATGCCTACCACTGGAATGCTCTATGCACGTCATGAGGAGATTTCTCAGTATCCCAAGAATACTGATTATTATTCTCAGGAATTTCGCAGTATCCCACGCTATTATTTGCACTTGTGATAGAAACAATTTCTGCATTGTTATAATTTCCATACTCATTCTCTGGCTGATATCTCTGTGCCTCTCTGGCCCCGTCAAGGGCATTAACATACTCCAACAGTGTAGGCCAACCCCATGCTTTCAGTTCCAAGGAACCATAAGGTCCAGTTAGAGAATAGAAAAGACTTAGTTTTGCAGTATCTGCCACCACCAGCTTCAACGTAAGCAGGCCAATTGTAAAAAATGTAGACCTCGTTAGGATTGCTGCGACGGGCATATGCAAATCCAGAATATGTAGTGCCAAAATCTATAGCCACTACTACCTCTGCATCCGTTTTCCTATCCATCAGACCACCAGATGCAGGATAAGTGCCATAGGCCCCTATTAATATTGTCTTCTAAAATATTTTATGTTTTGTATATTCTACACTAATGTGGGAGCTAGCACATTGAGGCCACTACTACCTCTGCAATGCTGCATCCATCCAGATGTAGAAAAAGAATTTACCTATTTCCGTATCCTGAGAATAATGCTATCTGCTGATCATAAAGGAGAGCTGCAAAAGAGCTCCTGAGAAATGTAGCCTTCTTTAACCTTTTTTTGGCCTACCTTGTCGATGGCCTCCAGTCATTCTTCCTTCTTCCAGTTAGCCAGTTTGCCAATTATTCTGGAAGCAGCAGCCATTTTTGCACCTATCATAACCTGCATAAAAATAATTGTGTCAATAAAATGCATATGTGCAACATTACGTTTAATATAAATTGAAAAACCTTAACAGGACGTTCACTGCAAGTCCAAGTGCACCTAGACCAAAGACTGCAATGGCGGACTACTTTCAGTGCCGATACATAACAACAGAGATTGAAGTGCAAAGCATAATAGAATCACATATCCTTCCCAGCATGTAACATTTGTGTGATAGAGCGGAGTGTGAGTAATTTTTAATTCGAACTTCTCCAGCCCGAGGAGGATCAACTTGGCATTTTTCCTGAAAAAACTGAAGAAATGGAAACTTCCATCTTAAACCCTTTCATGTTGCAACCCGAACATAACTTGACCTGTGAATAACCCGCCTGAAAATAAGAAAGGCAAGCTGCGCAACATACGAGGAGTATTGAATCATTACACAAATACTAGAAATTAAGCAAGACAAGGTCGATTGCACAACAACGTTAGCATTTCACAATTTCTATAATACTACAGAGATATGTTGTGCCTTTTAGAATGTCCTGAGATGAGATTTGTGAGAAAAAGGTACCTATTCCAGGCCTAGCCTCCATGACACTATATCATGGTCTCGCATCTCGTTAATATATAGGAAGCATGGGTTCCAATGGATCCGGATGTGGCCATGGTCCGACCAAAATATCATGCCTACCAACATGGACATGGTTAGTCTTTGGGTTTTTCTGACACGCCTATCAACATGGACATGGTCGGTCTTTGGGTTTCTGACCTCTTCTGGCTGAATCTCCGAACCGTAGATAGCTTAACGAAGGAGTATTTCCCCTATTTATATGTCTCAATACTTGATGATAGAACACCCGAGAAAAAGCTTGAGGTCTGCTTAGATATAAGCATGGATTCACCGGGAAGACGTAAACCTAAGGCAAGGCTAGCTATACACGCTACTATATGAAGAAACAGCCGGAAAAACGAGAACCCAGATTGGATGCTCACCCTCTGTTTCTAATTCCGGAACTCTTTGTTCATCAGATTGGAGCTGCCAGTTACCCGATCCAGAACATCCTTGATCCACAACGCAACTGACCGTGCATTTACAGGGAACAAAGGGTTTTTAGGGTTTTTAGCAGTCATCAACATATACTGAGTATATTCCAGCATATACTCAGTATATCCCACAAACCCACATAAACGAGGGTTTGCCCCCCTAGGGGCAACCCAAATGAGCCCATGGCTTGAAGAATGAAGCACAACCAATTTCCGAAGCCAATTTCCAAAGAACAAACTCAAACGAAGACATATTCTTCAGGGAAATTCTAATTTCTTTTACCGTCGATGGTAATATTACTATATCTGCGGTTGAAAATAAAAGTTGATGACGTGGCATGACACGTGGAAAAGCTAGAACTGCTAAAAAAAGGTTGGCTGATATCGTGTTAGGGTTAGGGTTTAGGTAACCTGCGTGTATTTCCTCTTACCGTCGCGGAAGCAACGAACCTCAGCTATGGCGGAATCCTTAGTTCTGAAGGGGCACCTTAAAGGTCACACGGACTGGGTGACCTCCATAGCCACTCCTATTGACAACTCCGACATGATTCTTTCTTCTTCTCGGGACAAATCCATCATGGTATGGCAGCTTACACGGGATGAGCACAACGCCGAGAATACTTGTGGGTATCCACGTCGCCGTCTCACCGGACATGCCCATTTTGTTCAAGACGTGGTAATCTCTTCTGATACTCAGTTTGCACTTTCTGGATCTTGGGATGGTACCCTTCGTCTATGGGATTTGGCTACCGGAGCTACAACTCGTCGTTTTGTTGGTCATACCAAGGATGTTTTGAGTGTTGCTTTTTCTGCTGATAATAGACAGATTGTTTCTGGATCTAGGGATAAGACCATTAAGTTGTGGAATACTCTTGGTGAATGCAAGTACACAATCCAAGATGGTGATGCTCATGGAGGATGGGTTAGTTGTGTCCGTTTTTCACCTGTTACTACTAATCCAATTATAGTCTCTGGTGGTTGGGATAAGATGGTAAAGGTCTGGAATTTGACCAATTGCAAGCTGAGGACCAACCTTGTTGGGCATTCTGGTTATGTGAATGCTGTAACTGTTTCTCCCGATGGCTCCCTATGTGCTAGTGGTGGAAAAGATGGTGTTGCAATGCTTTGGGATTTGGCTGAAGGAAAGAGGTTGTACTCATTGGATGCAGGAGATATTATTCACTCTTTGTGTTTCAGTCCAAATAGGTATTGGTTGTGTGCTGCAACACAACAGACTGTTAAGATATGGGATTTGGAGAGCAAGAGCATTGTGTCTGAGATCAAGACTGAGTTACCAGCACAGCAAATGAGCAAGAAGGCTCAGGTAGTTTCTCTTTTGTTAATTTTTTTTCCCTCTTATCTTGCTAGCATTTTGTTGAATTGTCTTATTTTAACATCTCTTTATTTAATTTGTAAATTCTTGTGGTGATTGTAGATTCCTTATTGCACAACGATGAATTGGAGCTCAGATGGTGCAACTTTGTTCTGTGGCTACACGGATGGCATTATTCGTGTATATGGCATTGGACATTAAGGTACTTAGCAGCTGCGGATAATGCAGATGCAGTCTCATTGTTTTGGCTATTATCTTATTTATATGTAGGTAGCATGAATGTTTATGGAGTTTTTTTTATCAAGTGAAAGTGAGAATCTGCTAGAAATGACACGATTTTGTTGACGTCCCGGCTTTATATAAAACTCATTGCTAGCGTATGCGCGGAGCGTCTTCAATTTTGGCCAGACAATGATTTTGATCGTGCAATTAAATCATTATAGAGACTAGATTTATTCACTGCTTAAACATTTTGCTAAGATTATTTTGGCAAAAAATGACTGCACGAAAGAGTTGAAGAATGACTTGGTACTGTTTTCTAGGAAAGGTCTTGAAGGGCGAGGTTTATACACGGAAATTTTTTTGTTTTTGTTTTGTGTTTGGTGTGGATTGAAGACTATTGAAAGCACAAGTAATAACGCATTGGCAATGTTGCGGATGCAAATTCAAGGGAGACATTTACTATTAGTGCAATATTATTTATTAGTTCTTCTATTTTAGATTAAACACTTCAATCGTCCTATGATGTGTGGATATAGTTGACAAGAAAGCTGAAGGATCACATCACATAAAAGAAGTGAGAAGAAGGTGCCTAAGCAATTTTGTGTGAATGTCACATTAGCAAGAAGGTGCCTAAACAATTGTGTAAATGTCACATTTGTTTGACATAGGATAGATGAGAGCAACCTTACCTTCAAATTGACTGAGGCTAGATGAGAGCAACCTTACTTTCAAACATCCATCGAAAAGGAGTGTCCAAAGCACATTCATGCATGCGCAAGTGGTGTTTGAAGCTTCCACATGGCCATCGTGCTTTTAACATTTTCAAGGACCATTTGCACATGATAAAGTTGTGCAATTTCAAAAAAGAATATAGTGTTACATAAAATTGTTAAGGGTTATGGGTATTGTGTGTTTTTTGTATAATGCCAAGGAGACAAGGAGTAGAAGAAAGCCAAAAACCTTTGGTCGATTGGGACGTGGAACTTGGTTGATTTGTGATCGATGGGGACGTGGAGCTTGGCCGATTTGAAGCAGAGGCAACCTACCTAAAATGTATCGGGAGACAAGGAGTAGAAGAAAGCCAAAACCTTTGGTCGATCGGGACGTGGAACTTGGCTGATTTGTGATCGATGGGGAAGTGGAGCTTGGCTGATTTGAAGCAGAGGCAACCTGAATGTAATAGCTTCACGTTTGCCATGGTGATGGCCCAAATGTGGTTACAAATGGGGTCCGGAATGCTATGAATCTTTTGTGCATGCTTCGTCACAAAAATCTTCTCCTCAAAGTTTGGCCTCATTGATATATGCTAAACCACTTGTGGCCGCTATCTTTTGCAGGGCCGAAGCTTCTAACCATCTCTTCTTGATGTGGATCGCTTTCTGGTAATAGCTTCTTGAATATCTAAGCATGTGTATTCTTGATATACGAATTCTTTGTTAGATTCACAATTCCCAATGCTGAAGCTTTGTGTTGCTCTTGATTACGTATTTATGTTCGAAGCTTTGGGTGAATGGCTTTTGGGTCTTCCTTTATTCAGAAGCTCTTTTAGTGCTAGTGCTTGGGAGACCTTGGAACGGGTACAATTCTCACTTACAACGTAGGAGTCAAAACTACGATGCCCTATACTATTCTCTCACAAGAAATAGGTTTTTGGCCTCTTCAACATTCCATTATGAAGCGTCATCTCAAGATGCATCATATGGATGATGATTGGTACCCTCTTGTTGCGCTTGCCATGGATGAAACTCCATAGCATTTAGAAACGTGTTGAAAAATTGTAATGCATGGTTTGCACGCTAGTCTGTGCAATCAGAACACTGTATGATGCTTACTCGTTGTATGATGCTTACCCGTTCTGATCTCGAGCTTTTGGAACGCTATCTAGATGGTCATTTTTTCAAAAGATATGGAAGGTTAAAGTTAAAATTGGTCATTATCATGCACATATAAACCCTACTTTGGCACCAAGACCACAAGCTTATTTACTTGCTTCTTTGACCAGGAAAAAGCTTATAGCTATTGCATCAATTTGCACAGGGGTCCATAAGCTACGGATTGAGACATGTAGATGGGAGCGATCACAATTGCAGAGAGAAGCGAGATTATGTGCATATTGCCAGTTATAGGTTATTGAAGATGAAAACCATACTCTTTTGACGTATCTTGTTTTTAGATGTCCAGGAATTGTTAATCTAGCCTTAACATTCCATTCCATGCTCCCACAACTTCTCAGAGCATCATCCGTGCATAACTTGTCATTATATATACTTGAGCTTCTAGATGCACGTCTTCAATTGTTAAGCCTTCAATAGTCATCACGATCTACTTTTTTTATCTCTGATTGTCTAGTATCATCATTACTGCAAAGGTTTTTCCCTTTAAAACCTTTTGAGACAGGTGTTTTTTAATACTAATTCGTGGATGTTAAAAAATATAGGAAAAACTACCAAAATGTCCCTATGAGTTTTGTCCCTATGATTGAGTTTATGTAATTAAGAAAATGCCTCCATGAGTTTCAAAATTACCAAAATACCCATGACCCAAATAAATATACGAATAAATAACTAATTTGCCCTTACACACAATTTAATTATCAAAATACCCCTACACACTAAACTTAATTACCAATATCCATTTTGACCAATTACACCAAATTTAATTATTAAGATGCCATATACTTCAACCTCTATACTTCAAACTCAATTACCAGAATACTCCTTCAAAATCTTATTGCGACACTTACAAGAAGCTAGTATTTCTTGTGGTTTTAGCGCACGATGATGTTATCAGAGGCATGTTACCACTAGCCACATGCAGACTTCGTGGACGTCCAAAACCTAAATGCATACGCACAAGAGAAGAAGATGTAGAGAAGAGGTACAACTTTGTGGAAGGTGTAATGGAAGAGACATAATACGCACATGTGTAGGGCTCAAATTCAATGATGATTGTGACTTCAGTAATCTCTGTTGAATTTAAACTTTTATTCTATAGGCATTTAGTGTAGATAGAATAGGATAAGCATGTAAGGGCATTATGGTAATTAAGATTGGTGTGTAGGAGGTATTTTGGTAATTAAGTTTGATGTATAGGGCATTTTGGTAATTAAGTATGATGTAGATTGATCAAAATTGATATGTAATGGCATTTTGTTAATTAAGTCTGATGTGTAGGGATATTTTGGTAATAACGTTCTGCCCCAAATTGATTTGGAAGGATTTGGTGAAGGAGAAGCTGCTTGTGCATCCCTAATCAGACTAGCTACATGGAAACCCTAAGAGATAATGGCTCTAGCCAAGATATATAGCTTGAGCTTCTAGCTAACCCTTGTATGTATAGTTGTATGATTAATCTCTATTTCATGTGCTATTTGAAGTGATGGATGGATTCTCTTTCTGTTCCTCCTGTGTTGTGGGAATTAAAGGGGGTAGAGACCTAAATGCCATATAGCAGTAAAGATGCTCCTAGTTAGAATTCCTTAAATCCCGTTAATTGCGCCCTGTGCACAAGAGCCCTCCGGGCTGGGGATGGTATGCTGTGGTTGAGCACTATATAACGGACGTGGTGGTGAAATGGAGATGGAACCTTGCCCTAGCATGGCTGCAAGGCTCCTATAGTGTGCTAGGCTTATAGTCAGTCACTGCATGTGGGCCAGGTACAGGTCTGACACCCCTTGGGTCACGGACGTACCTATAGGGATGTCCTGGACTCGATGGGCACGGTTGGGGTCAGTCTATGGATTTTGAGGGGTAAGTCGGATACGGATGCGTGTGTTCCAGTGGTGCCACGATCCTCTAGCCACCCATGGAACCATCATGCTCTGGGAGGGAATTCATTCCTCTCCTGCCTCATCCGACTGGGAGATGCAACCTGGAGTAGTCTCATAGGGTGACTCCATGAGATTATGGCTACGGAAGGCTACGACCATGCCATAGCATGTTCCAGCCTATCTGCAAAGTGTGCACAGGAGGGGCGGATACCCTAGCCATTGTTCTATGTCAGCCAATGCCGATGTCATGATTCCGCCTATTGTTATCCAGAGGCCCTGACCGTTAGTTGAACCCCTTGAGTCTGAGCCTGGGTTAGACCCTCCATTTCTGATGCAGTTGTTATGTATATTGATAAGGTGTGATGTCATGCTGTCAATGCCTTCGTGGTGGCATATTATTATGTATATTGTTTTTTTAGCACACCAGCCCTACCGGGCCTATAGCCTTTCCTCAAATTCTAGCCTATCCACGTGTAATTTCCATCTCATCAAAATCTGATGTGCCTTATTTTCCACCATCACATCTCTGCTTTTACAAATCTAAGGCCAGGGAAATTAGAAATTCGGTCACAAATGGGCACGGAGATGGGAAGAGTCATGAAATAACTTATTCTTGCGTTCTGTTGTTCTATTGATTTCAGTTTGTGCCCTCCGTCTTTTGTGACCTGTTCAGTGATTCAAAACTTTTCTTCAGGTAACAAAAACATCTATCCGTGCTTTCCTCTGCTCCAGATAGAGCCAAACCTGTTGACCCTAAACCTGGCTTAAAGGTCAACCACAAGAAACCAATTCGAGTTTTCACTCAAATTGGGGTTAGGACCTCCAGATCACTTAAGGTGATCAATCTATGCAAGGAAATTCCAGAGATAAGTTCAAAAAGTTTGAGTTCTATACCTTTCCCATTTCCAGAAAATGACACCTTTGCCAAAACAATTGTGGTGTTGAGATGCAGATCGATTTTTTAAGTCAGACGTTGTAGACTTGGTCAAAAAAGTTGTGGTTAACCAACAGCAAAGCCTCTGACCAAGTCAGAGATTTAATCTGTGAGTTATTCGAGCTCAAAGTGAGGTCAAATTTTGGTCAATAGAGGTCAAATGTAGAAACCAGTGATCAGAAATTGAGATTTGGAGTTGCCAATCATCTTTTCAAGAATTTCCAAAGCAGATAGGTTGCAATGGTGCTAAGGAAGGGAGGCAAGCAGTCAAACTCTCATTTGGATGTGTAGAAGTATTTTTGTGACTAGATTTGGCAAAATACAGTCAAAACTGTTCAAACCCGAGAGCAATTTTTTTGAATTTGAGCTATACTTGGTATTTTTGAATGATTCCAACTCCTTTGGTTCTCACAGCACCCAAGAATAGGTGGAAGATAGGCCAAAGGTGCTAGAAACACCCAGGGATTTTTCTGTAGAATTTTTTGTGGCAATAATTGCTAAGGAAAATATCAGAGATGAATTCAACAACTTGACAGTCAATTTGGATTGATATGAAGGTAAATATATCAAGATAACAACAGATAAGGATGCTTCATAGTCTCAAGTACAAGAAAATAATCATCAAAAGTCATAAAGTAATTTCTGAAAGTAATGTCAACTAAATCTTGCAGATCCAGTTGAGGAGAGCTCAAGAACTTCAAGGATCGTCCAGATCTTGCTCAGCAATGATCAATGTATGATCTGAATACTTCTGGGCCTTCGAAAATGTCGAGATTGTGTTCCCCCTGTTTATAGTTTCAAATTTCGGTTCCAGTAGTTTTAGGTAATAAATTTAGGCTTGATCTGTTGCTTAAGTTCCGGAATCTAAAAATAGGGTGGTCTCAGAGAGAATGGAGCGCGGGAAAGCATGATTCGAGCCGGAGTTTTAGTTCTAGGGTTCTTCGGCCGTATTTTCGCCCAATCTTCGTGATACGGTTTCGTATTTTTTCGAGAATATGCCATGTATATGCTGTATTCGACCATTTTAAAATCTTGTCCAATGATTCAAAGGTATTTTCTCAAGGCATACTTAAAGGAAATAAAAAATCCTTCAACCATAGGGGGAATTTTCCACACATGCAAGGAATAGAGAATCTTTTGGGCATCTTTTGGCTAGGTTTAGAATATACCACTAGGAATATGATGAGGCAAAAGAAATAAAGGGGGGGCAAGGAAATGATAAAGAAAAGGGAAGAATATTTTTTTTTTTTGAAACAAAGGCCTGAATAGGTGTTTTGAGTAGACAAAGTGATGGCAAAAGGGTTTGAGTAGGGTGGCAAGGCAAGCAGGGTAGAGGAATAAACTGGGGGTATGAAAACAATATTGAGCCACACGTGCAAAAATGAGGGTAGTGGAGTGAGGCAAAAGGAAAAATTAGAAACCATACAACAAGGGGTCTTCCAAACTCTAAACTTCAAAATAGAGTACATCTTCTGTAACTAAGCATTTGATTCCAAATAGAGTACATCTTGTGAACTTTTGGCTTGAGTACTTGTTGACCTAGAAAGTTAGCATCTTTTGACCTCCATACCAATCTTGACCACCAAGCTCTTCCAATCTTTTGACCTAGTCTTCAGAAATAACTTAACCTGACTTGAAGGCATAGAACATAATTAGCATGTTGCCCTTTTGGGGGCAACATCTCGCCAAAACAAAAGAATGGCTGGTCCCCTCAGCCATAAAGGGTCTTCAATCTTTTACCAAAGTGCTTGAGTGAAAATTATGGTAGAGAAAGGATGTAATGGTAATGTGCAAGTGTTGATGGAGTAAGAGTGCATATGATGGAGGGAAGATGTGAGTGGAGGAAAATGAGTATGAATATGATAAGATAATGATGGAGATGAGGTGCCTGAGGATGAAGTAAATGTGAAGCTGTTGAGGTCTCGCCAAAACAAAAGAATGTGTACTTCCTTGAACCTTTCAAGAGAAGCTCTGCTATGATGGTGAAGCTGAATTACAGAGTGCTTCCTTTTGGGGAATGAAAAACAAGAATAAGAGGTTTAAATGGATGGAAGGGCTACTTATGGCAGATGAATAAAAATGGGAAAAGTGTGCACCTGTCATGGAAACACACAAACTAGTTAGTCTTAATACCTTGCAACTCTGCTATGGTGGTGAAGCTGATTTGCAGAGTGCCTTTATGGGAATGAAAATAGGAGTAAGAAGTCTAGATGAGTAACAGGACCACTTATAGCAGGTGGATAAAGATGAAAAAAGGATGCTCCTGCATATGGCACTTGGTAAAGAATTAGTAATCACTCTTTTTCTTGAGATCATTCATACTGTCCTCAAGTCAGCCCAACCTACAATCATAAAGTTACCTCATTAAAATAACATGCTCAAAGAATTAAATAAATCTAACTATACTAATTCTACCATAGATTTTTAAGGTTCTCTAACGCAAAAAGAGGGACAAGCAAGCATGCTGGTCCCAATACCTCTTCAGATGCAGAACATTAATAGGATTTGGTAACAACATTCCTGAGGCAACTTCTTGTAGCCAATATGAATTGGTACCTGCTGTGACGTTCCACGTATTTATACGGTCTATGCCACGTATTTATATGGGACACGTACAGATACACGCACGTCACCCCCCCCTAAAGGTACGCCAACATGGGGTACGTCAACTCAATGGTAACCTAGGGGGTTACTTTAAAGAGGATTAAATTAGCTATGCTAATTTAACCATTAAAGTTAATAACCTATAACTTAGGACATTAAGGACTAAATAGGATTAGTTAGGCTAATTACTGTTTTGGGGAGGCGCCACCTGCCCCAATCGATTAGGGAGCATGGGGATTGCCAAATTAGGGGCATCAACCTGATCCCTATCCTGTTTTGACTCCCTCAATTAAGCCCAAAGAAGGAGCGGGAGCTGGCCATCATACCAAGCGAGGCGCCACCATACCAAGTCGAACCACAGAACCCTCAACTCTCGGGGAGATGGAGCGGCCCATGGTAGCGAGTCCAGCCCGAACTTCGGGTAGGTGGCGAGGATAGCCAAGTGAATTCTAGATAACGCCCCTATTGGGCCTTGGTTGTGTTCGTTTCTCTGTTCTCTTTGTGTTTCAATCATAGGAACTAACCCTTGGTTGTAACAGTAAGTTTTCTTTATATTCGATTTTGGTTCTTGCTCTGAAAGGATGGATTGTTAGTTCTTTGTCTAGTCTTACTCTCGAAATGGGGGGGATTACGGGGTAGAGACCTCTCGAGCCATGTATTGCGGTATGCTCCTAGATAGCGCCACAACAGAGTCCCATTAGTTGCGGCTGTGCACAAGAGCCCACCGGGTCCTAGATGCTATGGTGCGGCTTAGCACCCGGACAAGGAATCTGAGTGGTGAAGTGGGGGGGGGGTCTTGCACGAACATACAAGGCTCCCGAGACTCCTACTGATGAGCTAGGCCTGATGGCGGTCCGCGTTGAGGGCGGGGGTATGGGTCCGACACTCCACAGGTGTAGTGGTGTGACCCGTATGGGGCACCATGCACTTTGAGTAGATTTAGGGTGAGTAAATTAAGTGCGGATCTGGATGGGGGATCGTGATGCGGCACGTATTCTCTAGCTCACCCATGGAACCACTTTGTGATTACGGAAGGGGATGCTTCCCCGGCCTGCCTCATCGGACCAGGCGTCATGAACACGGGTAGGTTCAAAGGGTGATACCTTGAGCTGCGTCTCCAGAAGGCTATAAGCGAAGCCATAAGCGTGAATTGACCCATCCGCAAAGTGTGCCGCGGGAGGGGCGGATGGAGTGGACAACCTTAGCCGATGTTCTATGCCATAGCGCCATGCCAAGACTTCGGTCTGGCTGATCTCTTGAGGCCCGGCCCGTCGGTCGATCCACACCGGAGCCTTTGTAGGGGGTAGAACACGGGGTTTGGGCGTTTTCTTAGGTTTAGATGCATATTCTATGTCGTTGGTATTTGGATGGATGCGCCGCCCTTCGTGGTGGTTATTTATATGTATTTGTGCTCTGTGCTAACCCTTGTATTCATGCTTCCGCGACGTAGGGGTCCCATTGAAGGCGTGGGCCGAATGACCCCTTCGTGTCCTTCTTTCGGGCATCATTTCATAGATGGCCCGAAATAGATGGAGGGCCCTGCTCATGGTGAGATGGTTGCCATGGGAGGGGAAAGTCCCCGTATGTATACGGCCGAGGGTTCGTATATATTCCGGGAGCGTCACAGTGGTATCAGAGCCGTGATTTCGGTTGCTCGAAATCATAGCACTGGCCAAACACTAACTCGTAGCACGGTAGTTAGGAGGAGGCTAAGTCAATGTGTTGTTAGCCCTCTTTGATGTTTGGCTTTGTGTTAGGTTAAATTAAGAAATTGTGGCTTTAAAGAGGATATGGCGACTCCAAGACCCAAGATTGGAAGCCTAGCAGGTGTCAGCAGGTAACTCAAATGACGAAGAAGGTGGTTCCATTGAAGCGGGCGTACTCGAATTACCTTAGAACAGTTGACTCTAGGCGAAAAATGGTCAAGGGCAGGCCCAAAAACCAACTCGGGCGCCGCTTGCCTTTTGTCACTTTGTAGTCATGGTAGAAGAGCTGGAAATGCCGTCGGCGCCCGACCCAGTCGGACCCGAAGTCAGCAGGGCCCGCCGAGTCAACTTCGGGCGCCGCTTGTCTTCGGCGACCCCGGTCGAGGAAGCGAAGCATAATAATGCAGCCGGCGCCCGACCGTATGCCGCGCGTATTTCCGCCGTATAATTATTTTTTTAATAATAAAATTTTAAAGTTAATAACAAAGATTTTGAAATTTTAAAAGTTAACTGTCCGTTTTGTCATTTGCTTTTGCCTTGGCCTTTCCGACCCTTTGGCGGCGCCCATCATCGCCACCGGACACGCCTTTGCTCTTAGCCCTTGTGCCTTGTGATCCCTAAGCGCCTCCTTTGCGTCTCCTTAAGCCACCCGCGCCTCACTACCCGCCTTCCTACACCTTAACGCCCGAGTATGGCTATCACAAAGCGCCGGGACCCATCTACTCTGAGCATCGTGGAGATTTACGCCATGATTGCCAAGCACATGGCTACCGACCCGGCCCTTATTGATATACTATTGGATGAGCTGGTAAATAGGTTTGAGAACAACGATAGGATTCCATATCCTATCTATCACTTCTCAGAGCCATTCTTGATCCGGTGAACCTTCGCCCGACTCTCCTATACTATTGTTGAGCAACGACATGGTCATGATGCTCATTAAATTCTATCCTCCCCGGGGGAAGGCCATCTTGAGGAGGAAGACATCGGGGGGAGGTAGGCCGACAGTGTGTCGGTTTGGCTAGAGGATGATCATCGGAGATCGAGGGGCGGAACCGCGGCGGCGGGGGAAAGTACAGTACCTCGGGGGCGGCTTTGCCGTCATTGATGGCAGAGCCATCGAGCTTCCCCCATACCACTGGCATGAGGGGTCCAACAGTTTTGAATGGGGAGAAATCCCGATATCGAAACAGACTATCGACAACCATTCAGATAGACATGGGTCTCTGCGGCCACCGGTACCATGCCGAACTTAATCGCCGTGTCGCAGCCCAACTTTTTGCTCAGATCCAAGAAGATCTGAGGAGAGCCCAGGAGGAACGGGAGAAGCTCGAACAGGAAGGAGAGGGACCGCAAGACCAGCGGGACCAGCAAGATGGCGGAGCATCTGGAGTGGGGTCGGGCCCAACCCCGGCGCATCGATCTGATAAAAGCACCGGAGGAAGGGTCTAGCCCATAAGGCCGGATCCAATACAAAGAGAAACTAAGGACTTGCCGGGGCTTTTGGGAAGAAGACGCAGTGCCGACGCGAGGGCGAAATGGGTGGATAGCTCCCCGACCGGGTTGTTGGGGCTAAAACGGTGCCGAAGCATCGACGGGGGTCACTGTAAAGCCCGGGCACGAGAGGAAGCCTCCTGTGCAGGCCGAATGCAGGTGATCGCCTTCTGGGAAATCCGCCAAGTTCCGTGGTCTGAGTGAGCTTGATTAGGAAGCTACCCTTCCAGAGGTTGGTGCGTGAGATCGGCGCTAGCAGCTTCAAGACCGATCTCCGCTTTCAGACCTTTGCAATTTTGGCCCAAGAGGCTGGCTGAAGCCTACTTGGTAGCACTTTTGGTGACCTTTCAATCTTTGGCGCCGATCCACGCAAAGAGGGTCACCATAATGCCTAAGGATTTGGCCCTCGCCGCGGGATACGGGGAGCATCCTTAGCATCTTTAAGGGGCTCGCAATTGTAAATATTTTCTTGTAATATTTAATAAAAAACTTTTATTTTGAATTAAAAGCTTAATTATTTTATATGTAAATATAAAATAAAATGCTGACGTCAGCCTCAATAAAAGGGTTTAAAAGGGGACTTTTAAAGTTATTTCAAATCTTTAAACTTCCTCTCTCCTCCTTTTCTAGCGCTATGGCTGCCGCCGACCTTGCCACTTTGGTACCACGATGATGGAGAGCAATGGGATTATAAGTCCCTTTCGACATCTTTGCGACCCCTGCTATGCCAACGCCTAGACCTCCTCGCCAATATCACGGCGGCATCCGGATTCGCCCATTCCTCGACTTCTACATGGAGGAAATGCTTCCTCTGTGTATTCCTCTTGGGGATCCTCCCCAGCTGTATTTGGAGCGGGAGGTAGTCCGGCAGATGTTAGGCGGGGACACCCATGCTTATGATGTCCTGAAGGGAAGCTCAGATGGGGTAAACACCGCCAAATGTCCAACATCGGGGGCAGCAATATCACGGAAGTTACTTTAAGCCCTAGCCATCCTCATGGACCAATACGTTGAGGATGAAACTTTGCTGTAGAAAAGGCAAACCGCCCGAGTCTTCCGAGGAGGGGAAGACGAGCACATAGGTATGGGCGACTTTGCCCGTTGGAAACAGTTAGCGGAGGAGTTGCCACCGCTTGCGCGTGAACAAGTTATAGGCTTGTCAGGATTAGACGGCCTTCCAGTTATCTATCACCAAGGGCAAGAGTACCTTCTCTTGGATGATATTATCTGGACGTATCACATGGTGGCCGGATTTCGACGCAAGCGTAAGGACCACGTACTTTATGAGCTTGCGGAGTACTGCATGGACGATTTTATTGACTTCACTTCTACTGAGCTTCCTCCAGAGGTGCAGCAGCTGCTCCAGTTCCGCCAAGAGACCATAGAGCCGGCCGAGACTCTATTACGTCTTCGGGACTTTGTGATGCAGGAGCCGGCTTCGCAGCCTTCACCAGACGCCTTCACGGCTATGGGACCTCACGTCCCAAACATCAATATGGTTGAGGTTCCCTCCGACTCAGATGATGAGGGAGAGGATTTGTATCATAATCCTGCACATAAGAAGGAGGAGCAACAGGAACTTAGGGAGGAGGAAGTCCCCATGGATTTGGATAAGGAAGTGGCTACATCCGAGACCCCGCAAGGGAAGGTGCTGGGTAATCACCTCACCCGTTTCTTTTTGTCAGCCTTCCGACACGGGCAAGTCCTTTTCATAGCCCGAGATCTAGGGCCAGAGGCTGAAGCTTCATGGTGGACCCTCCGTGCTCTCTCTACACTGGCCGGCCACAAGAAGCTTCCCTATCGTACGTTTACTTATGTACTCGTACGACGGGATCTCGCCCTGACGGCTTTGGGTCAGGATATTGCGCCTTGGATGAGCATGAAGCTCCTCACGGCAGCCCCATTGGCCGTTGCCTATCCACCGGAGGTTGCATCTGTTGCGGCTGCCACAGTAGACCCTGGGGTAACTCTGCTGCGACACCGACCGCCTCCACCACCTCCTAGGGCCACGGATGAAGAGGGAGGACCTAGCTCCTAGACTAATTGTGCTATGCAATTTTTTTATATATATGCGGATGATTATGAGATTTTGGATTGGCAAATGTTTTAGCTATATTGTAATATGGTGTACCTTATTTACTTATTAAATACAATACTGTCTTGATAAGTATAAGTGAATTGTTTCTTTTTATGACGTCCTCTTCAAAGCGTTAAAGTTTAGAATATAGTATGTTCTCTATTCATTCCAACTGTCTTGCAGAAGAGACCCTTTGGGAATATGAGGAGAGGATTACCGACATGGTTAGGAGGGACGATCCCAGACCACCAGACCAGGACTATGGCCAGAGATATGGTGAATATCCAGAGTGGGATGAAGGCTATGAGATCGAACCACCGCCATCAGGAGAACCCTATGATCCTGACAAAGGGCTGGAGATAGTTAACATCCTTAGGGGCCGAGCTTTCGAGGATCCAAGATGACCCCGTGTACACTGGATTATTGGAATATGAGCAGGCACGAGGCTTTCGAGGACGCCAATGACCACCTTTGGCAACTTTTCTATGCTCTGCGAAGGCTTTTCAATCTTCTCATTATCAGCCCAACATGGGAATACCAACCAGTGATTGTCCAAGCCTGGGCACGCTATAAACTCGTTAGAGCTGTACGGGAGAGTACCCGCTACGCAATCCTATACCCCTTCGCGAACCCCTAGGCTTGATCTCTTCAGTTATGTTTTCTTTGTTGCTGTTATGCTGTGTGCAAGTAAAACTTTAAGACCTCCACTGTATCATACCTACTTTTGTATCAAACCGTGTACCAATCAACTTGTTGTTGTACTCAACTTGAATGAAACAAAATATTACTTTCTGTTTGTATATTTTCTTGTCACTATCAGCAAGTGCATCTTACAGGAATTGTACATTACTGTAAATCTGCTTATACTTTTATGAATGCTCGCTATAGACGGTGCACGAAACGCCGCTTGGCAAACACCCTCCAACGCCAGTAGGCTGACACCGGAACAGGAATTGATGCTAATGAAAAGGCAACTTGGCGAATTACAGGCCTATGTATTGCATACCAATCCACCGCAACAAACCCAGGAGGACGGACCAGAGTTACCTCCGCGACCATTGAGTCCGCCTGCACAACAGCCATCTCCTCCTAGAGCTAGCCCTGTACCAAGGAGGCCTCATGCTAAGCGTCACCGAAGTTCCTCTAAGGATAGTGCCACTTCCTCACACTCAACCACTTCGGTGTCTTCTGGGTCATCGCTATCAGTCAGTGACCATGCGAAGCGTAAGGATAAGGAATACCGTAAAACCGTTGATACAGCCATAACTAGTATATGGAAAACAAGGAAGTTGGCTCAATTTGATGGGAAATCCAGAGGCGGCTTAAATGCAGAATCCTGGTTGGACGAGATGAAGGAGTTTGGAAAATCCTATGGAATGACGGAGAAAGATACCGGAAAGGTTGCCACCACCAACCTTACCGGAGCTGCCCGTATTTGGTGGAAGGGTTATGCCAGAGCTAAGCACCTAGACAGGAGCAGGTGCAAGTTCAAAAAGTTCGCTAAGGCCTTCAAGTCGCATTATGTGCCCCGTGCGCACAAATGCCAACAGATCCAGACTTTTTACAGGTTGGAGCAGAAGAGTATGTCCGTGCAAGCCTACACGGATGAGTTTATGCGCCTGAGGTTGTATGTACCTGGTATGAATGAGAAAAGGGCAGTGGAAGGCTATATTGAGGGACTGGCACCATCAATCAAACGGATGGTTAAGGCCATAGACCCAAAATCAGTTGCAGAGGCAGAGGCTAAAGCATTGAGCCTCGAGGAGGACACGCCAAGGAACCAGTATCCACGTCCTGCGCCTTACTCGCAGCAACGGCCGTCCACACCTTACAAACCCCGTTCGCCAAGTCCGGGGCCCTCTCAGCAGAACTCTTACAGCCGCCAGGAGAAGAAAGTCACCTTTAGCACGCCCGGATAAAGCGAGAACAATGCCGGTAGGAAGTTGAACCTCTTCAGATCCATTCCTAAAGAGGCCGAGAACAGCGGCTCGAGATAAGGCATGCTTCTGGTGTATGAGGCTGGACACTTCATGCGACTGTCCCTATGTTACCCGTGACGCCTAACCGCCATGGCCGACCTTGATTGTGAAGATCACGAGTCCAATGCACTGTCGATGACGAAGCTCCCGAGTACATTCACGGTGCGTCTCATATTCTTGCCACTATTGAAACTGGCAACGCTGAAAGTCAGCCTTCTGTTATTTCTACAATAGGCCAAGTAGACAGTAAGCCTTTCATAATTTTGATGGATACTGGTAGTACGCATAATTTTGCTTCTCCTAGAATGGCCCGTATTGCAGCTTGAAACATTGAGATCCCGACCCTAAGCCCGATCCACGCTAGCCGATGGTAAGATCGACACACACTCATGGCCGCGCGTTAACCTTAAAATGCGGTTGCCAGTGCACCAGTTGCCTTGGGTGCCGAGTTAATGGACATTGGCAAATATGATCTTATCGTTGGTATGGAGTTTTTGGCATCTGCGAAGGCCAATATAGACTGCGAAAAACGAGAGGTTACCTTCAACGCCGCTAATGGAGCACGCGTGACAATAAAGGTGATCCATTCCACTCTACTATCCAAATTTTATGTCAATCAAGCGGTTAGAAAAAGCTATAATGCGAGAATGAACTCCTTTGCCTCATTACACTTGCCTCCATTGAGTCTGACACTAGGCAGCAGCGAGTAATAGACACCTTGCCACAAGACATTGTCACCCTTCTTCGAGAATTTAGCGATCTTTTTCCAGATGAGATCCGAAGCTTCCTCCTTTCGAGGGGGTAGAATGTGAGATAGCTCTAGAACCGTGGTACTAAGCCTACCAAAGAGGCCCGTCTTCAAATGAGTCCTCCGAGTTGGCGAGCTTAAGAAACAACTTCAAGAGTTACTAAACCTAGGTTTTATTCGGCCTAGTGTTTCACCATTTGGCGCTCCTATTCTTTTTGTCAAGAAGAAAGATGGATCCTTAAAGATGTGTATTGATTATAGGCAGCTCAATAAGCATACCATCAAGAATCGCTTAGGGCGATGATCTCATGGACCCGATTACAAGGGAGCCAAATATTTTTCAAAGATTGATTTACGCTCAGGGTACCATCAAATAAGGATAAAGGAGGAAGACATTCATAAGTCCGCTTTTACGCACCAGAGATATGGGTATTATGAGTTCACAATCATGCCTTTTGGATTGACCAATGCCCCCGCAACGTTCATGCGGTTGATGAATGACATCTTTCGCCAATACTTAGATGACTTTGTTGTTATTTTCTTTGACGACATTCTCATCTATAGTAAAACCTTGCAGCAACATGAACAACACCTCCGATTGGCTTTGCAGAAGCTAAGGCGTCATCGACTCTTAAGCCAAGTTCTCTAAATGCAAGTTTGCCACTCCCAAAGGTTCGACTATTTGGGACATATTATTTCAGCGAGAGGGAATTGCTACTTGATCCGGCCAAGATAGAAGCAAGAAGGATTGGCCCATTCCAACTAATGTTTCCGTGAAGTTCGGTTTCTTGGGACTCGCAGGATATTATCGAAAATTTGTTAAGGATTTTGCAACCATTGCCGCACCTCTTACTAATCTCACAAAGCATGAGAAAGTGAAGGATTGGATGGAACATTGGAAAGCAAAAGTCCAAATCGGCTTTCAGAAACTAAAGGATGCTTTAACATCCGCACCGGTCCTCACTTTGCCTGATCCTGAAAAGGATAAATCGGTGGCCACTGATGCTAGTAAGATAGCTACCGGTGGAGTGTTAATGCAGGAGGGGAGAGTTGTTGCCTACGATTCAAAGAAGATGAATGACGCAGAGCAGCGATACCCTACCCATGATCAGGAGTTGCTGGCAGTTGTCCGCGCTCTCCGTATTTGGAGACACTACCTTCTCGGTCAGCTAGATACGGATCATCAGAGTCTCCGCTATCTATCCACCCAGCCAAATCTCAATCTCCGTCAGAGAAGATGGATGGAATTCCTAGAGGAATACGACTTCGAGATTGTATACAAGCCAGGGAAGCACAATGTGGTTGCGGATGCTTTATCACGTCATCCTTTGATAACCCGAACCCATTGTAACGCCATTTCCACACTCACTAGCGAATTTGGGAAACAGATAGAACAGACCTTGACCACAGATCCCGAATTTTATGATGTTTGGGGGAGTCTGAGTAAGGAAGCCCGTACAGATAAAGAACGTGAAGCTTTTCGTTCATATAAGAAAGAGGGCAACTTATTATATCACAAGGATAAGTTATGTGTTCCGGAGACTTCAGGGGTGCGCAAGCTAATTCTCCATGACACACACAACAGCCCTATAGCGGGACATGCGGGTTTTATGAAGACTTATTTTAAGATCTGCTCCAGCTATTTTTGGCCTTCGATGAAGAAGGATATTGCTCGGTACATCAAGCAGTGTCAGGTGTGTCAACAAACCAAGGCTGAGCAATTAAGAGTTCCAGGGGAGTTGCAACCTTTGGATGTGCCCAACGCCAAGTGGGAAGTAATAACCATGGATTTCATTGTCGGCCTTCCACGCTCTCAAAGTGGATATGATGCATTAATGGTAGTGGTCGACAAATTGTCAAAGATGGCTCATTTCTTGCCATGTCGAACCACGGACACCGCCTTCGACACCGCCTTGCTTTTTGCAAAAGAAATTTTCAGGTTGCACGGGATGCCGAGAGTAATTGTATCAGACAGGGATCCTAAGTTTGTAAGTGCATTGCGAAGGACTTCTTCGCCACTATCCGACCAAGCTTGCTATGAGTACGACTTACCATCCTCGAGCGGATGGTCGGATTGAACGTGTCAATCGTATTATCGAAGATATGCTCTGAAGCTATGTATGGAGTAAACAATCACAATGGGCGGATTATATTTATCCGGTAGAATTAAGCCTATAACAATTAAAAGCGAGTCTTCCAAGATGTCTCCCTTCATGATAAATTATGGCTATCAATGTCTTACTCGGACACATGGCATAACCCCGTTTCTAAAGTGGAGGTCTCTCAACAACTCCTTTTAGAAATGCAGGCCTTGGTGGAGGAGGTTAAGTGGTTACTTATTGGCGCACGCAATGTCAAAGAGTCTAGCGGATAAGCACCCAACCCCCCACGAGTCTTCCAGTGGGCTTAATCAGTTTGGCTTAAGATCAAAGTAAAACAAGCCAAGCTTAAAATTGGTAATCTTGTAAGAAGTTGGCACCCGGATGGGCTGGGCGTTCAAGATTATCAACGCGTGGGAGGAAGCGGGCATATCGCTTAGACTTGCCGCCCGGCTTGAAGATCCACAAGGTCTTTCCGCGTCGGTCTTACGAAACAACACACCCCTGATCCGGAGGAGGTTTTGGATACTCCAACCCTCCTAGAAATGATCAAAGAGCAGCTCGAAATAGTCCCCTCAAGCTCTTCTTGATCGAGCTTACAAAACGACCGGAAGGACTCAAATGTTGCAATACTTGGTCAAGTGGAAGCACTTACCGTTGAGGATGCTACAGGGTGATGAAGATAGACCTTGAGAAGCACTATCCGGATTTCATCTTGCGGAATCTCGGGGGCCGCACCATCAACGATGCTATCAACCCCGCTCCCGGCGGTAAGCTTGAGGGCTTGAATTGCCGAGAATCATATCAGCCATAGACATGATAGATTCCCTTCTAGATAGATTTTCTTTTATTTATAGGGGGTGGTCCCTTCAACCACAATCTAATTATATATTATTGATATACGGGTATATTGACATGTGCGCCGATGAGCGGTCGTCACCTGCCATGTATAGAGGGTTGCTGATAACCCAACCTTTCTCGTATTGGCTTTCTCTACATATGTGACTTTTGTCGTCCATAATGTTTTAAATCGGACTTTGGTCCTAAACTTTCTTTGATGATAACTTCGTATAAGGCACTTTGGTGCTTGAACCTTGATATTTTCAACTTCAATGTATTACTGTCCGAAATGCTATAATTCCAACGTATTAATGTTATATTCTTAATTTTATTTTCTAATTGAATTCTTTAACTATATGTATCCCACTAACTGACCCCAATGCTGAGGACATCATTATTTTTAAGGAGGGGAGAATGTGACGTTCCACATATTTATACGGTCTATGCCACGTATTTATACGGGACACGTACAAATACACGCACGTCACCCCCCAAAGGTACGCCAACATGGGGTACGTCAACTCAATGGTAACCTAGGGGGTTACTTTAAAGAGGATTAAATTAGCTATGCTAATTTAACCATTAAAGTTAATAACCTATAACTTAGGACATTAAGGACTAAATAGGATTAGTTAGGCTAATTACTGTTTTGGGGAGGCGCCACCTGCCCCAATCGATTAGGGAGCATGGGGATTGCCAAATTAGGCTGTCAACCTGATCCCTATCCCTGTTTTGACTCCCTCAATTCGCCCAAAGAAGGAGCGGGAGGCGAGCCCATCATACCAGCGAGGCCCACCATACCAAGTCGAACCCTGAACCCTCAACTCTCAGGAGATGGAGCCGGCCCATGGTAACGAGTCCAGCCAGAACTCAGGTAGGTGGCGAGGATAGCCGTGAATTCTAGATAACGCCCCTATTGGGCCTTGGTTGTGTTCGTTTCTCTGTTCTCTTTGTGTTTCAATCATAGGAACTAACCCTTGGTTGTAACAGTAAGTTTTCTTTATATTCGATTTTGGTTCTTGCTCTGAAAGGATGGATTGTTAGTTCTTTGTCTAGTCTTACTCTGAAATGGGGGGAATTACGGGGGGTAGAGACCTCTGAGCCATGTATTGCAGTATGCTCCTAGATAGCGCCCTGTAGAGTCCCATTAGTTGCGGCCTGTGCACAAGAGCCCACCGGGTCCTAGATGCTATGGTCTGGCTTAGCACCAGACAAGGAATACAGTGGTGAAGTGGGGGTGGGGTCTTGCACGAACATACAAGGCTCCTGAGACTCCTACAGTGAGCTAGGCCTGATAGCCGGTCACGTTGAGGGCCGGGTATGGGTCTGACACTCCCTGGGTGTAGTGGTGTGACCCGTATGGGGCACCATGCACTTTGAGTAGATTTAGGGTGAGTAAGTCGGGTACGGATGCGGGGGTCGCTGATGCGGCACGTATTCTCTAGCTCACCCATGGAACCACTGTGATTCTGGAAGGGGACGCTTCCCCGACCTGCCTCATCGGACCAGCGCCATGAACACGAGTAGGTTCAAAGGGTGATACCTTGAGCCTGCGTCTCCGGAAGGCTATAGCGAAGCCATAGCGTGAATTGACCCATCTGCAAAGTGTGCACAGGAGGGGCGGATGGAGTGGACAACCTTAGCCGATGTTCTATGCCAGCCAACGCCATGCCAAGACTCGGTCTGCTGATCTCTTGAGGCCCAGCCGTCAGTCGATCCACACTGGAGCCTGAGCCGGGGTAGAACCTGGGGTTTGGGCGTTTTCTTAGGTTTAGATGCATATTCTATGCCGTTGGTATTTGGATGGATGCGCCGCCCTTCGTGGTGGTTATTTATATGTGTTTGTGCTGTGTGCTAACCCTTGTATTCATGCTTCCGCGACGTAGGGGTCCCATTGAAGGCGTGGGCCGAATGACCCCTTCGTGTCCTTCTTTCGGGCATCATTTCATAGATGGCCCGAAATAGACGGAGGGCCCTGCTCATGGTGAGATGGTTGCCATGGGAGGGGAAAGTCCCCGTATGTATACGGCCGAGGGTTCGTATATATTCCGGGAGCGTCACACCTGCAGATTTCTGCACCACAAAAGGTCCCTCCCAAATATTATCAAATTTACCTGCTGAGTCTTCTTTTGACTTATTCCACTTGAGGACAAGTTCTCCTTCTCTAAAAGTGCCTTGTATTCTATGTGCAGCTTTGAATGCAGCCAAATCTTTGGCCTTTTTCAGCAAATTAGTATTCTCAGCCTCCATCCTATATTCATCTAGGTGCAGCAAGGCATCCAATCTTTCCTGCAAAGCATGTTCAAAAGGTAAACATAGTTTTATAAGCTAACCTCAGGGAAGGCAACTCAAGTTCCACTGGTAAGACTGCCTCTATGCCATAAACCAAATTGAAGGGTGTATGATTTGTAGCTGTTTTGATAGTGACTCTATAAGCCCAAAGTGCATCCACTATTTTGACATGCCAATCTCTCTTGTTGATCTCAACTGTTTTCTGCAAGATATTTTTCAGCACTTTATTAGTGGCTTCAGCTTGTCCATTACCTTGGGGATAATATGAGGAGCTTTTGGTATGCTTGACTTTCACCCCTTATTCCTTAATCTACACCGTACGTAAAGTTCCTCGTTTGTGGGGTATGCAAGTACAAAATTTGCTATACTGTATAACAAGATTCGCAAAATACTATAAGATTTCAAGCGGAATACTATATGGTGTTGATTTCGTACATGCACAATACAATTATGAGGGCTCTCGCTGCCCTACGCCACCCCCCGTGTGAATATGCACCCAAACCAAAGGGGGTTTAAGGGGGATTTTAATTTAAATGTGTTGGACCCAATGGTTGTGTTAATTAATGTCAATGGTAATTATGTGTTGGTTGTTAATGTCAATGGTTGTTATGTGTTGGTTGTTATGTGTTGGGGGATTTAATTTTTATATGTTGGATGTTAATGGTTTGTGTTGCAAAAAATTTTTTTTGGCCCCGTCGGGGCCTTAGGGACGTCACCCCCTCCCCTCTCGGTGTGACAAAAATTTTAGAATTCAAACCAGAAAAAAACTAGAATTCATTTGAGGCTTTCATCACATGTACTGTAGCTTTTGAATTTCATCACAATAAAACAAATAAAACATAAGTAAAAGTTACCATAAAGATAGAGCAGATTGATCCCATTATTCTGAAAGTCATAAAGTTTGCAACACCCATACACAAACATTTTTCAACTGGAATTTAACAGCAGCCTTTGGCCTCCATGGATTCTTGTGGTGAGAAACCAAAGTGGGAAACTTTTGTGCTTGTTAGCACAAAGATCTAGAAGCCTTGGAATTTGCTTAATAACTGCCTCAAAATTTAAAAATGCATGGTAATTTTTTGCAAGCTTCATTCGGAATGAGCCATAAAACAATATCCAATAGCGCAATCCTGTATTAATCAGCTGGTAGGATGTGAAAGCCTACCAAACCCGGCCGAAAAATTGCTGTTTTAGCATAGATAACTTAACCAAACATATCCATATCATACACTATCAAAAAGATCTCGGAGAGAGCTTTCCAACGCAATAAAAATCATCTCAAACAGGCTCTGGATCAAAAGTTATGATAAGAAATGTGTTGCCGGCGGGGAAACTGCACTACATGCGCCCTTCAAGCCTTTCATGTGCCCGGGCTTTTGTTGTGAGCCATTGGTTCTTGACCATTATGCACCACACGCACAAAAAAAGGGCTTTTGTTGTGAGCCATTGGTTTTCAAGCCCTTCATGTGCCCATTATGCACCACACACACAAAAAGAGGGCTTTTGTTGTGAGCCATTGGTTGTTGACCATTATGCACCACACGCACAAAAAAGGGGCTTTTGTTGTGAGCCATTGGTTGTTGACCACTGAAAAAAAAAAGGCTAAAATCAATGGCTCAGAAATGGTGCACTCTAGATGTACGCATTAGTACATCCATTTGAATACATCACGAAATCATAGGAAAACCTTAGTGAAAAGCGTACAAAAACACAAAGAAAACCCCCTGTTATTATGCTACATATTCATTAACAAAAGGCGTGCCCCTATCAGAATGCAACTGAAAAGGAATACCAAACCTGGAACAAACATACTCATGTAAAAATCTGGCAGTTGTGGCAGCATTAGCCTGCCTCAAGGGTATAGCTTCTGCCCATTTAGTAAAATAATCTGTGGCCACAATGATATGCTGATGTTGACCTGCAGAAGAAGGATTAATGGGGCCAATATAATCTAACCCCCAAATTTGAAAGGATCCTGGAGATATGATGGGATTAAGGGCAGCTGGAAGTAAAATTCTTTTGCTAAAGATTTGGCATTGATGACAAGTCTTTATAATATCATAACAATCTTTAAAAACAGTAGGCCAACAGACCTGAGAATCTTTTTTGCTGTAGTATCACCAGCAAAATGCCCTCCACAAATACCTTTGTGCATTTCCCTGATGATCAGAGCAGACTCACTTTCATTCACACACCTCAACAAGACTCCATCTCGGTTGACTTTGCACAAAACATTGTCTATCATCTTGAATTGCCTGCATTTATCCTTGAGTCTCCTTTTTTGGTTTGAAGTGAAGCTTGAAGAGATGATTCCATGTTGTAAGAAGTCTCTAATGGGTTGTTGCCACCCACCATCAGCTTGATCTTCTGGAGTTACCTCTACATGAGCTACTGCAAGTGAAATGTCAGCAGTATCCAACTCATCTTCATGGTCAAAAAATATATAAGGCAAATAAAGGCTGGGACTTCGTACCAAATGTAATTCTTTTACAGAAATATCATAACTTTGCAACTTACAAGCCCATCTTTGGATTTTTGGCTTGCTGGTTGCCTTACCAAACAGTAGACCCATTGGATTTTGCTTCATGTAGACTTGGACTTGACTCTTCAGAAGCAAGTGCCCTTGCCTATTGATAAGAAACATGAGGGCAGCAGCACTTTTTTCTATTCTGGTATATCTCTCCTCTAGAGCAGACCATTGTTTACTTGCAAACACTATGGTATGCTTATCCTGCAAAATGGCTAACCCTATAGCTTTTTTAGTAACAGTAATATAAACTTCAAATGGCATATTCAAATCTGGTTTTCTCAAAAGTGTGGCTTCACATATGGATAGGATGAGAAACTCAAAAGCCTCTTGGCACTCTGAAGTCCATGCGATAGGTATATGCTTACTTTCAGATTTAGAGAACTTACCTACTCTGGGGCTCAAAATATGAGCAAAATTAGGAATATACATCCTGAGAAAACTTGTCATACCAACAAAACTTTTGACCTGTTTTAGATGCTTGGGAGGTGCTAATTTTTTGAGAGCTTCAATCTTGTCTTAAGCAACTTGAATGCCTTGGCTGGATACTTCATGCCCCAAGAGTTGTCCTTTTGATGCAAAAAAGATGCATTTCTTTGGATTTAGATTAACTCCTGAACTCCTGCACAAAGAACAAATTTTTGCAAGTAGCTCCACATGAGTAGATGGATGAGAGCCTAAGCAAAGGTCATCTAAATACACTCTGAACTCTTCAGCAGACATTGATTTGAAAATAACATCCATTGCCCTTTGAAAGGTAGCTGGAGCATTCATCAAACAAAAAGGCATTCTTTTCATAGCATAAGTACCCCAGGGAGTGATAAAATACGTTTTTGGCTGGTCTTCTTCTCTGATGCTGATCTGGTTGAATCCTGAGAATCCATCCAAAAATGAATACACTTCCTTACCTGCTACAACATTTAGGATCTCTTCTAGAAAAGGCAAAGGGTAACAATCCTTAATGGTGGCTTTGTTGAGATCTCGATAATCAATGCAAATTCTTAAAGCACCACTTTTCTTCTCCACAGGAACAATGCAAGATACCCATTCTGGATTAATGATTTCAATAATCACACCTGCATCTAACATCGCATTCAATTCATCTTTTATTAACCCCATAAGTGAAGCATTAATTCTCCTTAATTTTTGAAAGACAGGTTTACAACCTTCCTTGATTTTAATTTCAAATTGGCATACCTCAGTTTTGATACCTGATAGCTCTGAATAGTCCCAAGCAAATACATCTTTTCTTTCTTCAAAAAACATTTTGATATTCAATCAGATCTCCAACAAACAGAGTTCTAGGTGTACCATTTTTTGTGATCACAATCTCTTCAGTATCCTTTTTTTCTGATGCATCAATGGTCAAAATAGGACAGAGTGCTTTTACTTCATTGTCATCAAGGTCATCTTCAGGAATAGCTCCCTCAGTCAAATGTGACATGAGAGTTTCCCTACACAAGACATCAGCCTCAAAATTTTGTTCTCTTGGGATATGAGTGATCCTCCATGAAGCAAAGCTTGAGAGCACCCCCATTGCCTGATTCTTCAAAAGCTCCATATCTGCATTTTTTGTTTGGTAATCTCCTGAAACTTGTCTGCAAATTAATTGTGAATCACCGTAAATATGGATATTGGCAATATCCGTAGCTTTGGCTTCTTGAAGACCTGCAATCAAAGCTTTATATTCTGCCACATTAGAAGTGACTTGAGGAAAAATTCTTCCTACTTTAGCTAAGAGTTTGTGAGAAGAATCTTTCAAAATAGCAGCAGATGATGCAACATTTAGTTTTTTAGAGATACCTCCATCAAACCATAAGAAACCTGTTGGTCCTTGATTGCTGGAAAGTGCACACTCCAAAAGGGGAACCATTTCATATTTTCTTGGTCTTGTGTTTTTTACCTGTAAGATCCCAAAGGCTCCTCAATTAGCATTTCTTTAATAAAGTTTACCTCTTCTTTGGAGTCATAGGAGCCTTCTTGGTTGTAAATAGTAGCAGTTTGGGAGCCATTGGAGATGGTACATCTCCCTTGAGACCAGACTGGCCTAGCATCCACAGTAGCTAGCCATCTCCTCCCTAAAAGTAGGTCATAGATATCAGATTCATCTCCTATATCTTCAAAAGCCACCACAATAAAGTTAGCAGCTACAGTTATGCCTTCTGTATTAACAGGCACTTTAGTCACCACACCAATAGGAGTAATTTTAGCATTATAAAAAGATCTTAGTAATATAGAAGCCTCGAAACCACACTTCTTCATAATGTGATATGGCATGATGTTTAGGGGAGATCCCCCATCAAGTAATACATTGGAAAAGGTAAAACCTCCTAGAGCAGGTGAACATGTAAATGCTCCAGGATCTTCTTCATTCTGTGCTAAAATAAGATCAGTGGCATCAGTGAAGTTTATACAAGCATTTAATTGTTCACCACTAGTTTGCTGAAGCACCCTTTTTCTGTAGCTGGGTGCAATCTTTAGCAGTGTGAAAAGATCCACACTCACCTTAGAATTTTTGAGCAAAATATCCACTTCATCAAGGTCTTGGTCTTTCTTACCAAATTTTTGCTGTGGAGATGGAGCTATCATTTGTATGGACTTCATTCATTCTTCTAGTTTGCACTGCCATAACTTCTTCAGTTTTGGGAGCTTCTGTAGCCTGGATAAACCTTATTGAAGTACTTGGTTCAGTAAATCTGACAGAGGGCTTAGGTTCTGACCTCTTTTCTTGTTCCTGCTTGGCAAAGTATTCTTTAACAGCACATCTAACATCAGTATGACCAACTTCTTTGCAGAAAGAACAAACAGGACATTCTTTTCCAAAGTGGCCTTTCCTATTGCATTTAGAACACACTTGCCAATAGCAAATTTCTGATGGATGAGTATTCCTATTGCAATGGATACATTCAGGGTAAGTTTTACCTGTTCTTGCAGTTTTGAGCTCAACTAGTTGTTTGGTCAATTCTGCTAAAGCCTCAGTAACCTTAGATAGGTCTGATTTAACCTCTGCAACTTGAGAACTAGCTTCCTCCTCCTTAGATTTCTTCTTTTCTTTCTGTATGGCATAAACTGGGATGGAAGGGTGATGATCATAATGTGCATCAGTAGCATCAGGGTAAAAAAGATCATGGCCATGGTGGGAGATATGGTGCTTATCAAGCAAGGTAGAGAGCATCTGAGTCAGATCAGTAGTTTTGGCAAAAACTTTGTATATGGAATCGAATCCCTTAGCAGCTTGGATCTTAAGCAATTTCCTTTGGATATCTGGTCTTCTTTCCAGACCATTGATGAAAGCAGTTACTAAGAAAAGTGTGGGAATTGTGACCTGTGCTCTTTGGCACCTGCTCATGAATGTGCTAAATCTTTCTTTGTACTGATTCACACTCTCCCTGCATGTATAGAGAAACTTTGCAATTCATTAACCAAATCTTTGGGAGCAGCCAACTTACCAAACCTGTCCAGGAATTTCTTGACGAGTTCATCCCATGAGGTGGTACCCATTAACTTCTCATAAAAGCACGAATTCATTAATTAGAGAAATTTGGAATTCTCGTTTAGCATGAAATAGGTTAGCGGGTTGCCATATAGTGCAAAAACTACTACCAATTGAGTAAAAGTTGGCGTTTTTTTGCACAAATTCTGCAAATGCTTCAGTCTTATTCGGAAATATAGTTTTTACTGCTAATGCAAAGGTTCACCGCGAGTATAACGTAGTAGGAGGGAGTGTCAAAACTTCTCGCAAGAAGCGCGAACGCGATGTTTCGCAGCTGAAAGGAGACGAAAGAATGTGCCTTTTATTAAAACCATATGAGAGCATTGTGTTAAAAGAAGGTACCGAGGAGCAAGGATATCACACAAAATTCAGTATTTAAAGCCATGTAATTGCTACAGAGGATCGCGGTCGCGATTATTTTTAGCATTTAACATATGGTAAAAGATATGGGTAAAGACAAAACCAAAGTTTTCGAAACAAAAGTTTTCATTGAAGGATACTTGATCAGGTATCACACCCATTTCATTGGCCATGCGATGGACATGCTCTCTACCCAATTCAATAGCTTGTGTTGTGTCCATCTCTGTATAACCTGTGACCTCTGGAATCTGAACACCCATGGCGTTTGCGATCTGCGCTGCCGCAGATGTGAATCGGGCTCCCATTCTTCATCCTTTAACTTTGCCCGCCTATAAGTTCGTTTTTGCAAGAGCTCAAGCCAGTAGCATTCTGAGGTGGATGATAGAGCTTCTGCTTCTTGCTGTGTACCTGATGCTCCTGTGACCCAAGAACCTCATCTTGGTCAATGACCATGTGCTGTTGGTCTGCTTCCATGTGCTTTGGGTCTGTTTCCATGTGTTCTACGCCCACGTATTCAAACTTATGTTAAGCTGTCAAAAAAAGGCATGTACCCATCAAGCTTCTCATTAAGTGCATGCAATTTTTGGAAAGTGGGCTCCAGGGCTTCTATACCTTTTTCCGTCTCTTCAAGCAAGCGCTTTGTTTCTTGCATTCTCTCTTCGTAGGACTTAGCATCGAGGTTTTCCAAAATGGAACCCAACTTTGATAGATCTGTGTTTTGGGTGATACTGATGTCGGGTTGAGCTGGATCAGGGTCAACATTCTCTGCTTTCGGCTCGTCCTCAAACCCATCGGCACTTGGATTGGCCATCTTATCAAGCGTTTCAAAGAACGCCCTCAGGAAACGGCACACTTTACCTGAACTTTCGAAAGCCACGCTCTTTTTGCCTTGCATAAGAGCAACACGAGAAGCCGTCCCAGCCGAAAAGAAATCCAGAACACAACCATCAGTCGGCACCAGCTGTTCAACAATATGGTAGGCATAGGAGGTTTTCAGCTGGCATTTCAATACAAGATCTCCTTCCATTGCCGCCCATTTGAATCTTGGTTTGCCTGTAAAAAGAGTCTGATATTTCTTTTTTATCTTCTCGTCGGCATCCTCATTACCTGTTAGCGGCATTGGAGGCAATGGTGTTGACTTAGGAGCCTTGCCGTGTGGATATAGGTGAAGCTCCAACTCGGTTGCCGCGGGTGCTACACGAACATCACTCCGTTAATGCACATATGACTAATAAAGTACTGATGTTCTTTCACCCTTCTTTTTGCTCTCCCATCCCATTTCTTCATAGGAACCTAAAGATAGGTAGCCACATGCTGAATTTGCTTCGGAACAACAAGCAATTGGGCAAATTCATCGAAAGCGCATGATAATGACCAAGTGATAAACTTTGGCATCCGTCATGGTAGCTATCCTTGTAAATAGATCTGTGTATTTCTTGCAATCCCATACCTTGTTTATCCCTCGGATGTCAATAAATATCGATTCGATTCTCGACACTTGGGAGGAAGTAGGGATGCCATCCTTTGTCACTTTGCTATGACAATATTTTTCTTTTCCTTTCTTTTTCTAGCCTCTTACGGCTTTAGAATATTCTGATTGGCTCCAAAAGGCTACGGTAGGTTACCTAGTGTATGATCCTTGTTATAGTTAGCCTTCACGCATTACGTATGTATGTCGATCCGATATATCGGTATTCTCTCGTTCGTGAAATCAGGGAAAAGCCCGAAGCAATTCCTCCCACTATCGAAATCCTTTTGCAAAGAATTTGAGGCATAAGACAAAATTTCGCGCCTCATAAAAGTGAGGGTTCTGATGTCAATTGCCCGTTGTCTGCAATCAAATCTCCCGCTATAACCTGACTGCACCTTTAAATAGGTCTTGCCTTCTATAATCTCATCGAGCAGCTGTGACAACTCTGCATTCGACATACCTCGTAGTAACCGGAGCCAGGTCTTGTTAAAGAAGTCTTTGAATGGCTTGTCTGGAAACTCACCATGATCGTCACTGAGTTTACGACTCACCCACAGACTAGCAACTTCCATTAACTTCTTGAAAACCTTCTCATCCATAAAAATGAATTGCTTTTCATCCTTAAGCTCCTGCACTTTCAAGGTGGTCGTTGCAATTTCATGGAAATCCTGCAGAAGCAATTTCAAGGTCATCAAGATCGCGGCCGCGAACTTGGCGAGTAGAAAACAAATAAATACCTTTCAAGCTGAAGTTTTGGCTGTCCCTATAGGTCCTTGTGGAGGGCAACCATAAGCCTTGTGCTGATGACGAAGTTGTTGCAGTTTTTCAATCAGTGGCTCTCTGTACACGGTGTTTGCAATTACTTCATTGCATTGAATACTCAACTCTATATATTCCTTTGTGCGTAAGATTTCCGTTCAGCACCCTCGATCTTCTTCTAGCATATACTTTGGCAAATTCGTTCTTTGCTTTCGAACTTCGCCGGCGATCGAACAAAGGAGTTGTGCAAAGACAAAATCTTGGGTTGCCGAAATAATATAAAATTTCTTGCCCTTCAAATCTTACGGATTGCTCCATGTCACCCTCCTCCGAAAAGATAGACAACCGTCGAGTCAAATCTACATAACGAGTGTCCAAAAGATAAAAAGAATTAGTTACCCGGTAATAGGGTCAAAGCGGAACGGCGTCGGCGGGGGTGAGGACCTCTGTCGGGTATGTCTTGAAGCTTTTAACCGTAGTTTGAACATGATCATTTGACCGCGTTCTCGTGTGTCAAGTTTGCTGGTGCAGTTCACAATCAAAAATAGAAATCTTTGTAAACCAATTAACCCCTAAGGGGTAGAACCTTTTGAACTGCTCAAGCTTCGAGTGGTTTGCTCGCCATCTTGCGTTCCTCTTGATTGAACTTCAACTCGACCGAATGGCGGTGCTTGGGGCCATGTCAATGCTAGTTTAGAGGAGGCATTCATAACGAGGGGGTTTGAGAACTGGCTGGGCTGCGGGCTATCCTCACGAGGTGTCGATTCTTAAGGCTAATTTTGAAAGGAGGGAATTTTTGGAATAAATCCACGGATGTATTGCTATCCGGGGCCTTCATAGCAATAGGAAGAGTAGGGTTAACAATACCGGAGGGGTTTATCGTGGATTGTGGTTCTTGAGCAATTTCTTTTGGTCTTGAGGTCTCTCCCAAAGTAGCAATAGGCTTCACACTCTTTTTCTTGGGCCACGACTCTTAGCCAATTGGTGTCCATCACGGAGGGCATCTTCTTCCCGAACCGCTTTCAAGGCATTTCTTCGGGAGGCTTCTTGTCGTAGACAAACCATTTCGCATGTCGAGAACCCGAGCAATATGTCTCTTTCCCTTTATACGACAAAGAGAGAGATTCATAGGATGGCAACAACCAGCCATACCCCTTAGCGACGGGGACGTTTTTCCCTCGTGGTGGCTTGTTCATTTTGTTTGCCGTCATCAAAGACGGGTCATAATTGCCCATTTCAAAATGTACTCGAAACCTGCAATGCTTGTGGGTCCTCAATGCTGCATATGATGGCATCTTGCACATTGTTCTTCGTGCCTTCCCACATTGCCACCACTATGCCAACTTGTTCAACGTCCTCAGCTTTTTCAGTCCGTAGAAACAGCCACAGGTCCTTTCTGCGATCACCCTTAATGTGCGGTATAGCCTGTGCAATCTCGATACACCATTTCCTTTCATTGGAAGGGGTTATAATACGGACTGGCTCGACATCTGGTCCTCGGAAGAGAGCAAGTGCTGTAAACAAAAGCCTGTAGTGAGTGCCTGGTAGGCTGCATAATGTGGTGCAATAAAGAGGTTTAAACTACTGTAGAGAAATGCGACCGCGATCCTGCCAAGCAGCTAAAATAGAACTCCACACAATCGCGGCCGCGACTTTGTGTAGGACTTAAGCACGGCAAGAAAACATCACTGTCGCGAAACTAATGACCTACTACACTAGTAATCGATGAACATCGCAAATAAAGAAAATCTATGCTCAGCCGGACAGCGTCGCGATCTTGATGAGCAGCTACACTTATGAAGACCGCTATCTTGAAATTATAAAACCAATCAAGCAAGACCGCGGCCGCGATCTTGATGAGCAGCTACACTTATGAAGAACGCTATCTAGAAATTATAAAACCTATCAAGCAAGACCGCGACCGCGATCTTGCTGAGCATCTATACTTATGAAAACAATAGAAGTTCTAGTAGGCAAGATCGCGGCCGCGATCTTGCTGAGCTGAAATGTTAGAAAATACCTTCTCTGACGGAGTCCTTAGGTGCCATGGGATCGCGTGGTTCAGTACGAAATATGGGTTTTTTTGGAGTGGGTCGGGGGCGCTCGGAGGTCGAAGCTTAGGCTGAATGAAATCGCGGAGTAGAAATTAGTTTTTGAATGTTTTGAGTTTCAATTTATAGAACGCGGCCGCGGAAATTAAATGCCCGCCCCTCATGATGGCGCGTGAAAAAACGTGCCAGCCATAATGGCGTCGTAGTCTGCGCCGGCAGTAATAATTACCGGCCGGCCGCCCGTATTTATTCCCTCGGCATTAATGCGGTTAGTCGCGAATATACCCGTCCGGAAAGGCCAGTAACCCGTACGAAAGGTCTTTATCCACTTAGACGTCCGCGTTCAATTTCGGGTCATAATTTCGGACCTGACACTTTATCCAGCCATAAATGCCTCCAAAATATCCGGTTTACGGACGGACAGCGACTGCAAAATTTGAATTCGAGAACAAACCAATTCGAGAAAGCGGGAAAAGCCAATTCAAATTTCATTGTTTTGCAAGATCTTCGAGGCGCTGGAGCCCTAAAATTTGGGCCAAGTTTGGGCAAGGATTTGCTCGCGAATTCCACATCCATTGAAGGCGCCGACGCGGGCGATAATCCGCTTGCAATCCGCCACTACACACTCGAATTCTGCGCATCGCATCAATTCGGGGTTTCTCCCGAGGTAAAAGGCCTATTCGATGCATATCCCTCATCGGAAGTGGTGCTGCGTGACTCGGCAATGCAATCAATTTCAATTATAACGCAACCTCAGAAGTCTCGCACTAACATTCACTATGTATTGCATGGATTGATAAGATACCTCCTGATACTTTGTTGCAACTATGTAAAAATAGATGTTCTAAGCAAAACTGTGCACTCTGGTGTGTTTATTATACAATGTAAACGTGTTTCAAGTATATACTTTCTTTCTCTATGTGGATGAAACTAAACACTGTTTTTATGACACTAAACACCGTATTCTGTGAGGTAGGAGTAATGCCTTATTCTGTAAGTCAATCGTTTAACTTTGGTGCTCCACGAGATCGCGGTCGCGATACCTTCAACCATCTACACTTGCTATTGACCAAAGAACTCCCAGATATCGATAACTTAGAGTTGAACCCACTAGCTAGCCTCGAAATTTGATTTGAACGAGTTCTTATTGAAACAGCTAGTGTGAATGCTTGCAACTAGCGCGACCGCGTTCTTACCCATGCTCGATAAGATCGCGGTGGCGAATGTCGTGACCATTTCTTATTTTTCAGTTCATATTTTTTGTAGTGGTTTATGATCACAGTGCTTTCTGCTCACTAGGATCGCGGCCGCGCTATTCACGACCTCTTGTTTGGAGGATGGCTGATGTAATTCATTTGTATCTGGCCGGGAAGAAGGTGGCGAAAGGAAGAGTCCACAATTTAGAAAAGCCATCACAATTCGACCGTCGGGAGGGTATGGTTTGTCATTTCAATTGTGAATGTTCGGATGGACAATTCGCTACCAATTCCGAATTGGAAATAGAAAAAAAATGGGTGAAGCCGTGGGGACTTTTGTGTTGTGGTACAAGAAGGACATTGTTGCTCCACTAGATAGACATGAGGAAGCTTGCACCCCACCAGTCGGATAAAAAGGATACACCGCGGGGCCGAGGAGGGAATGAGGGGTTAGCCACTAATGAGACGAATCATGTGCAAGGGCTTTCTAGAGATGAGTTAGTTGAGAAGGCGCGTGCACACTCATGCATGAATGCTTGCTACATGGCTTATGCCTATGGTGTTATCGTTTTGCCGATCCAAACCATCTTTGGTCCGACGTGAAGTTAGGGGAAGGCTCGATAGCCGCTACTATCATGAACATTTTTCCAATGCCCGAAAAGATCTCTATCTTGTTTGCCGGGCACTGTGCGAAATGCCCCAACCGCATGACCTTGTGAGATGGCCCATAGCCCTCGTGCTCGTTGATAACATTCCAGGTTTCTACTCTTGTGGTTTCGCGGTGAAGGAGAAGGATGTGGAGAATGAACCTTACTCCATTAGACCCGAAATTGGCATCACCAAAAAGAGACCTTCTGACATGGTCAATCGGAGACCCGAAACCGCCCGGCCACGGACTAAATGTGAAAGAAAAACTAGTCTTTGAGGCTATTCTAGACTTCAGTCATCAACGTCTTTGCATGAAACGATCTTTGTGCAAATTTTACATCCCAGAGATAGCTTGCATGAGAACCTTTTCTTTGGAACATGAAGTCCTCGAGCGCACAACTTTTTGCATATAACATGCTAGATCTTTGCTCGAAAAATGGTGTAGTCCGCAAAACCGATGTTGAATAACAAACGGTGTGCGTGAAAGCATGGCATAAAGCCTATGGCATTCCCATTTCCACTTTTACAAGTGGAAGAAGCTCTTCAATGACGGCCACCCGCATTGCCGAAAGCACGGAAATACTTGGTCTAAGAAGCCAAGGTCTCATACTTTGGTGGCAATGCTTTATATCCATGTTCATAGATGAAAACGCAGAGACGATGCCACACCGCCGAAAATTACGAAGCGAGGGTAACAGAACAAAATGTTAAGAGGCTACCTTAGGTCTTGACTAAGAAGGATATACACCAAGAAGTAGATATTTCCGTTCTACGATGATGACAGCAAGCATATTTCTCCTTAGGTCATTTACATGCGCTTGGAAAGAGAATCATTCGGAGGTAGCAATAGCTAAGAGGATAGCATTTTCCAAGTGTAACACCTGTATTGTCATAAAGGAAAAGCTTGCTAAGACCGAGAGATCCAAACGAAAGAAGGGGTACTTGCAATAGAGAGAAAATCACATATGACGCCCAGATTTCATGCGGGAGCCTTTATCGGTCCTCGAGAGCTTTGTCGCATAGATCTCCCCGAAAGCGCTTTTAACCATTATACATGATAAGATGGATCAGAATAAGACCATGGTCCCTCGCCTAGAGAAGCTAGCAAAGTCTCGTATGGAGGGGTGAACGACCGAAGGTCGGTGTTACAGTGCTCTCATGCACGGGCCATGGTATAGGTGCCTTGGGCCACTTCTCCGGGACCTCCGGCCCGATGATTCTAATTTTCATGTGGGATCCTTGAATCATACCTTGAAGACACCGGAGAATAAATCGAGGATAATTGGGGCCATTTGAGAGATCTTGACGTCCCGAAAAGCAAATAAGGGTCAAAAGAATTTTAAACACAGATAACCTTAGGACAAAAATGATGAATGGCGGTAGAAATGATTTTATGCCTCCTATCAAAGGCCCCATGGTAGCAAACAAGTTGCCTAGGAGGCTTTACTTGCAGCTAGATAATTGCTCGGTCGAAATAAGAATAGATATCTTTTCTCTTACTTGTCATACTTGGTTTGGTTAGGTGTATTTGATCAAGTGCATTTGGGATTCATGATGGTTGGACACACCCACGATGACATAGATGCCCTATTTGGAAACTACTCTACTCTAATGAGAAGATCGGATGCATTGACTATTCCAGAGCTTATGCAACTCTTCAGCGGTGTAGTTCAAAGGCTCCTTCACCTTACCTTGTGACGAGGTTCTGATTGGAAGGAATTAGTTGAAAGGATTTATCCCCGATAAGAAGGACCGTTTATGTGGTCACTTGAACCTCTACTCTTCAAGTTTTGCATGAAGGATGGATGGCCACTAATGTTCTACAAGATGAGGCCGGGGCATAGGGAGTGGCTCCCTGAAAAGGGAACCGTAATGTGGAAGGAGGATGCCCAAGGTTTACCTATGATTCGAGAGGGGTCACCTAAGGTCCCGCACCATATGGGAGCTTGAAAGATATAGGTGCATTAAGAGCTTCTATTGCCAAGTACATGATGCCTTTGGGCAGCTATTTCTAGAGTTGGCGATAAGTCATGGTCCAACACATATATGAATGAAGTTATTGACTACTGGTCCACCTTCTTTGAAAGTGCTAGGTGACGTGCAGCCCGGTAGAGTCGCTCATTCAGATTTCTGGCCCAAAGACCGGGCAAAGTGCATTGGAAGAACCGAAAGAGTGTTTGTGGATGAGCACATTGAAGCATCTCATTACGTAGGGCCTTTCTCGGGTAGACCCAAGAACCCGGTTGAAATATTCGACCCCTACCAAGATGTCAAGAAGGGAATGCTCTTGCTAATCGGACCACATGATAACGCCCCGACATGGATGGCTTTTGCGAAACAGGGACCCGATGAGGACCCTAATCTCCCACATTATGAAGAGGTGTTTGTCTCTTGGTTTGAACCTGTTGCGAAAGGGAACCTCATATGCAATGCAAAGATAGGGATTGTTGGAGCAAGAATTGGAGACCCAATCCTAATGACCCGCCACGCTACCAACCTTTGAAAACAATAGACTATGGTTGGGCCGTGAGACCCAGGCCATTGTCGCTGGTGATCCCCAAGTGTTCGGGCTCGGTTGCAAGAATTAGTGGCTAAAGAAGCTAAGGGCGATGATGAGAACTCTTGAGGTATGCAATGCTCTTTTACATAATTACTATATCATTCATAACATGAAAGTTACAATAGACTAGTTATTATTTGTTACGCTCTGCGTTTTCCATCTCAACACAAGAGCTCTTACACTATACAATGCTAAACAATTGATTCATTCACCTTCGGGATCTGTAGTAGTGATCCCCGATATCTCATAGCTCATTAAACCGGGAAGCCAAATCCGGATGGATCATTACACTAATTGACGCATGAGAACCTAATCTCACCCCCAAAGCTTTTCTTCGCGGTAGGGATCAAGAAGAAGATGCCTGTCTAGGCAACCAACAAGATCAGAGTGGCTCATTAAACACTTGATCGCCTCGATGTGGTGAATTGAGGAAGGCAAATAATCCATGTGAGAGGAATGAACTTTAGCCCCGGGTGAGATGCTTTTATAGTGAGGTAGAATTATTGAGGTGAATTATTGGGGTAGACTTGAGCCATTATTGCTCGTGTATAAGACCGTTGTATAAATACAAGTATAATACATCTTTCGTATGGATATATGTATGCGTACTAATATGCGTATGTTTCAAAACATGTTTGCTTGATCTAATTTAGCTATGATTGAATTCAATGACGGCTTTGCGTAATAAGTGGAGGTGGGATAGCACATCGTTACAATATACTCGCTTAAGGTAATGTGATATTACATCCTTAATCGTAATGCTATTACATCCTTACTTAATTATTAGGTACCCATGTCATTATTACATTATTAGCGGTGCAAGATTCACTTTCGTCATCAACATCAAAGCTCGTGATGCCATTCAGCTCATAGATCTCCCCGATCGGGAAGCCGATAAATATGGACTTTAACGCTGAGTGAGCTTCACCGCAAGCACTAGCAGGTCCATCAGCTTTAGATAAGAGCCATGGATCAAGCTTAACGCTATTTCTAGCGCGTCGCCCGGATCGTTGTAGCTCAAGTAACACTTGAAAGAGCGGATGTGCTCTGGACGAGGCATCGAGGAAGCCATGGAAGATGAATGGCCTCTACCCCCTCGTGAAGCCGTTTTTATAGTGAAGTAAAATTATTGAAGTGAATTATTGGTGTACGATGTAGGGCCATTATTGAGCTTATACGAGTGTCATGTACACGTACAAGTATAACACAAAATTTGTATGTATATGTGTATGTTAATTACCTCATATTTGTTGGGGTCGAGTACTAGGTGAAAGTATTCGTGCTTGAGCAAATAAGGTGTGCTCAAAATTCTCAAAATTGCGTTATTTTATCCAATTAATGAAATCATGCTTATAAGTTAACCAAGCACCAGCTTCACTCTCATCTTTGAAACATTTTTCAAATTCTGAAAGCTTGCATCCTTTCTTGAAACCATAATCCCTGTAGTAATCTTCAAATATTCTCAAAAAGTTGTTAGCACTCATGCTAGAATCAAAGGTAGGCAAAGGAACAGGGACATTCAACTCAAATTGGTATGGCATGTTTTGAAGTAAGCTAGCTGAGAAACTTGAAGGCAGTGGCCTTTCTCTGCAATGATCTGGGACATCAACATCTTCCAATTGTTCTTGTTCTGCTGGAAATTTTTGTTTTGGAGCCATGAGTTCTGAGATCCAGGAATATCTCGGTAGGACCTCCAAAATGTTGACCCTAAACCTGGCTTAAAGGTCAACCACAAGAAACCAATTCGAGTTTTCACTCAAATTGGGGTTAGGACCTCCAGATCACTTAAGGTGATCAGTCTATGCAAGGAAATTCCAGAGATAAGTTCAAAAAGTTTGAGTTCTATACCTTTCCCATTTCCAGAAAATGACACCTTTGCCAAAACAATTGTGGTGTTGAGATGCAGATCGATTTTTTAAGTCAGACGCTGTAGACTTGGTCAAAAAAGTTGTGGTTAACCAACAGCAAAGCCTCTGACCAAGTCAGAGATTTTATCTGTGAGTTATTCGAGCTCAAAGTGAGGTCAAATTTTGGTCAATAGAGGTCAAATGTAGAAACCAGTGATCAGAAATTGAGATTTGGAGTTGCCAATCATCTTTTCGAGAATTTCCAAAGCAGATAGGTTGCAATGGTGCTAAGGAAGGGAGGCAAGTAGTCAAACTTTCATTTGGATGTGTAGAAGTATTTTTGTGACTAGATTTGGCAAAATACAGTCAAAACTGTTCAAACCCGAGAGCAATTTTTTTGAATTTGAGCTATACTTGGTATTTTTGAATGATTCCAACTCCTTTGGTTCTCACAGCACCCAAGAATAGGTGGAAGATAGGCCAAAGGTGCTAGAAACACCCAGGGATTTTTCTGTAGAATTTTTTGTGGCAATAATTGCTAAGGAAAATATCAGAGATGAATTCAACAACTTGACAGTCAATTTGGATTGATATGAAGGTAAATATATCAAGATAACAACAGATAAGGATGCTTCATAGTCTCAAGTACAAGAAAATAATCATCAAAAGTCATAAAGTAATTTCTGAAAGTAATGTCAACTAAATCTTGCAGATCCAGTTGAGGAGAGCTCAAGAACTTCAAGGATCGTCCAGATCTTGCTCAGCAATGATCAATGTATGATCTGAATACTTCTGGGCCTTCGAAAATGTCGAGATTGTGTTCCCCCTGTTTATAGTTTCAAATTTCGGTTCCAGTAGTTTTAGGTAATAAATTTAGGCTTGATCTGTTGCTTAAGTTCCGGAATCTAAAAATAGGGTGGTCTCAGAGAGAATGGAGCGCGGGAAAGCATGATTCGAGCCGGAGTTTTAGTTCTAGGGTTCTTCGGCCGTATTTTCGCCCAATCTTCGCGATACGGTTTCGTATTTTTTTCGAGAATATGCCATGTATATGCTGTATTTGACCATTTTAAAGGTATTTTCTCAAGGCATACTTAAAGGAAATAAAAAATCCTTCAACCATAGGGGGAATTTCCCACACATGCAAGGAATAGGGAATCTTTTGGGCATCTTTTGGCTAGGTTTAGAATATACCACTAGGAATATGATGAGGCAAAAGAAATAAAGGGGGGGCAAGGAAATGATAAAGAAAAGGGAAGAATATTTTTTTTTTTGAAACAAAGGCCTGAATAGGTGTTTTGAGTAGACAAAGTGATGGCAAAAGGGTTTGAGTAGGGTGGCAAGGCAAGCAGGGTAGAGGAATAAACTGGGGGTATGAAAACGATATTGAGCCACACGTGCAAAAATGAGGGTAGTGGAGTGAGGCAAAAGGAAAAATTAGAAACCATACAACAAGGGGTCTTCCAAACTCTAAACTTCCAATCTTCAAACTATGTCTTCCAAACTTCATAACCCAGATTCTTCTAGAGCATATTCTGTAACTAAGCATTTGATTCCAAATAGAGTACCTCTTGTGAACTTTTGGCTTGAGTACTTGTTGATCTAGAAAGTTAGCATCTTTTGACCTCCATACCAATGTTGACCACCAAGCTCTTCTAATCTTTTGACCTAGTCTTCAGAAGTAACTTAACCTGACTTAAAGGCATAGAACATAACTAGCATGTTGCCCTTTTGGGGGCAACAAAACCCGACAAGGGGTAGACAAACTCTTGCTTTTGGGTAGAGTAGCTTTCATCTACAGGAATATATATCGATGAAGGTTAGGATTTTAGTTGTTGAATCGGAGTTTTTTAGTTGGCATAATAAGTTGGCAGACGGATTTTGAAGAGGCATAGATGGAGCTGTGAAAGGCATTTTGGCTGGCTCTTGCTCCGGAATTCATTCAGCCATTTTACATTTTACCTGATCTTTCACAGACCAAGGCAAAAGCAACCAGAATTTTTTTTAGTCTTTTGTTCGCCTTAGTTCCCATAGGCTACCTCCATCACGATCTTCCTATCCTATGTCCTCACGACCTCAGGGTTTTTGGTTCAACGGCCATGCCATGCTTCCATTCCTTTTGTAAACGGCATCAAGCTTGCTGGGATCATCTGATTATTGGACCCAGTGGAGGGCATCATATAATGAAGGCTGGCTTTGTATAACAGCCTCCTTGACAGGCAGAAAGTTTTAGTTTTGATAGCAATATGCTAGGCTCTGCTCGCCATAGCTTGATCATGCATGTGTTTCCTTGGTTGAATCATGCCTGAGTTCTTAATTTGTTAACAAACAAGTGGGTCAGTTGTATTTTGAAGAGCCATAGTTTTGCTGGGCTGCCGAAACTTGTCATGACAGGAGCAGCCATATTTTGAGGCATCTTTTTCCCTGTCTGAGGATGAAGGGATGAGTTGCAATGCCATTTGATAGGTTTCAACTTCCAGCAATTCCAATATGCAGGTATGGCGGAGCTTTGTCAGAAATTAAGGTAGTCAAGGTACTTTGTTGTGACTTTTGAAGGCAAAATGGTGTAAATGTTGTACTTAACATTTTTGTTCTTGACGCAGGTTGCGAACATATTATGTAAGAACTTGTGATATAAAAGTTTGATGTATTCTTTAATATTACGTTTGCAAGACGTGTCGGATTTGGAACAATTGCTTCTAAAATATCAACAATTTTGGGCAGCATCTCGGACTCTCAGACGGTATTTTCTCCTTTCCATATCTTTCATGACTAAAGTAGTTTATACTGAGATTCAGGCACTATATCTTCTAGTATGCTCTGCTGCAGATCGTTGATGAGTTTATGTCTGCGTTTATGGAAGCCATTTTCACTGAAGATTTTGTGGCACGGCAACATGGCATTGTTCCATACATGTCTCTCTTAGTCGGGTGCTTTGTAGGGGATAAGTTTTAGTGGACTAGCATAGTTCGCTTTATTATGCATCGTGATTATGATAAAAGATGGAGTATACAGCTCGTGATCACTTTGGGCAGAATGTACAGAGAACAGTGGGATCAAATATATACAGTATCCATTTCGCCATTAAGTAGGAATATCAGAGCTATGCTTAGTTTGTGATATGTGGAAGTTGAGACATTTTTATAGGCTTGTGTCATTCACAGCTACAATTGGAAAACACACCTGTGGTAAGCTTCTTTTTCATTCATGGTACTATGTTGAACACCTGTGGCCCATTGAGACACTGTTACAATTAATGTAATCTATTTGCAGGTGATTGGAACATCAACAAAATTAGATGCACACATATCCATCAATCCATTATGAGCTGGCAAACATAATGGTAGTGCAACTGAATCTAGCACATCAGAAGGAGCTACACAAGAATGGTTCTCCACGTATGTGATGCTCACCAGTATAGCAAGTCATTTAGTGCTCATGTGTTTTTCTCACTGATCCAGGTACAGAAATGCCTTGATGCTATAAAAGGACATCAATGACTTAGTGCACTGCTGTAATGTGAATGGGTAAGGGATTGCTTCCTTATAATGGTGTTCCTGACAGAGTATACAGTATAGAGATTAAGGGGTTAGTTTCTTTAGTTCATGTGAAAGTCCTTAGACTCTTTTACTAGAGTTTGGCATTATAGATTATCGGACTCTCATGTTACATAAGTCTGTAACCATCCAAATAAATTGTGGCAAGAAATTGCTTTTGAACTGAGGCATTTGGAGCTACTGGTAGTAATGTATTTAAAACTGATTGAAGCACAATGATGATTTTGCCATGCATTTTTTCAGAAACTTTTAACGCATTGTCTGGCCCTTTACGATTTCCATGACAGCGATTAATGCAACTGAATTTTTGAATTTTCGCTATATATTCCAGGCTGTATGCATGTGTTTTGGAATCCATTTCCTATAATTCTTTCCTAGGAACTAAGCAGACCATTGGTTATAGATGGAATGCATGGCCTATAGTGGAATGTTTCTGTAGCTACTTATTCTTATAACTCTTTATTGACACCGCAGAAACAGAACATAATATAAGAGGTTGCTTTTGTTGCTCATGGAGTTTCATTCACAGACATGCCATGGCTCCTACTACGAGGCAAAGAAAAGAAAAGAAAAGAAAACGTTTGCAAATTAGGCCGAGGCTAATAAGTGTAGAATACCATGTTGTGCTTGGTTGGCCTTTGAGACTATTGATAGAAGGGACGTATTTTCATGGAATCTTATAGTTTCTGTATATATAGTACAGGGGCAGCTAGAATATGCTAGGGAATTGTTTGATAAGAATGAGGAATAAGTTGTTATTATGTGGACTTCTATGATTGCAGTTTATGCTGAAGAGAATTCTTCTAAGAATACCTCAATGCTTTGAACTGATGCACAAGAGGAAAAAACAGAGCCGAATAAGGTTACCTTTATTGCAGTATTGGATGCATGTTGTGGTCTTAAAATTTTCCTGGTAAGGGAAAGTATATTCATGCGCATATCACATGTACAAATGATAGAATTGTGCTGTTGTAGGAGTTTCACTTGTGACTATGTATTCTAAATGTGGAGAAGCATTCTTTGTTTATTAGGATTCAAGAACATGATATTGCTGCTTCGACTTCTATGATCACAGCATATTTCATTTTTCAAGCGAGAATTGCATCCGGCAAGCCATTGAGGGATTTTGCCATCGAAAATGGTGTAGCATGAATGAGATCAAGGTTTTTTGGAGTTTATTGTGCAGCTAGTTGCTTGACTTCTGATTGTAGACAAAGAATGTGTTTTTCTTTCATTTCTGCCACGCGGTGGTTTCAATTGAGAGCGCATTTCAATTTAGTTCTCTCATGGTGATTGTATTGTTCTATGGTATTTCTGTGTATTTCTGTTGTGTTTGGATAGGCTGGAACAAGCGTTTTGTCTTGGATCCATTTCCTTTCTTCCTATCAGGAGAATAATTATTAGGATGTTTGCCACATGCAACGCTGCTCGAAAATATGATATTATTCACTACAGGTGCAAAACGGAGAGAGTGCTCATGTTGTACAAGAATTATTGGGCAGTACTCCATCTTATTCATCTACAGTGGTAATTCCAACAAATTTATTAGAACAATCTCAACCTATGCCAGCAAGACCAAAGTTGTTTTCCTCTTGTCCTGCCTTAAGATTGAATGGTAACATTGAGGGTTATAACCATCTTCACAACCAAGAGAGCTCAAGTCACTTTGCCCAAGCTTCTAATTTGGAGAAGATTCAAGCACAATAGACAAACAAGTCACAGTCCCTGTCTGGATCAGATTAGTCGTGAAAAACTTTATATGGTGATGTGCTATCTCCCTGTTTGTACTCTGCTGTAGAATTAGAACAGCAAATGTATTTTGCCATATTTGACACGTACAATAGGAATTTAATAGAAATTTGAAAGATGTGTACCTAGACTTAATTTTAAAGCTTTGTCTAAGCTTTCCAATGGATACTCTTGCTGGAGAAATAGATCTTGCATTTGCAAGTTATGCCCAAATATCTGCTAGTGGACAGGGGCAGACTTCACTCAAGCATTAGGACACTTTTCCTTAGTGCACTTTTCGTGGTATATTCCTGAACTTATATTCTCAATCTTTACAACAAAAGATGTGGACCCTATCTAAACATATATAATCTAAACATATATAAAGCAGTTTCATTTTTTCCGTCCGCCAAAAAAAAATCCTTAATTTCTCCCCGTCGTCAATCAACTGTGCTTGAATTTTGTTTTGAAATCCGCCGCCATGAAATTTCTCGTTGTCTCCCTGCCAGTGTTTCTGGCTCAGGGGACCTTCTTGTTGTAGCATGGAAGCTTTTTCAGATCCGGCCGCGGCAGCAGACCAGGACGAGTTTCTCCTTCGTGCTGGTTTAAGATTGGCATTATTAGGCAGATCCACTGAACTCCAACGCCAAATCTCTGCCGGCATAGATCTGCTAAGCTTCCTATTTCCTTAACGCCCTGGTTCTCTGGTTTACAGGCTGAGATCTAATCTCAGCCGTCCATTAAAGTGCTGTTACCAGCTAGTAACAGCTCATTGGCCCACAACTTCTACCCCCTTAAACCCCCTTTGGTTTGGGTGCATATTCACACGGGGGTTGACTCCGGGCAACGAGAGCTGTTAGATAGGCATATTCACCCCTTATTCCTTAATCTACACCGTACGTAAAGTTCCTCGTTTGTGGGGTATTCAAGTACAAAATTTGCTATACTGTATAACAAGATTCGCAAAATACTATAAGATTTCAAGCGGAATACTATATGGTGTTGATTTAAACGCGTGCAAAATACAATTATGAGGGCTCTCGGCTGCCCTACGTCACCCCCTTCGTGTGAATATGCACCCAAACCAAAGGGGGTTTAAGGGGATTTTTATTTTGAATGTGTTGGACCCAATGGTTGTGTTAATTAATGTCAATGGTAGTTATGTGTTGGTTGTTGATGTCAATGGTTGTTATGTGTTGGTCGTTATATGTTGGGGATTTAATTTTTATATGTTGGATGTTAATGGTTTGTGTTGCAAAAAAAAAAAAATTTGGCCCCTTCTTGGGGCCTTAGGAACGCCACCCCTCCCTCCCGTGTGACAAAAAAAATTTAGAATTCAAACCGAGAAAAAACTAGAATTCATTTGAGGCTTTCATCACATGTATCTTGTAGCTTTTGAATTGCATCACAATAAAACAAATAGAACATAAGTAAAAGTTACCATAAAGATAGAGCAGATTGATCCCATTATTCTCGAAAGTCATAAAGTTTGCAACACCCATACACAAACATTTTTCAACCGGAATTTAACAAAGCAGTTTGGCCTCCATGGATTCTTGTGGTGAGAAACCAAAGTGGGGAACTTTTACGCTTGTTAGCAAAAGGATCTAGAAGCCTTGGAATTTGCTTAATAACTGCCTCAAAATCTAAAAATGCATGGTAATTGTTTGCAATCTTCATTCTGAATGAGCCATAAAACAATATCCAATAGCGCAATCTCAGATAATCACCGGTAGGATGTGAAAACCTACCAGACCCGGCCGAAAAATTGCTGTTTTAGCATAGATAGCTTAACCAAACATATCCATATCATACACTATCAAAAAGATCTCGGAGAGAGCTTTCCAACGCAAATAAAAATCATCATCAAACGAGCTCGGATCAAAAGTTATGATAAGAAATGTGTTGCCGGCGGGAAACCGCACTACATGCGCCTTCAAGCCCTTCATGTGCCCATTATGCACCACACACACAAAAAGAGGGCTTTTCTTGTGAGCCATTGGTTGTTGACCATTATGCACCACACGCACAAAAAGGGCTTTTGTTGTCGACCATTGGTTGTTGACCATTATGCAAGGGGCTTTTGTTTTGAGCCATTGGTTGTTGACCATTGAAAAAAAAAAAAAAGCAAAATCAATGGCTCGAAATGGTGCACTCTAGATGTACGCATTAGTACATCCATTTGAATACATCACGAAATCATAGGAAAACCTTAGTGAAAAGCGTACAAAAACACAAAGAAAACCCCCTGTTATTATGCTACATATTGTTGCTAGCTGCTAACATGTATGTATGCTTCCACTATATAGGATTTTCCATAGAAGGCGTGGGATGAATGACACCTCCATGCCCTTCATGTGGACATTTGCCCATCACAAGTGGTCCGAGTCAGACGGAGGGCCTCTCCGTGGTGAGTGAGTTGCCATGGGTGGGGAATTTCTCGTATTTATATGATGGGAGCATCATATAGGCTCGGGGACAGGGTTGCCCTTAAGGGGCTATTTATAGCCAAATGGCTATATTTTGAATATTTTCGAAAATGAGATACTAAAGCTCAATAGGTTACTATTGAAAATAAATTATATTCTTTCGCCAAAGTTTTACCATTTCGTCCGTCGGCCTTTCTTAAATTAGCCATGCATTCTTAAGCTCAGATCTAGAGTTTCGCCTCCAGTTCCATGGATCTAAGTGTTTAGGATCATAGATTATCCCTTAACAACATTGTAGATCAAGTAATTGTTTGCTAGCTCTAGTGGACCATAGTAGAATACTCAAAAAATCAACAATTACTCAAATTTTGCTAAATATAATAGGCTTCCTTAATCCTCTAAGTAGTATGTGAATTGACATCTAATTTATTTATTCCACTTACTACATTAACGTTGGCAAGGTTCGCCAGAGTTTCTATGAAACAGTTCAAGTCGCAAAAAGTAATCGCCTACAAAATTAATATAGAAAGCTTATGATTCGCCTCACCTTCTAAATCACGCCTATGCAGATATGGCCTTAAGGGCAACCCTGCTCGGGGAGCGTCACAAGATAGCCAAACTATTCTCCTTGAGAGTCAATCTAACCTTAATGGCCAATATCACATGAAACAAAATGCGAAGTACTTTTCCAAGATGTCTTAAGTTAGCCTAATTATAAGCATATTCATCCTTCTTATTAGCCATGTCAAATAATAATTTCATTTTCATGACATCGATTTGTAAAAGAGACGTAGGGCAATTGCATCTATATTCACAGAGGAGAACACCAGCTCAACATTGGAATTATTAAGATACCTGGACATATGTGAAAAGCAAGTTAGAAAATTACGAAGCTATAGAGAAAATTATATTATTGTCTTGTGGAAAGCTTTTGCAAGGGTGTAAAAATATTTGTTGAAATATGGGCTTAAAAAATAATATGTACACGATATTTTTGTAGGGCCATTGCATGAAAAAGCTTGAAATATTTGAGATATGGCAATGATAAAGCAAAGTCTTTATTAGAAAATGATGTTATGTAACGGGCCCATCGAGTATTCGAACCTTGAATGTGCCCTCGTAGGCCCCCCGAGACACCGGCATAAATGGGTAGAAGCGACTACTCATAAACGTCTAGACGGTTTTGCCCAGTTGGCTAAGGGCATGTCGGTTAGGAACGTTATAGTTGGTATCAACAGGTCTTGAGTTCGAGTCTCCATTGGTGCCTATATGCATGGGTAATTTGCAAAGACTTGGTAATCATTGTGATATGGTATGACATAGACATGGTATAGCCTTGGATGCTCGAGGACGAGCATAGTTCTAGTGGGAGAGATCAGAACGGGCCCATGGTAGACCGCCGAGCATTCGAACCTTGAATGTGCCTCGTGGGTCGCTCCCGAGACACCGCATAAATGGGTAGAAGCGACTACTCATAAACGCCTAGACGGTTTTGCCCGATTGGTTAAGGGCATGTCGGTTAGGAACGTTACATGTTAACATGCATTTGGTAAATCAAATATGCATTTGGCAGGCGTATACCTATTTTGCCAAAAATGATCCTACAGAATACCAAAATTTATTTTGGGTTGGCTATGGTCAAAGAAGAAGGTGCATTTCATATCTATGGATTTAGCATTTGAAGTTGACCTACCAACTATGTGCTGCTAATAGATAATAGTGGATCTCCATAGTTTTGGTGGAAAACTTCAGCTTGCAGATCCCTTTGCATAAATAAATGGCCTACGAAATGTGGCTCTATTTGATCATTCATTTCAAGGGGTCCGAGATGCCAAAGGGCGTGTAACAACAGAATCTGAGGAAGAATAGGAAAGCTCAAAAAGCTGGAAATCCCGCTTATAATAAATTCTAGAAGCCTGGCTATGGTAAAAAATCATTTAACAACAAAAGATCCAATTTTTATGGTTGACGCGCCTCTATTCATGTTAATTTGTATATTGATTATCACTAAAAGATAGATCTGCCTACTTGATCAAGCTCGGTTAAACTGCTCCTTTAGTATTCCTTGGCTATTACTTTGTGATAAATAATTTTGAGCTGAGGGATATGTAGTCAATCCATTTCGTGAAATATAAAAGCCATAAAAGCTAAATGGGCTGAAAATGAGGGCATGTACAAAGTTTGCTTAATGCTTCTAAATTCCAAAATGCCAAATCGGTCGTTCTTTAATCTCTAATGGCATGTATGCCCAGGATAGAATACGAAATGAACATAGGTAACTTCTAAGTTAAGTTGAATGCCTTGATAATATATAGATTTTCTAGATTTGTTATGCATCATTAGATTGTTGATGAAAATGTTGCGTTCTACTCATGTGTAATGGTAGTAACCTCATATGAGCTAGCTGAAACGTGAAGGCGATCTACATGGTCATGACACTTGGCTAGCTAATTACATTTGTTCTTGGGCAGAGCAATTTGGTGTCCAATATAAATGAGAAAGTGGCTACATATGTTATCATTATAAGGGGTCACGATAAACTTAGGATTGTCTAGAAGCAAGATCACAAGAAGTTACAAGTTGGAGATGACCTAACATTGATATGAAGATGACCTAAAATTGTTTAGGGCGATAGGTTTAATTTAAACCTATATCATGTGAAGTGAGAGAATCATTGAAAATGGTTTCCAATGGTTAAATGTAAATAATGTAATTACAGTAATATTTTGACGGTCAAATTAGAAGAAAACATGAAATGAGGATCTCTAGCTTGGTTCTCCATCACTGCCGGAAGACAAACATTTATAATCTGTACATATCGATTCATTGTATCAATGATTAACAGTATTGAATCTCAGAAGATTTCTTATGTTTTGGCCAGTTTGGATGTGCTGAATTGTATGTGTTGTAAAAGTCAAGTCTGCTACACTGATATGCTCAATCCCATTTGAACAATGAATTTCTGCTACATCATTTATAAGGTTAAAGATACTTATTAAAATGGTTATTGAAGCTTAGTTTAAGTTGTTGCTTGTGGAAATCTAAATTTGAACTAGTAAGTAATCATTTTGAGCATTTGTCCTAGATTATATTTTTCCTAAACAAATGAAACTGCACCACCAATACATCTCGTGAGAAACAAAGTTTGACCAAGAGGCTAGGGCTAATAACCTTAAGATCTCCTCGGTATTCCGTAAATTGAAGAGGAAGACATCATGGCCATCGAGATAAATTCTTTGCAAATACCATGTATCCGCATGAACCAAAGGTCATATCTGCAAGGAGATTGGGTAAGCCGAGGGATCTTATACTCGTCCAATCTTGGTTAAATTGGAAAACAAGGAAGCAAGAGACGAGAATCCTCCAAAAGCAAAAACACTTTGAAAGGGAAAAGATCTGGCTTGATGTGGATCTAACTCCAACTCGGTTGGAAAACAGAAGAAAGAATGGACCCGAGTTAAGGAGGCAAGGGCATTAGGTTTTGTTGCTTATCCGGACCGAGGAGGGAAAAAGCAATTGTCACAAAAGGGAAGAGGCAATAGGAAAAGCGGGGTCTTGAGAATAAGCCTATGGAATGCACATGGTTTAAACCAAGCAAAGGTGAATGCTACATCTGATGTATGGCAGGAGCAGGACTTGGTCTTCTTCACGGAGACATGGGCACACCAATTTTGCCAATTACCTCCAGACATGGCAGGGTTTGTTCTAGTTGGGCATATCCGAATGACAAATTGCCGAGGGGGGGGCGTGGTTTTGGTGGGATTGCTTGTTTTCAGCAAATCTCAATTGGCACAAGAATGCCAAATTGTGCAAATAGGATGACAATAACCAATATATTTGGTTACAGGTCAAAACTAAGGGGCGAGATCTTTATTTTGCAATATGTTATTTTGCACCAAGCAACGCAAAGATCTATGACAAAATGAAATTTATGCGGGGATGACCCTTTCAAGATGCTATGCTCGAGATATCATAAGATATCAATCCAAGGGTGAAGTATTTGTATTGGGAGACTTCGATGCTCGTACTGGCCAAAAGCAATGTCAAACATATGAAGATATATCAAATCTGCATTTGGACGAAGTGGAAGATATGTTTTTCAGCAGAACATCTGAGGATACAAATACAAATAGCATGGGAGAGTCTTTGTTGGAACTCGGTACTGTATGTCAGTTGAAAATCATCAATGGGATAAGATTATTTCCAAGATCAGGGCATTTCACATGCATAAATTATGCAGATGCAAGCACAATAGATTACATCATGGCACGAATTGTAGACTTTCTACAGGATTGTTTTGTAGGAGAGAAACTTGTGGAATCTGATCACACTCCACTGCACTTGGTGTTTAAGATTGACACAAAAGCTGATTGGCAGCGAACCACATCACTCCTAGACTGAAAATCAATTACAAAATGTGTGGTTCATATAAGAAGAAAATTGAAGGGTTGCTAGCACACACGGCACATGGTCGGGGATTGGTGGTGAAGATGCGCATAAATTTGCGAACTTGTTGCTAGATCTGCGGGGCGAAACCTTTGCGGTCTCAAAAGGCACCTACAAGGAAAACCATGTAATCACAGTAGGAAAACCATGGTGGGATTCCGAAAAGAGATAGCAAGAAAGAGTTTGCCACAAAAATGCATTCGCAAACCTGCATGGTACGGAAGTTCTTTGAGAAATAAGAAACTTGTTTTGCCAATGAGACAATTGGCTTTAGCTGAACACTTCAAGAAAGCCCGTGTCATTTTGGAACATCCTAAAAGGTAAATCGAGAGCGATCGATTTTGGATATAGATGGCCTATTAAATTTAGTTAAAGATATTTATGAGAAAAAAGGTGCTGATAGCATGCCAATCTTGGCCTCAAACATGGATCTATTTTTAGAGGATGAGGTTAAAGATATCCTGGTCAATATGGCAAACAACAAAGCACATGATTCTGATGGCATCTGTGTGGAACTTTTCAAATGGGGCGGACAGAGAATGATTTCCATCCTCACAAGAATATTGAACATGTGTATCAGGCAAGGGATGCCAGACAATTGGAGGATAAACCGTGTCCATCCAATTTACAAATCTGGAGACAAGAAAGTGGCTACCAATTATAGAACTATCTTAATTGGCAGCACTTTTGCAAAGATCCTGGGCAGTTTGTTGGAAAGCAAATTAAGCACTTGGGCAGAAGAGGAAGGAAAACGCTCTGTATACCAGGCAGGTTTCAGAAAAGATCATAACACACTGGACCATGCGCTTACACTTTGGGTGCATATTCACACGGGGGTTGACTCCGGGCAACGAGAGCTGTTAGATAGGCATATTCACCCCTTATTCCTTAATCTACATCGTACGTAAAGTTCCTCGTTTGTGGGGTATTCAAGTACAAAATTTGCTATACTGTATAACAAGATTCGCAAAATACTATAAGATTTCAAGCGGAATACTATATGGTGTTGATTTCGTACGTGCAAAATACAATTATGAGGGCTCTCGCTGCCCTACGTCACCCCCCGTGTGAATATGCACCCAAACCAAAGGGGGTTTAAGGGGGATTTTAATTTGAATGTGTTGGACCCAATGGTTGTGTTAATTAATGTCAATGGTAGTTATGTGTTGGTTGTTGATGTCAATGGTTGTTATGTGTTGGTCGTTATATGTTGGGGGATTTAATTTTTATATGTTGGATGTTAATGGTTTGTGTTGCAAAAAAAAAAATTTGGCCCCTTCGGGGCCTTAGGGACGTCACCCCCTCCCTCCCGGTGTGACAAAAATTTTAGAATTCAAACCAGAAAAAAACTAGAATTCATTTGAGGCTTTCATCACATGTACTGTAGCTTTTGAATTGCATCACAATAAAACAAATAGAACATAAGTAAAAGTTACCATAAAGATAGAGCAGATTGATCCCATTATTCTGAAAGTCATAAAGTTTGCAACACCCATACACAAACATTTTTCAACTGGAATTTAACAGCAGCGTTTGGCCTCCATGGATTCTTGTGGTGAGAAACCAAAGTGGGGAACTTTTCTGCTTGTTAGCAAAAGGATCTAGAAGCCTTGGAATTTGCTTAATAACTGCCTCAAAATCTAAAAATGCATGGTAATTGTTTGCAATCTTCATTCGGAATGAGCCATAAAACAATATCCAATAGCGCAATCCTGTATTAATCAGCTAGTAGGATGTGAAAACCTACCAGACCCGGCCGAAAAATTGCTGTTTTAGCATAGATAACTTAACCAAACATATCCATATCATACACTATCAAAAAGATCTCGGAGAGAGCTTTCCAACGCAATAAAAATCATCTGAAACAGAGCTCTGGATCAAAAGTTATGATAAGAAATGTGTTGCCGGCGGGGAAACTGCACTACATGCGCCTTCAAGCCCTTCATGTGCCCATTATGCACCACACACACAAAAAGAGGGCTTTTCTTGTGAGCCATTGGTTGTTGACCATTATGCACCACACGCACAAAAAAAGGGCTTTTGTTGTCAGCCATTGGTTGTTGACCATTATGCAAGGGCTTTTGTTTTGAGCCATTGGTTGTTGACCATTGAAAAAAAAAAGGGCTAAAATCAATGGCTCAGAAATGGTGCACTCTAGATGTACGCATTAGTACATCCATTTGAATACATCACGAAATCATAGGAAAACCTTAGTGAAAAGCGTACAAAAACACAAAGAAAACCCCCTGTTATTATGCTACATATTGTTGCTAGCTGCTAACATGTATGTATGCTTCCACTATATAGGATTTTCCATAGAAGGCGTGGGATGAATGACACCTCCATGCCCTTCATGTGGACATTTGCCCATCACAAGTGGTCCGAGTCAGACGGAGGGCCTCTCCGTGGTGAGTGAGTTGCCATGGGTGGGGAATTTCTCGTATTTATATGATGGGAGCATCATATAGGCTCGGGGAGCGTCACAAGATAGCCAAACTATTCTCCTTGAGAGTCAATCTAACCTTAATGGCCAATATCACATGAAACAAAATGCGAAGTACTTTTCCAAGATGTCTTAAGTTAGCCTAATTATAAGCATATTCATCCTTCTTATTAGCCATGTCAAATAATAATTTCATTTTCATGACATCGATTTGTAAAAGAGACGTAGGGCAATTGCATCTATATTCACAGAGGAGAACACCAGCTCAACATTGGAATTATTAAGATACCTGGACATATGTGAAAAGCAAGTTAGAAAATTACGAAGCTATAGAGAAAATTATATTATTGTCTTGTGGAAAGCTTTTGCAAGGGTGTAAAAATATTTGTTGAAATATGGGCTTAAAAAATAATATGTACACGATATTTTTGTAGGGCCATTGCATGAAAAAGCTTGAAATATTTGAGATATGGCAATGATAAAGCAAAGTCTTTATTAGAAAATGATGTTATGTAACGGGCCCATCGAGTATTCGAACCTTGAATGTGCCTGTGGGGCGTTCCCGAGACACCGGCATAAATGGGTAGAAGCGACTACTCATAAACGTCTAGACGGTTTTGCCCAGTTGGCTAAGGGCATGTCGGTTAGGAACGTTATAGTTGGTATCAACAGGTCTTGAGTTCGAGTCTCCATTGGTGCCTATATGCATGGGTAATTTGCAAAGACTTGGTAATCATTGTGATATGGTATGACATAGACATGGTATAGCCTTGGATGCTCGAGGACGAGCATAGTTCTAGTGGGAGAGACTGTAACGGGCCCATGGTAGACCGCTCGAGCATTCGAACCTTGAATGTGCCTGTGGGTCGTTCCCGAGACACCGGCATAAATGGGTAGAAGCGACTACTCATAAACGTCTAGACGGTTTTGCCCAGTTGGTTAAGGGCATGTCGGTTAGGAACGTTACATGTTAACATGCATTTGGTAAATCAAATATGCATTTGGCAGGCGTATACCTATTTTGCCAAAAATGATCCTACAGAATACCAAAATTTATTTTGGGTTGGCTATGGTCAAAGAAGAAGGTGCATTTCATATCTATGGATTTAGCATTTGAAGTTGACCTACCAACTATGTGCTGCTAATAGATAATAGTGGATCTCCATAGTTTTGGTGGAAAACTTCAGCTTGCAGATCCCTTTGCATAAATAAATGGCCTACGAAATGTGGCTCTATTTGATCATTCATTTCAAGGGGTCCGAGATGCCAAAGGGCGTGTAACAACAGAATCTGAGGAAGAATAGGAAAGCTCAAAAAGCTGGAAATCCCGCTTATAATAAATTCTAGAAGCCTGGCTATGGTAAAAAATCATTTAACAACAAAAGATCCAATTTTTATGGTTGACGCGCCTCTATTCATGTTAATTTGTATATTGATTATCACTAAAAGATAGATCTGCCTACTTGATCAAGCTCGGTTAAACTGCTCCTTTAGTATTCCTTGGCTATTACTTTGTGATAAATAATTTTGAGCTGAGGGATATGTAGTCAATCCATTTCGTGAAATATAAAAGCCATAAAAGCTAAATGGGCTGAAAATGAGGGCATGTACAAAGTTTGCTTAATGCTTCTAAATTCCAAAATGCCAAATCGGTCGTTCTTTAATCTCTAATGGCATGTATGCCCAGGATAGAATACGAAATGAACATAGGTAACTTCTAAGTTAAGTTGAATGCCTTGATAATATATAGATTTTCTAGATTTGTTATGCATCATTAGATTGTTGATGAAAATGTTGCGTTCTACTCATGTGTAATGGTAGTAACCTCATATGAGCTAGCTGAAACGTGAAGGCGATCTACATGGTCATGACACTTGGCTAGCTAATTACATTTGTTCTTGGGCAGAGCAATTTGGTGTCCAATATAAATGAGAAAGTGGCTACATATGTTATCATTATAAGGGGTCACGATAAACTTAGGATTGTCTAGAAGCAAGATCACAAGAAGTTACAAGTTGGAGATGACCTAACATTGATATGAAGATGACCTAAAATTGTTGCAGACGTATAGGTTTAATTTAAACCTATATCATGTGAAGTGAGAGAATCATTGAAAATGGTTTCCAATGGTTAAATGTAAATAATGTAATTACAGTAATATTTTGACGGTCAAATTAGAAGAAAACATGAAATGAGGATCTCTAGCTTGGTTCTCCATCACTGCCGGAAGACAAACATTTATAATCTGTACATATCGATTCATTGTATCAATGATTAACAGTATTGAATCTCAGAAGATTTCTTATGTTTTGGCCAGTTTGGATGTGCTGAATTGTATGTGTTGTAAAAGTCAAGTCTGCTACACTGATATGCTCAATCCCATTTGAACAATGAATTTCTGCTACATCATTTATAAGGTTAAAGATACTTATTAAAATGGTTATTGAAGCTTAGTTTAAGTTGTTGCTTGTGGAAATCTAAATTTGAACTAGTAAGTAATCATTTTGAGCATTTGTCCTAGATTATATTTTTCCTAAACAAATGAAACTGCACCACCAATACATCTCGGCAGAACAAGCTGACCAAGAGGCTAGGGCTAATAACCTTAAGATCTCTGGTATTCCAGAAATTGAAGAGGAAGACATCATGGCCATCGTAGATAAATTCTTTGCAAATACCATGTATCTGCATGAACCAAAGGTCATATCTGCAAGGAGATTGGGTAAGCCAGGATCTTATACTCGTCCAATCTTGGTTAAATTGGAAAACAAGGAAGCAAGAGACAGAATCCTCCAAAACAGAAACACTTTGAAAGGGAAAAGATCTGGCTTGATGTGGATCTAACTCCAACTCAGTTGGAAAACAGGAAGAAAGAATGGACCAGAGTTAAGGAGGCAAGGGCATTAGGTTTTGTTGCTTATCTGGACCGAGGAGGGAAAGCAATTGTCACAAACAGGAAGAGGCAATAGGAAAGCAGGGTCTTGAGAATAAGCCTATGGAATGCACATGGTTTAAACCAAGCAAAGGTGAATGCTACATCTGATGTATGGCAGGAGCAGGACTTGGTCTTCTTCACGGAGACATGGGCACACCAATTTTGCCAATTACCTCCAGACATGGCAGGGTTTGTTCTAGTTGGGCATATCTGGAATGACAAATTGCCAGGGGGCAGGACGTGGTTTTGGTGGGATTGCTGTTTTCAGCAAATCTCAATTGGCACAAGAATGCCAAATTGTGCAGCAGGATGACAATAACCAATATATTTGGTTACAGGTCAAAACTAAGGGGCGAGATCTTTATTTTGCAATATGTTATTTTGCACCAAGCAACGCAAAGATCTATGACAAACAGAATTTATGCAGGGATGACCCTTTCAGTATGCTATGCTCAGATATCATAAGATATCAATCCAAGGGTGAAGTATTTGTATTGGGAGACTTCGATGCTCGTACTGGCCAAAAGCAATGTCAAACATATGAAGATATATCAAATCTGCATTTGGACGAAGTGGAAGATATGTTTTTCAGCAGAACATCTGAGGATACAAATACAAATAGCATGGGAGAGTCTTTGTTGGAACTCGGTACTGTATGTCAGTTGAAAATCATCAATGGGATAAGATTATTTCCAAGATCAGGGCATTTCACATGCATAAATTATGCAGATGCAAGCACAATAGATTACATCATGGCACGAATTGTAGACTTTCTACAGGATTGTTTTGTAGGAGAGAAACTTGTGGAATCTGATCACACTCCACTGCACTTGGTGTTTAAGATTGACACAAAAGCTGATTGGCAGCGAACCACATCACTCCTAGACTGAAAATCAATTACAAAATGTGTGGTTCATATAAGAAGAAAATTGAAGGGTTGCTAGCACACAGCACATGGTCAGGATTGGTGGCTGAAGATGCGCACAAATTTGCGAACTTGTTGCTAGATGCGGGGACAGAAACCTTTGCAGTCTCCAAAAGGCACCTACAAGGAAAACCATGTAATGCGAGTAGGAAAACCATGGTGGGATTCCGAGTGCGAGATAGCAAGAAAGAGTTTGCCACAAAACTGCATTCGCAAACCTGCATGGTACAGGAAGTTGCTGAGAAATAAGAAACGCTTGTTTTGCCAGCAGAGACAATTGGCTTTAGCTGAACACTTCAAGAAAGCGCCCAGGTCATTTTGGAACATCCTAAAAGGTAAATCAGAACAGTCGATTTTGGATATAGATGGCCTATTAAATTTAGTTAAAGATATTTATGAGAAAAAAGGTGCTGATAGCATGCCAATCTTGGCCTCAAACATGGATCTATTTTTAGAGGATGAGGTTAAAGATATCCTGGTCAATATGGCAAACAACAAAGCACATGATTCTGATGGCATCTGTGTGGAACTTTTCAAATGGGGCGGACAGAGAATGATTTCCATCCTCACAAGAATATTGAACATGTGTATCAGGCAAGGGATGCCAGACAATTGGAGGATAAACCGTGTCCATCCAATTTACAAATCTGGAGACAAGAAAGTGGCTACCAATTATAGAACTATCTTAATTGGCAGCACTTTTGCAAAGATCCTGGGCAGTTTGTTGGAAAGCAGATTAAGCACTTGGGCAGAAGAGGAAGGAAAACGCTCTGTATACCAGGCAGGTTTCAGAAAAGATCATAACACACTGGACCATGCGCTTACACTGCGGGTGCTTGTAGAGAAAGCCAAATCTCCCAATACTGCACTTTACATTGCCTTTATCGATTTTGCAAAAGCATTCGATACAGTTCCGAGAGGAAAACTGGGTGAAAGGATGGCTCAGCTTGATGTTCCAATGGAAATCAGAGAGGCAATCTCCCAATTATACGCAAAAGTGCTGATTAAGCTGTCATGTACAGTTAACACAGTTGTAAAAAGCACCATTGGAGTGCGCCAGGGATGCCCGCTGTCTCCTACGCTGTTTGGCATCTTTATAGATGAGCTTGAAGACTGGCTGAAGGAGCGGTCTTTGACTGGATCGAGAATAGGTACATACATTGTGCAATCACTCTTATACGCAGATGATGTGGTGTTAGTGGCAAATAAAGAGCACATCTTGCAAAAGCATTTGCAATGCCTGGAGTCTTTTTGCATGGAGACAGGCCGATTTTCAAATACAATGGGATGGAATTAGAGACAGTTGAGTGTTTTAAATACTTGGGGATTGATTTTCCATCCAAATACAATTGGAAAGAATGCATCAAACGCAGGGTCACAGGATCAAAATGCAGCAGAGCCTCTCTTACAGATTGGGGACTCAAAAAGGTACTCTTTAAAACTTTGGTCCAGACCGTCCTGCTGTATGGTGCGCCCATATGGGGTCCAGGCATATCTTCTAAGTTATGGCAGCAGGTTGAATCCATTCAGAAAACCTTTCTCCGCGAGGAATTAGGTATAAAGCCTCAGATCCCATATGCAATCATGTTGGCCGAGGCTGGCCTTTTTCCAATGGAATTGGAAGCACTCTTTCAGGCAATCAATTTTGTCAACAGGGTACAGGGGCAGCCAACAAATCGGATATCCTATCAGGCCATGTTGAGCTCAGAAACGTCAGGATGGATGAAAGACGTCCGGGAATGGGCAATCAGATGGGGTGTGACTGATGCCAATTGGCCGAGTAATAAGTCGGACGCGCGAGAATTGCTGGAGAAACTTGCAGTAGAACACTTATGGGAAGTTCCAGGAAAAAAGATGATGTATTACAGGGCCAATGTGAACCGACAATTTGAATATGGGAGCCAAGCCTATCTGAATGCAGACATCCCGCGAGGATATAAACAGATTATTGCCAGGTACAGAACAGGCTCACATAGACTTGCAATTGAGACTGGTCGGTGGTCTAAAATCCCTGTCGAGGATCGTATTTGCAAGGTATGCGAAGAAAGTCAAATTGAGGATGAGTACCATACGTTTATACATTGCACGACATATCACCATATCAGGGAACATTTCAACATTCAAGTGGCTGATTTTCATTCACTATTAGCACTATCACCTATGCGTTTGAGTTTATACATGAGAACGGTGGATGCACATCGTTCTTTATTGTTGAAGTTGTAAAAGTTTTCAGGCTCCATGGTCTCTCGAGGCCCTACGTGAGCTAGACACTTATTATCATCATCATCATCATCATCATCATCATCATCATCATCATCATCATCATCATCATCATCATCATCATCATCATCATCATCATCTCTAACATATAATTATAATAGGGTAGATTCTAGAATGTTCGATAATTAGCCATTTTTTTTAAATATTTCAATGGTGCTTGCAACAGAAGCTACTAGATTGTTCTCGGGTCTTCAATCGCCAACATAAATATGGATCCGCGCCAGAATCGTATGCAAATACCATTTCCTTTACGAAGAGAGTTGGTGACAGACAGAAAGCACCATGGCGGCAATACCTCGCCATAGCACGGCTACTCTTCCGGTCATCAGGCTGAGATTTTTGCTTGCTTATTCAGATGTTGATCGTGGTTGTTCAAATTTTATTTATTCTCTCGATTTGGATATGGTAGAGGAAGGTTTCAACAATTACATACATGGCACAACAAGATGAAAATTTTCAATCCTGCACAGGTATAATTGAGTGGTTGGTTGTTCTATTATTTTCTTCAAGCTGGTTCTGAAAGGTATGAGCAGAAGGATTCATGGAAGCCGGTTGCAGAAACTAGCTCCTAGAAGGTTTTTAAAAGAGACGGACTATGCTGTGGCCATTTGTTTTTTGTGCTCTGAAAACGCCTCCTTTGGGTTCGTGTCGGAATCAGATTGTTGCCAAGAAGCCTTGGATGAAGCAATCTATATGTATGTATGTTTTGGTCCCGAAACGTAGATCTGTGTACTTTCGGTTTTGCTTCTGTCATTCTGGCATGATTTCTTTGCAGGGTCCTTGTATCATAAGTAAGCAGTAGGTAAGTGTATTTCCTTTATAGTTAATCTCAGATATCTCCCTGAATACTATGAGATTTGATCATTCTACGATTGAGTTTTAATATGGTTGAGTTTAGGGCTCTATAGGAGACGTGCACCTTTACCTTTTGCTATGTATGGCACGTATGTCACATATAGCACTCTTGCCTATTGTGGCACTAGTCCAATAGTGGCTCATATTGATGTATAAATATGTATCTCATATGAATAAAATTTTGTCTTGTCTTGTGGGAAAAGTTGTGTGTGTCTCATATTTCTAACATGGTATCAGAGCCAAGCTCTTCTGTTGTAACTTTTCGCGGGCTCTCCGGGACAAAGACACTTTATGTCTTTTCTGGATCTGGCTTCCCTGTTTGGAAGCTGAAGATGGAGTTGGTGTTGGAGAGTGACAAACTTTTTGATTACGTCACGGGTAAAATCCGTGTTCCTAAACAACCATTGACTAGTGGTGGTGCTCTTGCTACCAGTGGAGCTGAATACGATACTTGGGTCAAGCTTTTAGCTGATTGGGAAGAAAAAGATAAAGCGGCACGTTCTTTGATACTTTATGCACTCAAAGAATCCATTCTGATGGATGTTAGGGATCTCAAAACCTCTGCTGAGGTTTGGAGTTACCTTGACAAAGTATATGAGCAAAAGACTGTCTATGAGATTTATAGTCTTCGCAATGATATTGCAAATCTTCGTTATAGCCTCACAGAATCTTTTGACCTTCACTTTGATAAGTTTAAAACTCTTATAGATGGCTTGTCTATTGCTGGTGAGGTCATGCCACCTCAACAACAAATTGTTGCACTTCTAGAAACTTGGCCAGAAGAATTCAAGGTTGTTCGTACCGTTTTGCTCAATAAAGCCAACCTCACTCTAGATCGTGTTCATATTTCATTGAAAGATGAAGCTACCAAACTTCAAAAATATTCCAAAGATCAGACAGAAACAGCTCTTGTGGTTTGTTCTAAACAATCTCGTGATGATGATCAGGATAATTATGTTGATGAGCATGTTGGTCGTTCTGGTCGTGGACGTGGACGCGGCCGTGGCCGTGGCTATGGTCGTGGTCCTCCTCCCAAAAGAAATCGCTCTATTGTTTGCGAATATTGTAAAAAGTCTGGCCATCCTGAAGAAGAATGTTATTATAAAAATTTTGCTACTGAGCATAAACTTCTTCTTGGCATGCGAGATGAGGGACATTGTGTCCATGATACGCTTGAAATGGTTAAAGCTAATGATTCTATGCTTGTAGATTCTGCTGCCACTCAACACATGACTCATCACAAGCATTGGTTGACTCAATATCGTCCTCTTCTTGCTAAGAAATTTGTCTATCTTGGTGACAATAGACCCTTTTGTCGTCAAAAGGCATTGGTACTCTTCAAATTGGCACATCTTCTGGTGTGCGGCTTTTGCATGGGGTTCTACATGTGCCGGACCTTTCCCACAATCTCCTTTCTCTTGTTCGTCTTACTGATATTGGCTTCCTTGTTCAGTTTGATAACCGTGTTTGCCGTTTTGTGAAAGATGGTCTTGTTTTTGCCACTGCTTTTCGCCAAGGCAATCTTTATGCTCTTCAACTGAATGATGAGTTTGCTAATGTTGTGATATCTCGTGGTGATGATATCAGTACTTTGTGGCATCGACGCTTTGGTCATGCTAACTTTCAAGCTCTTTTGGACATGAGCTGTGATGAACTTGTGGATGGTCTCAATTTGTCAACCCATGGTGTATTGGGTGTTTGTGAGGCTTGTGCTCTTGGTAAGCAGCATCGCCATCCATTCTCTGGAGATGGACATCCTACCTCGCATTTCTTAGAACTTGTACATTCTGATCTTTGTGGCCCATTTTGTGTTTCCATTGGTAAAGCCCTATACTTTCTTCTTTTCATTGATGATTATACTCGCTATACCTTTGTGTACTTTCTTTCCAAAAAATCTGATGTCCTATCCATCTTTTGTACCTTTAAGAAATTGGTTGAGGTTCAAACTGGAACCATGATTCAAAGATTGCGCACTGATAATGGTGGTGAGTTTAAATCTTTGGCTTTTGACAAAGTTTGTGCAGAATCAGGTATTTTTCATGAATATACCGCGCCTTATTCTCCCCAACAAAATGGTGTTGCTGAAAGGAAGAATCGCACAATCATAAATGCTGTGCGTTGTATGCTTATTCATTCTGGTTTGGATAAGTGTTTTTGGGCAGAAGCTGTTGCCACTGCTGTGTATGTGCAAAATCGCTTGATTACTTCTGCTTTGAAAGGCAAAACTCCGTTTGAAGCCTGGTTTGGTCGTAAACCCAATGTTGCTAATTTGCGTGTTTTTGGTTGTACTGCTTATGTTCATATTCCAACTGAAAAAAGAAAAAAGATTGATCCTGTTGCTACGAAAGCTATTTTCCTTGGATATGCTTCTAATGCTAAAGCATATCGTTTTTGGGATCCTGTTGCTCGAAACGTTATCATTAGCCGTGATGCTACTTTTGATGAGCTTTCTATGTTACGCTTCAAACCTAATAGTCAATATGAAAGTGAAATACTTGTTGAATTCCCTTTTTCAGATGATGATCCTTTTACTGATGTTCCTATGCTGCCTAATACTCCTCTCATTGCTCCTGCTATCCTTGATGCACATAATCCAATTTTTGATCCTGCTGAAGCTCTTGATGTTCCTGAACTTGCTTATGATTTTGCTAATGATGGTGATTATGATGAGGAAGATCATGATGGTCTTGATGAAGTTATTCATGAGGGTGCTCATGATGATGAAGTTATTCATGAGGTTCCTCATGATGATGCTATTGTTGCACGTCGAGCTTGGAAGCCGACGCAACGGATCTTAGATTATTATTCTGCTTTGGCTATGACTGCTGATCCAATTTCTGTTGCTGATGCTCTCAGTTCAGATCAAGCAGAATCATGGAAAATGGCTATGGAGGCTGAATATGAGTCCTTGATCAATAAAGGTACATGGGAACTTGTGGAATTACCTGCAGCACGAAAGCCCATTCAATGTAAGTGGATTTTTAAGACCAAGGTTAAAGCTGATGGTTCTTTTGATAAATTCAAAGCTCGCCTTATTGTCAAAGGTTTCTCACAAGTTGAAGGTGTAGATTATGAGGAAACCTTTTCTCCAGTTGTACGTCTTACAAGTTTGCGAGTGTTGTTAGCCTTTGCAGTGCAGCATGATCTTCATATACATCAAATGGATGTAAAGACAGCCTTCTTGAATGGTGATTTGAGTGAAGAGATTTACATGGTACAACCTGCTGGATTTGTTGTGTCTGGACAAGAACACTTGGTGTGTAGATTGCGTAAAGCTCTTTATGGTTTGAAGCAAGCTTCCCGAGCATGGTTCATAAAGATTAACACCTTCTTGCTTTCTGCTGGATTCCTTCCTAGTGTGGCTGATTTGAACATTTACTTCAAGCAAGAAGGGTCCTCTTATGTTTTCATTGCTCTATATGTTGATGATACGATCTTTGTTTGCAATGATTTACCATACTTACATAAAGTGAAAGCTCTCTTATCTGCAGCCTTTGAGACGGTTGACTTGGGTGAAATTCACTCATGTTTGGGTATTCAAGTGCAACGTGACAGATCAAAGGGTTTGTTACATCTTTCTCAATCCACATACATCTCTGCACTCATTAAAAAGTTTGGCCTCCTTGAAGCAAAATCACAAAGTACTCCTCTTGTTGTTAGTTCCAGATACTCCAAACTTTCTCAAAAACAAAGTCCTTGCACTGATGAAAAAAGATTGCAAATGAAAAAATGTCCTTATGCTAGTTTGGTTGGTGCGTTGATGTATTTGGCCAATGCTACTCGCCCTGATATTAGTTATGCTGCTAATACTCTTGGTCAATTCATGACTAATCTTGGACAGGTTCATTGGATTGCTGCTAAAAGGGTTTTGAGATACTTGAAAGGCACTTCTACTTGTGGTTTATTGTACACAAAGCAGAATGATGTTGATGTATTGACTTTGTTAGGCTATACAGATGCTGATTGGGGTGGTTGTCCTGACACTTTTCGTTCTACTAGTGGGAGTTGCTTTTTTGTTGGGAAATCCTTAGTTTCTTGGATGACCAAAAAGCAACGATGTGTTTCTGTTTCCACTACGGAAGCAGAGTATGTTGATGCATCAATTGCTAGTAGAGAATTGGTTTGGTTACGACGGTTGATGGATTGTTTTCATCAGACTCAGGTGGGGCCTACTCTACTCATGTGTGATAATCAAAGTACAATTGCATTAACAAAGGATGAGGTTTTTCATTCTAAATCTAAACATATTGAGCTACATTATCATTATATGAAATTGGAAGTACGAAAGAAGACTATTATGCTTAAATATTGTCCAACGTCAGCAATGGTTGCTGACATATTCACCAAAGCATTAGGACTTCAGAAGCAAGAGATGTGCAAAGCAGCTCTTGGAATTGTTGAATCTTTTGTTGTTACTTGAGTTGTTCTGAAAGTGCTTGGGTTTTTTCCTTTTAACCCACAAAAGGTTTTTTTGATCCAAGCACTAGATTAAAGATGCAGGGAGGGATGGTTGGAGGCATCTTTAAATATGAGATACAATTATTTTGTTCAAAAGGCTAAAGTTGCAGGGAGGGTGTTTGGAATCTCCTTTCTATAGGAGACGTGCACCTTTACCTTTTGCCATGTATGGCACGTATGTCACATATAGCACTCTTGCCTATTGTGGCACTAGTCCAATAGTGGCTCATATTGATGTATAAATATGTATCTCATATGAATAAAATTTTGTCTTGTCTTGTGGGAAAAGTTGTGTGTGTCTCATATTTCTAACAGGGCTAGGGAAATTTCCTTACCGGCCAGAGCTTCATCCTCTATGATTCAAGCTCCCTTTTAATAGTGGATTAGGAGGCCACGATCAGCTCGCCGGATCTGCTCAAGGTAAGCATAGCTTGCTAATAATGCATTTCCATAAACCCCTGCTGAATATTTTCTTATTTCCATTTCCATTAGTTCCTGTAGAGCTTGGAGAGTAGAGCCTGGAACCCTGCCTAAGATATTAGAATCGGACCCAGCTACAAATTAGGAGGTCGCCTCTGGTAAGATATTGCACAGTCAAGCAGCAGGAGGAAACGATAGTTCTGAAACCGATTTCAGCAGCAGCGGGTCTTTCAAGTTTGATGGGGATTCTGCCAGTATGCCTCTATCTAATTTAACAACAGCATCTGACAAAGCCAGTCCCAGCGCTAATCCTACCAAGCGGAAGAGAAATCTTCTTGGAACGCCAAGTAAAAGTTTCAAACCTTATCTACAAATTTACTCCAATCCATTTTGTTGTTATTGTTTCTGTTGCTCAGTGCTGGCATTATTTGTCTGCAAATTCTGACATGGAAGTGCACACTTTCCAGAGACACTCATGGTCCCTGTGAAATTTGCAATAAAGGATTTGAGAGAGAACAGAACGTACAGCTGCACACGCATAGATGTGGCCACAATTTGCCATGGACGAGCAAAGAGAGTTTACGTTTGTTTGTCTGGAGCTTCCATGTGTCCAACATGAGCCTTCAAGAGCACTAAGTGATCTGACTGGCCTTGGGTTAAAAGCAGGCGGTACAACTTCTATTTTTGCTGGATTTGGATAGCAATGGTATTGATTTTAGTCAGAGTAAAGGAAAGTTTAAGATCTGGAGATGGATAGGCATAGCATTTTTATTTCTGCCGGATATGGATAGCAATGTCTGGTTGCTGCTACTATGCTTCAAAATATGGAAAGCAATTTTTTTTAACAGGAGACACAATATAAAGGATCAAGACAACCTACAAATGAGTGGAACAAAAATGTTCAGGTTTGAGTTATTTTTTTGTTTTGGGTTTTGTTTTGTTTTGGAACAAATCATTGTAGTTGTTGTTTATGCTTTGTCTAGGCTGCAGAGATTTTCATGCACTGTTCTAGAGTAGTTCTTAGGCTATGTGTTTTTGTATTTGCAGCTTTAATGTATGGGCCATAGGCTATAGTATTTAACGAAAAAGGACTGAACAGAATTCATAAGTTTGTGTAAATGCTGCGCATAAAGGGTGGTATACTTTAGCAAAGCAAAGCGAAGCAAAATTTTCAAGCTCTTGCTGGTATACCGGTTGAAGTTGCTGCTGAAGCCTCATTTACATCTTAGTGAGCTGGAACTAAATATCATACCGTGGTTGGCAACATGAGCATTGCAATACTTTTGTAGCATCTGTATACTTCTATTGGCTTATGATGCTTTAAAAAACATTTCTATTTGAGTTGTTATGAGGGTTGGGCATCCAAAGTGCCAATCAAATCCTTCTGTTACCAGATTTATTTGCTCTAATTTTCTTGGTTCAAATCAGAGGCTGCATAATTCTCTCCCTTTTAAATCAGAAAAAATCTTGTACATTTCTAGCATATATACCTTTGAAAGAGTTGTCTGAATCTAGCTTAGCTTCTTGAAGCAAGCTTACATCAGCGAATCATGAACCTAAATAACTAATAAGAATTAAGAACATTCTTGGGATGCTCAGCTTTGGCCTGACCTCGAATCTGTAAGGAAATTCCTCCTTTTTGAAATGTTGAAAAGCAATGATGGTGCAAAAATATATTAGTACGTTTGCATTTTCCTTATTCTTCGTAGTTGACAATTACTTCTACGACATGCGGATATTGGCATATCTACTATATTCTTTGAATGGCTATGATCCATCCGATCCAGAATCGAAGACGTCCTGTCTATACTTAACATTATCTTTGTTTTTTTCAGCTCGTTTTACCTCGGATGCTCTGCTGAAGCAATTGAGCTTTTTTTTAATGTCCTTTATTTATTTCCATTTTCTAACATTGCAATACTTGCATGAGCGATTCTTCTTGATTATTGTGGCTTGCAATAAGAATTAAAAGCTTAGAAGCATCCAAAATCTACTAAATAAGAGAAATTTGAGCTCGATTAGCTATTCTACATGCTCAACTTTGCAAGGATGTTGCTCTTTCTTTTTTTGTTACGATTCTTTTCAAGCATATGTATAAATACATTAATTTGCTATTTACTTGTGATAATGAACAAAATACTAATCCCCTTCAAGCCTTACTTGAATCCACAAGCAAAACATGAATTCTCCAAGCCTAATTCAACAAAAATAGCTAGGCTAAAGTCATCTTGAATTTCATATAACATTATCACTTCAAATGTCCAATTATTCTTCTACTAATTTCGCAAAAATACCATCTCTAGAAAAACGTGTTACAAACATTTGTGTCGGAGCAAATCTCCCTTATCAAACATCTAGCATCAACAACTGAATGACAATGAGGTACTTTAATCATTAATATACACATAAGCACTCACTAAAAAATAACAACTAGCGGCGGCAACTGCTACCGCGACAAATTCTTGTTATTATTATTATTATTATTATTATTATTATTATTATTATTACTACTACAATTGTATGTGAGCCATGTGTAGCAGATTTGGAGCAGGGCTCTTGGGAGCCATTGGAGTATTCAAAGGTGGACCTGGGTTTCAGGTTTGGAAAGAAAGAAAGAAAGAATAATTTTTATCGTCCATGGAGACCAATCGGCCTATGGAAAATAAAACATGTGATGGAGGTTGAAGGCTTGTGGTATCTTATAAAGAATGAAGATACCATTAAAGTTGCAGAGCATGGTAGCTATTCCAAAAATGGTGGTTCTAGGAAGGTAGAACAATGGAACAACTTATAACTACCAGTAGAACTGTTAGTGGTGAAATGAAGTCTGAGCAAGATAAAATAAAAGAAGCTCAGAGTATTATTATGAGCAAAATTGGAGACAGTATTGTGATAAGGATTAGGGGCAAGAGCTCAAGGCAAACGTGGAAGTATATGCTTCAGAATTATGAAGCAAAAAATTTTTCACATAGATGTTCTGGATCAAGAGTTTTTGATTTTTTTTTCCAGATGTTTGACAATGCAATGGCAGATCTTGAAGGTGCATGAGTATACCTTTCCCAAGATCAACAAATTCTTCAAATAGCCAGAGCTGTATCAGAAATAGGGCAGCTGTCTATTTTCATTAGAAACCTTGCAAAGGCAAGAGCTGATGCAGAAAAAATGTTGACTAAGATTGAGCAACAAGGTGTAATTGCAGATGATGAGATGGAGCAAAAATCTATTTTGCTAAAGGAAAGAGAAGCTTGAAGATTAAAGAAATAGGTAAAATAGAACCTTGGTTTTATTGTATGCACATATTGTCTAAATTTAAACAAAGAAGAAAAAGAACAGAAATGCTTTACTTGTGAAGGGTATGGACACTTTGCGCCAGTTTGTCCTACACCAAAAGGGGAGGGTAGAGGTCGAGGCAAGGACTTTAGAGGGAGATCTGAAGTTTCAAGAGGAAGAGAAAGGGAAAGAACCTTCAGTGCTAATATAGCTGAAGAAATACCTTCTGAAGATGAAGTGAATGATGATGAGAACATTCACTTCATCCTTTTGAATGGCTTCTAAGAATGATCACTTATTGAATGATTATTTGTTTATACTAGATAGTGGAGCTAAGAGATCGATAGCATACAATGCAAGCTTCTTGAAGGAGTGCATAGGAAATGGTCATGGTCACATACAAGTAAGAAATGGAAATATACAGAGAATAGAAGATGTTGGTGTCTTGGAGCTGTTTGATTTAGAATAAGAATAAGAATAAGAATAAGAATAAGAATAAGAATAGTTTTTTATCGTCCACTGAGACCAATCGGCCTATGGGACCCAGAAGAAGCGCAGCAAACTTATTACTGTCCGGGTTAAAAAAACCCTCGCCCCGAAGGGTTTTCGAGGGAAAAAACGTGGCAGTAATAAGAATGTTGTCAAACTGTACAAGTATGCATCATCATGAAATAAATGTGTATATACATGTCAAGCTTGTGCCCGAGGACATAGCTGATCTCGCATGTCCATGACCTCCTGAAGGTATGATCCTAGCACCCGTACGGATGTCGTGCTCAATGTCACATGTAGCGGCTGGCCAGGCCTGACCAACTCAGCATAACGCGTCCGGATTTGATCATATGCTGGGCAACTTTGAAGGGTATGAGATTCATCCTCAATGACTCCCATTTGGCAGCATTGACAAAGCCTGTCCTGACGTGGCTCACCAATCTATCTGCCTGTCTCAATTCGAAGATGATGTGCCCCTGTGCGAATGGAGGCAAAGCAGTAGATCTAAAAAATGTATTTTGTGTAGCTAGTCTAGTGAGAAATTTGATTTCCATACATCAGCTTGTAGATAAATGGTTTTTGAGCAACAACATTGTTAGATCTTTTATGAACATAAATTCAAATGTTCGAGTAAAAGGATTGGCACTTTTGGATTAAGTGCAGACTGTCTTGGAAGCATAAACACTATGACAGAAGTTAACATTAAAATATGGCATGAAAAATTATGTCATACCAACTTCAAAAATATGGAAATGATGATTGCAAAGAGTCTCAAATAATTCTTCTGAAAAGGAAACAACAGAAAACATTTGTAATGGATGCATGTTGTGAAAAAGTAGCAGACTGCCATTCAAGAAAACTTCAAAAAGAGTAAAAAAAACTTGAGAGTTAGTACACACAAATCTTTGTGGACCTTTGAACATCACTAGAATAACATATGAGAAATATTTTATTACGTTCATAGATGATTATAGCAGAAAGACAAAACTTCAAAAAGAGTAAAAAAAAACTTGAGAGTTAGTACACACAGACCTTTGTGGACCTTTGAACATCACTAGAATAACATATGAGAAATATTTTATTACGTTCATAGATGATTATAGCAGAAAGACAAAATTGTATTGCTTGCAAATAAAGACTTAGCTTTTGAGGCCTTTAAAATGTTTGCAAATGAGATGGAATGTAGCACTGGAAAAAGAATTTGGTGTGTGAGATCTGATAGGTGAGGAGAGTATGCATCAAGAAGATTTAGAAAATACTGTATTGAAAGAGGAATTAAAAGACAAGTGACTTGTAGGCACACACCTCAACAAAATGGTATAGCAGAAAGGAAAAATTGATCAATCCTAAATGTAGTTAGGGTGATGCTTAAGCAAACAGAGCTACCAAATTTCTTATGAAGGAAGCTGCCAAAACAACAGTGCTCATACAAAACATGTTATCTTCATTAAGCATAGGGGGAGAGGTTTCGCGATGTTTTCATTATAAGGGGTCACGATAATATTAGGATTGTCTAGAAGCAAGTTCACATGAAGTTACAAGTTGGAAATGGCCTAAAATTGATATGAAGATGACCCAAAATCGTCTCAGCCATATAGGTTTAATTTAAACCTATATCATGTGAAGTAGAAGAACCATTGAAAATTGTTTTCAATGGCTAAATGTAATAATGTAACTATAGTAAGATTTTGACAGTCAAATTAGAAGAAAACATGAAACAAGGATTTCTAGCTCGGTTCTCCATCATCGGCGGAAGACAAGTATTTTTAGTCTGTACATATCAATTCATTGTATCATTGATCAAGAGAGTGTTGAATCTCAGAATATTTATGTTTTGGCTGGTTTGGATGTGCTGAATTGTCTGTGTGGTAAAAGCCGAGTCCGCTACAGTGATATCCTCAGTTCCATTTGAATAGTGAATTTCTGCTACAGTGTTTATAAGGTTGAAGATAATTATTAAAATGGTTGTTGAAGCTTAGTTTAAGTTGTTGCTTGTGGATATCTAAGTTTGAACTAGTAAGTAATCATTTTAAACATTTGTACTAGATTATATTTATTCCTAAGCATATTACAATATAAGCTAAAAATAACGAAATGCAATGCATATGTTGAGTAATTTAGGCATAATGCTTTCATAAAAATGTCCATTCTTCAAATAGTTAGCTAATTATAATAGTGAGTTCCTTGTCATACAGTAGAAAATCCAGTCCATAGTGCGGATTGAAATTAGAAATAGACTGCATATGCTAACTTACATATTGCTAAAATGCTGGGATAAGCGGCATTGCACTTATAAGATTGATATTTGGTGCACTCTCTGCCAACATGGTAGGGCAAATATGTTCATATTTGGTTAATCTACTTGATTATCATAGGTGAAGGGCGAAGAGCCATGGTGTCTTATTGCTTACATGCTGACCTTTACACCTTTACCCATTGTTTGGTTACAGGAAACCAAGTCACCATAAAGCTTACCTTAAGAATGCGAATTGAATATATCAAGAGAAAGGGTACCTGCATTATAGATATGTTGTAACAATCTCTGAGTTGTCAACATTCACAATGAGATGTATGGAACATAAAGATTAGAGAACATGCATGCCTGCACACCAGTATAAGGAATTAAAACAACATTCTTGAGTTAGGCAATGGATTAGATCTAGCATTCAGATGCACCTGCTAAAACTGATCGTCTTCCATAATAACAGCATAGCAGTGGCCTAAGGCCTTTGTAGCAATGTCTCATCGAGGAAGTTTACTTAATTGCCTCTTCAATTCATCTTCTATTGCGTCCATGTTAGTCTCATTTCTATCTAGTCCATGTTTTGCCTGCACAAGCAACATTAGATATTAGATGTCCAAAGACAGAAAGGTGTTATAAAACTTATTTCAAAAGAAATCATTATTTGCCTGAGACAATAGATCAACAATAGAATGAACAGGGTCGGCATGCTTATAAGCAATACCATCACAGTGGGAGGACTAGCTGACATATTTAATAAAATCATGGCTTCATTGTTTTGATAACATGATCCAAGAGGTAAAATATCTTAGAGACCTCACAAGGTTAAAATATCTCCTTGGCCTACAACTGGACATGCTCCCGAATACAGTGGCATCCCGTTGAGACATGCATAACTAACAAGAGTGAGGAGCGAAAGAGGTCACACGTCAAGTTCACAGATATTCATATGTGCATGCACATATTCCCTGCTTGAAGCATATGAAGGCAATTCCATAAAAGCAATAGGAATGGGCTCTGCGCATCTCATATTGCACAACAAAAATCTCATTAGATGCAAGTAGAGACTAGGCCTGTATGTTTTTCTTCTTTTTGTTCTTTTAATTGAAGCCTAGCTATAGAAAGTTGTACTCTCTCTTAACATGCTGGTATAATAGGGTGTGAATTGCCAATCACTTGGAACTCCAATTTCGGTTCACTTATCAAGTAAGTTCTGTCGAGGTACTGTATCAAACGCCCTAGCAAAATCCACAAAGCAACAATACAATGGGTTCCCATGTGCTTTAGCTTCCTCCATCGATGCTTTAATAGTCAAAATATGATCCAAAGTGGATTGATCTGGCCTAAAACCATCCTACCCACATGCTCTTTGCCCATTTTCTTCTCCCCGTGACGCTAATTTTCCATATAATATGAGACCAAAGAGCTTAGCTTGAATTGGACTTACCATGATAGTGTAATAAATACTTGATTCAAGCTTGTCTCCAACGTTATGGATCGAGTGGACATGGCTAGTTGTCCGATCCTTTGGGAGACCACCTCTCAATGCTTGATTAAACATGTTTGTAACTCTTGTTACCAATTCGTTGCCACCAGCCCACAATATTTCTGTAGTAAACCCGTCTATATCATTCGCTTTTTTCTATTGTTAGATCATGAATTTCCTTGAATACATTCAGTCTTACCACCCCCAAGATAAACATACCATCCCAAATTTCCTCCCCAACCCCCATGGACATGCGCATAGAATCACAGTCACCTCAGGGTACATTTATATTGCAGGCAAACTTTTGGTAGAGGATGTCATAGACTCCATTCCACTGCACAAAATGCACCACACCAGCAAGATTGATAGGCCTACATTGAGAAGAGCGGCAAGAGCAAAGGCATATGCAACACCTTGGCAAGGCATGTCTATGGCTACTAATTGATGTCGCAGCAAGCCGCTCACAAAGAATTGCAGATCTTCTACTTTCCTTGGACAAATGCAAGCAATGTTGAAGACCTTACAGCTAAGTTGGCACGTCTTGCTGCACAAATAGAATATAATAGAATAGAATACATTATTGTCCCTTGTGCCCTGAGGCCCCTGGACTTGTGTAGCATGGGCGAGCTCCCTGATGGGGGTTACTAGCTCATCACGCTGTTTTATTGTAGCCTTTTCTGAAGGCTCACTTTTTTCTATTAATGCCAGCACCCTACTTTGTTCCGGCGTCTAGGCCGTGCAGGTGTGCGTCTATATCAAACAGCTTTAAGCTGTACATTTAGTGGGCATCTATGATTTGCCTCTTGGGCAACTCATATTGTAAGCCCTTTTTGTTCGTGTGCTTCCCGGTGTCTGTTTAGCATCTCTCGTATTGCATCTGCCAGATCTCTCATTGTTTCTGTCCTTGCCATGATGGCATGTACTTGTTGTCCCCATCTTACTCTCCTGTACTTTTCCCTGATGTCTGTGTATGTTGGACACTCATTAAGCATGTGGTTTTCGTCCTCTACTTCCATTCTGTCACAGATTCTGCATAGTCTGTCTTGTTTGTCTATTTTTCTCCATCTATCCTTTTCAATTCTCAGATCATGGCACCCCATCCTGAACTTTGCTAAGATATCTCTTCTCCTTTTTCCAAGCATGTTATCTTGGTACATCTGTTGCCCTATCATCCGCTCTGGATTGAATACTGTCATGAGCCAGAGTGTTTTAGGTCCTGTGTGCTTTTGCAGCCATGCCCGCGTAGCTTTACTTGCCCACTCCTCATTCCATTGGCCTTCATCGATCAATTCGCTCAGATTCATCCCCATTTCTCTGGTCCATGTTGCTACATCCCTAAACCATCCACTGCTTGTGGTGATGTGCGACTTTGCTGATTCGTTGATTGCGATGCTCGCTAACTTCTCTGACTTCCCACCTGCATTATTTCTTATGATGTATCTTCACTGCTCGCATTCCCTTAACCAAGTAGATAGACACGGAGAAACATCGCATCTCTGGGTTACACATCTTGATGATCGCTTTCAGCTTGCACAGCCTGAATACTATTAGACTAGATCGATATTGCCGAGCTCTGGGCAGATTTGGCGACAACATAAAAAGAGACTATATACCATGGTACACGATGAGGACACTTTGAGCAGGAAATTGGGAGGGGAGGGAGACATAGCACAACTCCGCACAGAGATTATTATGGCTCATCAATATCCAAAAATCTCTGCAGATGACAGAATCAACACCTTGAAGGCAAATTTTGTTCGAGACACTGGACGACCTTTAGACTTTGGAGGATGGAAGAAGGTTCCTCCTATCGAGACCATGATATGTGAGAAGTTGAAAAGGATACTCACCTCGCAAGGTGGGGGGCGATATGCCAAGGCATATGCAGAAATTATATCACTGTGCGGGGGAATTACATAAGCAAACACTGAAGCACCAAAAGCTAAGCTCCCAACTTCAAATGTAGAAGGAAGTGTAGACGTTGCAGGTGCTGTCGTGTTGACCTATCTTGGGTATGTACTATGCGTCCAACACGATAGGCAACCACTAGCATACAAAAGCAAGGTCAACCATGTCCTAGCTCAAGAAAATAGCAGCCTCCTAGGTAGCTACCCACCCAACCAGATCCACTAATGTGTCAACCCATCGAATAGAGGATATTGAGGGAGCATTGAATAAGCAACAAGAGCAAAGATGCAGGTGCCATAATGTGGTGGTCTGAGATCTCCTTGAGGAAGCACAAGAAGATCTTAGAGAGAGGATTCAAACAATGGTCCTTTCCAAGTTGAGCTTTCATGTCCCGCTGCATATTGTCAGGGTGTTCCATCTTAGCACTCAGCATCATAGCCAGCCACAAATTGTGAAATTCACAATGGCAGATTCAATAATCAGAGGTGCCATACTCTATAAGGGAGTGAAGTTAAATTGCACATTTGTGTATGTGGACTATGGCCTCACACTATTTTAAGAGAAGTAGCGCGGCCGTGAGCTTGTTCGAGTGAGAGACATTTGTGCTGGTTCAGAGTAAGCTAAGGATTTTCCGTCCACCTATCTAAACTATGGTAGACGCTCTGCGGAACAAAACAACGGTGACTGATGCGATAATTCCATGCACTACAACTCTTGATGCAAGTTCTGCTGCTAATAATGCAATCCCTCGGGGTGCTGCTACTACTGCTGCTGCTTCTGCAATCCCTTAGGATGCCACTACTACTGCTGCTAGCCTATGCAACCCATCGGGGCGCTGCTACTTCTGCAACCCCTCAAAAAGCTGCTACCATACTTGCGACTGCTGCAACTCCTCGCGATGATGGTACTACAACTGCATATGTTACCACTTCCAAATAGGGATTATGTCTACATCTGCTCTCTTGCAAATTAAGGGGATTTCCATGGCAGCAAGGGGACAGTTTGGACCCATTGCCAGGATGTAAACTTCATTTTCCTTATGGAAACATGGAAACATGCTCGTTAGAAGATAGCAGATCTGCCAGGATATCAACACTATTCATTGTTGAACGATTGCATAGGCAAGTGGGAATGTGGCAGAATAACCTGCTACTATAAGACAACATTTGTACCTTCAGTTTTCTGACACAAGGCAGACAAACACAATTGTTACATGTGGATAAGGGTGTAGAATGAGTGTGAAAAAACACTCGTTGTGGCGAGGCGTTACTTCCATCATCATGTAGACTCAAACTTCTATCATAGGTTCTCAGATATAGACCGACAGGCTGGACCGATATGTCGATCTACTATAATGATATTCAACATCACAGACAACTTGTATATATGATGCTAGTTGACGACTTAGGCACGGAGCAACTAATAAAGTTCAACCCTCCGGCCAAGGGCACGTTACAACTCTAGGCAACAACAAAATGCTACACTTCATCCAACGATCGTTTAGCTAATTCTGAGGTTAGACTTATGACGCCTTATGCAAATATGAAAAATGCTGGGATTCTACACAAACAATGAGATGAGGAATATATCCCTGCAAATTGTGCTTGTGGTGCAGATATCAAAGCTTCAACATTCAGCAATATAATGTATAAGCTTGAATTTGATGGACTCCCGTATTTGGAGTCCGTGATGTGGCCTCTCTGGCCATATCCAGTCCCGTATTTCTGGACTTCCGCGATCAACTAAAGCATGCCCATCCTCCCATTGATGGGGCAGGTCAATGGTTGGCTGCTTGCACATCCATGTATAGCATGGCATTCCAACCGTGCAGTTCAACCGCGTTGCCAGACGCGGGGACCTCCTCCCTTCGTACTCTGTTGCAGGGTCATGGTACCTCTGCCATGAAAGGATGACGATTAAAAGAGCGCCAATCTTGAATAAAATTGGCTGGAATGGACAAGTGTGAGGCCATGTCGAAAATCACGTGCCCACTTTCATTTGTGGTCGATGCATCCGAAATAATTCCAATATTGGATCCAATAGTTAACAATCCATAATAATTCTTGTGCCACCATTGTGTGCCATCTTTTTTTCAGTTGTTGCACCATAAGGCACGTTTCTTTTTTTGTAGGGGCATCATGGTCGGGGTTATGAACCTCAAATATAAGAGACCTGCAGGCAGGTTTGAATTTTCATTTACTTCTTCTTGGTCGTAGGGGCATCATGGCGGGGGTTATGAACCTCAAATATAAGAGACCTGCAGGCGGTTAGTTCCTCATAGACGATGGAGGCCATGCTAGCCAGACTCAACCAAGTTCAATCAGAATGCTTGCAGCAAGGGAAGCGGACCATGCTTCCCGCCGGAACTTAGCTTCTATTGTTAGAGTAGGCATATGCATTTTGGCAGTTTGATGAATTTGTTTTGTAAGATGTAGGAGCTTTCGACAAGATGACTGAAGAAGGTATATCCTGAGCTCCAATAGTTGGTGATGTTCTTGATCCTGAAGTGTTGGTCCATAAGATGAAATTTTTTAAGAAACTATTGGAAGAAAACTGTAAAGACGTTGATTTCAGATCGAGACCTACTCTTAGTAGCTTGTTATGTCTCTCCTGCAACCTATCAAGGATCAGATGGATCATTGGCAAAGATGGGACTCAAAATTTCGGAATGGCAACAAACATACGATGTGCTTCTGATTGGTGACTTAAATGGCTGGACTGGGGATCTTCAAGCTCCAAAAGTTTTTGTGGATTCTGAACCTAGCACATTATGTATGGAGTCATGGAATTTGACTCGAAGGAGCTGCCGTAAGGAGTGCAATGTAGCAGGCCAGCAGATTTTAAACCTTTGCTCATCCTTGAATATGGTGATTTTTGGATTACCTGATTGGTGAACCTCGCATGATGGAGATGGTCCAGGATTTCAAAATCGGTAGCTTTTCCGGTGATAGTGATCATGCTCCTCTCTTTCTTAAGGTAGCTGCGCGCATCTCCCAACCAACCATTCATGGCAAATTCCGAACTGTTTACAGAGCATCTCGAAGGGAGATATTCCACCAGGCAATTCTCAAGGGGCTACCGGGCATATATACACTGAGCAGCATCCATGCCAAAGCTTTTGCCCTTAACAGACTCTTAATAAATACAGTAAAACAAGTACATGGGGTGCATCCTATGAACCGTGGGACTCAGCCTCGGAATGCCTAGTATGACGCTGACCTGAAGCAAGCCAAGAGACAAATTGATTCACCTTCCAATCTGCGTGCATATAAACAATTGGTTAAAGCAAAGAAGAAAGTGTGGATCCAGACATACCAGAAATACTTGGAGATGCAGTCAAAACACTCCGGCAAATGGTTCTGGAAACAGTTGGCCCCTCCAGCTAAGGAGTTAGCTCTGACTGATCCGCAGGTATGGAAAGCTTATGCTTTGCATTTATATTTCAAAGGGGAGGACAGTTTGCATTTACCAGAGGAAGTAAATTCCAGTTTTGTGATTACTCTTGAGGATGTTAAAAATGGGATTGCCGGTCTTTCCAAAGGGAAGTCACATGATATTGATGGTTTAATAGTGGAACACATTCAAGATGGAGGTGAGGAACTAGATAGTTTAATTTCTGATATGTTCAATCAAGCCATCAAGGACAGGTTCCCCGAGGCTTGGACAACTAGTCTGATACATCCCATTCATAAGCACGGAGATGCATTGCTGCCACAGAATTATAGGACCATAATGATCAGCCCTATATTGGCCAAGTTGTTTGGTAAAATTTTTGACTTGAAGTTAACCACTTGGGCTGAGCAGCATAACGTAAGAGCACGGAGGCAAGCAGGCTTCAGACGAGGCTTCTCTTGTATTGATCATTTGCTCACATTCCGAACTTTATTGGAAGAGGCCAAATCAAAAGGAAAACCGCTTATATGTTGCTTTGTCGATTTCGCCAAAGCATTTGATACAGTTCCCCGCCAGAAACTCTTGGATCGGTTGATTCAACTAGGTGTTCCGAAGGAATGGGTTTTGGCGATAGGGAGAATGTATGAATCAGTACGTGGCAGAGTGGTGACACCAGCTGGAGAATCTGAATTGATCACTAGTGATGTTGGAGTAAAACAAGGTTGCACACTCTCTCCCACTTTATTCGGATTATATATTGACCAGTTGGAGGGTTTTCTCAAGGATTCAGGATGCTGCTTCCCACGCCTCTTCCATGAGTTAATAATTCTTCTCTTATATGCTGATGACTTGCTTCTGTTCTCACATACAGTGAGGGATTTGCAAAAACAACTAGACACACTAGGGGAATTCTGCTCTCAGTTTGGTTTGGCGGTTAACTTAGATAAGATTAAGGTCTTAAGTTTTGGGGTGAAACCCGCTGCTCTGTTCTAGCAGGGGAATTTGGTGCAACCAACTCAGTCATACAAATACTTGGGTCATGAAATATTTTCTGGCCGCAAACCTTGGACGAAAGGTGTTGACATTAGACATGCAGCAGCCTTGAAGGCGTTCTATGCTCTTGCAAACATTTGCCGTCATGCGCACATCACTTACTGGCCTCTCCAGAAAAAGCTGTTTGAGACTCTTGTAACACCTGTCATTTTATATGCTAGCGAGGTTTGGGGGCCTTCACTATGTAGGTCTAAATGGCTGGAACTTGAATCTATCCAGAAGACTTGGCTGCACATGACCTTAAAGGTGAAGAGAGCAGTCCCTTATGAAGTGATGCTATATGATAGCGGCTCATATCCGCTGGAAATTCAGTCCATGAGCAATGTCTTGAGATACTTGGATCAAAAGAAGAGAGTAAATGATGAATCTCTGATATGCTTGACTCTTAATGCAGCTGTGAAATTAGAGGCCAATGGCAAAAGCGGTTGGTACAAGGATTTGAACAAATGGTTTAACCATTGGAACTTGGCCATCTCCCCATACTCGGATGAGTTTAAGGTACGTGCCTTCGATGCATACTGTGACTTATCCAACAAAAAGAAGCTGCAATATTACATTAGAGACTTTAACCCTAAGCGCACTCATAGTTTACAACCATATCTGCGCCTACATAGCATGTTCCCTGGGCAGATACGAGCAATTGCATGTATGCGGATGAGCTCCCACCGTCTAATGATTGAGAAAGGTAGATGGATGAAGCTGGAAGAAGATCACAGAATTTGTATCTGTAAGGAAGGGGTAGAATCCGAGCATCACGCTATCTACCTATGTCATAGGCATGATGCTCTACGTGCCAAATATTCTATGATACCCTGGAATTTACCCATGGACGAGTTGTTCCAACATCATCCTGCACTTCCTCATTTGGGTTGTTTCCTTCGGGAACAACCCAAATGAGGAAGTGTCCCAAGAGATAAAGAAGTATAATTGCTGACAACTTTTGTGACATATTATGGCATGTTTGTCCCATAGCCTACGGGCTTTTAGTTGGACGTTAATAAACTTTATTATTATTATTATTATAAATCCATAGTCAAGAGAGCAACATAGAAACGAATCGGGAGTTGTGAATCTAACAAAGGCATTCCTATATCAAGAAAAACACCTCCTTGGGTATTCAAGAAGCTATTACCAAAAAGTGATCCACATTAGGAAGAGATGACTAGGAGCTTTGGCCCTGCAATAAAATGTCGGCCACAATTCGTGGTTTAGCACATATTCATGAACCCGTTATGGCCAAACTTTGAGGACAAGTGAAGGAGCATGCACAAAAGATTCATAGCATTCAAAACCCCATTTGGTGACCACCTTTAGGCCATCGCCATGTCTGAGATGAAGTTACGCTTAGATTTAGCGTTGCCCCTCAGCCAAGCTCCACGCCCCAATTGACCAAAGGTTTTGACTTTCTTCTTCTAACTCCTCGTCTCCCAATACCATCAGGATTATACCGTATTCTTTAGAATTGCACAAGTTTATCATGTAAAAATGGATATTAAAGGCACGTTGATAATGTACCCAATCTTTTCTCATATTAAAGAAGATTTTCTAGAAGCTTAAGACACCACTAATGCACCATATTGACACTCCTTTTGGATGAACGTTTGAAGGCAAGGTTGCTCTCATCTAGCCTATCAAATGTGACGCTTACACAAAGCTGCTTAGGCACCTTCTTCTCACTCCTTTTATGTGCTGTGATCCTCCAACTTTCTTGTCAACTATATGCACATTAGAATGATGAAATGATTGGAAAAATCGACAAATAATATTGCACTAACTGTAAGTGTCTTCTTTGAATCTGCAAACGAAGCTCACAATCGAAATAGATGGAGCTTCATGGTCAATGCAAATTGTACTATCTGATGTTCTAAAAGGTAATGCATAACAACATTGCCAATGCATTATTACTTGTGCTTTCAATAGTCTTCATTCCACACAAAGCAAAACACACAACAAAAACAAAAAGATTTCCCTGTATATAAACCTCGCCCTCAAAGCCTCGCAGTACCAAATCATTCTTCAACTCTTTCGTGCAGTCATTTTTTTTGCCAGAATAATCTTCGCAAAATGTTTTAAGCAGTGAATAAATCTAGTCTCTCGTTATTGTGCTAAATGATCATTCAAGTTTATGAATCTGTTGTGGTACACATTGATTTAATTGCACAATCAAAATCATAAAACGAAGATGCTACCACAGTTTTATATAAAGCCAGGACGTCAACAAAATCATGTCATTGTTAACAGAATCTCACTTTCACTTGATAAAAAAAACTCCATAAACATTCATGCTACCTACATATAAATAAGATAATAGCCAAAACAATGAGACTGCATCTGCATTATCCGCAGCTGCTAAGTACCTTAATGTCCAATGCCATATACACGAATAATGCCATCCGTGTAGCCACAGAACAAAGTTGCACCATCTGAGCTCCAATTCATCGTTGTGCAATAAGGAATCTACAATCACCACAAGAATTTACAAATTAAATAAAGAGATGTTAAAATAAGACAATTCAACAAAATGCTAGCAAGATAAGAGGGAAAAAAAATTAACAAAAGAGAAACTACCTGAGCCTTCTTGCTCATTTGCTGTGCTGGTAACTCAGTCTTGATCTCAGACACAATGCTCTTGCTCTCCAAATCCCATATCTTAACAGTCTGTTGTGTTGCAGCACACAACCAATACCTATTTGGACTGAAACACAAAGAGTGAATAATATCTCCTGCATCCAATGAGTACAACCTCTTTCCTTCAGCCAAATCCCAAAGCATTGCAACACCATCTTTTCCACCACTAGCACATAGGGAGCCATCGGGAGAAACAGTTACAGCATTCACATAACCAGAATGCCCAACAAGGTTGGTCCTCAGCTTGCAATTGGTCAAATTCCAGACCTTTACCATCTTATCCCAACCACCAGAGACTATAATTGGATTAGTAGTAACAGGTGAAAAACGGACACAACTAACCCATCCTCCATGAGCATCACCATCTTGGATTGTGTACTTGCATTCACCAAGAGTATTCCACAACTTAATGGTCTTATCCCTAGATCCAGAAACAATCTGTCTATTATCAGCAGAAAAAGCAACACTCAAAACATCCTTGGTATGACCAACAAAACGACGAGTTGTAGCTCCGGTAGCCAAATCCCATAGACGAAGGGTACCATCCCAAGATCCAGAAAGTGCAAACTGAGTATCAGAAGAGATTACCACGTCTTGAACAAAATGGGCATGTCCGGTGAGACGGCGACGTGGATACCCACAAGTATTCTCGGCGTTGTGCTCATCCCGTGTAAGCTGCCATACCATGATGGATTTGTCCCGAGAAGAAGAAAGAATCATGTCGGAGTTGTCAATAGGAGTGGCTATGGAGGTCACCCAGTCCGTGTGACCTTTAAGGTGCCCCTTCAGAACTAAGGATTCCGCCATAGCTGAGCTTCGTTGCTTCCGCTACGGTAAGAGATACACACGAGAACAAAGTCCCAGCCTACGCAGTTTACCTAAACCCTAACCCTAACCCGATATCAGGCAACCCACGTCATCAACATTTATTTTCAACCGTAGATCTAGTGAAAGTGCATAAAGCATAGTTACCCGGAACGGGAACGGAACGGGAACGTGGACCTAAAATTTGGAACGGGAACGGGAACGGCCCGGAACGGGAACGGCCAACATTCGTATTTTTAAAATTTGAAAATAGTTTTGGCGTTCCCTTTGCATAACGATCATTGTGGAACACTTAGAATTTAAGAATGACTCATGGAAACTTCTTTGTAGATGGAAACATGTTAAACCACTCCGTAGATGCTTAGGGTTTTATAGAACATTATATTCAAGACTTAAAACGTAGTATTACATCTATAATACTAACACAATAGAATTATGAAGTAAATAAGACATGGAAGTTAAGCTAGCATTGATGTCTTTGACAAACTAAAGAATGCCTCGGTCTATTCTACTCTTTAAAGATAATGTTTCTCAGAATCAATAGTGCCATTTAATTCTGTTACAATGCGGCACTACAAATCTACATAAAAAATTAAATATGACATCCAGAACCAATAGCATACTATTACATTACATTTCTACAATAGGGTTTTTAGAACTGAGCAGGTTGGTGGTGAGTAGGTCGCAGGTAGGTCACAGATCCTTCTGATTCTGATAAGCGGTGAACAGGACCTCAGGGTAGCGCTATCTTGCACTGTCAAGATGGGGTTTATATATGTTTACCTCATAGAGTGTTGTAAAGCCAAAATTGGGTTGCTCATATACAATTCAAGACTTCATGGCTCTCTATTTCTCAGTTTGAATGGGCATATTTGTTCATGTGAATTTTATACTTTTGCTGTAAGTTTCCTCGACTCAATCAATGCTCAAAAGCTTATTTCTCTTACGTCCAGAATCTCCCACAAGTCGTTCTTCAAGAACACATGGCTTCCTCCAATGCAAGTCGCTTTGCTTGAGCTGGAGAAACATAATTCCCATCATCAAAATGTGAAATGGATAGATTACAAATGAGATGGCACAGAAGAGAAACTTAAGCCAAAAAAACAAACAAGAGAGAAACAGTCACGGAACTTTTGTGTAGCCCGGTGCAAAGCACTTTATGTGTGTGTTTATCAGGAACACTGAGCAAAGAGCCATTGCCGGCCGCGCCATTCCTTCCCACCAAAAATTAAAGAAAAGAAGGGGAAAAAACGAACGAATAAACCATGATTTTTTTTTTTTTTTTTTTTTTGGGAACTTACCTGGAACGGCGTTCCCAAAGATGGGAACGGCGTTCCCGGTAACAAGCGGTCCGGAACGGGAACACGGCGTTCCCGGAACGTCGAATCCTAGGGAACGCGTTCCGGAACGGGAACGCGTTCGGAACGGCGTTCCCGGTAACTATGGCATAAAGTGAAACATGCAACACAGTGAAAGTGCATAAAGAGGAGACAATTTTTGCAATTTAGCATTGGTTATCCAATTAGTTAGTTGTCTTTAATGTAGCCAACACAAACTAAACTAACAAATGCGTTTGAAGGGGATAAACACCCCTGCGAGCCCCTCACAGCAGATAAACGGGCTCGCCCCTCCGGGCTCGCCCGTTTATAAGGGGATAAACACCCCTACGAGCCCCTTACAGCAGATAAACGGGCGAGCCCGGAGGGGCGAACCCGTTTCTCTGCTGTGAGGGGCAAGCAGGGGTGTTTATCCCCTTTAACCGGCAGGCCACAAACAGATCTCCATAGTAAGCTCCAGAGCAAGGTTTATCAGCTGGTTCGGGTGCCCATAGCAAGATTATCAAGATCCAGAGCAAGATTATCATGACCGGAGCAAGATTATCATGACCACAGCAAGATTATCATGACCGGAGCTACCACCAGAGCTGAGGGGAAGTTGATTCTGGGCACGCAGTGAAGGTTCTGGCATACTACGGATCTGCGATGGACGCTCAGGATTGTGCTGATCACGAATCCTGCCGGTTAAGGTCCAAGAAATTAGAATTTCTCTGAAAAACATGTCTTCGTTTGAGTCTATTCTTTGGAAATTGGTTGTGCTTCATCATTGGCTCGTGCTGTTTTTTTTTTTTTTTCCTGATGGCCACAAGGAGCTACGTCCCGTTCAGAACAAATGGGTTCTTGGTTTGCCTTATTTTATTGCAAGTTGTGAAGAGGCTAGAGCAGGGATGAAGCTATGCGAACAGGATCAAGTAGCTTCAACTGTGTTCAGGACCCAAGGTAGATCAAAGGTTTGTTGCTAAAAACTATTATTCTCTAATTTGTAACCAGCTTGATGCATGATAACTTTCAACCATGGTAAAAAAGGTAGATATTCTTGGACACTTAAACATATGACTGGCTTATTCAGATGCCTCTTTACACATATCACATTTTGTATCAAAATTAGGCTCAGTATTCTCCAACCCTTTTTTGGGTTGCCCGAAGGGCAAAACCTTGGAGACATGGGGTGATTGAATATTATTGACATTTGCACTAATTGAACGGATGTGATTAAAAATTTTTTCGCATTCAACAGTTGAGGTTCAAGCTTTCTCTGCGTTATGTGAGTTCTAGGTGATTTGGCTGCCTTTGATTTTCAAGATATGACATTAGGACACCATCTGACCATCCAGTACGTGATTCTGGCTTCTATAATACACCAGACTAAGATTAGCATCAGTGTGAAAGCATGTTGAAGTGGATCAAAATCGTGCATTTTTTTGCTACATTTATAAGCCACATTTGTAGTGCTCAGGTGGGTTTTAGTATGGGCCAATGGCTATGAATAGAGGCCCCCTCAAAAGGAAAAGGCACAAATGTATGACGGATTAGGGATTCCGCAAGAGAACAGGCAGCAAATTAATCGAGGGTAGCAAGCACATTCCACAGCAGAGGGAGCAGCCGACCAATGTTAAAGGGGCAAGTACTTCGATCTTTCCCTCCCCCTCCTCTTGTTGTCGAATTGAGGAGAAAACACAAGAATTCATTTGCACAAGAATTCATTTGCTTAAAAATTTGGATTCATTGTATGGATTCAAAATCAGATCTCAATAACGTCGGATATACTTACAGACAACTTTATAAACATGTTGAACAATATGCTTGACTAGATGAGTTGAAGTTGATTTGGGAGGAAAGAGTACATAAAACAACATGCTGCAGGTGCATTATATAATCTGTGAATTCAATCTCTCTTGTAGTTTAATCTTAACGTCATTGTTTCAATGTCTTGGAATGATTCTTTCAACCATACCGAAAGGTAACGATTTTGAATAAACGAATTATAGGAATCCACGTGCTTTGGGGCGGGCTGGGGAGGAGGGGAGAGATGATACACAACTTTTGCAATAGCGTACTATCTACATAGGAAAAACGAGCAAATTGATTAAATGATCTTTTGGGAGCAGCATGAATTGGAAAAGCACCAAAACTCTTGCAGCAAACAGGAGCAAGAAACAAAGCTAATTATTCAAATAAACATAAACAGCCAGAGTCACCACTACCTACTAGAGATGCAAGTGAAAATGAAAGTGAGAAGGCCAAGAATTATAGAGCTACCCAAATATCTACAAAAAAATTTTAGAATCCATGTATCGAACACGACAAACATAATAGAAAAGCATAGTGATGTGAAGCCAATGTGCAGAAAGAAAGTAAAGATTTCTACTGGATCAGGTATAAGGAGACTCTAGAAGACACAAAGCTATACCAAGAAGAAAAAATAGGCCAATCCAATAGAAGAGCCACTTGAAGCCTACCCTAAAGTGTGACGAGCCTGCCGAGTTGACCCTCTAGGCAACTCGGGATCTTGTCAATACTACGCTAATTCTAGGTTGGTATGACAAACAATTGAATATGGTGAAGAATTGAATCTTCCTCTTGCACAGCTAAATTGCACACTCAAAACTCAATGAGCAAATACTTGATATCTCAATATAATCAAATAACATTAACATCCAAAGAATCCATATTCTCAATGGTTACAGCATCCATGTTAGCAACTCAATCCTAGAAGCTTCTCGCCCATCCATGAGCCACAACAAATACCGGTGCCATCGCCTTGCTTTTTCACTGCACATGCACTCACTGGGGTTAGTCCTCGTGACTAAGTGGGGATCCCTGGCTGCCTCTGCATGCATGGAAATACTCTGGAATCTTGGATAGCAAACATAACAATTCAAAGACACAAGAACCTATGGTGCAACGCTAGACTATGACAATAAAGAAAACATCATGAACATCAAGAGCAAAGAACATATCCAGTATCAAACCATCATAAACAAACTCCCGGACAATGGGTAGCTCAGCCCGACCTACATACAGAGGCCCCATTAGTAGCATGTTGCCCAAATTTTACATTCCAAGCCACTCAGCGGTGGTGGGGTGAACCTCGTATCGCGCATACCCTCTCGATTACGTCCCGCCTTTGGAGGACCTCTTACCATGGGGTTTCACAAGAGTTGGTGGCGTAGCAATCCCCGCCGGAGAACTAACGCCCGGTGTCACAGAGCACAAGAACCACGAGAGAATCACAGATAAACATGAGCATGCTTGGAGCAACCTAGGCCACCAGAACCTAGAAGCCCGACCCGAGGTTCCAATAGACATAATCAAATACCAAGACAACAAGAGAGCAATGCAAAGACCATGACATGTGAAGTTCATTACAATATTTATTAAACATGTGCCTAGATCATACTCTTAGCCCTTGTCGAGGTTGCCCATACAACCTAACCATGCCAGTAGCTAACTCATTGGTAAAGATCATGATCACAATACAAACATGTGGAGGAAGTTACGAGCCCGACCGGTCATTGATGTAGCTTCAATACCTATATCGTTCTTGATCAAGGAAAGATACTAACATCTTCTATAATGCAAAACTTACCTCGAAACCATCTTCCCATGAGGAATACAACGTTAAAATAACGTTTATACTTTGAATCCATTAGCTATGATGCTCTTGATAAAATACAATGCAACAACTTGAAAACTTACGATTCACGCTTTTCGGACTAGCCGTACTTCATGCTATAGTCACATTCGAAACCCCAAAGCTTCACATGGCTCTCCTTGTACCAATGTGGACCCGTCTCAATCTCAATAATCCTTGATGTCGGATGACCGCTTATTCCTATTTCAAGATCCACATGCGAACTTGATGCTAAAATTCTTGATGCTTGGGGGTCGTTGACGCTCTACATCCGTGCTAGACTACTTCTCGGCATTAGCCCCATCTCCATGAGCTAAGAAAGATACTTTATCCCAAACCTTAGAATTTTACCATAGTTAGACAATTATCAAACAATGCATATTCTTACTATTATGATTATTACTCTTTCGACTCTTCATGCTCCGATCTCCTCTGTTTGCTAAGCTCGAATGCAACCCAATTCCATCTATGAGGACTTAGCTTCATACTAGGACATGCAAATAAATTGAGAAAGGCAGCAAATACAAGACCAACAAAATAAAGCACAAAACCAAAATGACAAAAACATAACATGAACACAAAATGGCGTTGGAGAGCTCGGTGCTTGAGCCGGATCCAATCTAATTACGCCTTTTTTTAAAGTTTCCATGCTGAATCGGTGCTCTTCATGTAATATTCAGCCATTCTTGACTTAAAATCAGCCTTACAGGGATGTTTCCAATCATTGATTTTCTTCTCTAGCCTTATGAGTCTCCAACAAATTCATAATCTATCATATTTGCATGCAAAAATCATGTGCAAACTAATCATGGCAGCTCATAGCACACCTCAATTGATCAAAAGCAAAACCCCACCTGATAATTTCTTTCCACATAGACCTCTGGACCCCTTGTAATTGATTGCCTCCAAAAGATCGTCTTCTAGCTCCAAGAAGCAAACTGCAGAAGAATAGGCATAGTGCAGTCAATTCTGACTCAGCATCACTATTTCTGTCATAACTTTTTCATACGGATGAGTTTTGGCTTGATCAGACCCATTCCGGAAAGCTTACTTAAAGATCTTTCCAACAAAAGAAAAATCACCTGAAAAAGATCTCGGGTCACCGAGATATGATGCTTCAAATTTTGGGCTCCAAAACTGCCCAGAATTGCTCCCTACCTTCATGCTCTGCAACAATCCTTTCTCCAAAGATATAAAACCCTAATCTCATGCTGCATATATGCCATGAATATGTATATACATACATAAATAGGTATATTGACCCATTAGGTGGCCAGGACCGTTACATAAAGCAACAAGTACTATGCTGGGAGAGAAAGAGCAAAAGTAGAAGCACGACCAATGGGAAAAATTCGAAGGGAAAACTCCATGGGAAAAGAGAGAAAAAAAAGATGCTACTCGTCACCATACTACGCCGAGAAAGAATATAAGAAATGACGAATCTAAGTTCACAATCCACGGTCCAAACCTATCATGACAACAATCGTCTGAACAAAGAAGCAACCACATGCACATAGATTCCCTATGCAAGTAACACCGACCAAAACACAAACAACCACTCAACGACCTTTAAAGAGAAAAGGGTGGGAGGGGAGGGAAGCTGACACCAATAATAAAAGATCCAACTCAAAGAGAACGCTCATGAGAATTGAGAGAGAGAGAAGATAGTATATATAGGGGTGAAAGGAGCCAATGAGGCCTGAGACAAACCCTTTTCCAAGGATGATGGTTTTATTCATACTGAATAGAATCATTGCATTCTTAGGAAAGGTCCTATATACAAAATATCAATGTCCGATAGAAGAGGAACAATCTCAAACTCAACAAAGACCAAAGATACGAGGGACCATAAGGTATAGAGGAGATAACCGGGACTACCATAAGAACTGAGATAAAAAGGATAAAGAATAAACCAGAAACAGTGGAGCCAAGGAGCAGCGTGACAATAAGGAGGTATGGTAAAGACAACTAAACAAGCAATAGATGCCAACCATGAATAAATGGAGAGAACTAATGCAAAGAGAACGCAATCAAAACTAACGCAACAATGGATCAGTCAGACTACAAAGTAAAGGAATCAACCAAAATAACATATATGAATCATGAAACGAAGATAGGCTAAACACGTAGATAAACGAAAAACTTGGTGACAAACATAGGCTAAACAATAGAAGGCCAGAACACTAAGCTAAAGACACAGACTGACTGATATCTCAAGAAGGAGCTAACGACAATAAGTTAGAAAAAAGATGCTTCAGCAAAGGACAAGGGATACAACGTGACTCTCCATAGCCTGAACATAATCGAAAGCGTGATGAGAACTAGAAGGAACAAAATGGAGCCATAAGGGATAAAGGCTGAATACAACTCAGCAAAATGATGAGGCAAGGAAATACTAGGGACCTGAATAACATAGAAAATTATACTAATAAAGCAAAGTGATGAAAATGGACTCTATTGAATAATGCCAATTTGGTTGTATTGGATTTTGGATTTTATGCCATAGTTTGGAGCAGGATTGGGCAAGCCGAAGGCATTCGAAGATGTATCGGGTGTAGTCAAAGGGAGAATTAAGTAGAATTTCTAATTTTTAGAGTTGTTGGATTAAAAATTACAAGATCTAAAAGTGAATAATAGGCCACGTCAAATTTTTGATGATGTGGCAGGCATGTGGACAACCTAGAATTGCAACAATTGTTATACAGAGGGTTAGGCAAACCTGCTAAAAGATGTAGTATCATTATATAGGTTGTGATAGTCACGTGGATGTAGAAAATGGGCTGAGTCATACAACTACCTTATTTATCAATCACGGTCATGTTTCTAACGTAAAATAAAAAAAATAAAAAACTCCACGTGTTTTTTCTTTCGCTTTGATTTTAACACGACAACACAAAGAACTGGCTAAGTCGACAAAAACCCATGTATTTTCCTTGGTTCAAACATGACCATGTGAGTCGTATGTTTTATTTTATTACTTTGTTTATGCGTCTCTGTCTGCTATTTGTCCACAAATTTGGCCACATAATTAAAAGAACGACGTGGCAGGTTTAGGGTTTAAGGACTCCAGTGCATCAGGTGTCCACTGAAATTTTCTGTTTGGGCTCTTCATCGTGCCAAGGAGTCCAAAATAGACCTGTTACATTTTTTCCAGATCTAGAATTTGACCTCTAAGAATGCATCAAATAGCATACAATCAAAGGATTTGTTATGCTCGAAAGAAAACTTGAAATAACTTTCGAAAATGGAATGCAATACACCAGAATGGACCACCGATGGATTCACCCGCATCAAGCTGTTTAGTGGTACCTACTTTGCAGCTTGTGCAGCAGGAGGAGTGCTTTCTGCTGGTACCACCCATTTACTCATTACTCCTCTCGATGTTCTCAAGGTCAATATGCAGGTTATTTTCTTTGCCTTCAGGTTTAGTACTCAAGGCATGATCTGTAGGAAGAGTTATACATGTCAGATTTTATTAAGCTTTCTATCCCTCAGTTATTAATTTCCCAATGAGGCTGCAGATCAATGTATTGAACAGGTTTACTACTGGAGTTAAGCCAAAGCATATGGTCATTTTTTCAATTCAATATGCTATGCTTTTCTTTTCTTTAGAGATAGTATTATTTGCTATCATCTTGTTGTGCTTTCAGTCATTCCAGCAGTTTTACTTCTGTGTTGTCTTGCTAAGAGATATCTCTGTTTGGCAGGCCAACCCAGTTAAATACAGTGGTATTTTGACAGGTTTTGGAACTCTCTTGAGGGAACATGGGGTGGGTGGGCTTTGGAAGGGTTGGGCCATGAAGCTTTACGGTTATGGGGCACAAGGTGGATGCAAGTTTGGCTTGTATGAATACTTCAAGAAAGTCTACTGTGATCAAGCAGGACAGATGTATCTTCACTCTTACAGGACTCCCATCTATATTGCAGCCAGTGCTTCTGCCCAAGTCATTGCAGACCTTTGTCTTTGCCCTTTCGAAGCAGTAAAAGTTCGAGTACAGGCACAGCCTAGTTTTGCAAGAGGGTTGATTGATGGTTTTCCAAAAGTTCACTCGTCTGAAGGCCTTTGGGGGTAAATTGTTAGTGAATCAAAGTTTAAATTTTTCTATGCCTCCATGTATAAATGCTTGTGTTCTTGCAGATTATATAAAGGTCTCTTGCCACTCTGGTGTCGAAATATTCCATGTATGACCAGTTACAAACTATCTGATATGCATGGCGCTTGAACTAATCGAATCTTCTTTATTTTGCAGTTGCAATGATAATGTTTACTTCTTTTGAACATTCAGTTGATTTTTTATACAAAAAAGTGGTTAAAGGAACAAGAGCAGAATGCTCGACAGGAACCCAGTTGTTAGTGACATGTGCAGCGGGCTATATCTCTGGTACTGTTGGAACTATAGTGTCTAATCCAGCAGATAACATTGTCACCTACTTATACAACAAGGGAGGCACACTACCACAAGTATGTTTGTCATAGCCAACTTTCTTACTTTAGATGCTGTCAGCTTTAAGCACATGGTTGTAACTTGATGATGGAGAATTGCAGGCAGTCAAAAGGATTGGCTTAGTTGGATTATTAACCAGAAGCCTACCATTACGTATTATGGTGGTTGGGCCTGTTGTTACCATGCAATGGTTCTTATATGATACGTTGAAAGTCTCAATTGGCCTGTAAGTTCGAAATTTACTTTGTTACATAGCTTTCATGAAGCATTTTCATGCAATAATTAGGTTAGGTTTATTTTGTGGTATATCCAGAAGCGGGGCTACGGTAATTTTGTATAATGCCATAGAGATGCCTCTTTGTATTATGTAAAGTACTTATGCTGAAATATTTGCACTCATTTTCAATTTCAATGTGTCAAAACCTCTTTTGTTTATTGGGCATTTAATTTCTTTACCTGTGGTCATTTTAATTCTTAGATAGAGTGTTAAACACAGATTTGCTTAAATGCAGGCCAACAAGTGGGGGCAGCAGTGATGATCACGTGAATGATGACTTTTCGTTTGATGGCATGGCCGAATGATTGTTCCACTGTATATATTGTTATGACCAGCTACATGTGCTGTTACTACAAGTCAGTTTTATCACTTCTGTTTCCTTGTTGGAGGCTTATGTGCACAATCAGTCACATGTCTTGCAGTTTTGACATGGCCTCTTCTTGTAAATACGTCACCTGATCATACTTCATAACAGTATGAGACTATATTCAGAATATACATTTAGAAACATATGAGGTACACATGTCTATAACCTGCTGGCGGATATGCAAAAGTAGCAGGAACCCCATTCTGGAATCTAAAGGAAACTATAATCATGGGATGAGAGACTGTTTACTAAATTCATGGCATGAGAGAAACATGTTTAATTCGCAGTTCTCAATCAATGGATAAACCCTTTGCCAAGAATCTGGTCATTAAAATTCCCTTATCCAAACGTCATGAGCTGCATTTCTTTCGTTTGGAGCTTGTAGAAAATCTTAGTTTGAATAGAAATCCTGGAGCTTCTCACCCAACCCAAGCTCATGATTCTGTTTTGGAACTGTCCCTGCAGCAACCTTTAGAACCTTTGGAATTCGAGTTCTGGAACTGGCCCCACAGATAGAAATTGCATAACACTTTATTTGGAAATCCAGGATGGTTCTTCGAACTAGAAATCACCTTTGCTTATCCTGCTATGGCATTACTTCTCATGTAGGACTTGCAGTCAGAATGATACTTTATACATGGAACTAGATACATGCCCTGAATCATATAAAAACCATTGCAAAAAAGTCGTATAAATATACGTTTTGTGTGAGGAACTATTTTTTGTGATATTGAAGCATATGTCTATTCTGTAGTTAAGACAGTTTAAGTGATGGACTTCCCAAGTTCAGAATTAGCTCCCAAAATTTAGATAGAATTTAATGATATAATATCAGCATATTTGAATAAATAATTCTAAAAACAGCATGGAACCTTCCATTCAGATCAACTCCACACTCTATGGACTGCTAATATCTAATAAGCACCAACTATTATATGCACTGCTAAAATAGCATGTCAAAATTGTCCAGATCCAAACCCAGACAAACTATTAAACTTGAGAATGGATTTTACCTCTATTACTAGAAATGTATGGCGAAGCAAATGAAGCAGCAAAGTCTAGCTCCAGTAATGGTTCAATAAGGAAGCAATGCACTGTATTATCTTCTTACCCTGATTATGCTGTAGAAGAAACCATGACTCCTCTTAAAGAACAGCCTGCAAATATCATAGCAAATATCAATAGCTGCAATATTGCCCTCTTGGGTATAAACAACTTTGTCATCTGACAGTTTTCAGGTTGATAACCATCTAAGAAATCTCTCACATGGATGTCTTAAATCATCGGTGAAGGTAAATGCTATGCAGTCTAAGAAAGCTCTCCAGATTATTGACGAAAATGCAAAAAAAGGCCATACATAGAACACTAAAGGCAGCAAAAAATATGGCTGGAAAACTAGCTCTTATAGGACAAAGTTTTTTGAACGAATATCAAACAAATGAATTGTTATAGGATTAGGAAAAGATAATACCCATTTTCTCTTTGGATCACATCATTACAGTATTTCTTTGCAGAACTATGGACAAAACAATTTAAGAAGCTCAAGCAAGAATGGGGTATGAAATAATTTACATATTAATGACCTATTGGGATATGATTATATGACATATTCTGATCCGTCAGAATGGCCAGAGTACCATCATTGCAGTGTGATTGTGGTCTACGAAATAATTGAGTACACCACACCACAAAATTTACCTTTTCATGCAAGTTCATAGCCTATAATTGGATTAAACTGTCTATAAAGATGAAGCAAATAAAATAGAAACCAACCTAGATGTACGATGGTTTGCAAGGCTATTTTTATAAAGAATTCTCAATAGAATGCTGCTCCGGATGACTTGAACAATACCAAATCACTAATCACTAAATAACCTCCATCTAAATAGACTGCTACAATAACAACAAATTTTAAATTTGTACATGTATTCAACTGCAATAATGCATGCCACCTTGCCACCATGCTAAGAATCCATTTATAAATTCCATTGTGTTGAGCATCCATGCTTAAATCCTACAAATCAAATACACCAAAGTAAATGTCGATTAAATGTCAATCTTTCATGCATCTTCAGACTTACATACTAATGTGCAAAAATCAGGAGGATTCTTGGCATGATTTGGAACATGTTCTGGAGCTATGTTACATTTTTGCTAGAAAGACAGAAGTGCAAATTTCAAACCTAGCTTGAGTTGTTTGTAGCCTAGAATCAGATGTTGCCTTCTTGCCATCGCACGAATCTTTTACACAGAAAGCAGTCAAAGAGAAATAACCTAGTTTTTTAAGGCTACATTAAGTTTTAGTGGGGCAGCTTTAAAATAGATTTTCAATCTTAAAAAAAACCATTGAGCAAAAAAAAAGCTAAAAGTTTTAAAAAAATTAGGGCAAAATGAGTTTCCGATCAGCTGGAGATTTTTTTGGCATCCCAAAAGCGAAAACCTTAGGCTCATATTCATATAGGAAAATACAAAAACATTTTTCACCACCGAAAATACCACCAATCGTCAGATCATTAGATATGCAAAGATACCTCTTGATACTCAAGCCCACCCTTTCCCTAACGAACTGCCCCTTAACAGGGGGCAATCCAAAAACCATTAGTGAAAAAAAAAAAAAAGAAAAAAGATATATTTTTTAATCGATATTCCTTTTATTGCCATAAAAATTGAACACCCATCTCGTTGCCCTAGACGCCACTTATAGTCCTGGATAACCATCTATCATCTGCCTATCTGCCTTAACTTCCTCTAACTTTTGCCAACGTGTACGTACTCGTTCTCTCTGTTCTCTTTTTTTGCCATAGGCACATTCATCTTCTTTGTTTTTTTTTTCTCACCTAGATAAGACTTATTTGATCAGAGAGTTGTACTAGACATAATCAGAGAGAAGGAGGGAAAGTGGAAGAGAGATATAGATGCCTTGACCACATGCTCAATGAGAGAGATACTGAGACGAAGTTTAACAAGAGATGATGAGAGTACTGCGAGGCAGAAAGGATTCACTCTCACACTTAGAGACGTTTTGCCCCTACCAGTTGTTAGGGGCATTTTCATTGCTATTCGACTATTAAGGGGGATCCTACAAATTTGCTTTTGTCCCTGTAAAATGTTTTTTCACTGATTGCTTTTCTTCACATCTATAACACCAATGCTGAAGATCTACCCGAGCATTTGCTCGCCTCAGAAGTTCTCTGCTCCAGCGCAACGGTAAGTGCTATCTTAAGAAGCCAAACCCATTTTTTGAGCTAGAACACAACAACAACCTACTTTTTAAGTGGAATGGAGTAAGCCCTTCGAAGTTGTGTTTAGAGGTCTGCAAGCAAAGGAGGCATAAGAACCAAATACTAGAGTAAAGAATCCAGCGATACTTATTTGAGGTACAAAATCAAAAGACAATAAACATAAAATTTTGATGCTTTAAAAAAACAAGATTTTTTAGCCAAAATACTAAGGAGGATGATACATTTTAGCATCCTCCTTGTTGTTGCAAGAAGGTGTGAAGCATCTCATGATAAATGATTCTATAAATTAAAGAAGTTTTAAATGTTGCCATATCTTTAACACCATTAGTTAAAGATATATGAAATAATCTTCAACTTACAAATATTATCATCCATTTGAAATATCATCTCTCCCTCCTGGAAGTGATAATCATGTGTGCTCCATCAAAATTAGAACCACGAGTAGTTTTGAAGCTTTTTAGTATTGAAAGAGGTTGTATTTTCTTCATGAGCTAAGCTCCATTGGGTACATTTAGTTCGTCCATTGACACCATGATTCACCTCCCTCGTAGTAGTAATTTAAAACCATTTCTAAGGTGAGGTTAACAATTGTAATGGGTTGATTGGTATTTTTAGCTTTGATAATCTCCGTTATGAGCGACAATGCAAAAAGTCTACGCTAGCAATCGTACATAACGCCAAAGGAATGTCAACTTTAATATAAGCACTTACCTTGTTCATATTGGAATTGGATAATATCAATCTTTTACCGTTGGACTATAATTATATTTTTTAGACGTAGGATAGCTTTCCAAGAAGCTTGCTTATGCAATGAGAACTTTGGCTATGTTTTCTATATCTATAACCTAATTTTAATTCTTCATAGAGCTTAGTTTGGCATGTTATTGTAGTTCTGAACTACAAAAATTTAATTTACAAAAATGAAGAAATATGATAACTTGATTTTCGCAACTGAGTGAATAAGAGGAATGTAAAACTATTGTGCTAATGAGTTAAGTAAGAGATATACAATAAAATGGCAATTAAAGTATAAACTTATTCTAAACATAACTATCTCTATTGTCTAAGGATAAATCTTAGGAATGAGGCTCTATCTTACATTATCTAAAAGTTTACAGTTTTAAATATTGAATCAACATTGTTAAAATAACTACAAAATGAATATAAGCACAAGAGGGTGCTGCTGGAACACGAGCCTGCAACACCATGTGCTTACTCCATACTAGATAAGTAAAAGGAGAAAAGGCTCTGCTTAAGAGGCTAACCACATTGAACCTGTAACGGCGTCAAATCCGATGTGACTACTGGAATCTCAAGAGAGTTTGAAGATGTAACTTGGACCTTCGACGAAACAGTATTATCTTCAACCAAGTCAGCCCACTGGAGTGGAGCAAAGCGACCACATGCAACAGAAGGAGCAGAATCATGTATAGCAAGTGCTGAGGAGAGCTGGGATGCAGAGGTGTTACAACCCTTAACTAACTTTCGAGGTTGATGAAGAGCAGGTGGATGTTTAGGTGGAGGGTGGGCACCACGACGATCAATGTCCATGTATTGCCCACAAACCTCTTCAACTTGCTCTTGCGACCTCTGAATTTCATCCAACCTTTGCCTCTGTTGATCCAGCAGCAGAGGCATGGGACCAGCAGCTGGAATAGATGTAGAGGAAGTCACAGGGGGACGAGAGACATCCATTTTTGACAACAAATAAAATTTTGACAATTTGATTTAACAAGTCATAAATAATAAACTTATAAATGACATTTTAAAATAAGGACTTTGACAATTTATTTTTAGAAATATTATCATATAAATATCAGTTCTAACCCACCAACTAAATTAAGATAGGGCAGAAGCAACCAAAAAAAATGGGGGGAATTTAGATTCTTGTGGGATAGATCTATGTAAGAGAAAAGAAGAAAAAGATTATCAAATGGCATACTCTCCTCAAGAACTTTACACTTAACAACTATATATTAGTTATAAGTATGCCTCCATGTTTGCCTTAATAATTCTCTGGAAGAAGGTTCATAACTATAGCTTAAAACCTGCAAAGAATGTTGAGAATGTTGAGTCTTCTAATCCAATTCATCTCATCACTCACAATGTTGAATGACCAAATTGTATTGTTAGAAGTGATAAATATGTTATATACACTTGAAAGAGATCTCTTTTCTAAAAGCTACGAAGTGAAGATCAAAGTTTTGTATCACACATATTATATGTGCCACAACATTTAACTAAAGTATTAATTTAGCAAAATAAGACCACCTCTATTTCAACTATTGACACTTATATAAAAGAAGCAAAAAACATTTACATGAAATCTTATACACCTAAATCATAAGTCAAATTATTATAGTATGAATCCTATATATGCACAGAATAAAAAAAATCGAGCATTTATGCTGCCATGTCTTCTTGGTCAACAATATCTTTTTTTTGCTCCTCTTCAAAATGAAGTGGTATTTTATTATTTATTTCTCTCTAGTAAGCCTAATACATCCTTCTTGTACTTCTTACTAGAGTATTTCTTTATTTATTTTAATTTCTTAAGAATGCTCTTAGGTTCCTCCATAATTTTAGTCTTACTCCCTTATGCTTGTTTCCATTGTTCTATCTTATTGTCAAATTCTATTCTGATTTGAGCAAAAAATCCCACCTGGGAGTGAAAATCTATTTTACATTTCATAAGTGTTTTTTTTTTTAATTTAACTAGATTATTTTAACATCAAGTTTCCTCAAAACTCTGATAGCATAGTTTGACAACTAATACATAACTATCACTTGAGTCAAAGACATACCATATCCAGCTTATTTTTGGGTTTGTAGAAAATCCACCCTCAACAACAAATGGTATGATAAATCATATGCTATTTGGAATGAAGAGCAGCTGACATAAGTTTGGATGAATTTGAATCTACTAGAGGACTGACTACCACCTTGGAGGAGATCCAACCTATTATAGACCCAATTGATCCAAAGACGGTTTGGTCAATCATCGCAATAGCTTTCAAACCTCTTGATGGAACGTTTATGACTCATATTCTTTGGTTCTATTTTCTATCTCTGTAATCTAATTTTAAAAACTTAGTTTGACATGTTATTGTAGTTTCAAAACTATAAACAATCTGATTTTTAACAATGAAGAAATAGTAATCCTATTCCTGCCAATGACATTATAGATGCAAATGATTTCATGACTCTAATAGATAATATCCTACCTATTGCTCCTGATAGTATGGATGTCTCTGTGATTGCTTTACCTTCTCAAGAGGAAATCTTAAGTAGTCTAAATTCATTTAGTAAGGGGAAATCTCCAGGCCCTGATGGTCTTCCTGCAGAATTTTATATCAAATTCTGGGATATTCTTAAAAATGATCTTATTTCCCTGGTGCATGCTTTCTGGAATGCTAAACATCTTCATCCTTCCATCTCGAGTAGATTTATCTCCTTGATTCCTAAAATTGATCATCCTACCAAATTTCAAGGTTGGAGACCTATATCTCTTACAAACACCACTTACAAACTCTGTGCTAAAATTATTGCCACTAGGATTAATAGCTTTCTGCAAAAGAATATCAGTCAAAATCAAGTCTGCCTTTCTGCCAATTAGATACATTCTTCATAATTATGTTGCTGTTGTGGAAGGATTACATTGGAATAAGATCTCTAAGAAAAATTTTGTTCTTCTCAAGCTGGACTTTCAGCGTGCCTTTGATTCAGTTTTATGGGATTTCCTGGACTTTGCTATGTCTAAACTTGGCTTTCCTTCCAAACTTAGAAATGTCATCTTTGGTCCTAACTCGAGGTCCAATTCGTCTGTTCTTATTAATGGTTTCCCTTCTGGCTTCTTTCCTCTCTCTTGTGGTGTAAGGCGAGGTTGTCCTTTTTCTTGTGGATGCTGAATTGCTTACTAAAGCCATTATCCATTACCTGAATCTTGGTCAAATTAAGGGGCTCAAACTTCCTGAATCTGATGAATCCCTCACTGTTCTTTAAGCTGATGACTCCTTCTCTTTCCTTGATCCTCACATGGCAAATATTGAGCTCTTCCTGAAAATCCTAAATCAATTCTCCAGCTTAGTATTGAGAAAAGCTTGATCATTGGAGGCATTCCTCATCAACATTTGGCTGGCATTAAAATTCTCTCCCCTGAGCAAGCCACTAAATTACTGGGAATGCCCCTTTCTCTGAGGGCATTAAAGGTCTTTGGAATCCTATTCTTTCAAAAATAAAGAAGAAGCTGAATAATTATAGGACTTCTCTTTCTCTTGCTCGTAGAACTATTATTGCAAATTATGTTCTAGCAAGTTCCCATGTTTATTTCTCCACTGCTTTAATTGCTCCCAAAATCATTAGGAATTTCATTTGGAAAGGTAGTCATCTTGTCAATTGGGGCTCCATTTGTAAATCTAAGAAATTAGGTGGCCTTGGCTGTAAGAATCTATTCCTTCATGCTCAATCATTAGCAAGCAAGTTTGTTTGGAAGGCTATTCATGGGAGTCAGTCTCCTACCTCCAAGTTTATCAGATTCTGGATCAACAATAGTCATCCTTATGGTCATCCTTCTGTTCATCATCCGCTCCCTCACTCTGCTTTCATTCATACGAAGCCAGCCTCAAATATTTTCCCTTTAATGTGTAATTTAATTAAGGCTTTGAATTCTATTTCTCCTAGCTTTGATTTTATCTCTAAAGAAAAAATTCATAGTGATTTATCTATTTTCAGGAATCCAATTCTGGCTGATCATAATTCTTCAGTGTTGGCAATTAGGCATCCGAGGATTTATAGAAAATGGTATGATGCAGGTACGATATATATCAGAGATATTTTCTCAGGAGGCAGGATAATTTCTTGGATTAGATTGAAAGATATCATTAAAGGCATTTCCTCTGATAATTTTTTTTTTACTCATATTAGAAACTTCCTTTCTAATCTATCTCCAAACCCTGGGAAAGGAGACTATTCTATAAATGGTAAAGTGGAGTACAAGGTCAAGCATGTGCACAATGCTCTTTCTTCTAATGCTGCTGAGAGCAAAGCTTTATTAAAATGGTCAATCAATTCTGATCAGTTAAAGCCCCTTTTTCACAATGTCTGGAATTCCTACTGTCCTCTGAAGATCTCTTATTTTATTTGGCTTATTGCTAATGGCACTTTTTTTTTTTTTTTTTTTTTTTTTTTTTTTGAGGAAACGGCAGTAGTATTATATTACATGATAAGACATAGTAATACAAAAGGGCACGGAAGACCCTGCTATATAGGCCATGACTTAGTCAAAACTGGCCAGGCTCTCCAAAGGAGGAAATATTCCAAAATTTAGAACACTGTTTTAAGATTTTAAAGCATAAAGGAACTGTAAATATAACTATAGTAATGGCACTTTGAATAATCTTTATTCCTTATCTAGGAAAAATCCTAATATTATGGCAAACTATCCTATGTTATGTGGCAGTGATGAGAGTATGAGTCATATCTTCTTTTGTAGTAAGCTAACTGGCTTTTGGTCCTGGTTATCTAGCAAATTTGGAATTGTCAATAATCAAGATCTGCTTTCCTTTCTCCAATCTGATGATAAATTTGCTAATACCATTGCTTACATTCCTCTTTGGAATATATGGAAATCTAGGAATCGAGTCCTATATAGGAATAAAAGGCCTTCTATCCTTTGTATCAAACTTCATTTTCAATTTGACTTTGAAACTCTTGCTACTGCTCATAAGAAAAGATATGGTACTAACTATGACAGGAAATGGGATGCTTATGGAGAGTATAAGGGGCATTTTGAATTATTTGTTTCAAATTTGAATGTAGTGGATTCTAACATTCTTTTTTCTGATGATCCTAGAATATCTTGAGTTCCTTCGTGGATCTGGAAGATATAAATTTGATGATCACTCTCCATTCTGTCAATCATCAAAGGACCTTGTTCTTCAGAGCAACTGGCTTACGTGTGCAGGAAACAGTTGGGAGAGTATTTTCTATAGCTTGGGATTTCTGGAAAAAGGTTTCGGTTTTTACGCACAAGTCGAAGATCAATAGAGAAGGCTTTGCAAATATGCGCTTCAATTATAATTTCATTGCCTTAATGTAGTTTTTCGCCCGACAAGGTTTGTCAGCATGAGGGTATAGAGTCGATTGTATTTTTTGACCCTAACATAGATTAGTGATACCATTATTGTCAGGGCTTTTCCTCGAAAATAAATTAAGAGATTGTTCTAAATTATAAATATCTTTATTTTTTAGAGATAAATCTTAAAAGTGAGGCTCTCTTTTACATTTTAACAATTTGACTTAACATGTCATGAGTAATAATCTTATCTCAAAATAATTGCTTGACAATTTTTTTTTAATATTATCATATAAAATTCCCCCTTAAACCCCCTTTGGTTTGGGTGCATATTCACACGGGGGGTGACTTTGGGCAACGAGAGCTCTTCGATATAAAGATCCTCGTTTGTGGGGTATGCCTGTACGAGTTTTGGTATACTGTATAACACAGTTTGCGAAATACTATAAGATTTGAGGCAATGTACTATATGTGTTGATTTTGTACATGTATAATATGATTTTAGGGGCTCTCGCTGCCCTACGTCACCCCCCGTGTGAATACTCACCCAAACCAAAGGGGGTTTAAGGGAGAATTTTATTTTTAAGTGTGGAATGTAATGGTTTGTGTTATACCTAAAAGTTTTTTGGCCCCTTCGGGGCCTTTAACACAAATCATTACATTAGGCAAATTAATACTATAGGTTATGGAGCTTCGATTTGATGTAATGTCATTAGTTTTAAATGTCATATTTTAAGATCCAAAGAGCTTCTTGTGCAAGAGCATGGCATTGTAACGTTTGACCAATCTATACGCAGAGAATCCTTTAGTGTATATGTTTCCAGCTTTTCTTCTCCTCGATGCCCCATAGCTTCCTTTATTGGATGTTGCAGAGTAATTTGCCATCTACTTTTGGCTACAACAACCTAATAAACATGCATTAAGCCATCTTAACATTCTTGTCAACCATCACAATGATAGCTTCATGACATCTAAATGGCATCGTCTAAATTTTATTATTATGTCTCCAATCAACACTGAACCCAACAATCTGGCATATCAATAGAGTAATGTGTATTCATGTTGGAAAAGGACATTTTGCCAAGTGGTAATATTTGGCAGAATCAAACTTCAAGAATGAGATGAGATTTTCTTCGTATGGGATCTCAACCTATAACCCATATTTAGATAAGAAGATGTATGAATCCCAACTCCCCAGAGTAAGAGGCATAATTTTCAAGGTATGCCATGGACTCTTCTCTTGGATTCCATAAAGATAACAAGAAGAGAACCCTGCAAGGTGATAAATAGCAGAGATCCAAGAAGACAGCTTGTGAGTCTAACATAAAAATGAATAGCATAAACTGAAATGAATTTCTGAGGACGAACTCTGTTTGCCATGCACTCTAAATGAGCAACAAAAGAAAGATATGAAGGAATATCACTTGTTAAAAGAAGCTGCACCAGAGCAAGATAGAGCACCATCCTTATCATTGGAGCTGTCTTAAAATCTTTTAAAAGAGCTATTCGAAATCCTAATCTTCCAACTCTAACCAGGTCCGCTTCATCCCTGTATAGTCCAAAAAATTGAAGGCTCTTGAAACTGAGCATGGTTTCATCCCTTACACCTTTTGCAGAGTTATTTGACGATTCTGACCATGTCGGCCTGCACAAAAATCCTTTTGCTTAACCTGAGATGCCTTTGCAACTAATAAACCGTAATCAATCTAAAGAAATAAAGGGAATGAGTACCCAGGAACTGTCCGCATGTATAGAAGAACGTTATGATTGAGATATATGGTTAAGCATTCCAGCTTTGGATTCAACTGGTTTGCTGGCAAGAATAAGAACATAAGCTATGCTTCCAGATCGGATTAGGTCAACGGACATCTGTACCGAAATGGAGGACTTAACTAGAACCTGCAATCTGCACAAAAACATCTGCAGAAACCCTGATAAGCCCAATTTGCTTCACGATTCTGCACCAAAGCCAGGCCACAAATCCAGGAAGAAGCCAAGTTGCATCAAATCCATCTACCGCTCCTTGCCCTTGTCTTCTGGCTCCACGAACTGGATATATTTGTGAACAGATAAGAGTTAGTAAATTGGGATGAAGCTGCGGATTGAAGCGAGAATTGCAACTAGAGCCAAAAAGGAGGAGATGTCCATGGCGGATTACATCAAAAAGCTTCGTTGCTGCTAATTGTCCATTTTGAAACCCTAGGGTTTGTATGCACGATGGTTGCATGTGCCCCAACCCCCACTTTTAAAGGGCTTTTGTTGTAAGCCCTTCGATTTTGACCATGGGGAGTTGGCACAAGTTTGCATGCAAATACTTGGCGCACTCTAGATGTACTAGTACACCTTGCGCAATACGCCCATCAAATCATATGAAAACCATAGCAAAAACTGTATAAAAATACAAAGAAAAAAAAACATGTTATTATGCTATATATTCAATTCTAATCCACCATCTAAATTAGGATAGGTTAAAAGCAACAAAAACAAAGAATTTAGATTCTTGTAACATAGATCTATATAAGGAAAAAGATCTATGTCCCACTCTCCTTAAGAACTTCACACTTAACTATTATATTAGCCATAGGTTTTTTTTTTTTTAATATGTATAGACATTTTCCTTGAACTTGATGTAGCAATTAAATGGTAAGTGTCCTGGTTGCTTGGTTCAAGTAAGCATACAAAACATGACTGCTATTATAGTGGAAATACAAAAATGGTCCACTTTACACCATTAAAAAATAACTAGTATAAGCTATTAATTATACCTTATTTTCAAGTTTTAATGGTGACCATGGGTAAGGGGCCCCCTTTTTTTTCGAAAAATAAATGACAAGGGCTGGATTAAACCGCCGTTGTAATTTATGGTGAAGTCTAGGGTTTCGACCTAAAAGGTATGGCAGTTCCTCGATCCTTAACAAGACCTGGCAGATCGTGTAAGACCAAAAATATCTTCTAAGATTGTGGCAGGCAATTGAATCATGGGTTTTAATTCGGATGGCTGGTCTGGTAGCCACAGTTCTGAGGAAGAGTTTACACCAGATATAGAGACAGAGAGGGAGCTTCTCTGGTGCAAAAACTCTGTAAAACTTAAGCAACTAAGTATGAATAGAAGGGGAGGCGGTCGAAGCTTTGATTCCAAAAGGAGTTTTGAGGATAGCGGTAAAAGAGGTGGAGGATCTAATCGAAACCCAGGGGGTTATTTCAGAAGCAATAATAATGAGCAATATGTGCCTGAGACACAACAAAATGAAGATGACATTGATTCTGAAAACGAAGATTTACAGGTAAACATGTATCAATTGTGATTTCTCTATTTAAAATTGACCCTTCCTTTGTAAACACGAACCATGAAGGTTGAAGTATCATTAGAGGGTAACAAGATATGGAGTGGGCATGAGTAGAAAGCTTATGTGGTCCATACACGATAATATAAGGCATTAACAAAGTAGCAGCTCAGTTGTAACATATAAATTAGATCTCTGTTTTCTTAGACAGATTCTTGGATGGCTTAGCCTAACCTTAATCTTATAATTAGATAAATGGCCAATAAGATCCATATAAGATGCAGATGACAGGCCTATATTATAAGTTTCATGCACCATCTCTTTGTAAACAGGACCCGTGTTATGCATTTATTACATAACCTGCATGGTTATGGAAGTTTCAATAGTTGGTAACAGGATATGGAGCAGACATAAGCCGACAGCTTATGTGGTCTGGATATGAAAATATAAGGCAATAATAGCATAACAACTTAGTTGTGGCATATAAACTTGATCTCTGATTTTTTAGATAAGTTCTAAGAAGACTGTGCTTAATCTTAGTCATATGAATGGCCAAGAAGACCCATAAAGATGCAGATAACAGGCCTGCACATGAACAACTGGATCTATATTCTCTCATATATTCATGCAAATCTATATGTTGATTATTTTCTCATATATCTGAACTATTTGGACTGTACATTCTTAGTAGATAGTATGATATCAAGAGCAAAGGGTACATTAGGTGAGGGGCGAAGAGCCAAGAATCACCTAATGTACCTTTTGGCCCTTGGGTCGTTACCGAGTCTATCGCTAACGTTCTCATGATTGGCTGCAAGTACGTGGTGATTCTTCTCCTAATGTATTGTCTTTGCTGTTATGGTGTTTTGCTGGTCGAAACGGATGTACTGGTCTAAGTTTACTACATTAAAGATTGGCTGATTCAGCAGTGATAGAAAACTCAAATGTTGAGCAATATTTTGGACAATTCCATGGCAATGAATATATGCATGTCTGGTAAGACTTGTTTTATTTTTTGTTAAAACATTGGGCATGCTGTAACAATAGTCAATGGAAATGTGGAGCGTTTTTGTAGTAAAGCTCACACAGCATGCAGGTATGTTTGCCCTCCTTAAATACAGTTTATGGTCGGATATTTAAGTGATGAATACAATATGCTTTATTTTGCAATGATAGATCGTACTATGGAATGATTATTCAAATGTTTTAAGTGTCCTACAGGGTTAAATATGTTTGGTTCCCTAATAATGACTCTGAAGGTTTACGTACTGCCATATTAGGATGAGTAAGGGAGTCTAATCCTAGTGAAATTGAAAACAGTTAATATTCTGAATTCTTAACTCATGGGTTTTGAGTGTAGATCTTTCCCATTCGTCTAAGTGGCAAACCACCAATGTTATAAACATGCTGAAATAATGCTGAAAATAATGTACAAGATGTTGTAGAAATTGTTCCAGAAATAGTCAGTATAACAATAGCTTTATTCACCAAATTTGCTAGACAACTTTATAAACAAGGCTTATAAAAGCTTAGGTTCATGGAGCCAAAATATGGTCACTCATCCAAGAACCTTTTACAAAATACAACTCCTGCGCTCAGCTCTCGACCTGTAAGCACACCTGTCTATCCATTACTCCAGTATTTATATCCATATTTACCTTCCAATCCGGGTGCATCCACTTGTCAAATTGTGCATCCCCTTCATATAGAAAGTTCTCCAACTTGCCTAAAAATCAGGAGTAGATAGACTTGCCTTCCTTAAAATTCGGCCCTAGTTGACTTTGACTTTGACTGGTCAACACAAACCCTAAGTGGCGGGCAGGGGGTGTCTGTGTGTTTCTAGCGAGCCCAGCAACACCCGGGTAGGGGGTGCCTGCCACCTTTGACTTTGACTTTGACCTATTGCCACTGCTTCTCATAGGTCTTTCCAAAGCTTTGTATAACATGACACCATTTAACATGCCACCGCTCTAATCTACTGCCACTGCTTCTCATAGATTAGAATAGAATATCACTCACAATTATTACATGACAACTACAACATTCCCCCTTCATGTAATAAGCAGATTCTGATTATACTGGATTATTGTTCTTAACTTGAGAAACCTGCTGGCTGTAAGTGCCTTGGTGAGAATATCAGCTAATTGTCCATCCGTTGCAACATATATCATTTGTAGCATGTTTTTCTTCACCATGTCTCTAAGAAAGTGGACTTCCATTTCAATGTGTTTTGTTCTTTCGTGAAGAACAGGGTTTTTTGACATAGCTATGCAACTGGTATTGTCACAGTAAATAGCCGTAGGATTATTCTGTGGAGTTTCCAATTCTGCTAAGAGTCTTCTTTCCCAAATCAACTCCTTTGCTACTAAGCAGGTACTGCATCAGATTCAGCCTCTCTGCGCCCTTGATGCTGCTATGCTAGATCGCTTCTTGCACTTCCAAAGGCTCTGGTGCCCCACCTAACATGACTAAATAACCCGGTGGATTTTCTTTGATCTAAATCTCCTCCCGGTCTGAATCACAATATGCTTTCGATTCGAGTTTAGGCTGGATTGTACATAATTCCAACTTCCAAGGAGCCCTTTAAATACCTCAAAATTCTTTTTGCGGCAAATCCAATGAGCTACACGAGATTGTTATTATATCTCGCTAAATAAATTGACAAAGAAAGGAAATATCGGCCTTGTACAATTAGCCACATAAGCAAGACAACCAATTAAAGATCAGATAGAGTTCTTTCCATTTGCCTCACCTCCTGAAAGCAGATTTTGGACACATATCTTCCGAAATTCTGTGTCCAGGTACTAATGGAGTATCTGCAACATTACAATCCTGCATTTTAAAAGTTTTTAACATATTAGTAATATGTGTTTGTTGACTTAAGAGTAAAGTCTTGTTTGTCCTGTCCCTCTGAGACTTCAATTCCAAGAAACCTCTTGAGTTCTCCTAAATCACTCATTTGAAATCTTTTACTCAAAATATTCTTACAATGCAAAAGAATATTCTTGCCTTTAAAATCCATAATATTATCATCTACATATAGGGCAATCACACACCATTCATCTCCACTTCTAAATCTATATAGATTCCCATCACACGTAAACTTCTCAAATCCCCTGTTCAAGCAAATAGCCATCCATACATTTGTACCATTCTCTAGGAGCTGTTTTTAACCCATACACACTTCGATTCAATTTCCAAACCTTACCTTCAATTTTGTCAAATCCTGGAGCTGGTTTTAGATAAATTTCTTCTTCCAATTTAGCATTTAAAAATGCTGTACTGACATCCATATGATGAATCTCTAAGTCTTCAGAATTTGCAATAGCTAACAACATTCGAAGACTATTAATCTTTACTAACGGAGAAAATGTTTCATCAAAGTCTTGACCTTGTTTTTGAGTGAATCCTTGAGCAACAAGTCTAGCTTTGTATTTTCTCTCGATTTCCCATCAGCTCAAGTTTAATTCTCAGATATCCATTTGCTTCCTACAACATTTTTACTTTCAGGTCTGTCCACAAGTATATAAGTATTAGTTCTATGAAATGAGTTCATCTCATCTTCCATAGCTTTCCCCACTTATAGCCTCATTATAACTTTTTGGAGCCTCTTCATTTTCTAGCACTAGAATATCAAATACTGTGTTTATTTCCCCCTCACTTTCCAGCAATCTTTTACTTCTGCCATGAACATCCCTTCCAAATAATGCAATATCCTTATTTTCATCCTGTAGCATCTGTGCTTCAGTTCTTCTTTTCCTTTTTGGTTTTTCCACTATTTCTTCATGTATATGTTGAGTATCTTCTGCAGGTTTTTCAGTCCCATTTGCAGGTTCTTCTACTTGTTCTACCTCATCATCATCATCACTAAAGTCTGCAACCTTAGTCTGACCATCTACACTAGTATTTCCTTCAAGTTTAATTGACTCTTCATGTAGACTATTAGTTTCCTTTTGATTATTCATAGCTTCCTTGCCATCTGCTGTATTTACTTTAGGAATAGTTCTGTAAAACTGATTTTCAGAAAATACCACATCTCTGCTAATAATTATTTTCCTTTGAGCTGGATTGTATAATCTATATCCCTTTGAATTTTCATCATAGCCTACCAGATAACAGATATAAGATCGATCATCAAGCTTTTTCCTTAATTCTTCTGGAACCTGTGCAAAAGCCAAACAACCATAAGTTCTAAATTTTTCAAAAGATGGTGCCTTACCTGACCATAGCATTTCAGGTATGGCTCCATTTATGCTCATTGAAGGCAACCTGTTTTGAATAAACACTGCAGTTTTCAGTGCCTCATCCCATAAAAAATTTGGCAATCCTGGATACTTCAACATAGATCTGACTGCATTTAATAAGGTTCTATTTTTTCTTTCTGCCACTCCATTCTGCTGTGGAGAATACCGACATGTAAGTTGTCTTTTAATACCTTTGGATGCACAGAACCATTTAAATTCATCTGACAGATATTCACCACCTCTGTCAGATCTGATACATTTGATCTTTGCTCCAGTTTCCAACTCTACTTCAGCAACAAAAATTTTAAAAGCATCTAGAGCTTGATCTTTTGATTTTAATAAATAGCAATTAGCTCTTCTACTGAAATCATCAATAAAAGTCATAAAATACTTGTAACCAGATATACTAGTTACATTTATAGGCCCACACAAATCTGTGTGAATTAACTCCAAAATTCTTTTTGACCTGTGTTTTGACTTCTTAAAGATTTGTCTAGTCTGCTTTCCAAGCATACAGCCAGCACAAATCTTCTCTTCCTTATTTGAAGTCGTGGTGATCAACCCTCTCTTTTCCAGAGCATCAAGATTCTTGAAATTTGTATGTCCAAGCCTAGTATGCCAAACTTGTTTGGAAGTACATTCAATGGAATTTAGACATGGAACATGACTGTATGGAAAACCAAACAAGTTACCAACACGTCATAATCTAACTTGATTTCATTATCATGAAAAATAGTACATTCCAGTTTTTCAAATACAACTTTGTAACCAAGATCAACAAGTTGACTTACTGAAATCAAATTTCTTACTAGTCCAGGAACACACAACACATCTTTGAGTTTAACAGGTTTCCCTTGTAAATCAAAGATTTCTAAAACACCAACATCCTTAATCTGCTGCACTCCACCATCTCCCAACTGTACATGCCCAACTTTCTTTACACAATTCTGAAGCAGATTTGGCTTGAAGACTACACTTTTTTCTGCTCCTAAATCTATCACACAAAAATTGTCATGCAAGGATTTTGAAGTAAGAACATTATTTGAGACATGATTACACGTTACCTCAAAAATTTCATCTCCACTGCTAGCTTCTCTAGCTTCTTCAATACTTTCCTCTTTTACCAGATTCATACTTGGTTGAAACCTCCCTCTCCCCCTGCCTCCAGTTCTGGCACGACCTCTCCCTCTTCCAGATGAAGATTTAGGACTTGGACATTCTGAAGCCAAATGTCCTTTACCATCACAGTTAAAACATTTGAACACCTTGCCCTCAAAAGTACAATTTGCTTTTAAATGACCATACCTGTTACATTTAAAACATGGCCCTATTTTATCTTTACTGATTTCTGAAGTACTTACACCCTTTTTAAACTTTCCACTGAATAGTACTTCTGGTGATTGCTCTTCATCATCAAAACCCCTTCGAGTCTGTTCAAACTCTGTTTGAATCATTTTTACAGCATGAGTGTAGCTAAATGAGAATTATGAGAAACTGACTTGGCTAAGTACAGAATTTGATTTTGATCATTCACAATAGATCCTGCACCTTCTAAGTCTGCAATTATGGACTCAAATTTCTCCATAAACTCAGTTATATTGTCTTTTTCAAACAACTTAAGTCTTCTAAGTTGTTTTTCCAAAACATCTATCTGGGATGAACTCTTGATTTCAAAATGTTAAATCATATATTCCCACATCTCCTTTGGTTGTTTACCTCTCAATTTTAATTTCAAAGCAGTTCCTACCTTGCTCATAATAATGGCTTGGGCCTCCATTATTTTAGTGGCATCAGTTTGAATTGCAGAGCTACCTCCACCAACAACAGATCCACCACCCGAGCTTTCACCACCCGAACTTGCACTTGCACTCTCAGTGGGACCACCTCCTGGATTAGTACCTGCAGTACCAGATCTAGCAGGGGATGCAGAAGTAGCCATGGCAAATGTACTGCCATCAATTAAGCCCCAAAGATTTTCAAACTTTAAAACAGATTCAATTCCTTCTTTCCAAATTTGAAAACCAGTGTCACCTTTAAACACTTCAACAGTTGCTAGCAAATTGGCACCGAATCTGGTTGACATCCTGAGTCACCTTAGCTCTGATACCACTGTAGAAATTGTTCCAGAAATAGTCAGTATAACAATAGCTTTATTCACCAAATTTGCTAGACAACTTTATAAACAAGGCTTATAAAAGCTTAGGTTCATGGAGCCAAAATATGGTCACTCATCCAAGAACCTTTTACAAAATACAACTCCTGCGCTCAGCTCTCGACCTGTAAGCACACCTGTCTATCCATTACTCCAGTATTTATATCCAATCCGGGTGCATCCACTTGTCAAATTGTGCATCCCCTTCATATAGAAAGTTCTCCAACTTGCCTAAAAATCAGGAGTAGATAGACTTGCCTTCCTTAAAATTCGGCCCTAGTTGACTTTGACTTTGACTGGTCAACGCAAACCCTAAGTGGCGGGCAGGGGGTGTGTGTGTTTCTAGCGAGCCCAGCAACACCCGGGTAGGGGGTGCCCGCCACCTTTGACTTTGACTTTGACCTATTGCCACTGCTTCTCATAGGTCTTTCCAAAGATTTGTATAACATGACACCATTTAACATGCCACCGCTCTAATCTACTGCCACTGCTTCTCGTAGATTAGAATAGAATATCACTCACAATTATTACATGACAACCACAACAGATGTTATGATAAGCAGATGCATGAATTCTTGGCTGACAAAAGCTAAAATGAGGCACTTTCCTGGTGCAAAATGAGTTATTATGGTTGCAAAATGTCCTTTGAGACAAAGACCATAGAAAAATATAAAATACAGGACTGAGACTTCAATGTTGCATGGCATGCAATTGTAAATACTACTTCAAGGTTTAAAAAAAAAAAAAACATGTTTTGGTCGCATGCATGAAAGGTTAAAATGTTAAACTTGTTGTATTCTTCCAACCTCCTTTGTTGTTCATGTTATAAGTCATAACTCGCATGCATGCATGTTCAGATGAAGGCTAAAATGAAACATTAATCTTGTGTTAAGTGAGTTACTATTGTTGCAAAATGTCCCCTGAGACAAGGACCATAGTGCAGGACTGAGATTTCAGGTTGCATGGCATGCAAAATGTAAAAGTTGCATGTGTAACTGTCAGATACAGATTCATTGAACTGCAAGTGTATTGTGTTCTTAGATAAAGAACGTGTAAGGAAGATGTAAAAAATAAATAGTCCCACATAAGGTGGTTAATGCTTACTCGACATTGATCATTTTTTTGTTTGCAATAAGTCAATAGTTCTTGAACCTGTTATCCATAGTTTGATGTACCAGACTTTGATCTATTAGATCTTAGGATGGAATGATTAAACTATGAAGGGATTGACCAAAATAGTTTGATGTGCTAGTAGGATTGTTGTCCAAACTAGTTATGTCGGGGTTTTTTTTAGACATTTCATTTCTCTAGTTTAACTGGAGTTGCATCATATCTATTGGTAATAACAGGGATGAACTATTTGATTCTATGTTATACTTACAAAGTGGTATAACTCTTCAGGATGATGAGGAGGCACAAGCGGACAATGTTGAGTTTGTACCTCCAGTTTGGAATAGGGACCTTGGACCGATTGGCTATGCTACTAGCAAGATTATGTGTCCAAGCTATGCTGTACAGACAGTATTATGTTGCATCAAGAACCACCAGGTGCACATACAATTACTTGAAAAGGAGGCAAGTAGAAAGCCCGAGGAATTATCTGCTATTTCCCATTTGGGTTTAAACGAATGGTTGGAGTTAGTTCCCAGGCTTAATAAGCTTGGTGATGACTGGGACGAGATCAACAAGCTCATCGAGGAAGTATATGCTGGCCTGCCTACCAAAGTATACCACTGTACTATGGAAGAGGATACAGCCAAAAATCAGTTCTTCAAAGGGGTGTTGGCTCTTGAAAAAGCCAATAAGATTAAAAAATCAAGCCTTAGTGATGTGATTATTCAAAAGACAGCCACTTGTAGTGATCCGGATGATGAAGACGACCCCTTTGGGGAGTCTCTCCTTTCTGAACAGGATAAAATTGACATAAGCAAAAAAGGAGCCAACAGTGATAATGGGGAGGATGACTTTAGCTTCACTCTACACAATTGTCACTCTACACCATGGGGAGAGTTGGCGGTTTGCATGCAAATACTTGGCGCACTCTAGATGTACCAATTAGTACACCTTGCGCAATACGCCCATCAAATCATATGAAAACCATAGCAAAAACTGTATAAAAATACAAAGAAAAAAATTTGTTATTATGCTATATATTCAATTCTAATCCACCATCTAAATTAGGATAGGTTAAAAGCAACAAAAACAAAGAATTTAGATTCTTGTAACATAGATCTATATAAGGAAAAAGATCTATGTCCCACTCTCCTTAAGAACTTCACACTTAACTATTATATTAGCCATAGTTTTTTTTTTTTTTTTTTTTTTGTAAGAACGTCAGACTTTATTAATAACACTCCAACATAATACATAATACAATGCAGAGACAGGAATAAAAAACCCAGCGGACAATCAGATCCAACTGAGCAGGGCCACCCATCTAAGCCTGACAATATAATACAGTTCACACTATTTTCCTCCTACAAAGAGAAGAATAATATATAATCATATTTTTAAAGAAAGTTACTTTAACCAGGTCGAACTTCCACATCCATAGAATCATTAACATCAACTTGATCTGCTCCCTGGTGTCTCAATGGCATTGAATCAGGGACATCCACTGTAACAATCGTAGCAGATATTGGAGCTACAGAGTGAACTAACGCAGATTGAGAAGTCGAGCTATTTTTGCAACGTGCAAGTTTCTTCAGGCGTGGAGTAGACCATCCTTCTTCCAATAATTCTTGCTTCCGAGCAATGTCCTGAAGACGAGAGTGTTGATCCATAGGTATGCCTCCAAGTCTGCCTAAGAATTCTCTAAAAGAAGGTTTATAACTACGACTTGAGACCTGCAAAGGATGAGATGGAGTATTAGATGTGACTTTCAATCCAATTCATTTTCTAAAAGCTACAAGATTAACTGTTAAGCTAAAACTTTATATGTAACATATATTATATGTACCACAATATATCATTAAAATGTTTTAGCAAAATAAAAATACCTTTATTTCAACTATGGACACATATATGCAGGAAGTCAAAAACATTAACATGAAATCTTATCTACACTTATATAATTGATTCTCACCAAGATCGATTCCTCCGATTCTTAGATTCTTGTGTGGGGGGGAAATTAGCGGGGAAAAAAAAGCTGCAAAATTCTCCGCTACTAACAGCGGAGCATTGCCTTAACTCTCCGGTGCCATAGCCGCTCGCGGCTATGATTCCGCTAGTTCAGGCCAGTCTGCCGAGTTTCAGTGGTAATGGCGTAAAACAACTATTTTTTTGAGGGCACCGCCTTGAGAAAACCATGGCAACATGATCCGGTCCAGCATCAAGATTGCACAATCAAGCTCCACATGCTGGAATGCTAGAATAATCCTTACCAGTTGGATGCTGCCTAGTGGCATGACGTTAAAACTACTATCTATCTATCTTTTTGTGTCATCAGCACTCAAATTGCAGTGGCGACGAGGTAATTTTCTTGCAGAATGGGGTTACTTAGGTGAGTTCATGAAGTCCCTTCATTTGAGAAAAAAAGAGTATTTTGGCCAACGGATCTTTGGTGAGTTGATTCCTGTTGCGTCTCCGGAACATTTTGTTGAGATTCATCTGCATGTTCCTGCTTCTCTGATGTATGTCAAAGATGAATTCGGTATTCCATGACCCAGATCCTAAAGTGCATAACAGATTCCATTACCAAAGCACGTGCCATAAGCTTGCATTAGCATTGCTGTAGATAATCTTAAGAAGCTTAAGGCAACCTTCAGTGCCATGATAGATTCTGATCCTGAAGAAAAGTTTGGAGTCCCTTATCAGGAGCATTCTCAGAGCTACATCAAGAAAGAAAAACTGGTACTTCTTTATTTATTCTTAAGCGTGACTTCTTGCAGTGATGTTTCTGTCATAGCTTTGTGTATGTAGCTCTGTTCCTCGTTTTAGCCATGGCAAATTTTTCCTTCCATAGATATATGTAATCAAAGTTTTGTATGTAAATGTAGCATTGTGTCTAGGGTTTCTTTTGTGTGTTGTATATGTACAGGTGGAGTTTTGTATATATAATAAAAAGTTTGTGCTGGGTTGATATGAGGTTGCTTTCCTCTTGATGTCTCGTTGCTTTTGTGTTTTATACTTGGTTTTTGTAGAGATCGACTGTAAAAAGAAGACAAACAACTGTGATAAAAGTGAGCATGCTTAAAACATCTATATTGAGCTGCCAACAGTGAATCCATCACGTGACATATAAAAAATCTATGTTCACGTGACATATAAAAAATCTATGTTCGTTCTAATGAAGACAGGTTGGAGTGGAGCTGAACTTGCCCAGTTTGTACAAGAGGCAGCTTTAGTAGCATTGAGGCAAGGCCATCAGGCTGTACTGCAGGAGGATTTTGATGCCGCTCTAGTTGAACTTGGAATGGCGTTTGCAGCTCATCTTTTGCGGACAGTTGAAAGAGTGGAGATAGAAACTTGCAACCATGTTTCAGTTGTTCCACGTGAAGAGGTTGCTTTTGAATCTTTTAATTTTGTTGGTAATTGTTCGAACTTATACTCTGGTCTGAGCCATGAGCTTTGAGCAAGAATGAAATTGCAATTGGACATCACACTGCAACAACAAATGATTGTGATAACGTCCCCGGGACAATTGTGAAAAGATGGTGCTAAAGGGCATCCCTGACGAATACCTCGACCAAATGGGAAGACTGATGATGGCTCACCATGAAAGAGAACAGCAGCTCGGGCAGAAAGATGCAACTTCATGACATCTGATTTGAACTGTTGTCCGAATTCCAATTTGAGCAAGAAGGATATTGTGAACTGTATTGGAGACTCACGCCTCTGAATTTCTTATCCCTTGCACCTTAGCCATCTTTCAGCTATAGATATGTCCTATTTGCTTGAAGGCTTTCCAGAAGTCAGAGCCTCCTTATGTTAAGAAAGTGTCAGAAAGAGAAACCTGATGTTGCATATCTATGAAGTTGGAATATAGCATAATAACAGGGGTTTCTTTTGTAATTTTATATGATTTTGCTATGATTTGGTTGTCGTATTTATGTGGATGTGCTAAACAGTATTTACTAGAGTGCACCCTTTTTTAGCCGTCGATTTTAAGTAAGAAATGCAATTATGCGGTTGTGGTGAGTTTTTGGACCTATGCAGATGATCAAATTGTTTTAAAGTTTTCATAGTTGGGCCTTTATAATAAAAGTTCTCGGGCAAGCCTTCGACTATGGCACCTGCAAGTCCTCCTTTTCTTCTTGCTTTCGACCCTCCCTTTTTCAAGTTATGGCCGCCTAATAGCTCCACCTTGTTGCTCGGTGCATGTATCTGGTTTAAATGATGAGGGACGAAGAAACTATTAGGGTTTCTGCTGTTAAAAGGTGGTCGTCTTTTTTGTTGATATATGTGTGGAAAAAGCAAATGGGTTAGATTCCTCCAACGACTCATCTAAACAGTTTCGATTCTCATCCTGCAACATTCCAAGTTCAGCTTCCATGATCCTGCAAGACTTCAAGTTCTGGTTACTCCAAGACTGGTTTGCAGACTGGGATTTTTGTGCCAGATTGAGGAGAGTTAAAGTTAGAAAAAATTTGAGGCACAATCTCATAGAGTAAGAAACAAGATAATCAGATGGATTTCTTAGTTTTTGGCAGCTCCTTTGACAAAATCCATTTCAGCACTTGGTATGGCTTCCTATTTCTCATCACCTCCCTTTAAAACTTGCATTCCAGCACTTAGGTATGTCTGCCTTTATTTTCGCCCTTAAGAAGCATGCTTTTTAAAAATAATGCTTTGAGATTTTCACATTTAAGTAATTATCTGTAGCAGAGGTTCTTTCTAGGAGGACTTTGCACATTTTCCTATCTTACGAAACTTTAAGTTTGGCTTATATTCAAAGGGGAAACATGTTTACATTTGAACCCACCGCACTTTATTAACTTGTAATATTTTCAGCATGTCTAGATAACCATCTGGATAGCATGGTTGTACACAACATATCTAGATAACCGTCTACTGCATAGATCAAAGCTTCGCCAGCTAAATAGATAATTTTTTTAGCATTTCAAAATGTGCATTAAACATGTTATTATTGTTTCCTATTTCCTTTATCTGTCTGAGCCTTTCCTTTTAGGATAACAAGCATAGCTTACATGCATGTCTGATCACATTTCAAGTTTTACTATGCATGCATAAAAGAATCGCTCCTTTGAGTTCCTCATATCAAGCCTGGATTTAACCCTTCCAAATGGAGACTTGTTCAATATTTAAATTGTCTTATTTTCTTAACTATATGCTAATCAATCAGATAATATATTCACCATTTCATAGCATGCAGTCCAACATGCTTAAAGAGTCTGTATTTAACTTAAGGAGCTCATTTAAAGGTGAAAAGTCATGCTAGAACCTGCAACTAATAATTTTGAAGGATAACCTTGTATATTTCACATCCCATGACTCTCTAGTTAAAATCTTTTAGAAGAAGAATGCTTATATTCTACCCTGCCATGTTTCCTTAGCACTTCAGAGCCAACTATACAACGCATTGCATGCAAGATATGACAAATACCATAAGCAATTGCTTTCCATAATAAAAGAACCTTTACTTATAAGCGTAGGACCTGGCCCAAGAGAGATAAAGCACCAATTTCGCGCATTCTAAACATTTTCAAATCGTTCTAAATCTAGCTTGTTACTATAGAGCGCGATGGCCCATGCTCGCTTACGATGCTCCAACCATATAAGAACAGAAAATTCCCTCCCATCAGCACGCGCTCGCTGACATGAGACCATCTATCTGACGTCTGACTCTTGACGATGAGCAAGATCCAATGTGGGAGGAATAGATATGTCGTTCACCCCATCTTCCTCGGGACTGACCTAGCTGTGGAAGCACATAGATATAAGCACATAGTAATATAATAAACAAGAATTTACCGCGCTGGCGAAGCCAGCGCCTATTGAGCTGGTTGTAATAATTTATTTATTTATTTATTTATTTATTTATTTTTGGGTTGTGGGGTTAAGTGTTCATTGCAACTCTAGCAATTGAACCCGGATGTGACCATTGTCGCAGGAGCCAGCGCCACATGCACCCAGGAGTCAAACTCAAATGCAACCATAACTGGAGGTTGCAACCATAAGTGGGTGTTGTCCATGAAGCATATGATGTTTGGGTCTGGGGTATTTACTGGAATGCCTATGATTGCATCTGAAAATGTCATTGACTCAAAACGCTTAAAGTTTCAAGTGTTACTTTGTCCTTGCTGCAAAATCTATCTATGAAGTCTGCATTCGTGAATATGGCTTGGTATATGCGTGGATTCCACCAATAACCACGGACAAAACTCGAAAAGCTAGGCTTTATCTTGCATGTATGGTTAATCTTGGCCGCAAGCTAGTTAGAAAGAAATTGAAAATTAGCTCATGTCAATAGGTTAATCTTGCGCTCAAGTTACTTAGAAACAAATTGGAGATTAGGTCAAATTTATTTACAATCGTCTACTATATCAAAAGATGGATGACTTCATAGTTGCTACACGCTTTATTAGATGATAGTACTTTGCCTAGAGAGATAGCAAACTTTTGTTTTGATGTATAGATTCCCAAGAAGATGATCTTGCAATGGTCAATTAATGGGGAAACCTGGCGTATGTCAAAACTGCTCTGGAATTACTACAAACTCTCACATGTGAAGTCCAGTCAGTTCAAAAACATTTTTGAGCAGCATAGAGTTATATGTCATTATGGTGCCACAATAGCACTCATAACATATTCATATGATCCGCCCACTCTGCCTTGAATCGAAGCGTATTTATCATGTCAAACATCAAGAGAAAGATCTAGCTTCCGCTGCCAACCCTGCAATACATGACTTGTGCTTAGATAAGAATCTTCCCACCTTGAAGTGAAAGCACGGAGTATACCTCTAATATCACCAGAGTTACCATTATTGTTGATTGAAACTTCTGCATCGAGATTTACCCGATATCGGCGAACTTGGTCGAACAAAGCTGAAATGTAATCTGCCATTTTCGTTGTTCCCCTCACTGTCATATAACTCTTGAAAATTGTGTCTACATCGTTGATGAATGCCTGCAGTAAATAACGGCATTCAAATTTTAACCATAACTACATTGGTATTTATCAGCCCGAAACTTCTCCAGGCTTGGGAACCAATACACATGAGCATATCAAAACTACAACTTCTTAGAAGATGATCACTTAAAATAGGGTTGGATGAGAAACGTCAACAGTGTGAAGCCACATTCACCAGGTCTATACAGGTCACTCAACTAAATAGGTGCTGCTAAAGTTCTTCCTCCACACATAAGACAACATTGGGTTCTACTATTTCTGGTAACTGTGCGTTGCTACATAACTGCCAACAAAGCCCAATTTTGTTGCTTGAGGAAAAGCAGGCCAACTACAAACAACTGAGATTGTCTGAACTAATCTCGGGGTCAGTGCAACTCTGCTCTTCTGAGAAATCCAAAGCACATCGTGCAACCTTAGCACCATCCATTTCTGCAAGAGCCTGTTTGATAAGAAAACAAAGTTTTTTAATACTTAGGGAGCTAAAATGTCAGAGCAGCCACGATCAAGTAGTGCCTAAAACCTTGCCTTGAATAGCTGTAACAAAATATAGCGGTTTCTTTGGTTAAGCTCTGCAGTCATACCCACATCAAGCAGAAGCACCTTAGGAACTCCACCCTCAAACTTCACAAACATATTTCCAGGATGCAGGTCCCCATGTATGAAGTTATCCATCTGCATAATAATAATAGAATTGGATGATCAGTTCAAAATGTTCATTTGACTAGCCTATTCGTTTATCCTCCTCACCAGCAACATTTTCAGCAAAATGCTTGTGCCAAGATGAGCAAGCTGCTTGTGTAGCTGTGTACGAGGCTCAGAATCAATGATATTTGCAATGCAGTCGCCTTCCTCAAAAGTCTGCATAAAAAGACAGATTAAATTTTTTACATGGCGCCAAGTAATGAAAGGGTTCTGAAAGCACCTCAACCAGTACTTCAGGATGTACAAAGGGATAGATTGGGCGAGGGAAGGTTACATTCTTCCACTGTCTGAAATTGTATATAAATCGCATTAAACGAGCAGCTTCAAGTGTAAGATCTACCTGTAATTCAGGGAAGTTTATTTGTCATATACAATCATTACATACAATTGAAAAACAACGCACTTGTTTTGTCATAAATGTAGCAAATTGCTGCACGGTTTTATCCAGTTGTAACTTTATCTAGCTCAGCTTCACACACTCGAATGTGTACTACTACAGATCTAGATGGAATGGACCGGGATGGATTCTGTATGAAAAATTTTCAGAGGTTGGGAAACATGACTTACCTCTGAGATTGCTGGACTGAAGCAAGCAATCTCTCTAGAACCAAGCAATTTGCCATATCTTTCTCCTCTGTAATTTCTCTAGAAGTTCCGGCCCCAAGTAATTTGCGAAGGAATCTTGCCGAAGAGCCCATTTTTGCATAGATCAACCTCACCTTTCAGGCAACCTGCCCCGAAAAGGGCTTTGAAAACTCATTCCCACAAAGGCGCCAAATGCAGCACAGCCGCTTGGTTACATGATCAAAATGTAAGTGCAGGAAGCATGTTAAATAACAGAGCAGGCATCACTCATGGCATCAACGTTTCTTTTAAAACCTAACACTGATATGAGCGACATGGCAATTGATGGCACTGCAGATCTAACGCTTATTTCACAACGCAGCGTTACATAAAAAAATGGACAACCCATCTGCCCTGTGATCTATCGGATAACTTCTACGTCCTCACCTATCATAACAGCGTTTCTTAACCATATACCAGACGGACACAGATGGAGCAGCCATACCCAAGCATGGCCCAGCTTCATCTACCTCAAACAGGACAAACTTCCTTATCCACAAATCTATAAACCAGTCAAAAACAAAGCCCAAAAGCAAGGCAAGCTTGAGAGTTCGGATATGGCATGAGAAAGAGGAGGAATAAAAGAATAAAGAAACGGCCTCTCCTGGCGCCAGAGCTCGAAGCGAAGGGGAAATACGGGTATTCCCGGAAAAACAAAAGACCCGGAAAAAGCATTCCAATATACGTAGATAATTCCAAAAAAAAAAAATTTCCTAGTAATCTTATATTTAGTTAGATACATAACCATTTCGAAGGGTGGGATCGCCATAAACAAAACATTAGAATCAACTATAACATACATCAACAAGAGGATATCGTATCCAGGGCTCAGACTCATGGGGATCTAATGGTGGCTTGGTCCTCTAGAGATCATTGCATACAGAATTCATGGCAAATGGATCTGGCTGGCAAATGAATATGGCCATTGGACAGTCCACTCCATCGGCCCCTCCTATGCATTCTTTGCAAGGCTGGTAAGTCTTGGAAGTGGACTATAGCCGGTCGGGTGCATAGTCGAGGGGACTACTTCTAGGTTGCATCTCCCCAGTCCCGATGAGGCAGGAGGATATACGCCCCTCCAGAAGATCCATGCCAACTACAGATGAGCTATAGGGTCATGGTTCTCCTATGCCTGTACACGACTTGAACCCCACTTAAGCAGCGCACCACCTAAGAGGTGTCGAACCCACACCTAACTCGCACTCAGTGGTAAGGTATTAGGCCTAGCCCACATCATCCCCCCCGTAGACGCCACATGCCGGATCAACTATAAGAAGCCTTCCTTGTAAGCCAGTCTAGCCACGCAACCACAACCAGATGGGCTCTTATGGGAAATTAATACTAATCTAGGATCATCAATTAAGAAGGCTCTGGGTCTCTACCCTGTTTCTAATACACAAGAGGTGCGCACAAAGTGTAACAACATCAATATATTGAATCCATATATGCAACTGTAGATTTAGGTATCTACTCTAATCAGCCATGATTAGGGTTCTTTAGTCGGCTTGGATACCGATTAGGGTTCTTGGGCTCTAGAGGTCGTCTAGGGGCAAGAACAAATAGAAATTTTGCCTACTATCTATCGAGAAGCATGCATTGGCTATCATAATCACTCTTACCGGATCCTTGGTTGGGTCCTACATCCTGAAAGGCGTCCATGTTGCTGCTACAGTTGAATCTTGAGAGGTGCTTTGAGATTTGAGCTTGGCAGTTGCTGTAAGCTGGAATATGACATGCACTGGTCCCAATGCGTGCTTTAGGGCTAGAATCCGAAAAGAAAAATTTTAGAGTTCTTGCCCTTTTTAGGCGACGCTTTTAGGGCCGGGATCTAATGGGGGTGTCGCCATGTGGCAACATGAGTTATATTCACATGTCTAGATAGATATGTGCAATATAATGGTTTTTAAGGGTTGTACCCCAAGGTATAACCCTTTACGACATGGTGTACATGCCAGGTATGGCGACATATACTAGTGACGTGGCAATATAATATATGTACTTATACTATATATTATCCCGGAATATCACATTCTCCCCATCTTGAATTGATGTTGTATATAGTATCATGAGTCTCTAGGCTTCTTTCTCATAATGACTATAGACGAGAGGTGCTTCTATCATGCATGATCCTATATGACCTCTTATCTCTCCATTCATTGAAAAGTAGATTTTAATCTATACTTACACTAATCTATTATATCATTGTCGACTACCTCGGTGGCCTGTTTATCTTTGGATTGCTCCATAAACTCTGGATATTGTTTTTCCAGATCGGATTTTAGTACCCATGCTGCATCTTCCACTAATAAGTGTGCTCACTTGACTAGATATTGGAGGAATTATGATCTCATTGTTTTCTTGTACGTTATGTCAAGGAGAACTTCTTGAATAATTTCACGTTGTTCCTCTGTCATTTTTTACAATGTTGGAGTTTCTAATATCTCCTCCATATTCGAAATGTGCTTCTTTAGAAGACTTACATGGAAAACTTTATGAACTTTCAAGTGAGTTGGAAGACCACTCTTGTATAATTTTAAATGGTCCCGCCCACCCTTAGAGCAAGCTTCTTGCAATTTCCGATGTGGAGCTTCGCTTGTTTAACCTTTATCTTGAACCAAACATTGTCTCCCACTTGGAATTCGATTACAGTCATGTGTTTGTCGACCAAGCTCTTTTGTCGGCTTCTTGCTATTAGGATATATCCTCGGCCTTCTCCGACGAGCTGTTGCATATATCTACTAACATCTGTTGACAAACCTCTACCTTGGACACTGGATTGTGCCAAGTATCTAGAGTCAAGCACTGGTAGCCATAATTTATCATATGGCTCTTGCTTGGTGCTATTTTAAGCAAAGACTACTAAGTGGATATATTCTTCCCATTTTGACTGCATATTCTAGACGTAATTTCTCAATATGTCTTCCAATATTTGATTGGTACGCTCCCTTTGCCCATTTGTTTGTGGATGATAGGCCATACTCATGAACAACTTCTCTGAATCGTGCTGAAAGATCCTTCCATAATGCACTCATAAACTTCGGATTTCTATCCAAGATGATCTCTCTTGGCATTCCATGGAGTCTGAAGATCTCTTTTATGAAGAGCATGGCGATGTCTAGGATTGTATCGGTGGTCCGACAGGGCATGAAATACACCATCTTCAACAATTTGTCGACCACCACCATCAAGGCATCATGACCTATTGTTGTTCTTGGAAGCCCTCTTATAAAGTCCGTGCTTATTACTTCTTATTTGGCATTTGGAACCACCAAGTGTTCTAGTGCTTCTGGCATTCGGAGTTGCTCTGCTTTCATCTGTTAACATAGCTTGCACTCTCGATTATATTTCGCTATCTGCTTCTTCATTTCTAGCCAATAATAGCTACTTCTAAGTTTGAAGTATATTTTCATAAAACCTGCATGGCCACCTGGGCTATTATGCATATTATGGAGGGTTAGCTTTCTTACCCTTGATGATTTTGATATGCATAATTTATTTTTGTAATACAAAGGATTAACTTCCTTTCGAAAATATTTGAAGGTTTCTCTTTCCTTATTTGTTCTCGCCCCTTGTAAAGGCTTGCCCATACCTCTTGGAAGTCCTTGTCAATTGGCAATGTTTTTTCTATACTCTTGCCAAACTCGCTATTGGGTGTATGGCATTGCAGTGTACCCTTCTTGTCAAAAGGTGCTTTGAGAGTGCATCCACAAACATTGAGTTTACCTATCTGGTTTGTATACTATCACAAAATCATATTCCTCTAGGAACTCCATCCATCTTCTCTGCTTAGATTAAAATGTGGTTGGATGAAGACATATTGAAGACTTTGATGGTCGGTGTCCAATTGGAACTTCCTTGCCAACAAGTAATGTCTCCAAATTTTGAGCGTCCTTACTATTGCTAGCAGCTCCTGATCATGGGTTGGGTAGCAAGTCTCAATGCCGTTCATTTTTTGAGAGTCATATACGACACTCTTTCCTTCTGCATTAAGACTGCACGGGTGCAATCTTACTAGTATCGGCCACTACCAAATTATCCTTTTCTGGATATGATAATATGAGTATTGGTGTAGTTGTTAAAGCTTCTTTCAACTCCTCAAATCCTTCTTGGGCCTTGGAGAAGGTCTTTCCCTTATATAAGATTGATTTTTAACCCTTTTATACTTTTCCAATATCCAAGACTTATCATTTTTGGGAGCTAATATTTTCCTGCGTCGGCACGCTTTCCAGCCCAAAATTGCAAGCAGAAGGTCGTTCCTTTATACAAGATTGATTTTTAACCCTTTTATACTTTTCCAATATCCAAGACATCATTTTTGGGAGCCAATATTTTCCCCGTTGCGTTTAATCTTCTGCCGCCGGCCAACGGTTAGGGTCTCGTAAAATTTTCGGAGAAAAGAGACGTTTTTCAAAATTGATCCTGCCCTAGTGCAGAAGCCGACCCTGGAAATGATGGTGAAGTCTGTCAATGATGTAGCTACCTTCGCAAAGTTCTTCACAAATTTTCAGTAATAACCTGTTAAGCCTAAGAAGTTTCTCACCTCATGCACACTTGTCTCACCTCATGCACACTCTTCAGCACTGGCCATTCGATTACCGCTTGAATCTTTGCGAGATCAGTGGAGATACCATCGGCTAATATGACATGCCCCAAATACTCTACTCCCGTGGTGGCCAAGTGACATCTGGATAACTTTGCGTAGGGTTGATATCTTCTTAGCTTTTCAAGTACCTTCCTTAAGTGCTGGAGATGTTCCTCCAGAGTCTTGCTATATACTAATATGTCATCAAAGAATATGATGACAAAGTGATCGAGGAACTCACAAAAAATGTCATTCATGAATCTCATGAAGGTTGCGGGAGCATTGGACAATCCGAATGGTATGACCTGAACTCATAGTGGTCATACCTTGTCTCGAAGGTTACGGTATGACTTGAACTCATAGTGGCCATACCTTGTCTCAAAGGTTATCTTATCTTTTTCTTTATCCTAATATGGTGATAACCTGATCTCAAATCTATCTTGGAGAAGACCTTGGCTCCTTGGAGCTAATCCATTAAATCATCTTCTCTGGGTAAGGCGCACTTGTTCTTGGTGGTGTGCTTGTTTCATTAACGATAGTCAACACACATTCTCAAGCTTCCATCTTTCTTCTGACAAACAAGATTGGTGCCCCGAGTGACGAGACACTAGGTCTTATAAACCCTAGGTCTAATAGCTCCTGCAAGCTTCTTTAGCTCTGCTAGTTCATGGGCTGTCATTCTATATGGTGCCTTACTCGTGGGTTTTGTGCCCGGCTCGAGTGCTACTTCACACTTGACTCCTCTGTATGGAGGGAGTTCCATGATCTCATATGGAAATTGATTATGAATCAATTTAGCCACCTGTTTGGGTAGCTTACTTGAGTACTTATCATCCTTTTCTTCTATCTCCTCATCTCTAAGCTCCAATTTGAACATGTATGCTACTTGCTCCCTCTTAATGCATTTGAGTAACTTTTCACTAGATATGCATTGCATGCTTGGGTGACCTCTTTACTTGCTATTTTTATCGTTTTGCCATTTGGCACTGTCAAGGTTACTTTTTAGTTCCCGCAATTCGCTGCTTTTGCTCAGTTCATTCCTATGATGAGGTCATATTTCCCTATATTCATGACTTCCGCTTCCATTATGTTGAAATGCTTCTTGATGCCTATTCAATCTGTTTATAGAACTCAATTATGATTTTGGCACGATTTATAACGAGCATGCCAACGTCAGCTCACACAGCAATAGCAGCAACATGTGCCCAAATTGTCTTACATGTACTTAAAAGGACCAAAGAAGCACTTCCTTTGTTGGTTTCAATGTGAACCTGAAATAGGATTTTTTATAGCTAATCATCAACATAAAGAATGAATGAAATAAAAAATGCACTTGAGTGCATACCTTATCAAGTTGTTAAGAACAACAACTTCATTAAGTTCCTAGCTCTGGCATAGCCAGAAGTAGGACGTTTTGTGTAGCCCACAGGTACCTATCATCATTCATGTATACTGGCATACTGAAAATTTGAAATGCAGTCCATCGTGTAGTTTGAGAAAGCTCCAAAAGCATAACTTCAAAAATAATGAATTTTGACTTCCTTTTGCCAATAAATTACAAGTCTGAACTGCCAATGAAAATCCTGTGTACTGCCACATCCGTGCCCCCAATGGTCTATGAGACATTGAACCTAATCAAACAAAAGGAAAACCATCTGTAGGGATCATAACTCTTCTCTAGCCTGCAGATCCGATAGAAATGGGAAACCTTAGTGTGTCCTTTACAAATCGTGCAAAGCCTAATTGAGAAGGTCGAATCTGAGGATTTTGAAGATGTGTCTCATGCCAGAATATATATCACAAAAATGCTGCATCATTTACAGTCATCTCATATGATCTCTTCATATAAAAGAACTAAAAAACACCAACATTGCATAGGAGGGAAGGAATAACTGAAAACAGATTGGCTATAGTAGATGCCTTCCAGCGAAAAACAAAAATTCCTTCGTCTAGAAGGAGAAGCCGCTTTAGATGGCAGAGAAAAATGTGCACGCTCAAGTTATTTCGCCCTTTTTATTCTTGCACATTCTATTGTTGCCGCTTCTATAAACTTCAAAATGATCCATCTCTAGCCAACAAAAATTGATTGACATCTTCTGGAAACAGAGCAAACTAGAAACGTGTGCCCGGCGATGCCGGGCATTAGTCGGTGTATGCGTGGAATGCATTTACGGCTATATATGTTTTAGGTGCAATAAATACATATAGATAGATATAAGAGATTACTTTTCAAAGTATAAACAGAATATAAGGTAACTTAATCTTAAACAAATATATTAGATCTACACACAAATACAAAATATTTTTGGTGCAATATAAAACTATCCTCAACGGACCCACATCATAAAGAACCTAATCCACAGAACTCTGGAAACACCTGTCGGCTCGATGTAAAGCTCATTTTCGAGGCTTATAGGTATAGAAACTCCTCTTGTAGCGCATATGGTGATGAATATGAATGTAGAAACATGCGCCCCGCAATGCTAGGTATTAGTAATTGACTGCGTATTGATAACTTAATGTTAAACAAATATATTATGTCTACACACAAATACAATATAAAAAGTATAGAGTTTATGTACTCAATGGATCCACATCATAAAGAACCTATTCTACAAAACTCCAGGAACATCTGTCGCTTGATGTAAAGCTCACTTGCGAGGCTGGCAGATACGCTCTTCTTGTAGCGCATATGGTGACGAATATGAATGCAGAAACATCTGCCTGGCAATGCTAGGCATTAGTCATATATTGCGAAATGGGTAGATCTTAACATGAAGATTTAATAGATGGAACATTTGAGGACATGTGAAATGGGTAGATATAGGATATATGAGAGGCAAGTATTATCCTTGGATATGGAAGGGGTAATATGGGTGATAGAACACACACACAGATTGGAATGGAACTGGTAGATTTAATGGCATACATAAAAACTGATTGCTATGATGTAATCGGTAGTAAAAAATGATTGTAGTTGAAGTAATTTAAGAGGAGTTGTGTGCTATGACCATGTAATCATTACATAGTGTTAGGAAAATAGAGCGAATGTCTAGTGAGTTTCTTATGGACAGAAATGTTGGTGTGATATGGCAAGTGTAGATGTGTAAGCTTGGTTTTGATGAAGGCATATGATGTAGCGGTTGTTCGAGGATGTTTAGATGTGATTGTGATGAATGATGTTGGTATGAACTATGGCAGATCTAATTTCCACAAAACAACAAAAACTACATTAAAATTACATTAAAATACAGGATGTATAAGTACAGTAAGCAAATTACCCCGCAGGTCAATTAGATGGCAATTACATAGTCATCCAGATACTGTGATTTGTCCACAATAATATGGTTGCCAGGTTTGAGGATTTTATTGCTTCTATAATGTTTTACCCATTGCCCATCACATAAGCAATTGCATATCACATATGAACATGGCGGCAACTTCTAGGTGGAAGCCAAAGTGTGTCCTTGTCACTATAGAAGATGCTTGTTTTCAACGCAAGTCCTTGAAATACTATATATATTTATCAAGTTATGTCCCTTAACCACTATAGCTTAGCCATCCATAAGTCTACACCGAGTACACCGAGGCTATACTGGATATGATGCACAAAACTACATAGGCCAGCAGGTCCTCTATTTTGAGGACCAACTTCCTTAAAGTAAATCTAGACCTGTGGCAGCTTGAAGAAAAGGGCTTCTCAAGTGTAACAACAAATAAAACAGTAATGTTTAGTTCAAAATAAAGGGGCATCTCTTAAATTGGTGGACTTTCTTCACTTGCACCAAGCCGTCATTGATAGAAGATGGTTGTTTTCAATGCAAGTCCTTAAAATACTATATATCTATCAAGATATTCTCTTAACCACTATAGCTTAGCCATCCATAAGTCTACACCAAGGCTATACTGGAATATGATGCACAAAACAACATAGGCCAGCAAAACAACATAGGCCAGCAGGTCCTCTATCTTGAGGACCAACTTCCTTAAAGTAAATCTAAACCTGTGGCAGTGTGAAGAAAATGACTTCTCAAGTGTAACAACAAATAAAATAGTAATATTTGGTTTAGCCATTTCTAGACAAACAGAAATGTGCTTGTTTTTATTCACATTCATAAGTATAGTTCGGATTAAAGAACAACCATTGATTTGATGGCTACGTTGCGTCATTGCGATTGATCCATGCAACGGCATATATAATAATGGTTTGTCCTTTGTTTCGCGACTTACCAATGTGGAGCATCAAGCTGTCCTGTGACCTTCAGCTTGGGACATGTGCAAGGGTATAGCTGTGATGATCAAAATCTTTGAAATAAGTTCCAGCAGTAATAAGTGGCATCTGCATATGATTACAATGATGAAATGGTGGAAGTCTCATTGGCTTGTATGGAATAAAGGGAACAGGTAGCAAAAGAAACTTCAAATCGTAAGCCATATGGATGGGTATACCTTACAACAATGAACTGTTGTTGCAACAGACCATAACCTGCAGCACACAAATATCTTTAGAAAACGTGCTTTAAAATTTAAGTGTGTCAATCAACGACATGTTTCTATGCCTGCAACATATAAGAAACCCGTATATTTCCAAGAACCAGCATACTGCCAGCAACCTATTCATTTCCACTCCACCATTCAATAGCTGAAAAACCATGAGCTCAAAGAGTCTACCCCTGGTCTAACCTGAAAGGCATGCTTAGCCAATGATCTGGTTACATGCTTACCTGATGCTTCATTTTATTAAGGTTTTACTATAAGCCCCTAATAGCATAATAGGAAAAAACCATAAATCTATCATCGCCATTCATTGGGGCTACAATGAGCGAAAATGCCAGTTTATGTCTATCCAAGCTCTAACCATGTCTTTCCAAGTTACATGTCTAAGATGTGATTTCAAGCTGTAAAGGCATGCGACAGATAATGTGGTAGTTTATGACATGGTTCCATGCCTAAACTTAGCTACATTTCCTAGAGCTGTAAATTGGTGGCAACCTAAGCATTTAGCTCTATCCTTCCTAGGTCAAAAGCAATGGACATAGTCAAACTTAAAAAGCCCATATCATAATGTAAATTTGCCACTCCAGCAAATATTTTTGTAGCATGAATATGAATTGGCTATCGGCCTCAAAGTTGAAAAGGAAATAAAAAATAAACAATTCTTAGCTCTAATTTTGCAAAAGGCTGTAGAAATTCAGATCTGCAAAAGAGAGCTCAAATTTGCATCACAAAAAATAAAGATAATTTTCAATGCATAATGTCACTTTATATATCAAAGCATTTAACCTTACAAAGATGATTACAATTGCATAACCAAAACATTTTCAAGCATAACCTGACATATCACTGAGTCCTTAGCTTCAAACGAAAAATGGCAATAAGAAATACCTTACCTATAATTTTGCAAAGCTCCAAGTCAGAGAAATGCGGTCCGCAAAATAGAGCGCAGGCAGAGAAAACGAAGAACGATCCCAAGTTGCTAATTCACTCTGTACCGCTTAGCGAAATGCTAGATTCGCTAAGTATTCGCTCTACCAAATATAGCTCGATCTATACACACAACATAACCCAAACAAATTTTAAGCATAACCCGATATATCAATCGGAAAATGGGGATCGAAAATAAACAATTCTTACCTTTAATTGTGTAAAAGCTCCAAGTCAGAGAAATGCGGGTCCGCAAAAACCGAAGCTCAAGAGGCAAAGGACCAACACCAAACTGCTAACCAGCTAGCTCCTAGATTTGGCTAAGGATTCATATAGATTACATAGCTCCATCTAAACCATAGCAAGTTGATTCTTCCAGAAATAATGTGAAGTTGTGGTGGAGCTGTAAGGACAAGGACAACTGTAAGCATAGAACGAATGGAAGAAAAGGAAACCAAAAGGAAGAATGGCATAATCGTATCAATTGCTCACCAAGTTGGTAGTTAGAACATGAATAAGAAGAATGATGATAAATATCGTGCAGTACATAGCAACAATGACATCTATTCCTCTAAAAGAACATGTCATAGCAAAAGCGATGCAAGCTACTTACTTGTTGATTTATCTTCCCAACAACCCAAAAAACCACTACCCCATGCAGGGCTTTGCAATATTGCGTATCCAGTGGCACAGATCTAAGAAAAATGTTCCCAGAGAAATGGAACTCAACACAACAACATCCATATCTGATGTTGCCTGATGAAGCTACTAAAGGGCAAAAGGCCATTTGAAAATAGCCCTGTCGGTTCTTGAACATTGTGATCTCTTCTACATGTAATGGTTGTTGCTTACATCAACTGTGGAATTGGCAAAAACAATGAGGCTAAAAACAACGCTATATCAAGCATCAAGACATGATAGGTACCTATCCAAAAGATCAGTGCCTTATAGCAGACGATCTACTCTCCCTTTTCTGCATAGACGCAAAAGAACCGTCATGTGCCTGCTTCAGCCACTTTGGAGTCCTATCTAGCAAGGATAACAAATTCAATTTTAAGCAAAAACCTGAAAGAATTCAAGGGCCTAACTAAGACTTCTATCACCTGCTTTAACTGCTTTGCTTCAGTTGAAAGACTCGATTGATGGAATCCTAAGCTCGAATAAAAACCCTGAAGTTTCTGAAAAATGCAAGAGATAAACAACAAAAGACTTCCAGCTACAAAACAGATGAGATGCGGAGGATTTAGAGTGTCAGGGTCTACTTGCTCCAGTGCAGCTCATGTTTTCGTTGAGAGAATCGATCGTTCTTAGCATTTGGATATCTTCCTCCCACTTCTCAACCTGCCTCTGATGCAATCTGCCAAACATAAGTTAAGGATTCTTATATATCTTCTTTGCAAATTCCGGCATACAGATTGGAAGCATTCCTTATTTTTCTTTAAACTAAGAGATAAAGATTGGAAAATCTCGGCACCCGTCTGTTAGGTAAAACTTCCAGACTCAAGAAGCCCTGTTTGACATAAAGATCAAAAATTTTCTTCCCTCGAGAAATTCGGACATGTAAGTAAAACTTGAATCCTTAGACGAAAGATTACAAAAATAGCGCCAACGCCATTCTGGATACTGCACAATCCCCTCTTCAAATGCATTAGCAACCTCGACAAAGAAACCTTTTCCAGCTTCTAGTAATCCCGACACCTGAAATGGTGTGCCAGTAAGAACTCCAAACGAATTTTTAACACAAAAAGGATAGAAAATGAAAAAAGACCCCGGCCGAGTAAAGCGCTCAATTTTTCGCGAATCGACCGAACGCGTTCTTCCACGACCGAATTGGCCGATGCGTCAATAGGAGCGTCGTCTTCATGTGGATGGCCCTAGAGAAAAACATCTCTGATGCTCGATTTAAAAATAGCTCAGAGGCATTTTCAAATCTAGCATCCCAGAAGGGGCAGGGGAACGCAGAGCTCGCTCGTTCATCCTTTCGGTTGCCATAGCCATGGAAAACGCAATGAAAGCACTACGCCCCAAACAAATTTCAAAAATCTAGAAAAAACTCCGGCAAAGGGCAAAGGGAACGCCGCAAGGGGCAAAGGGAACGCCGCATGCGTCTGCACTGCGGCGTTCCAGGCACGAAATCCAACACCTTACCAAAATAAAAAAGCTGGAAAATGGGGATCAGAAATAAACAATTCTTACCTTTAATTGTGTAAAAGCTCCAAGCTGTAGAAATGCGGGTCTGCAAAACTGAGCTCGCAGGCAAAGGACCAACACCAAACTGCTAACCAGCTAGCTCCTAGATTTGGCTAAGGATTCATATAGATTACATAGCTCCATCTAAACCATAGCAAGTTGATTCTTCCAGAAATAATGTGAAGTTGTGGTGGAGCTGTAAGGACAAGGACAACTGTAAGCATAGAACGAATGGAAGAAAAGGAAACCAAAAGGAAGAATGGCATAATCGTATCAATTGCTCACCAAGTTGGTAGTTAGAACATGAATAAGAAGAATGATGATAAATATCGTGCAGTACATAGCAACAATGACATCTATTCCTCTAAAAGAACATGTCATAGCAAAAGCGATGCAAGCTACTTACTTGTTGATTTATCTTCCCAACAACCCAAAAAACCACTACCCCATGCAGGGCTTTGCAATATTGCGTATCCAGTGGCACAGATCTAAGAAAAATGTTCCCAGAGAAATGGAACTCAACACAACAACATCCATATCTGATGTTGCCTGATGAAGCTACTAAAGGGCAAAAGGCCATTTGAAAATAGCCCTGTCGGTTCTTGAACATTGTGATCTCTTCTACATGTAATGGTTGTTGCTTACATCAACTGTGGAATTGGCAAAAACAATGAGGCTAAAAACAACGCTATATCAAGCATCAAGACATGATAGGTACCTATCCAAAAGATCGCCCTTATAGCGGACGATCTACTCTCCCTTTTCTCGCATAGGCGACAAAAGAACCGTCATGTGCCTGCTTCAGCCACTTTGGAGTCCTATCTAGCAAGGATAACAAATTCAATTTTAAGCAAAAACCTGAAAGAATTCAAGGGCCTAACTAAGACTTCTATCACCTGCTTTAACTGCTTTGCTTCAGGTTGAAAGACTTCGATTGATGGAATCCTAAGCTCGAATAAAACCCACAAGTTTCAAAAAAATGCAAGAGATAAACAACAAAAGACTTCCAGCTACTACAAAACAGATGAGATCTTGGAGGATTTAGAGTGTCGTGGTCTACTTGCTCCAAAGGTACTCATGTTTTCGTTGAGAGAATCGATCGTTCTTAGCATTTGGATATCTTCCTCCCACTTCTCAACCCCGCCTCGATGCAATCACAAAACATAAGTTAAGGATTCTTATATATCTTCTTTGCAAATTCGCATACGATTGGAAGCATTCCTTATTTTTCTTTAAACTAAGAGATAAAGATTGGAAAATCTCGGCACCGTCCTGTTAGGGTAAAACTTCCGGACTCAAGAAGCCCCGCTTTGACATAAAGATCAAAAATTTTCTTCCCTCGAGAAATTCGGACATGTAAGTAAAACTTGAATCCTTAGGCGAAAGATTACAAAAAATAGCGTAACGCCATTACGGATAATTGCACAATCCCCTCTTCAAATGCATTAGCAACCTCGACAAAGAAACCTTTTCCAGCTTCTAGTAATCCCGACACCTGAAATGGTGTGCCAGTAAGAACTCCAAACGAATTTTTAACACAAAAAGGATAGAAAATGAAAAAAGACCTGCTGAGTAAACTGCTCAATTTTCTGCCGAATCTGCTGAACGCGTTCTTCCACAGCTTCAGAATTGGCCGATGCGTCAATAGGAGCGTCGTCTTCATGTGGATGGCCCTAGAGAAAAACATCTCTGATGCTCGATTTAAAAATAGCTCAGAGGCATTTTCAAATCTAGCATCCCAGAAGGGGCAGGGGAACGCAGAGCTCGCTCGTTCATCCTTTCGGTTGCCATAGCCATGGAAAACGCAATGAAAGCACTACGCCCCAAACAAATTTCAAAAATCTAGAAAAAACTCCGGCAAAGGGCAAAGGGAACGCCGCAAGGGGCAAAGGGAACGCCGCATGCGTCTGCACTGCGGTGTTCCAGGCACGAAATCCAACACCTTACCAAAATAAAAAAGAAGATAGGTCCACTAAGCTAATCTGCATAGAAAAGAATAACTAAGCCACCAATATGAAGTGAGAAAAAAGAAACGTCATGCCAGTTACCTAAGCAATTACCATACAACATCCTAAAGCATATCAGATATTATCATTTTGATAGTAAGCAATGACCCAAATCCACTGAAGATATCACGTGATATGAAGAACCAATGCGACTCACATAGCAGCTCTAAGAGTGATTGAACCTAAATAATGTAACTATACTCTCGACACACTTTTTTCACTAAAATGTCGTGATTAAACGACCGAAAATAAAAGTTCACACTAAAATGAACGTGGAAGATAGCGCACAACCTATTACCGTATTTGGTTTTAATGTTGCGTAAGATAAAGATGAAGAAAAAGATACACTAGAACATTATAAGTCATAAGTTCAAAGCGGATATTTTTCAATATATTTTATTCAAGTATCTCCCCACCGTTGATCTGGCGAATATTCCCAGTATTGTGCCAGACCAATGGCCATTAGAATTTTGAGCGAAAAAACACATGCCACTGTCAATGGTGTGGAACGAACGTATGGTTGAAGCAATAAAAAAGAAGAAAGATAAAAAAAACCACTTGAAGCAATTAAAAAGAACCGTCGTCCTGCCATAGCTTTCTGCTTGCTAATTCTTCAACCGGGGGAAAGGCTGAACAGGGGGAAAGGCTGAAAGCCTGCCAACTACACTACATAGGCCAGTGGCAAGGAACTGTGAGGGAAATTCGTCTGCTGCAGGCCTCTATCTCTGCGAACGGGATTTCTGGATTTGGCTTCGACTGGTTCCCATGAATTTGCCGCATCCAATCCTGCCTTATGCTATAGCTTGCAAATCCCACGATGCTTGCATTCTATTGGCCCGTAGATGCCCCTGCAACATGCATGTGAAATTGTAAATTGGTCTCCCCGATGATCAAATGAAGCACCGTTGCTATAAAGAGCCCCCTTGAATAGATAGGCTTTTTCTTTTTCCACGTAATGGTAAGTATTACAGAGCAGAGCAGCCACAAAATTAAGGAACTCGGGTCTGATGCTAATCGCGCTCACTGCTCATGGGTAACTAAAGGACTCGGATTTGATGCTAAGGAACCGATTAGCAGGGCATGAAGCTTCGGCATTTGAACGGGGATCGCTGCTTAGGCCACGCACCAGTCAGCCGGAATGAATGCCGTTATGAGAAAACTGAGGTCCTCTTCCAACCGACATATCCGGCATGTTCACAGCCTCCGCAACCTGTCTCGTGGGTTCCAAAAGCATACCATTGTAAAGAGCACAAATTAGAAACATTTTCTTTCTAAATTTGGTTGGCCTTCCTCATTTGCAATTGAGCCTTCGGGAAAACATCCATGAAAAAAGGGAGTTGCCAAGCACCCAAAATAGCAATAACCATCCAAGCTCCTCTCACATGGCAAATTATACCATTTTCCATACAATACGATACCAAAATCATAGTCCCCACCATTGCCAAAATACCCTCCCCAAATACAAAACTAATTGGGCAAAGTATATAAGTCATAACCAAAAATATTTATTCCTCGACCCATTCCGATAGCGCATATCAGCCAGTAGAAAAGGGGAAAACCTTTGTTCTAGCCGCCTAAGGACAGCGGCGATGGCGCACAGACTACTGCGGGACGAGGAGGCCGATGGATGGGAGCGGTCGGATTTCCCTATTATCTGCGAGTCGTGTCTGGGAGATAACCCTTATGTTCGAATGGTTAGTTTTACCCTCGTCTCGGTTTTCCGTTGCTTGCTTTTGTTGATTAGTGCGTTTTGTGTTGTGTCTGCTGTTGCATACTTATCTTACCTCATTCAAGTGTTTACGTGGCATTTAGGGTTCGTCATGCCATTAGGGTCTGGCAGTTGCCACCAATAACATTTGATGGTGCTATTGATCATTAGGAAACAGAAATTTTCATTCTTACTTGGATCTATTGATTTGCTTGATTAAATATTGAATATCTTGGTGTTTATTCCGTAGACAAAGGCCAACTTTGATAAGGAATGCAAAATCTGCACAAGGCCCTTTACTGTATTTCGTTGGAGGCCTGGGCGAGATGCTCGTTACAAGAAGTCAGAGGTTTGCCAAACTTGTAGCAAGTTGAAGAATGTCTGTCAAGTGTGCTTGCTAGATTTAGAGTATGGGTTGCCAGTTCAAGTTCGTGATACAGCACTTGGAATTAATGGAAATGACGTCATTCCCAAGAGTGATGTTAACCGAGAATACTTTGCAGAAGAACATGACCGAAGGGTAATGCCTTTCTCTTTAGTTGTTTTTGTGAATATGTGTCAGACATAACTTAAGATGCATTATGTGTTACAATCTTATCAATAAAATGTTAAGATAAATTGCGGTTATGCAGGCAAGAGCAGGGATAGATTATGAATCTTCTTATGGAAAAGCCCGGCCAAATGACACTATTTTAAAGCTTCAAAGGACTACGCCATATTATAAGCGCAATCGTGCACATATCTGTAGTTTTTATGTACGCGGTGAATGTACTCGTGGTGCTGAATGTCCATATAGACATGAAATGCCTGTCACCGGAGAGCTCGCACATCAAAATATTAAGGACCGATACTATGGGTATACTCTAGTTTTTACATTCCTTTAAAAGCTATGCATAGTGTAGAATACCTTAGTTATTTCTAGGATTCTTAAATAAAACACATTTATTTTTTATATGCAGCATTAACGATCCTGTGGCTGCAAAGCTTTTGAAGAAATCGGGAGAAATGCCTTCACTATCGCCTCCAGAAGACATGAATATAAAGACGCTTTATGTGGGTGGCCTTGATGAGCGTATTTCTGAAGATGATATCAAAGATTTTTTTTATGCATATGGAGAAATTGAGTCAATCCGCCTAGTGCCACAAAGGGCCTGTGCTTTCGTAACTTACACAACTCGAGAAGGGGCAGAAAAAGCTGCTGAGAATCTCGCAAATAAATTGGTTATCAAGGGACTTAGGTTGAAGCTCATGTGGGGCAAGCCACATATGCCCAAGGGAGAAATGGAGGGTGAAATTGATGAAGGTACTAAAGTCGGTGCTGGAGGATTAATAACACATGCTGGAATGCTTCCTCGGTCGCTCATTTCACAGCAGCAGCCTCCTTTTGGGATTCAGGACCAGTCACTGAACTATTTCAACATTCCGCCACCACCTCCACCTTCAGATCGACCCTTCTATCCGTCCATGGATCCTCAAAGGATGGGTGCCATCCCTACCTCACACGAGGAAGCTGGTGCTTCAAGTCAAGGAGTTGAAGGCCCTCAACAGCCTGGATTCCGGCCATCTGTGGGACACACATACATCCAAAATCAGTTTCAAAATACTGGAGCACCCTTCAGCCAGCCTGCTCCAGGTCCTCAGAGCTACCAACAATTTCATCCATATCAAGCACCAGCCCCTCAGTCCCAACAGTATTATCAAGCTTAGTTTGATGGGTCTACAAGATGCTTTTGACGAGGGCATTTGAATCACGATGCTGAATTACAAACTGTTATAATCTTTTTCTCTATTTGATGTTTTGATCAAAATTGTGCTTCATCATATTTATGACCCTCCATCCCCTGGCTTCTTGTACATATCAAGGTCAAGTAGGCATTTGGGATCACAGTCATGATAATTGGCTATGCTTTAATTGTTGCAAGGTTCAGTACTATACATTGGCTACAGAGTTATGGATGCAAAATGTGTTTCTAACTGCAGTTAAAGCACCGAATTGTTGGAGGAAGGCGAAACTTTAGCCCTCTATGTTTCTGTATTTCAGAAGTATAGCAGTCTACAATAGTTTGGGTATATTCAAGCCCTATGATGTGATATGCAAGAGCCCTGCAGAAAGGGGAACTAGTGCCAAGACTCATGTAATAGAACGAGGCAAGTACTTTTTCTTGGCTCATGTTGATTTTATCAACATTTCTTTAGGCTTCTGTAGAATCTTCATGGATTTGATCACTGGCATCTGTTACTCGGATCCTGCATTTCTTCTTTCCTTGGGTGAATTTCAGGTTAAAGGAGAATGTGGAGTCTTGTAGGTGGCTAACTTTTTAACTTGTGTTGCCATGAATATAATCAAACATTTTATCAGCAGTATCTCTTTCCATAACTTTCTCCCTTTCCATCGAGAATCATGATAATTAAATTGGTCCTTTGTTGCCTGCCATGACTCTCTCGCTTTGCAACTAGAACTATGATAGTTCGTTCTCTGTTCTTGTCTGCATCTGTCCTCCCCTTGCAGAAAGAAATCAGAAGTAAGGTTGAAGGGGTTTTTGGGTGGTTTATATCTCAAAATGCATGCTATTTTGTTTTTCAGGGTTGATCTAGGTAGTCAATCATACGTAATGATAATCGTCCTCAAATTTCACCTCTATTTTGTCATTTTTACCGTGCAGATTTGTCCTCCAGAATTTGCGGAGCGGCGTCACCTAGTCCTTTGCATAGACTATTCATCGCATAGATTCTTCGTCGCACAGACTTCTTTGCATCTGCATGCAGATAGGTCTGGAGCTTACCCGGAGCTTTAACCTTTCCTGGAGCTCCATTTTTCATTTGCCTTATCCTTTTCTAACCAGCTCCATTTAACCTTTGCCGGAGCTTCCTTTTCATTTTTTCTTTGCCTTATCTGGCTGCAATTTTCATTCCGGAACTCATTTATCAGAAAACAAGCTCTGATCTAAAGGAAAACAGAGCTCAAAAAAAAAAAAAAAATTTACGGCGAAATTTGATGGTGATCGTTATGTTTGATATTTTCCGGCCGTCGGATTCCTGCCCGAAAAAGATCTGGGCGGAACCGCCAGCCTTGCTGGTGCACTCATGGTTGTGCCGCTCGTGTGCCGCAAACTTTTATCGGCCGAAATCCCTCCAGCTCGAAAATTATCGAATACATACAAGTATATGGCAAGCATATAGCCGCTCGTGTGCCACCTAGGTTGGTGGCACTACCTCACCCTCCGGCTGAAAAATGATATGGCAACTATATAGCAAGGCTGCCCCCAACTGATTACAAACTATTTGGATTAGGATATAGTTTTGGTAGCATCAGGGCCTTAGTGTTTGATGGGTGATATGATGATATGGCTCTATTTTTTAGGCCCCCTTAACTATAGCCTCCTTAACGTCCTTGGCCTCAGCATTTAGCTGTAGGGTTTAATCTCAGCCGTTGATCTCTAGATGTTATGTCCAGTAACATTATGTGGCCCAATTGGTTATGACCATAACAAAATGTTATGGCCATAACATTTTCTCTGCTGCCACGCCGTCATAAGCCTGAACCCTGCGCTCTCTTACCCCGCCCTTTTGGCCCTCTCCGCCATATCCAACCCGGCCGCAGGTTCTCGACTTCGAGCCTGTGAAGCGCGAGTCGCCATAAGTGAGCTCCAACAAATGTTTGCGAGTCGCCATAAGGTTTGTAAGCTTCCAATGTCATCGCCAATGGCCGAACCCGTTTACGTCAACAATGTAGCAAAGAAAGATTTTAGCAGGTGCGCTTCCTTTTTCCCGCAGCTCTGAGCAAATCCGGCTCCCAAATCCGGCTCCCCTGCCTGTTTATCGTGATTTTTGCCAAAAAAACACAGCTATGGCGACTGATTTACAGCTATGGCGACGGATTTATGCTCTGCTCTGCCCTGCTTTGCTTAAATCCGGCTCTTCTCGCCTCGCTTTTCTAAATCCGCTCTCTCTTTCTGCTTCGCTTAAATCCTCGCTCTCCTCTCGCCTCGCTTCTGTTTAAACCGGCTCCTTGCTGCGCCGCACCACCACGCTCCGATTCAAAACAGAGAAAAAAGAGACTTACACTTAACCGAGGGTTACATTTTGTTTATTTTTCTTGCCAGAATGCAGTGCAGGCTGCCAAGCTTGGCTATGGCGGATCTGCCAAATGCCTCGGCCAAGGACGTTAAGGCCGATAACGTCCTCCCCCTCGGGTTATGGGCGGGAAAATGGCCTGCGTGACCATGTGGCCGCACGCCTGCACGCGTCTTCGAATTTCGGGCCACATGGCCACTCGGCCATTTTCCTGGCCCATAACTCCTCGGGAGAGGACGTTATCTACCCCATCCCTCGTGCATTGCCTTACATGGTAGCGTTTGATGGGTCAAATGTGGATGTGGCTCCATTTTTTAGGCCCCTTAACTATAGCCTCCATCGCTCGTGTCTCGCCTTGACTGGCGTCGTCGCCTCAAACTTTTACCGGCCAGAATCCTTCCAACCAGAAAATTATCTAATACAAGGCTGCCCCCAAACTGATTACAAACCATTTGGATTAGGATATTGTTCCAATAGCATCAGGGCCTTACATAGTAGTGTTTGATGGGCCAAATGATGATGTAGTGCCCATGCATTTTTATGCACAATCAAAAAGACAAACATAGCACTTTCTTTTCCAATTTTTATCTATTAAAGAAATAGGTTGCCAATGCACATGCAACAAGAATGTAATAAATGTTTGCTTCATATTACTGGCAAAATTTACTATTTTTATACCACGTAATTTTCCTCTAGAATCAAAGGAGCTGCACGGTTTTTATACCACGTAATTCCCCCCCATAATTGGAGGAGTGGCGCTGCTTAATCCTCCCGTTTCTTGTTTAAGGAAGATGGATCTACTTGATGCACAAAATTCTCTAGAAGGGGCAATAATCGATAGAGCAGCCTTCGGAGTTTCAGTATCAAAAGCATTTTCAAGATTTAAGTAGCAGCAACAATGTGTGAGAAGAAAATGCTCATTTCTTGCAGAAGTGGCATCAAAGAGAGAGAAGCGGCATCAAAGAGAAACTCCACTTTGATCTGCAAAACAAAAATCGTGCATAGACGAAGCTCTAGCCATAGCCATAGTTTAGCCAGATCCCGGACGTAATATGAAGCAACCATTTGTTACGTCGGGTAATTCTTGTGTGGGGGCACTTTATGCCCCTAAAATTCTCGGCGACGCTGCGAAACTCGATGGCGCACTCGCGTTTGGCGGGGCCGCCTCAAATTTTATGCGGCGTAAACGACCCCACACAAGAATTACCTAATACATTGTTCATAGTGTGCCTCTTCGCGAAGGCATCAATGACCTAATACATAACAATGCAGGTGTGTGCCTCTTCACAGAGGCATCAATGCATCATAACTCTTTAAACAGAAGATCCCTTGCCAAGTCCATATGTGCATGCAAAAATTCCATTTGTTGGATAATCTCTTTAGGTGCAGATGCATCGTTTCAACGGTTCCATTTGCTGGATAACTTCTTGAGGTGATAGAGGAGTTTACTTATCTGCATGCAGAACAACCTAACGTAGGCACCCACGAACTTTGCAAGAGTGCTAATATTTACAATACTCGATAGCACCTTCAATGCCACTTGCACCTTGTCTGTGTAAATGCAGATATAGAGAATACAACATGAGAGGGCATGGCATTGGTAATCAAATTCTTTCAGTAGGACACATAATGCAACATGAGAGCGCATGTCATTGGTAATCAAATTCTCTCGGAAGGCCCTGGGGCAGCAAGCTTCTCCAGAGGTGAAGATGCATACTCATCACTTTGAAGTGTATAACAACAACTTCCAAAAGTGCGAGTGAAACTACAACTTCAAAAGAATCACAACTATTTAAAAGCATAAAATAAACATTCATTACTTCAAAGCATCATAACTGTTTAAAAGCTTAAAATAAATATTCATTGAGCTGTCATCTTAGGCCTACTCATCACATTTCCTGTATATGACGCCATTTGCCAAAAGTGCAAGTAAAACCACCCCAGAATTTTCGATTAAAGTTAGAAAGATCTGATTGGAATTTAGAAAGATCCGATTTGATAAAGTATATGCTAGCAAACTTACGACCAAAACTTTGTAAAAATAATGTAAAATTCGGCAAATTATAGGTAATTTTTTCAAAAATCCGGTAAGTATAAAATAAAGGATGACATTTTTTATGGTTAGTGTAAAATCTGGATTTCAAGGCCTGCTACAGAGTGGTTAACAATCTTAAAGAGATGGAATATGACGCGATTTCATTGGTGCGGGTATGAATTATAAAGGTAATGTTTGATGGAGTATCCTTGTGTTGGGCAATACAAACTTTCATGTCCTTAGCATTCTTGTCATGGTAGCAGACAACTGCCTATGGTCATGACACTTCACAAAGTGTTGGACCCTTCCAAATAGATTTCTTTTTTTTTTTGTTTGAAGGCAAGTTTGGTGGGACTTGCACCCACCCACGTCTCCCACCCGATGGTAGCTAGTGGGTTTTGAACCTCACCCCAACACAAGGCCTTACCACTAAACCACCACCGCGATGGGCGGCCTTCCAAATAGATTTCAATTGTCAAGAATCACAATGTGTGTGTGTGTGTGTGTGTGTTTTTTTTTTTGAAGGATCAAGTTAAGTAATATTAATACAGAGTAAGTACAAGAAGAGCGATACTAGGGCACTCCTGTCCAAACATGAGCGAGAACCCAAACAACACGTATACCTACCTACGACTCATGGGAGAAACCTGCCGATGCTGTCTATAATGAGGAGGGTCCTTTCCCAGACAACTGCCTTAAACTGCTCTTTCCGAGGAGACGCCAGGTAAGAGAGATATAATTTGTACCTTAGCTGTGGGATCAAAACCCGGGGCTGCACCTCCTCATTCCTGAACACCTTCATGCGCCGACGCTTCCAAATGAGCCACATTAACCAAGCTTTACACAAATGGAAGGCCAGACTCTGAAGCTGGGACCACCCACGAGGATACACCCTCAACAGAACCTGTTGACTCTGGAGCAAGGTGTAAAAGAGGCGCTGGACCCACTGCCATGCCGGCTGGATGTCTGAGCAAAGAAACATACAGTGCTCCAGGGTCTCCGCACAGGCACCACACATTGGACACCGGTCGCTGATCAGCGGATTGATCCTGTGAACCCACATGTTCACCCTCAGGGACCGGTGCACTATCTGCTATAGCAGCACCCAAATCTTGGGGGGCGAGATTGGGTTCCACACCCACCTCCAAATGTTACCCCAGTTATCTCCTGGCACCTGGAGACTCCAGCCGTCCGAGGGAGGCAGCTCATCCTGAATTGCCAAAAGCTCATAACAGGACTTCACGAAATTCGAGGGGTCAACTTTTGGATGACAACTCCACACACGCCCCGACGCCTGTGGGGAGTTCAGCGGCAGAGCATTAGCCACTCCGTGCCCAGATAGCGCAATCCCGTTCCTGAAGTCAGAACTTGTGGCGGAAAAGCTGCCAGGGTGCTAGCTGCCCGTCAACATATCTGCGCTGGACACGGGGATCGACGGATGCGGCCAGCACCTGAGGTGCTGCACCTGGACTGAGCGAGATCTACCATGGCGATGCCTCTAACTGAATACAACTGGCGGCGTCAATCGCAAACAGCGGGCGGACCTGCTCCCAGGCTCGCAAGAGCCCCTTCAGAAAGGGAGAGGTATTAACATATGGCCTGATGTCTACAAATAAAGCCCACGGAAGCCGCAGGCACGGATGGCTTACGAAAAACAATCGAGTGAGACAACGACTGATGAAGTAAGACCATGCCCAGGGAGTCAAGCGCATTCTCCAGAAGAATCACAATGTGTTTTATGTCTCTTGCTCCATACAATAGAAATAAGTCCTTCCCAATACCAATCCAACTCTCGCTCATATTATGCATATACACACAGAAATGGAGCTTCCCCATATTTTTCATATGGTACCCCATCATACCCTCGAAGCAATGGAGCCTCGTATACGTGAAGTCCTTGCACACTAGAGCAACCCCAGCCGGTTTCTGCTAGTCCATCCAAAGCATCTCTTGATGTTTGAATTCATCGTCATGGAAGATTTAAGCCTTAGCCTTCGATAATGCAAAGGTCTAGGTCGTTTCATCTCTCCATTGCAACAACTCCAACCAGTCTAACTGTCACAGAATTTGACAAGCTCCAGCTAATCCGAATGTAACACTCACATCTACCAAACGTGAAGAAGAATCATTGCAAGTACCAGAACTGGAGGACCATCATTGCAAGCATCTTCCTCTTTCTATTACAGCTACAAGCCTCACAAGACTCTGCAGCAAATGTCTCGCCTTTTCCAGCTTTTCTAGCCTCCTTCCTCATGTGAGAAGCAGAAAGATCAAAGCATGCAAGGAACAATACCTGTAGCAGAGATGGACTCTGCATTGAGGAAAATGCTAGCTTAAGATAACTATTATACAATCTACTTTGGGTAATCCATAGCCATGAAATAAGACTGGCCAAACTGGGCCCTTCACATTAGCTTCATTCCAGCGACGAGTAGCGAATTCACAGACATCAGCAACACCTCTAAATCGCATTCCATTATACTTGAGCTGCTTTCTAGTGAATGTCCCCTTAAGAACTGCCCTTGCCCATCATGTTCTCCCTTACCATAATTCAATTCCATTAGAGCCCAACCATAAATTTTGCTTTCAGAGACAATGTTGCACAAAAAGAGTGTCATAAATCATGTCATCACTTAAGTAAAAATGGGTTTCCTTCAATAATGACCCCATACATGATGTGATCGAGAAATGTTATCTAGTCATTGTATCAATGCTGGATCTGAATCTCCCTTTGTATTTTTATGCCGTAATGCTCTGCAAAATCAATTACAGAAACAATGGTGCCATCTTGGATACTGTCCTGGCAATTTCTAAATTGCAGGGCCTGCCATCTAGCCCTGTAATTATGTGGTACAAATGTCTTCAATGTGATACATAGGTAGAAAATAAAATCCTTAACTGTTGTTTTCTTGTAAGACAAACTAAGGACTGCTTTTGTTCCCCCCCATCCCCTAGTTCAGGTCTCAACTTTCGCTGCAGTTTTTTATTCCATTCCACCAGGTAGTCTTCTTTCCCTTGTTTTCCTTCTTAGTGGCATTGACTCTTCTCTTTCTGTTGCTAGCTAGAATTTCTCATGAACACGCTACTTTAACATTAATTTTTGTCTCCACTGGAACCTGTAGTGAGGCCTACATCAGATAGAACATAAGGGTAGTACAAGTCCGAAGCAGAACAATATGATTAAGCGAGTTACATCACACATCTCAGCTACTCTATAACATGCATTAAAGAGAGTTTTACCTTTTCAAACGTTTTCCATTCCAGCAAGAACTCATAATTTTCTTTGTATACCATAGCTCTCGCATTTCTGCATCAAGCAATCATGCTTATACCATTCTTCTCCCTCGCTTTTGTTGTAAACCACAACCCCCCAAAGCTCACTGCTTGAGTCATATGTGTGGTTGTTGGCCATGCACTTGTTACTAGGTCCACAAACATCACAAGAGCACCTACAATCATTACCATGACATCCAGTTCTCATGGATCTTAAAGCATTTAAGGCTACTCTGGCACAAACCATTACCTCCAACACTTTAAAATTAATTCCCCCTTGAAACCCCCTTTGATTTCGGTGCATATTCACACGGGGGTTGACTCCGGGCATCGGAGCTGTTGGGTAGGCATATTTGCTAGTTATTCCACAATCTAGACCAGACAACGTTCCTCATTGGGGTATACTGGTACTGATTTTAGTATACTCTATAATGAGGCTTGCAAAATACTATAAGACTTAAATCAATGTACTAAATAGTGTTGATTTCATACATATATCATACGATTTTAGGGAACACAAAAGGGGCTCTCGCTGCCCTACGCCACCCCCCGTGTGAATATGCCAATGGGGGTTTCAAGGGGGATTTAATTTCTAAGTGTTGGAGGTAATGGTTTGTGTTAAACTCAAAAAAAATTTGGCCTCTTCGGGGCTATAAAAAACATGGACATCAAAATAACTAGAATAATGTCACAACTGCATGAATAACGAATAAAAGGGCATCATATGAGGAAATTGGTTAGATCATGACAATGCCAATTTATCCAACAAGTTACACATATTCCAAAAGTAAACAAGCATGTGTTCTTAATATGAAACAAAAAGCACATTAAGATTGAAAAGAAACTAAGAGATAATGAATTTGAGATGGCACGAATTTAACCAGTAAATCGAAATTGATCTGTGCATGTCTTTTATACTTTAGAAATGTAATATTTGGAGATAGTCTTATAAATACAACCATCAACATGAAGAAGCTTTGGTAAGCATTTTTCAAAAATAGTCAAAATTAAAATTACTATACATCTATTCATCTTCCAAAATGAATTTATTTTGACGGCATCTTACTGCTGAATACACTGCAAAAGTGCTAGCATTCTATCAGAGTTGATAGACAACATGCAAGCACTCCAGTATGAACGATAGACCTACCTGTTGGTAAATTTCTGCAACATGACCCCCCACTTATGGAAATTATTGGCTTGCCTTTCTCTAGCAGCAGTAGGGCAGCGTTGAGTCCGATCTCGTCCTGAAGTAGTACACATGCAACATTCTAAGTGGACAAGCTAAGAGAAACTATATATTGACCTGCACAAGCTTAAAGATTAACTTATCAAGGGCGAATATTTGGCAAGTCTGTGTTCCAATAATGGCTGAACATTCATCTTCAAACTTTGCATTATCTACAGAACCATCAAGTATGTTATGAAGGACTCGCAAAAATCTGAAAGGCATCCAGTTATTAAATGTAAGCAAAGGCCATCCAATAAGTTCAGCTACATGCTTGCTACATTGATAACATGCATAAATTACTTGATACGGAATACCTTGCTTAATCTAGAGTATGGAGGCATATCTTGATGTTTTAATTGCAGATTCTGCACTCTGAGCAGCAACTGAATTTTCTTTAGATATAAGCACACCAATACGAACACCTGCCTTAAGCTCATACTTTATGTTGGCACCTGCAAATGCCATTAATAGATAACCAACTTTAGTTTGCAAATCCTTTTCTTTACATGTCATGCATAGTCTTGACACCAAATTATGGCAACCTCTAAGTCCAACATAATACTCACAGAATTAACATTGACAGTTGAATATGCACAGGTCATACCCATAATAAAAGCACACGCTTTGGGTGTATCAACACGACATGGAGCCTACATTCAAACTACCATTCATGAGCACATGGTGTTGTGAGGAAATATTATGCAATCTGTTTACAAGATTTCAATTCTGCCAAAGTTGTGATACATACTTTACAACTACTCGTACATGAAAAAAAATGTTGGAAACATTTACGTTGAACAACTCACAGCTGTTAGGAACATTTAAATGCCAATGTGATATGACATAAAAGCACAATGGCATAAAACTTGCCATCTACCATGGTATCTTGTGAAAATTCTATGCAAATGCTATCATTTTGGTCTATTTCCAAAAAGAAAGTAAGGACGCAAAAACAATCATTTTTACTTTCTCTTCTGCAGATTGTGTAATCGCAATTAGTGTGTTTCAGAAGAAGTAACTTCACCGCTGGAGTCACTGTTGTCTGGTTTTTTGTGCACCCGCATGGTTAGATTGTGCAAATTTGTTGTATAACGAGATTTCTCGTCAAGGTCTACTTTGAGCTTCCCCTATTCAGAATCATGTGACTTCTTCTCCAAAGAATAATATGAAAGCACTTAGCAATCTTGAGCTGTGCCATATGTACTAAAAGCTCATCTCTTCCTTGCAAAGACATGCAACTAGTATATACCCAGGGAGGAACCTCACTGAAAGACTCTTTCAGTTTTTCAAGGAAGTCGTCGACATTTTCTTCTGCTCTCTTACCGCCATTCTTCTTCTTTTTCCTCTTATCGCATTTAATAAAGACTAATCAAATCTCCTCAGCTTCTGGCTTTCATTTCCCTCCAGAACAAAAGCATCTTCAGGTGGCTCTTCGAATGCCTCTGTTGGGTCTATTCCTTCCACTTCCAATTCAGGCGGTTTGTCTAATATACTAAGTTCAAAAGACTCCAGAATTGGCTTTGAAATCCCTCACTTCGCACTAGGAAATAGAAATTACTGACCTGTTTGTTCTGAGAAACACCATTCTCATATTCTGATAAACCCTAAACCCTACATCTCTGTAGCTGGAAGAAGAGGAGGATTGGCACGAATGCTGCGAAGGAGTGCCCTCTGTTCCCAAAAAAGCCGTGAAAAGATAAAGCAGACACATTGGCTATGGCAGCAGATGTGGGCTTTAAACCCATGTATCTTTGTATTTGTTAGCGAAAGCCTCAAAAAATTGTGATGCAAACGTTTGTGGCCTTACCTTGCTTTCTTAGCTCGACATTCAGCATTCACCATCTCCCTACAACCTGTTCTACCCTGCCTGCCAGACCCTACACGCCCGAAAACCCTTCAACGGATTATCTTCTAGACAGTACAGAAACCCCTCCCATCTGCTAAGATCCTGCTAAAACACTGAAACCCTTTCTTATAATCGACATGAATCAGTTACGATCACTCTGCTGAATATTTGAATCAAAGTTCCGGTTAGCCGGTTTGCACAACGGCTGCCCAACAACACTGGCGACGACCAATTTACAGGTGACAACAAGTTTGGAGCAATTCCTAGCATATTCTAGGTTTATTCCAGCATACACTTAGAATATGCCAAAAACCCACATGAACGAGGGCCCAAAATATACTTTCCACCGCAGAAATACAACGAGTAATTGCGGTGCCTAGAATGTGCTAAATATGCAAAAAATAAAATAAAAAACCCACTCTATTAACACCGGCAATCCAAAAACGTCAAACTAGGAAAATTGTGTAGGGTTTTAGGGATGGAGTGAATTAATCACTCGCAACAACAATGTCTCAGCTGCCGGATTTAATATAGCGATGGCATTGCCAGGCCTTCGTCGTTGTAGCAGGAAGGCCCCATATCTTTCTTATCTCTTTAAGTGCGCGCCTTCTCAGCTCGTCTCAAGGCCTGAATTTTACTCAACTGCATTGCCTCCTCAAAAGGAACAGGGAATTGATTTGACAAACTACCCAGTAGAGCTAATCAGAAATTTTTCTATCATTGCACACGTCGATCATGGAAAGTCCACAATGGCAGATAGGCTTCTGGAGCTCACAGGAACTATACAGAAGGGTCACGGGCAGCCCCAATACCTGGACAAATTGCAGGTTTGAAGCCTGATTTTTATAAATCATTTATCTTGCAAGAAACCAACCTCAGGTCCAAATAACAGACTTCTAGTGCGCAATTGAACGTCATACATTGCACGATTCCTACGTTAACCTATATACCATTTGGGCAATAGGGCGAAACTCAAGTTGATTTACATCAACCAATCAATGGAACCTTAGGTGCTGTTTGGCTCATGTTAGAAAGAAGGAAGTACTAGAAGATAATTTGTAGTCCATGGCTATTGTTTTGGTCCACTTCAAATTTTGCTCCACGAATAGAATTACTGATAAATATGTGGGCACAATGAGCAAAATATTTATATCTCTGGAAGTCCATCTCAGTGTCTTTATTTTGTTTCATTCTACTTAATGTCAAGTCCAAGCTTGATAGAGCATGCTGCAAACATGGCAACTGATATGAACCACATATTGCGCGTTGATAACTTCTCAGATTCAAAGGTAAAACCTGGAAAACAATCTGTAAACTCTGGAACGGGAACATGTTGTTGTCCTTATTATAACAGCACAACAGACCTAGAATATGAAAGTAAATGCAAGAAGGAAGAACTAGACATTTCGCAAACCTTGTTTCTGCGCTAAGATCTTTTCCAAAACCCTGTAGCCATTCCAAGCTTGATAGATCCACTTTAATTTCTTGCTTCGAGCAGACTTACTGATAAATAGACAACTGTGGAACAATGAGCAAAATATCTACATGTCCCGAAGTCTATTTCGATGTCTTTATTTTGCTTCATTCTACTCAATGTCAACTCCAAACTTAATAGAGCTTCCAGAACCCTGTAGCCATTTCTTCAAAATTATTTTTCATTGATATTAGTTTTACGGATGGTTCTTATTTAATATACTAATTCGCTTTGTGTATGATATAGATACGTTATGAATGGTATAGTGGCATTGAATAGCATTATACATAATTTATTATTAATTTAATCTGTGCTTCAGGTTGAAAGAGAAAGAGGTATAACGGTGAAGGCTCAAACAGCAACAATGTTTTATACTTTTGAAAGGGATAAGAGCAGAGACGGCCAAGAATCTCCTCATGGAAGTCGGTATCTTCTAAATCTCATTGACACTCCAGGCCATGTTGACTTTAGCTACGAAGTATCAAGGTCCCTTGCAGCATGCCAAGGAGTATTGCTTTTGGTTGATGCATGCCAAGGGGTCCAAGCACAAACAGTTGCCAACTTTTATTTGGCATTTGAGGCTGATTTGACGATTATTCCAATTATTAATAAAATTGACCAGCCTACAGCTGATCCAGCAAATGTGAAGGCGCAATTGAAGTCCATGTTTGACCTCAACCCTGAGGATGTTCTGCTGACTTCTGCCAAAACAGGCCAGGGCCTCTTAGAGGTATTGCCAGCTGTAATCAAGAGGATCCCACATCCTAAAGGAAGTGCAGACTCCCCATTGCGTACTTTGCTTCTTGATTCATACTATGATGAGTATAGAGGAGTTATCTGTCATGTGGCAGTTGTAGACGGATGTTTAAGGAAGGGAGACAAAGTTGCATCAGCTGCAACTGGACAGAGTTATGAAGTTATGGATGTTGGTATCATGTATCCCGAGCTTACACCAACTGGGATGCTTTTGACTGGTCAAGTGGGATATGTGGTTACAGGGATGCGTTCTACAAAAGAGGCACGAGTTGGTGACACATTGCATCATGTACGAGCTTCAGTAGAACCTTTGCCAGGTTCGTGTTTGTACCAATATATTATGGCCAGTGGAAATGCCTGATCTTGCTTAAGTGGGCCAGTACTTTGCAGTCATCAGCTTCAAATCACAAAAATAAAAGATACATTCTAAAACTTTTCAGGTTTCAAGCCAGCCAAGCACATGGTATTTGCTGGAATTTATCCAGCTGATGGTTCTGACTATGAAGCACTTTGTCATGCAATGGACCGTTTGACATGCAATGATGCTAGTGTCTCAGTAACTAAGGAAACAAGTGGTGCTTTGGGGATTGGTTTTAGGTGATTAAAGTTCTTATTATAATGCTTAATGAAGTGAGTTCCTTTGCTGACTGTGAACATGTGCAAAATCTTATAGATGTGGATTCCTTGGACTTTTACATATGGACGTTTTTCATCAAAGGCTTGAGCAGGTAAGAATAACTGCCATGAAGATTAGCGCATGAGCTTGTGCATTGTGCCTGCAGATTAACAGATTGAAAAGCTCTGTTTTAAAAGAGTGTCATATCTTTCTATCACTTGCAAAACTTATTTCATAAAAAGGAACATGCCCCTTGTTTGAAGTTAATACTGACTGCCCATGTTTGACCCAGGAACACGGGGCTCAAGTTATCACAACATCTCCAACTGTCCCGTACATTTTTCAATACGGTGACGGAAGGTAATTGTCTTAAGAATTTAATTTACTTTCGGTTAGCCCAAGTAGCTCCCTTGTCCTGTTTTTTTAGAGCTAACCAAGGGATAAGAATCTGGCAATGGTCGTGCCATCATCTGTGCACAGACCAATTGCTTTCTCCAGGACATAAGGGATCCCCTTCCTCTTCCTAATTGAAATTGAGATCCCCTTCCCATTCCCTTGGAGTTGATATTAATTTAAGTGGGGGCGTTTTCCAGCAAGGTGCAAATACAAAATCCAGGAATGCTTTCATCAAAAGAAAACAGGCTGGCTTCCTGTTGGGAACCAACAGTAACAGCAACGATTATAACTCCTAGTGAGTAAGCCCATATTTCTTTCATCTTTTTATAACGCGTATCCTTTTCCCATATGCTCAATACAAGCTTACATGTCATGACATAAAAATCACGCAGGTATATTGGAAGCTTAATAACGCTGTGCTCAGATAGAAGGGGGCAACAGATCGAGCATACATTTATAGACAGGTAAACTAGATGTACCTTCACTGGGCAAATAATGTTTCGAAGTAGACCTGTAATAAATGTGTTCTTAATTATTATCAACTATTATCTAGAGATATTCTAATTTACGAGCACCTTGCGTTTCTCTTCTCCAAACTTGACATAGTGTTTGGAAATGCGTGGTAGAGTAAGCGTGTTTTCATAAGTTGTAAAAGCATTAACGTTGCTGCGCTAGCATGTTCATGCATTTTTGCAAATATTTTGCAGTCAAAGAGTGCTGCTGAAGTACCGTCTTCCTTTACGGGAAGTTGTCGTGGACTTCTATAACGAGCTGAAAAGCATCACATCAGGATATGCCTCATTTGATTATGAAGATGCAGGGTATGATGCTTGGGTCATAAATTTTGTAAAAAATTCTTTTTTTAAATCCTTCCATTTAGCCAAGAATTACGAGGGTTTCGGTTGGAAACATGTATGTGCCAGAATAGACGCCCAAAGCCTTTTTCTTCCTGAATCGATTTTTTACAAAGCCACAGCTTGTGAAAACGAATTTACACATTGTGAGATCGAGGAGGACAAAATAGTTGCCTAGCATTTTCTGATAAGCATGTTCATCTTATGCAGATACCAGGAGGCTGATCTTGTAAAGCTTGACATTCTACTTAATGGTCAGCCAATTGATGCGCTTGCAACAATTGTGCATCGCACCAAAGCCCAACGCATTGGAAGAGAGGTTGTTGATAAATTAAAGAACATTCTAGACAGGTCTGCAGTGAACTTTTTGTCCAGCTAGGTGAAGTTTTTCATGGTGGGATCTAATTGTCTGTCCTAACGCAGACAAATGTTTGAGGTTGCCATTCAAGCAGCAATTGGCAGCAAAGTCATTGCACGTGAAACGTAGGTGGAAAAAGGATGTTGATAATCTTTCCTGCTTATTCAGATTTGTTATTAATTTTGCTTGTATATTCCTTTTAATTTGAAATTAGCTTTATTTGGTTTCAGCTTGTCTGCAATGAGGAAAAACGTTCTAGCAAAATGTTACGGAGGAGATGTCACACGGAAACGCAAACTGCTGGAAAAGCAAAAGGAAGGGAAGAAACGCATGAAGCGTATTGGGAATGTTGATATCCCACAAGAAGCATTCCATGAACTATTAAGGACTTCATAATGGGTACTTGTGTAGATGGAACCATTGTGCCAAATTCCAACAGTCACATAGTGTGATTGTCTATGTGAGATTGTCTAGGGCTGAAGATTTTAATTTCAGGGAGGCACTTGGGAATGTTACTGCTGCAAAACCCTTGATACCAATTTGGTATACATGTAAAAGTATAGGTGAAATTTTGAGGCGGAACATAACATTCCAATGATATCATTATAAAACAGTGATTTTGGCAAATCAGATTTCTGTGCAAGAGGAATTGTATGCCTAGGGGTTGGCAATGGTGGTGTTACAAAACAGTGGTTGCCCCTTGAAAGTATGATAACAATCAACATTTGTCAAGCTAGGTATATATTATGACATTGGTAGCATTGTAAGATGATCTTTGAATATGGGCTCTAGGTTTGTCTCTCTCAGTTTTAAGGAGATTTTTCTTGAAAGAGCTAGGAGTCAAAGGTACACATATGAGATGCTATTTGTAGAAGCATGAATTCTGCATTAGAAGTGGCGGCCTTATGGCAAATGCTTGATAAATTGAGTGAGAAAACTTACAAAATATAGATTGCCTTTTAAGGAAGAAGAGGAGGAGATTGCCTTTAAAGAAGAAGAAGAACAATAATATTTTTTACGCCCAGGTTTGACCGTTGGATTTATGTGTGGATTTGTGTGTTTTTTGGTGTCTTGGAAAGTTGAAAATATGAGCTTTCCATCGATGTACAATTTATATACTGCTGCTAGAACTAACTGGGTCGAATTTGGGGTTTTCAGATTTCAACCACCAATTGCATCTCTTAGGAATGTGTTCTTGAATCGTGGGTGCATCTAAAGTGGTAGGTGGTGATTCTGGCCCCATTCCCTTTGCTTACGATCATGTTCCTCGTAACATAAGTGTGGACTTTGCAATAGTTTTTACCTCTTTTTAAATCTCTTTATATTCCTACTTTGGTACATAGATTTGTGGGTCAGCAAAACTCTTTTAGCTATAGAAATGGATCATGATGTGCATGGTACTCAAGCGATTCCTCGAGGTGTCTCCCATGTACATGGTGCTTCTCGCGCTCGGTACCTCAAGGTGTCTGCCATATACATGGTGCTTCTCGCGCTTGGTATACATCTAATTCTGTAGCAAGGGTTTCACGTATGCCATTCTTATCGAATTCAAAAGAATGTCTGGGGTTCAACAAGGCTTAACTCGTGTTAATGCTTTTGAATGTCTCGGGTTCAACAAGTTAGTTCTTTTGTCGTGCGGCTAGGGTTCCTTTGGTGAAGATTAACTATAAGTCTCATCTTAAGTGTCCAAAAACCCAACAACACACTCTTTATATTGGTGGATTTTTGGATTACAGTAGGCTATCACGATGGCTTCCTCCCTGACACATTCCTTGCATGGGGCCTGCATTATAAGTATAGAGAAATTGCTCTCTTTAAGGGGTGGATTCTTTGAGTATTGGTTACGTCCTCTATCAATATTACACACCTGATTTTTTCTCTTGCTATGATTTTAGCCCGTAAGATGCCTTGCTATTGGTTTTTTATTTTTGACTTGTCTGTTGATATGCTTACTCGTCAGTTTTTAGCGGTCATTGCTAATGGTGCGTGTATGCACATTTCTCAGTCTATTATTAATGCACCGTGTGTTTGTGTTCTATCCCCCTTGATTAAGCAATTTCTTGAGTTTGTGATTGTCAAAAGTAACAAGTGATAAGAAGCTGATGTTATCTCCCTTAAATGGTCCAAAACTTGCTCCAAAACTTGCTGCAATGTTTCCACACAAATCTTTTACATTTAATAGGACTTTCTCGCAATCTAGATTTCATGAACCTACTCCATCTGATCTGTTGCACTGCCACCCCAAGACTCTCGTCTTGCACCTCCTACTTATGCTTCCTCATCTAGAGTGGATTGTTCGATATGTCTTTTTCTGAGGTTGCTCCTAGTACTTGAGACTTATTATCTGCTCTTCCATCTGAAGAGCCTTCTCTTGCTCTTTGCCATTTATTTTGTGTAGTAACGCCTGAAGTGAAATGAATATGATAACATCTTTCTTAGAACTAGTTGTGCAATGGTCACCGAAAGTGAAAGTATTCATTGGTTTGGATTCTATGGCAATTAACATGTGCTGCTCATTAATTGCATTTGTTGTCAGACTAGCATTTCTGGATTTGTGTGGGCACTTGAAGGATATTTGGTCTTGGCTTTAGTCTACACGTATGCCTCTCCTGCTAAGGGCAACATCTAATTGGATAGTCACACATGAGGTATGGCTTGGCCATAGATGGTCTTAATCATCATTCAAGATTACTGGGTGCTATTGTGATTCCATCTACAACATCTCTTGTGTACTTCAGTTATCACAATCTCTACAAATTCCTAATACTATAGGGGAGCATGGTGATAGTTGTAGAATTTGTTATGCTCAAGGAGACACTAAAAGGAAGTGAGTCTTTGATAGTCATGGTGCATTAGAGGATAGTTATACTAAATGATATTTTGAAATGTACATGTTGTCTTAGCTTTCTAGACATATATAAACATTATTATTATAGGATAGATAGATAGTATTTTAACGTCACGCCACTAGGCAGCATCCAACTGGACATGTGACCACACACCACACTACATTGCTTTGTTGGGCCCTGCCCCTAACCACTTTACATTGCGTCTATGGGTTTTGACACCCTGGGCGGTCTCGAACTCGAGACCTATAGTTACTAGACCTAGTTATTACCACTAGACTAAACGCCCAGGCCCTATCCTTTTATCCTTGCCTCTTTAAAATACAAACTTTTTTTTTTTGAAGGCAAGGTTGGTGGGACTTGCACCCACCCACGTCTCCCACCCGATGGTAGCTAGTGGGTTTTGAACCCTGGTGGGGGTCACCCCAACCCAAGGCCTTACCGCTATGATGATTTCAGGATGGTTTTATTGACGTTCGATTTGGGTTGGACTCCAATAGAAACCACTTCAACTTTACCTGGTAACCTCCCTAACTTTCCGTGGAGACCTCCCCAGTCTTCCATGGAAACTTCCCCAGTTTTCCTCGTATGACTTGGGGTGGTTTCCACTTTAGAAAATAGGAGAGGTTTCCATGGAACCTCCTCAGCTTTCGTGGAAACCTCCCCAATTTTCTTGGTATGACTTGGGAGGTTTTCAATTAAGAAAATAGGGGAGTTTCCATGGAAAATTGGCGAGGTTTCCAAAAAAATAAAAAATAAAAAATAAAATAAAAAAAGTCCCTTGCTAAATTTGCACGACATCATGGATGTGGAAGGAGATAATTTTCAAAGGCCATGTTGATCCGGATTTAGGGCACCAGCCTATATGCCCTACCTTGAATAATAAAAGAATATGGCAGTTTAGAGCCAAGTCTCATGGCATTCTAAAAGATTATAGCAGCTTGTGAATGTAATACCCATCATGTGAAGCCCATTGGTAGAGGAAGCCTATTCAATTGTGAGGAGAAAGTTCCATGTGACTTACTAGAAAGCCGAGTGGAGCAGTTACAAGTGGAGCACAGAGTGAGGTTGCTTTGACGCCATGCTAGGACTCGCTGAGATGGCCCAACATGTGTAGATTACATTTGCCATAGAGAGAGAGATGCCCGAAGGCATGGCATACAGGATGGAAGGCAGATATAAAGAAGCTTCAAAACTAGATGTGGATTTCGCCTCCGTACAGTGATGCCAAGCAACCATAGCAAAGATAGTTTTGCCAATATATACATACGTGTTGGGTACAATAGACACAATCCGTTGTCTGAAGATGATGAATGGTCTCATCCAGGCAGCAAATATGCTACTAGACACAAGAGACTTCCGAGCTGTATGGAGAGAGGGAAGGAGGTGTGTAATACCATGAGACCTATTGAAAGAGTCACTTACTGCTTCAAACTGGCACACGAGAACATATAGTCGTCTTGGGTACCTATTGCGACTCAAAGGTATGTTCTCCTTTATTCTGAAAAAATAAAATTGTTTTGATTGTCCAGCCTTGATTTCTTACTGTACATAGTGTCATGTGTCGTGCAAGATCATTCCTTGGTCCAGATTCTGATGCTGTTGAGAGTGTTATGGATGCTTGGATGAGGTCCGGTAAGGCATTTACCATCAATCTTATGCATCTATCCACGAGGACTCAGCATTGCAGCCCTGGATTGTGGTCATTCAAGATAGGTGGATGCTGGAGCAAGCAATGAAATATAGTCCGAAGGTAGAGTCAACATTCAGAACAAATATGTATGGTTGCCCACTATATGGTGCACATGTATATAGTTGCCCACTATATCATGCACATGTCCCTAATCGCAATGGCATTGGCATGCCTGTTGTCTACTGGATGAGCATCATGAAGGCGAGGACCCAATGATGGATATGTTAGAAGCTCTTAATCCCGATGTCGATTTGGATGATTTAGAATACGAGGAAGATGTTGGTGATGGAGGACAGACACATGACTATTATGGTAATGATCCCATGATGGTGGAGGCAGAGACGAATCTATTTCCAGGCTCTCAAACATCAAGATTGTCTGCTTGCTTGTTAATTCTCAATTTACAAACGAAGTATGGATGGAGCAACACAAGTGTGTCTGACCTCTTAAGGTATGCAACTTAACTAATTTGTTTGTTGATTAGTACGGGCTTTTCTTTACTATCTTATCAATAATCGTTATATGTTGGACTTGTCTTCATGGTATTAGCAACAATTATTAATTGGTCATTTATCATATTGGTTATGTAGGTTATTGCACGAGAAGATCCTTCCAGAAGGGAATAGTTTACCCAATCATCGAGATGATGTGAAGAAGATTATTCAGGCAACTGGCCTTGGTTACAAGAGCATTCATGCATGTCCAAATGATTGCATGATCTTCTATCCTCCTAAAACATTTAGCAAAACTACGCATTGTATGGTGTGCAATGCCTCTAGGTACAAAAATGATATGCAAGGTAAGAATGTACACGAGAAGATGGTTCATTTTCCCATTGCTTCCAAGGCTGAAGATGATGTTTCGGTGCAAATCATTAGCTAGCCTCATGGACTTCACAGCGACAAATGCATCTACTGATGACATAATACGACTTCCAAGTGATGGTGTTGCATGGAAGCATGTAGATAAGACATGGCCTTGAATTTGGGAATGAACCACGCAATGTTAAGCTTGGGGTTGGCTACCGATGGAGTGAACCCTTTTGGAAGGCGATCCACATCATGGTCTACATGGCCTGTATTGCTAGTAAACTACAATATACCTCCATGGTTACTAATGAAGAGCGGGCATATCATATTGTCCTTATTGATTCCTGGGAAAAAGAAACCAAGCAACTTGGATGTATACCTCAAGATCGTGGTGGATGAGTTGTTAAGCTTATGGAACGTGGGGATTCATGTTTATGATGCACATAAAGAGGAGTCTTTTACACTTCGAGGTATCCTACTATGGACTATGCATGACTATCCCGGACTAGCGAGTGTTCAGGTTTTTCTTCAGATCGGGCCATAATGCATGCATGATATGTGGAGAAAATCTAGCTTCTAAATTAAACTCTCCACATCTAAATAAGGTGGTGTATGAGGGTTTTAGAAAATATCTGCCGCTTACACATCCCCTTCGACAAGATCGTGTACATTTTAATGGCAAGCAGGACAATACACCTCCCCCTAAAAGATTAACTATTCAGAGATGGGGCAAACGTTGGGATAAGGCAAATGGAAAGGAAATTCATAAGATGAGAAGGAAATCAGTGTTTTATGAACTCCCGTATTGGACTGGCCTGGAGTCCTTGAAGATCTCAAAATCCTTCGCACCCCAACTGGTTTCATGCACTCCTTACACGGAGCATTTTCATCCACTGGGGAGCTTACAGGTCTCAAGTCTCACGATTGGCACAAGCTTCTTCATGTAAGTATTTCTTTAATTATGATGTATGACAAGCATTATGTTTGATATTTCCTTTTACTGTGTTCAATATGTAGTTCTTTATGCCATTGTCTTTGAGGGGTGCTTTAAGTACAGGCCCTTTAGAAGCGATATGTACACTATCAAAGGTTATAAGGTAAATGCAATTGCATATATTTGTTTTACTTATGTGATTCTATGAACCATTTCTAAAATTTATTGCTAAAAATCTTGTAGATGGATTTCACAAAAGCAGATCCCAAGGCATGAGATAGACGAGATGAAGGTGAAGATGGTTGAGGCATGTTGTTTGTTAGAGAAAGAATTTCCTACAAGCTTTCTGGACATCCAGCCTCATCTTTTAGTGCATCTTGTGGAAGAGATTGAACTTGAAGGGACCGTCCATGCCAGGTGGATGTTCTTTGTGGAAAGGTTTATGAAGGTCTTAAAAGATATGGTGCGGCGAGAGGGCGTCGAGGAGGGCGGCATGGTCTGAAGGGTGGTTAGCACGAGAATCTTTATTTTATATGACAGAGTTCATCATTGACTTGCATCCAGGAGCTCCTCGACTATGGAAAGATGAAGAAGAGGAGGAGAATGTGGGTATCGTGACTGAGGGTAATGCCATCCAGAAGGTATTTACTCCAGAAGCTCAAGCTAAAATAAATAATTTTTTGCTTTACAATGCCAAGGAGATGGAGAAATGGCTTGCCCGATATGAGGATGAAAAGAAAGAAAGAGAGCAAAAAAGAAAATCGTGGAGACAATTAAATCGACGAGGTCCATTTCCAGTTGGATATGAATGCTTTCCAGATAGGATGACACAAGATTGGGTACGCAATGCAATGCATGACGCGATTAATGAAGGTGAATTGGTTACCTCAGTTGAAAGGTCATATGCACAAGGGGTTATGAAGCAGGTATGTATAAATATAGTTACATCGTCTAAATATCATTTACCAATGGGAGCTAGTTACTTATTTTCTTGTTATGTGCAGTTCCAATCTTATTCCTCTATGTGGTGGAATGGTACCCACTATCGAGTACACAATGAACAAGGTTTAAAATGAAACGCACTTATTTAAGAAGTGCGTTTGAAAGATTCCTTTATAAAAATTGGAAACTTGAAAAAAATGGACAAAATAGGGAGCAAAATAGATTGTTGAGCAAATAGCATTCGAAATACCCCAAAAAAAGCAACATTTTTGAAGCCTTTTCATTTTTTAAGAAGGGCAAAAAAAAAAAAAGCTTGTTTTGAGGAGAAAGACATTACATTTAAAAACTCATTAAGTATTTGTTGTTGAAAATAGAAGGAAATATAGTTTTGTGTTTTTGCAAGCTTAATATAAGTACTAAGAAAATCAAACATAGAAAAGAGAAAGAGTCCAAATCATGAATCAAAAAAAAGAATTGTTCTAATTAAGCATTGTTGAAGAGACAAAGTTTTCAGGTTGAGAAATCTTCATCAAAATATATTAAAATTAAGTAACACATAGATTACAATGAAAGATAGTTTAAAATGTTTGTGTCATATAAATTTATACGGAGGTGGCTCTTCCCAAATCCACGTGACTCTCTCTCCCCTTAGGATCGGGTCTCTTGCGAGGTTATAATAGCGAGACGCCCCTTCCGATTCCAATGGTACAGTGCAGTCAGTTTCTTTCTCACGCTCGGGCACCACAGGCTCCAGATCGACGAACTCCACCTCCTCATTTCTTCTTCCCGTAAGTGGAGGCTGGATTTCTGTATATGTGCCTTTTACATCGCCAGCACCATTTTTTGCTCCCAATTCCTCGTTTTCATCAGGAAAGGATTCACAAGAGCTTATCCTGGTCCTGATGAAACTTATTTTGTCCGGGTCTATGTCGACGGAGACAACATTGCGCCCACAGCAAGGGCGAAATAACGGGTGCTGAGCGGAAAATCGTCTAAGATCCAGTCCCTGTGGCGAAAACCCATCAGTATCAAATTATTTATAAGTCGCTGTGGCTTCTGATAATGGGACACCACAGCGCCTTGTCGCTGTGGGTCTCTTAATTTTTGCAAAACCGCCGGGAACTGAAACGCATTGCAGGGAGGAGTCTTTTCATTCTGCGTATTAAAGTGAACCATGGTTTTTTTTTGGTCTGCATTTGTAAAACCCTATGTGAAAGTGCTCAAACAACTTACTAAGCGCGGACCACCACCATGACCCTTAACGTTTGTTTTAAGCCTGCCAAACAGCACAACAATGAAATATTAGTAAAATAAAAACAAGGAAAATAAGTTAGCTCAGTAGTGTGGCGGTATAAATTTATACCAGGGTTGCCTTGCGGTATAAATTTATACCGGGGTTGCCTTGCGGTATAAATTTATACCGCGGCTGCAAGCCGTATAAATTTATCTGAACATTGCCTTGCTATATAAATTTAAACCTTAGGGCGGTTGTGGTATAAATTTATACCGTGGAGTTACTAAAAAGAAAAGCGTTAAATGTTAAGCTTACCAAATGCAGTTTTCAAAGCCGGCATTACAGACAGCTCCCATAGGTTTAAGCACCGACATTGTTTGTAGGTCCCAATGGAAAATGATGACCCTCCGGTTAGCGAGATAAGGTGACTTCCTTGAGGCCTTCCAAAAAGAGTGGACTTGCGTGCGTGAAAGCCTCCTCGTCAAAAGCGCTGTCCTTAATTTTGAAACCATAGGGAATATCTGCAATGCATAATGTGAAGTTCTGCTTCTCCAAAAGTGTCCCCAGCCTCGTGCAGTCACCCTCAACAACTCTGTACATGCAGTCCTGACCAAACGTTGTAAATCTTTCATAAGAAGTGTCAAAGGCGCTAGTGGCGACCTCCTTTCCTGTTCGATTGCCTTAAGTCTCTTGCCTCTCTTCCTTGGCCCTCTGAACCAGGTTTAAAAATCCAAATGGGAGCCCCTTTTTCTTGTTCAGTAAGAATATTGTGAGAAAAAGGCACAAACACGAGAACATATTTTTAGCAAAACTTACCCGACCACTAAAGTTAACAAATAAGTGCTCTCTAATAATACTATCGATTGGTACAACTTGGGTAGAGAAGCTTGCACTCCTCCCAAATCCTCAAGGTTTAGCCGCTTCATTAACTTCGGCCTCGGCGGTAACAATGTCTTTTCGACCGCAAAGAGAAACATGTTGTAAGACCGGAAAATGTAGAAGAAAGACGGCATTGCAAATGTGGCTTACGTCTTAGCTTCCTTGGCCATTTAGCCTAATGTAAATTCCTTGGCCACGACTTTTTCCAAAAGGCTTAACAAAAAATTTCTTTGCTTTTTAATCCACAGAATGCGTCCCGTACAATGCTCATATTTTTCTGTTTTAATTCTCCACCCTTTTTTTGGTTTTTCCTGCGGGTTTGCTTGCTCTTTAAGCTCACCATCTTGAACATACAAAAAATTCTTTCTTGAAGATCCCACACTGTAAATGGACAAACGCCATTAGTTTAGTGTTGCTTAAGCGTAAGAGAATATGTTGCGATCTACTTTTCTAAATACGCATGGTGTGTAGTCACGGTATAAATTTATACCGCCACGGATACCGGTATAAATTTATACCGCTGACTAGTCATGGTATAAATTTATCTGCGTGCCCATATCTGATATAAATTTATACCGCTGACTAAACGCGGTATAAATTTATCACCGCGACTAGGGGCCGGTATAAATTTATACCGCGTGCGGGCTACCGTATAAATTTATCTTGAAAATCGGTATAAATTTATCTGCGTGCCCGACGCGGATAAATTTATACCGAATCCCTAGTCGCGTATAAATTTATCGCGCCACGCGGTATAAATTTATACCGTCTTGGGCACTTGTAACCACGCTAAACATACTACAAAACATAGAAAGAAGAGCGACTTCTTACTTGACCATCTCTGAATGCCGGTGAAAGTAGTTATCGTATTGCTTTACTTGCCATAATGGGCTTCTTATCATAGTCATAGCTGAGGCAAAGATCGCACGCGGGCTTCTCGAAGCTCCTGCAGCTTGTTCTTTTGCTTTTAAAATCCTCTCCATACATTTGTTTAAATTCCACGTACTCACCGGTGCATGAAACGGATCTTGTCTATTAAACTCATTTTTAATCGAAGTCATTGTCGAGATTATGACTCACGGCAATGACTTTTGCTTCTTCATCCGTTACACCAACGTATATATGTGCTTCTCGGCTCTTCCACACTTCGTTCTGGCTTTCCTCTTTTGCTAGTTCTTTCCTTGCCTTGTAACTATGTGTGCCTCCAAGAACGTAGTATGTGTAATCTTCAAGTCGACCTTCTTGTAATCTTTTAGTTGGTTGCACTTGACTCACGTCCCACCATAACAACTAGTGGCGACACATGGGCATGAGGATTTCTTCTCATTCTTTGTTTCAAGATAGCCACATGTGCCGCATACTGACTTCCTCGACACAGTAGCACTCGACCCCATCTTCATTTTAGGTGGCCTCTTAATGGTGCTCAATGTCAAAGAAATAGTTTGCTTTAGCAGTTTAGTGTCATTCACCCGCTTGAGAATAGCACTTGATTTATCTGCGGGCTTCACAACAATATCGCTCCGCTCGAGCCTTCCGAAGAGCTTCGGTGACTCCTCTATAGTCAAAGCCTTTGTGCCTCTAGATTTCTTTTTTGTAGGAGCACCGTATCTACTACGAGGGAATGCTTTCTACCCTTTCCCTTTGTTACCACCGGTTCCTCTTCCTCTTCTTCTTCTACTTCCTCGTCCTTCTCTTCAAACTCTTCGATAGGAGTTCGGTGCGAGAGACCTTTGACCAACTTTGTTTCTTCTTAAGCACACAACCGACATTAAAATGTCCACTATATCCTCGTAATGCGGGGTTAAGTTAGGAAGATGACGGTATAAATTTATACGTAAAGACACTAAACAATACTTACATGGCCACTCTTGTAATTGTCAGCCACGTACTCTTGCACATCTTTGGGTTTGCACATGCTTATTCGAAGCATTTTACTTTCAAGAACGTAGAAGACTTCCCCTTGTCATGCATGCACTTCATTAAGATTTCATCATCGACCTCTGTAGCAATAAGGTTGACAATTTCGCGGCGGGGGGTAATAATCGTCACTCTTGTACTTGCCCTTCCCTGATTGATGACACAAGTAAAGGTACGCCTCAGTGGGTTTGCTCTCTCTTGCACCCCTGTGGACGTACCACGTCTGGTCTTTCAGTTCGTATGTCTGTGGCTCTATTGGTGCGACCTTTGATGATCGGCCCTTGTTTACAAACCCGATCTTGGGGCTGAAAAAAAGCGTAAAGAAGGCCATTTTTATGCAAGAAATGTAACCTTTTTCGACCTTTTGTACCATAAAAACAAAGAAAATAGAGGCTAAAAAGAGCATAAAATCTACACTAAATTATCACTTTATTTGTGTTATTTAAGCTAAAAACGCAAGAATATTACTGAAATATTAAGGTTTATACACTTCTTCAAGCACTAGACACCAAGATTCCAAAATGGTTACGGATCGGTATAAATTTATACCGCCGAGCACGGCCCGGTATAAATTTATACCGAACTCAAACACGATCGGTATAAATTTATACCGCAGTGCTCGGCGGTATAAATTTATACCGTTCCAGGACCGCGGTCGGTATAAATTTATACGCGGGTGCTCGAAGCGGTATAAATTTATACCGATTCGAGAACATATCGGTATAAATTTATACATGACTGCGGTATAAATTTATACCGACTGTGTTCTGGAACGGTATAAATTTATACCGCTCGAGCACCTGCGGTATAAATTTATACCGATCCAGAACTATATCGGTATAAATTTATACCGACTGTGTTCTGGAACGGTATAAATTTATACCGCTCGTGCTCGAGCGGTATAAATTTATACCGATCCAGAACCATATTTCCAGATAAATTTATCTCGACCGTAGGCGAAATCGTATAAATTTATACCGCTTCGTGCTCGGCGGTATAAATTTATACCATCCGAACCATATCGGTATAAATTTATACCGTAAGCGCTTACACTCTAGCAGATTAAAACAAAAGAGAAACTAGAACAGTACGGGTAGTAGACTTACGTGGCCATGACAGTATAGACCCGCGTATAGACGTTCCAGAGAGCAAATAAGGGGGGGTATATAAGCCGCGACCCTGGCCTTCGACTCAAAAGGCTGCGTATATAGAAAATAATAGGGTGGCTCGCTAAAAGTACCTACGCTAAGTCTTGCTTCATATAGCGCTTCTCCATAAAGTTTTCAATACAAGTGTCGTGAGTTTTCGTATAAATTTATACCGCTCGTTTCTATGTTGCCCTCCTCAGATAAATTTATACCATCTCCAGTATAAATTTATCTGATCTAACCTTTAAGTTTTTCTTCCCTCAGATAAATTTATACCAACTCAGTATAAATTTATACCGTGTATGGCTCGAGAGAAAAGAAGCTGCAGAGCCTCCAACTCCTCGTTCGCCGGGCTTCCTCCCCGCAATGGCTTTCACACCTCCTCAACGCATTTTCCCGGGAAGTAGCCACGAATATTCTACATCCGACATTCCAACACCCGGCTCTGTTGAGTTTACTCCAAAGAACCACCTCGGCTTCCACCACCAGTTCAATTTACTCCACCACACCTCGCTCCTTCAACGCCGTCGCCGCCCCCCACCAATGCGTTTCACCCCACCTCCTCGGGCTAGAGAGGTCGGACTACCTCCTCCAATTCATTTTAGTACGTTAAGCCCATAGTCCACCGTAGGCTCCTCCACACGGAGGCAAGGCTGCGGTATAAATTTATATCGACGTGTTTGGAACGGTATAAATTTATACCGCCGAGCACCTACTCGGTATAAATTTATACCGATCCAGAACTATATCGGTATAAATTTATACGATCGTATTCTCGAACGGTATAAATTTATACCGCTTCGTGCTCGGCGGTATAAATTTATCCCATCCGTAACATATCGATATAAATTTATACCGACCGCGTGTTCGAAGCGGTATAAATTTATACCGCCAGGTTCCGGCGGTATAAATTTATACCGATCCGTAACCATATCGATATAAATTTATACCGTAGTTTTACACTCTAGCAGATTAAAACAAAAGAGAAACTAGAACGATGCGGGTAGTAGACTTACGTTAGCCATGACAAGATAGACCAGCGTATAGACGTTCCGCAGAGCAAATAAGGGGGGTATATAAGCCGCATACCGGCGCCGACCGACCATTTCGCGTGATATAGAAAATAGGGGGTGTGGCGCCCGCTTAAGTACCTCTGCTAAGTGCCGCTTCATATAAGCTTCTCCATAAAGTTTTCAATACAAGTGTCCGTGAGTTTTTAGTATAAATTTATACCGCTCTGTTCTATGTTGCCCTCCTCTCAGATAAATTTATACCATCTCCCATATAAATTTATCTGATCTGCCATTTTAAGTTTTTTTTTCTTCCCTGTATAAATTTATACCAACTCTGTATAAATTTATACCGTATGGCTCGAGAGAAAAGAACTGCAGAGCCTCCAACTCCTGTTCGCAGGCTTCCTCCTGCAATGGCTTTCACACCTCCTCAACAGACACCAGGAAGTAGCCACGAATATTCTACATCCGACATTCCAACACCCAGCTCTGTTGAGTTTACTCCAGCAAGACCACCTCGGCTTCCACCACCAGTTCAATTTACTCCACCACACCCTGCTCCTGAACGTCGTCTGCCCCCACCAATGCGTTTCACCCCACCTCAGGCTAGAGAGGTCAGACTACCTCCTCCAATTCATTTTAGTACGTCGCCCATAGTCCACCGTAGGCTCCCTCCACGGAGGCAAATCACACCAACTCCATCCATTTCGCTAAATGGTACTACAACAAGTGGGAGCAGTCAGCGACACGCAACTCCTGTGTTCTACGACACTTCAGGAGCTGGTCAACTACGTCACCAGCCTCGATTACTTTTTCCCAGAGAGAGGGAAAGCACCTCCCCCCAGGCCTTGCCCACATCAAACCTCTCAGCATCTACAAGTACACCTCATGTTGATCTCTCAGACGAAGAAACACCTCATGTTGATGTCTCAGACGAGGACCTACCAAAGCCACAAGACTCCATGTTCGAATTCAAAGCCCCTGCAAGTAAAAATCTTAAGCGTAACTTACACAAGACAGCATGTACAACCGTTAGAAGAAAGAAACTCATGGACGAGGCTCACTTGCGGGCAACACATACAAAGCACTGTTGTTCTCAACGTTGTTTGCTTAAGATTGGACTAAAGGAATTGAGGTTGCTTCGTGATAGTTACAGTTCAATGACTCTGCTAGACCAAAGGGGCTACTTAGCCTTCAATATTAGGCGGATGATGGTGAGAAGTTTACTTACACGGCTGGTGGCCACACCGCAATGCGTCAAAACGGCCTTCAAATTGATTCATGCTTTAGGCAGCAGACGACTTGACCGCTTTGAAGAAAAGGCGACAAGAATCCGGGCATCAATGACTCTTGCCATTCGGGAGGCATAACCGAAATTCATGCTCTTCAATGTGTTTCTGGATGGAAGGTTTCTTTAAGGAGTCTTGTGAGAAACTCCCTAACAGCCCTATGTACCACTTGGTGACAATTTCCGCGAAACAAGAAGTCTACGATAATTATAAGGAGATGTGTGTTGAGGCCGGAGAACGCTTTGTCGCTACTCTTACTTTCGCGTGCTCTCGAAAAAGAGTTTTCTCGTGTGGCCATTCCTAGAAAGCATAGGATGTCTGTTTGTGCTACATGCTCTGAATTAAAAGCTTCGAGACAAAATGCAAGGACACTTCACACTAAAAAGTAAGCTTCCAGGACGTGTTCTTGCCTAGTTCTACTTAAAAGTAGGTTCTTTCCTAAACATGTTTTCCTTTCAGATGCATTGAAGGAGAAACTGAACAAGCACAGAGAACAACAATCTTTGGAAAGGAGAAAATTGACAAAACATAGGAAGAAAGCACTGGAACAACCACTCAACTACATATCAGTTGTTATTGATGGAATGGACCAGAAGAAGACCACCCTACCACATTTTGTCAATGTGCCTAAGGATGCTGCTGAAGAAGATTTCATACATCTGCATGTTGTTGGTGCTATGGTATTTAATGGAAAACTATCTTGCAAGGCATTTTTGAATTATCCAAACATTCATGCTGATCCAAATCTCACTATCACAATATTGAATAAGCTTCTTTCCAATCTAGAACATATACCGCCGGTTCTGTATCTTCAGCTAGATAACACGACAAGGGAAAATAAGAATCAGGCGTTGTTTGCTTACTGTGCTATGCTAGTAGAGAAACAAATCTTCAAGAAGGTGAAGATTGGTTTCCTGCTTGTTGGTCATACACACGACCAAATTGATCAGATGTTCAGTAGGTTCTCTAAACGTCTTGCTCGAAAAAAAGCTCTAAGCCTGCCAGCCATGATTGAGGTCATCCAAGATTCCTACAATCCTCGTCCAGACATCGAGTTATTGGAAGAAACTTATGATTTCAAGGAATGGATTTTTCGAAGAGATCAACTAGGTCACTGTGCTATTGAGCCCTTGAGAAACATTACATTCCAGCATCAGATCAAAATTTCACTTGTAGATGGCAAGGCCATCTTACAAGGAAAGAAATATGCCACATCCTTGCAGTGGCAGCCAGCAGCAGGTATTCAATTCATTCGCAACATCCCCAATACTAGTTCCATGCTCTCTGCAGAGCAAATGCCTCTAAAAAAGCTTGAAAAGAAATCACAAAGAGTAAAAAAGGAGGGAAGAGCATTTGACTCAAATAAATCATTGGATTGTATTGAGACAAGTATTCATCTGCTCTAACCACTTTGGGGAGGCCGGATGCTTTATGGTGGCCTCAATTTTTTTCGACAACGTGACATGTTGCAAGCTTCATTACAAGGTCGAAGACCCGGTTACATTCAACCGGCCATCTAGGCAAACCCTCCCTGCAAGTTGAGAATCAAGAGGAACATGTAGAGATATTGGCTAGCTTCGGATGAAGATGACCAGTCATGTACACCGCCCTAGACGCACAAAGACAAACAAGTTGCTTTCGAGTATCCGGTTCATCCTCGAGATTGAAAGAAAGAATGCTCATAGCTGTCCCAAATGATAATGATGAATCCGGGAGGCCATTACGGCTAGCTAAAGTCTTGGAGGTAACAAGAGAGGATGGAATTCCCACTCAATTAAAAGTGCAATCGATGATGAACGACGGCGGCGCCAATGCTTTTCATTGGGAGTTATACTTTGGAGATGGTAAAACGAGGAGTGGGAAAGAGAGCAAAGTCCAAAGCAAGTACTTCTTGTCATAGATCTATCTGAAGTGAAGGTTCTTGCATATGACTTTGTTCCATTTCTTTGCTAATAAGTTACGATGGTCACTCAAACTTTAATAAGGTCAACATGTGGATTAGACAAACAAGCCAAAAAGGTGGCCAAAAAGATGATGATGAAGACTCACTTGTAGACAAGTGAGGAAGAAGATCGCTTCGAGTACATCCAAAGGTTTGAGAGAAGGCGAGGATGAAGGCTCGAGTGATCGTGGAATAAATGAGTCGAGGATGAGATGCATCCCGATCTTCTTGCAAAATGTAAGTTTGTCCGATGACTTCGAACATGTAAAGAAACGTAGTCGCGGTGATGATTGTCCCATCAAAATATCCTATATTTTTGACAATTTTGTTCATAATTTTGTACAATTTTCACAACCTTGAATATATCACTTCTTTGTCACTCTACTACCCTTGCTATTTTTTTTATTGCCCCTTTTTTGCTACACTTTATAAAAGTAACTATTTTTTGTTCTAGTTTAGGAGGATGAAAATTGCTATTTAAAATTTTTGCACGAAAGTTATGTTCAATCAACCCCTCAAAAATGGTACCTAAATTACTTAAATTGTCACACCTGTCACAAAAAAATCTTAAAAATGGACTTTTTTAAGGGAATTTTAAGGAATCTTTCAAAGATTCCTTTTGAAGTGCGTTTCCAGCAAATAAGTGCGTTTCATTTTAAACTTTGTTAATGTTGACAAGAACAGAAAGACGTTTGATTGTGGAATTATGACATCGTTTGAGATGGAGTTCCAATCAAGTGTAGCAGATCGTAATCGAGCTCAAGCACAGGTTGACTGGGTTGGCACATTGAAAATCATCATGGAAGTTGATGTCGGTGGTGACTTTAAGACCATTGTGTTTGATGTCGATTGGTTTGATCTGCAACTTAGAGGCCCAAGACCAACTGTAAGAAATGACATCAGTGGTTTCTTTGCTATTAACTCCACAAAATTATATCGTGGCTCTTGTTTTTCCTGAGAATTGTGAACAGGTTGGTTCAAGTGCTATGGATTCGCTTCTAAATAGCAATCTAAATGACAATTATTTTGCAGGCTTTCTTCATGCCTGATCGGAGTGATAGTGATTGGTGGTTTGTCATACAATCTTCACCGAGGTCTCGTCGTATTTTTCAAGGAGTCACAGTGGAAGAAAGCATGAGAGTAGATGAGGAACCCTCTGATACTTTTGAACATGCAACTTCGCCCGAGGACGAGCCTGTAGAAGACACTGATGGATTGGCAGGAGATAACTCGGAATCAGCTTATGACACTGATGGAAATGATAGTTGATATTTGACGGAGATAGAAGATAGATGGAGAAGATAATAATATTTGCACAGATGCTTTTTTTCTTATAGGAGTCTATGCTTTTAGTTGAAGTGTATGTGTTTATGAACAATTGTAGTGTATGCATTTGTGAAGGATATATGTTCTTGATTCAAGGATATTGTCACTTTCATACCCCATGCATCCCGTCATACCCCATGCATCTAGGTAAGTTCTAGAAAGATCATATAGAAGTTTGACACTATGAGAATGCCCTTGACCATGGAGAATAAAATACATTTAGCAATTTTAGGAACAATTTTATATTTAACAATAACCTTGTGCACAATCACATGCATTTTGGGATGATTGCACCCCCCAGGCAAAGCAATCTTAGCCATAATCTTAGCCATAATCTTAGCATTTTGTGTATGAGAGGTGTGCCTCATTTTGTGTACGAGAGGTATGCCATAATTTATTTTCTATGTTTTGCAATGTTGGTTCTGGTAATTTCGGGTTGATATTTGAACGGAGATAGAAGATAGATGGAGAAGATAATGAAGGGTGCACATCATAGTTTCGGAACACGACCACGGGAAACGCAACGGCTCCATAAATTTCAAAAAACGGAAACGGAACACGAACACGTAAACGAATGACACGGGAATATTCTCTAGAAATACTTAAATTAATGAATAATTTAATTGTTTGAAAAAAACAACGGTCGTGTTAAGCAACGACCGTGTTCAGTACACCATTTTTTACCACGGTCGTTGCCGTGTTGACCACGATCCTTTCTATAAATCCGTGGCAGCCGTGGGACAAAAAATCCGTGCCTGCAATCCCCAGCTTCCATAGATTACAAAGGAAAGCCCCATAAATTTTGTCATATTTATAACATAACATTGCTTAGTTTAATATTTTAACAAATAACCAACCTTTGGGCACCAACCTTCTAATAGCACCGAAAAATGAGGTCGAAAATAACCTTTGTTTCCACCTTTGTAATGGTCGAAAATACGAAAGAACAGATTGTAGGTTCTAAAAGAAGCGGGAAGATTGTTTGTGACCTCCTCGCCGCTACTCCGACGGACTGTCCTCCTCTCTGACCTCTTCTCTGCAATATAGTGCACTGTTTGTAAGTTTCAAACTGTTTCTTCTGAACTTTTTTACTGTAACTATTCTGGTTTGAGCTTGTATGCGTGTATTTCATTACAGGGCCAGAAGCCATTCTCGATTTACCTGGAGCTACTGGACAAACCTCCAAAGCACCACCAAAGGTATTCTTGAATATGCAGAATGTTGTTTGAGCTGTCACCGATTTGTTTTGGGTCTGTCACCGATTTGTTTGAGCTGGGCCGATTTTTGTTGGATGAAAACTATCCCATTTACGAAGATAGAAGCACCGATTTCCCAAGATAGCCCAAAAGTAACAGACCCATTCACGGTTTCTGAACAGGCCCATTCTGAACAGACCAAGCTCTTGCTTTCATTTCCTGCCATAGCCGGACCTCTGGTTACCTTTTTCGAATGGCTGTCGAATCCATGCTTGTCCATCCCAGCCAATCCATGCTTGTCGATCCCAGCCACTGCTTTGATTGATTTTGACGACCCACCCCCTTCTGCGAAAAAACCAAGCTCAAAGTTCGTCTATCTCTTATCTCGAATAAGTGCCTGGTCCCTTCTGCATTCACCATTTAAGACTTCCAATGCAGTATAGTTTACCCTGTTTTCAAGACCAAGAAGAAGGTCCAGATTTCTCAAACCAACATCTGCATCTATAGCCACTACGGTAAACTCTGGGAGGAGTACCAGCAAGCTGTGGCCACCGATTCCACTGCAGCACGGATGATACTAAATCTAAGTCTTCTGCCTGCATGCCTTTCACTTTTAATATTCATGCCCTTTACTTCTTTCCATAAGGAAAATAGGTTTTCCTGATTTGTGGATTTGGATGTGAAGCCCTCCCTGTAAATAGGTCAGTCTATATATAACAAGCTAATTGTTCTCGATTGGCCTTAGATTCAGTTTGGAGTTCAAGGTACTGTCTTTTGATAAGGAGGCCAATTCTTGTATTAAGCAATATTTTGTAGTTCCCAATTCAATTTACAAAGGTAAGAAAAGTCCAACTTCTGTATCTGACACAGAATTGAAGCAGAGAGCAAACCCTTCTGATATAATATTCTCTTTAATATTCTCTTTACTCATTATATTCTGATATAATATTGAATTTGTATTCCTTTGCAAGGCATCTTTTCTGTTTTTACATCAAGCATTCCTTGTAAATTAGATGGGCGGCTTCATTGTGTTGCTTGTAGCGGGTTCGATACTCTACGGCTTTATTGTGTTGCTTGTGGCGGGTTCGATACTCTACGGCTCCAATCATTGTTCATTATCTTTCTTATTTTTGGAGGGTGTTGGAATTTGTGCCAGGGAACGCCGCATGTAACGCCGCATGCGGCGTTCCCTTCATCTTGCGGCTCCCCCTCCGGCATCCAACTTCCCCCCTCGGGGATCCAAGTTACGAAATTAAATTGCGGGTTTTTGAACAGGCCCGCCAGCATTGAATGATGGAATTTAGATGGAAGAAGCTGGGTTAGCTTACTACGAATTTTTGCTCAGCTCGGCTTTGTTGCGCCTCAAGTAGATCCGTCATCGGCTCAAGAGCTCACTACCCTGGCTTGGATACTTAAGGCGAGTGGAGCTGCAGGTAAAGCGATGGCAATGAGACAATCAAGCTCGGCCGGATCTTGCATAAAACTGAGTTGTTGAATTTTTTTCTCAGGTTTCCATAAACCTCTGTAGCATAAAACCTGTGTAGCCGAGGAAGGAGCTGGGCATATTGACGCTGGAGGGTTGCTGCATTTTGGCTTTACTGGTAGGTGTTTTTTTATGTAATGGTAAGTGCATGAATGGCCATTGGTCCGGTTTTACAGTAGATTTTTTAACAGGTTGGGGATACCTCTGTAGCCGAGGAACGAGCTGGGCGCCAGCAAGCTTACTGCACTCTGATTGATCAACTAGGTGGGTTTTTTTGTTTTGTGTAATTCTAAGTATGATTCCTTCTTTATGTTCAAGCTAACATGCGTTTTCATATGCAGGACTCTACATACAAGTGATTTGAAATACTGGTGGATCCATTGCCAAACCCTGAGCACCGTGAGTTGATTACTCCTTTTATTTGATGCACCATTTTGAAAATTTTTGTGGCTGCTTCCTCTACTGGCTGTAAGTTGTTTCTTGGGTTTTGACAGTAGGTCTAAGTAGGTAATAACAGTAGGTCTAAGTAGAATAAAGCTGAAATCTTTATTCTGAAATCATTAGGCTTTTACAAGATTGCTACATCAGAATGTGTAGTAAAGTATGGCAGCAAGGATCCGGGATCCCAATGGGGTTTGCATGCAGATTCGCAATTCTTCGTTTGCACCCTTTGGACTGGCCTAAGACAGTGACCATTCAGCTTCTCATCCATGTTATTATTTTCCATTCCCAGTTGGCTCGGACAGATCTGCATTATGCTAAAGCTAAGGCCACATTTACTATTAAGTTCAGCAAATCTTGAAAGCGACATTCCTGCTTTGAGGCATGTTTCAATTACTTCATTGCTGTTCATCTTGCCGACATCATGTGAGACCAAGATAAATGCTGAACTATCTACTAGAAATCTTCTAAAGCAGGATTTTAGCCAGAACATAATTACAAAACTTGCACTTGACCATCATTATTCTGATGAGGAATACCAACAATCAAAATTATCTGATATTTTGGGTTCTTACATGCCGAGGTACATGAAGAAGTGGCCTCATAAACAGATGGAGCATTTTTTGGAGATTCATCACATTTGATGACGCATATCTCCACAGCTTATGTAAGTAGTATCCTGGTTCTTGCTTTTGCAACTTTAATTCAACGCAAGTAAAGGGCATGTTTATAAATGATAGTTTGAGTTCTCTTTGTTAATATTGCTTTCGAAATATTTGTTATATTGCAGTCCTGATAGCCAACCATATTTTATTGAATGAGTTTATGTTAGCTACAAAATGTCATTGAGCTTGCATGAGAATCTAAGAGTTAAAAAATTGTGTTGCAGGTCATGGTAAAGAAAAGCATTTGTTGGAAACTCATTTCAACTTATGGTACAAATGTCTGATATTGGAGTCTTAAGGATTTGTGACAGAAAATATGAGATAAGCACAGGAGTACATACTTTTCCAAATCTCATTATTTGGATTTAGAATTCCCATTGTTGGTATTCTATCTTTGATGAAATTTTGATGCATAATGCCTTGACAAACGGAGATTGTACCTTGAAAGCTTCTTCTCAAGTCTAGAAACGTTGGTTAACTAGAAGCAAAAGTGAAAAATGTAGTTTTGCTGCAACATATGAACTGTTTATTGTACTAACGTCTGTTTAGTGATCCATTTATTTGTAAGAGATTTCCAAGCAGCTTTATTAAAAGAAAAGATGATACAGATTTCTTCTGTAAGCATTCTTGCCTCAGCTCAGGAGATGAAAGGGTATTTTTGTTAACTCCATCTGCTCTATAAATAATATCTCCGTCTAACACAGAATTTGCAGATTTCACATCTTTGATGCAAGATGTCCGGATGCCCTACTCGATTGACGCTTTATCCATATAGAATTTTCTCTGCCTGGGCTTCAACTTATTATAACGTTCCAATTCGTCAATTCGTGATTCAAATCCATGTCCATAAGGTTACACAAAGATCTTTTAATTGTTGTGAATGGTATGCCTGTTGTTAATGGTATGGCTGTTGTTAATTGGATAGTTTGCCGGAGCAGTTGTTTCTTTGTGTTAAAAAAAAAAAAAAAACAACAACACACGTAAGAAATCGATGGGCCTAGACATAACGAAGCACTTTGTAATATAGGCATCTTATATTTCTTATGCATCGCTAAAAGTTTCTTTTTCATCTTCAATTCCAGACCATTGGATGGAGGGAGATTTTGAGGGATCTCCCTGATCAAAGGCCACCCCAAACACTGCTTTTATCGCAACATATATAACAATGTAGGATGTTCTACAACTAGAAACCAGGATCTTAAAGTCGTTTTCAAAAGTGGAGACCTAAGCAAGGTATGAACAGGGTCTGCTTGGCAACCACAATAATCAATTTGACGCCATAAAGTGATTGTGCATTTAAGGTTTGTTTCTTTTGAACTTTGAGAGCATAGTGTACATACCTTATCGTGGTAATGCAAAGATAGCATTATCATTGGTGGCTCTGTAGTTCTGCATATATCAAGTGCAAAGGCATTTGTTTAAGATGTGACTATTGGCATTTTATTGCCAATGAACATCACTGCATTGAATATTTGAGACCTTGCCCCATTTTCTCAATATATTGCTGCCATCTTCAATATAAGGAGCTGGCTATTATCAATAGTAAGATAATATCGCATAATGGAACTGCAAGCATCTTTTGAGCCAAGCATGGCTCATTGGTTGATTATACAACCAATCCAAGGAGCTTTGAACAGTAATGAGCAAATTTTAGGGGGCATTTTTTAACTATAGATTACTTGCTTTACATCTGGTCAGGATAAGAAATTTTGCATTCAATGTAATGTTGACATTTTTGGAATCATGAGCTTTATAAGAATGCTGGGTATGTTTTCTACAGTGTGGAGTGCTGCAATATTAATAATGTTCTCTCGAAGTACAATACATCACATATATGGCAGGTTAACTTCTCAAGTTATATATCAATATCAGTTGCAAATGTTTTAAGCATGGATAATACTAAATTAACTCTCCAACTCTCAAGAGCATCTATATAGATACTGTTAGGCATACACATAGTAAAATTTTTGGATTCATAACTACACACATTCCATACACCCAAAGTCCAAACTTCCCACCACACATTCTTCAATAAAACCTCAAATTATCACAAGCACCAAACAATATAGAAAACTTTATGCATTCTTTACATCAACCCATTCACTTCCACACTATGCATTTAATTATATTATATGCACAGTATCCTTAAATTATCCACTTAGCGCTCCATTACATCTAGGGGAAAAGTTATATTTACATGTTTTTATTCCATATACCAACTCTATTATGTCTACTTATTTTGCACGTCCCGAATTAATGCCCGGCATCGCCGGGCACACGTTACTAGTTAACCTTTATAATAACAAATTTATCTCCAATTTTTTACCTTCCTAGATTATATCTCAATTATGGGATGTTTTCAACTTTTGTTTCAAGCTGTAGATGGAAAGAATATTCTCTGCATTATGCCAAATCAAAGACTCCAAATTTTTCTTCACATAACCCCATGCAAATCACAATGGTGCACGCTGAACATAAAGAACCATTGGCCTCACATGGCCTTCGCATTTGGAAACCCAATATTTACATTATATCACAATCTGTAGTTACTATTGAAGCAACCACACGGGCCAGAAGCCCTGGTCGGCACCAAGCGAGGCCGGAGGAATCGAACCTCCAGGCCGCAAACGGCCTCACCAGAGGCTAAGTCCTTGCGGATTCGAAATCCTGAATCAAAACCACACCAGGCCAGAAGCTTGAATCAAGCTAAAACCCACAGCCCTTAAGAGGCGCCTCACATGTAAATTTTTAGGTATTTACATGCAGTTCATCTGAGACGGCCGGTTTGACGTCTGAGCCGTTCGTCCCCGAACTGCTGGAGCAGTTTACACTTGAGCATCTCGAACGGCTTGACGTCCGGCAAAAACTTGCCGGTGACATGTGAAGCGTCCCTAACCAAGCCGATTCTCTGGTATTTCTGGTGGGCCGTTTCTTCCTGATGGTCGACTCCTGGTGGACCCATTCTAGGGGCTGCGCATCATCTCATATTTCCGATTATGTTTTAAGGCAGAACCAGCGGTAGCAGAGGGAGCAAACAAGAGAAGCAAGCCAGGTAGCGAAGAGGAATTTACATGTACAGGGTTTATAGAAATGGGAGAAGTAAAAAGAATCTGCCTGCACACGGATTTGAGAAACAAGTCTAGCAAAACATGACTAAAATACTTCTACATATACAAACCTAGCCAACCATAAACTCTGCTTTGGGTCTATAGGCCCATCAATATATACCTAACAATTTCCGCTCCATGCCACATACGCTCCTCCTCTGCAATCACGTCGACAGGCTCGGCATGGCAAGATAGAAGTGACATCATCTTTGTGAAGCAGAACTACCCAAAAATAGCTTCATCCATTTCCTTTTTGCTACCATTAAGAAAAGAACCACAAACAAGAGCCTTTAAACCAAATAAGCAGCTCAAACATGCACAAGAATACAATTTTTATTACAATACAATACTAGAATCATAGTTCCAACCATTGCGAGAATACCATACTGCTCGTATTGTTGCAAGTTTATTATCTTCCTAGATTGATCTTTGGTTAACTGCCCTATTTTTGGGGCAATTTTTCTTTTGGGGTAATTGTGCACATTTCTTATAGTTTGGTTGTTTAGGCAATATCATCTAAAAAAACCACATAATTTGCTTAACAAAAGACTAATCTTCTTTTATGTTATTTTCTTATTAGTTGCTAAGATGTTTCTCTGATGTGATGCAGAGGCATCCTCAGTTGAAATCAGTATGAAGCCATTGGACTTATGATGCTTCTTCTCCAGGACCGATGTTGTCCATTCCACATTGCGGGCATATATGGAGCCTTTGATACTCTTCGCTAAGATAAGCATGTTCTGTCTCCAGAGCTGCATTCGCAGTTATTACATGTTAAGGTATAATCAGGTTTAAAGCAAGGTGCAAACAGAATAAAGCATAATTTATATGATTTATGGGATATGTGGATAAGGCTTGTAGTTCCCGTGCAGTTTGAGATAAGCTGTCCATGAGTTTCACTGTAGCATTCAATAATTCCAGCTCCAGATTCAACTAGCAAAACCATCACAACTTTGTGTGAGGTATATCAATTAAGATAGTCACTTCAATCATAAGGATACCTTCCCATATTGCTCCTTGAAACTGTTCTCTTCTTCATGTTTCTGTTTCAAATCTGCTCTTAGCTTGGCAAGTTCTTCTTCTTCTGTTTCAAGTGAATCACGAGGAGGTATCTGCTCTTCCACAATGATTTGCTTGTTTTTCTTGCCTGCCAACATTGATAATATTGCCATAACAAAAAACTGAGCCAATAATAACAGCAGTGTGATACCTTCATAGCCTGCAAGTTCCTTGTGTTTCATTTTCAAAGATTCTAGCACGGATCGAAGGTTCTCTTCCCGGTTATAATCATGCATGTTCCTAAATGGAACTTTTTGCAACGATACTAAGAGCAGCTCCAGTAATTTGCCACGAAAATAAACATCTACAGACAGAAAGAGCTAACCGGATGCTTTGATTGAGCTCAAGCAATTTAGCTACAAATATGTCCCTGAAACTCAAATGTCAGGAATCAGCGTAAAAGGGGTTAATTCAACGGACTGGTTATTGGATGCTCACCTTTGGGCAATCTCGTCGCGCTTTGTTATATCACGATTAAACCATTGAATAACGATATGTTACTAGCATAAATTGCGGAATTGAAGTAAAAGACAAAGCTGACCTGCAATTTTTCGACCTCCGACTTGGCCTGAGCTATTTCTTCTTGCTGGAGCAACAACCTGGACTGCAGTGAGACATGAATTAGTGTGTTGATCTGTGCTCCGAATCTAAAATTGCATGTAAAAATTACCTGCCGAGATTTGATAGATGCTTCTAATGCGGCTAATTCAACTTCAAGGCATTTCACATCCTCAAGGAGACTATTCTTTTGCAATTTCTTGGCTTGCAATGTAGCATTAGCCCTTTCCAACTGAGCAACAAGATGAAGGCTTTTCTTCTTCAGTTCTTCCAAATGACTCTCTGAACAGATGTAATATTGTCATCATCGGATGGAAAAGGAGATGCAAGGACCAAAATTTTCTGCATTTGTCTTTATGATTCGGCCATTATACAAGCTTATAAAACCGGGTACTAGTTTATATACTCCGGCATGCTAGAATGGAACAAAAGAGGAACTTAAGGACACCAACAGATCATTATAATCAAAGAACTCCTATTTCAGCAATTATACAGCCGGGATGCTGGCTTTTAGACTGATTTCTTGATTCAAATGCTTGAATTAACAGCTAAAACAGATTATTTTTTTTTGCAAATCCGGACCGATCAAGAGAAACAGCATTAAGAATCATAAGATTACCTGAAATGGTGTGATTGGCAGCATAATTCTGAACGATAGACAAAAGGCGGCCTTCTTCCGCCATGGTTCCCGGGGGAAAGACGTACGTACTCGTATAGTTATGCGACAATCTATACTTATACGTATTGTATTCTCATGGTATATGTATTGTATTTTCGTATTTTTCTAGTCCGAGAGCCTTGAAGGGAGAAGGAAAGGAATGCTATCACGCCGATACAGGTACAGATACAGGAGACAGAGGAGAAGCATGTTGGAGGGTTTTGGGTTCTGGCGGATCTTCTGTTTGACAACGTTGGTCCTTCCCCTTTTCTGGCAGAACCCACTTCCAAATCTGGCCTGGCGCTTCTCCATTTTCTCGGTATGACGATCCTTGATCCCTTGCAAATTCTCATCTTCTTACTTGATTAATATGGTTAGCTTCTACCAGCCATCTGTGCAACATTTTAAATTACTTAAACAATTTTTTTGCATATACTGAAAGCAGTGCATTTTCAGGAATGGGTGCCCCCGAGGGCGAGACACCCAGTTTTGATGAGATCCTTTAAAGAAGTCAGCTCGGTATGTTAACTAATCCTTGAAGGATTATTGTTAGATTAGAGGACTAGTACTTCATTGGGGATCTGACTAGATTGATCTATTCATATCATCTTATTTGTGTTATTGGTATCATACAAAGCTGATTGTGTCTTCTGATATATAAACTATTCATTTCATCCATAAAGAGTGAAGTCGAACCAGCAGATTTATGGAATCCACCTTCAAGTAATGGATGGAGAAAATGTCTTCATGTTTCACGATCTCAATCATGTAAGTCCTGAAGAATTTGACAGAAAATATTACCTTCATGCTCATACACGCCACCTTTCTCACTATCCTTTATGCTCATAGTTTATGCAGGACGAACAACTGGATACCTGCAAGTTTTTTTAGAAGGAGGCCTCAATCAGCAACGCATGGGTGTGAGTTTGCAGTCATTTACATTGGTTAACTATCTATTGCATTAGCTTTTGAAGCCCATTCTCTTTACCTTAATATGAGAACAAGGTGTTAGGAGACATTTGAATGTTCAATTCTTTTATTCCCAGATATGTGATGCCATTGCCTTAACGAAAATTTTGAACACGACGCTCGTGCTTCCTCACCTAGATGTGAATCCAGTTTGGCAAGATACGAGGTATGCAAATATTGTTTTCCACAGAAACTATTATTCCTATTTACAGAACTATTTTAATCTATCAAAGAAATAATTGCAGCTCATTCGCAGATATATTTGACCTGAACCATTTCCTACTCTCTCTAGCTGGTGATGTACGTATAGTAACAGAACTTCCTGAAGAATTACAATGGAGCACAAGAGAGTATTATGGTACAGGTATACGAGCAACTAGAATAAAGGATGCACCAGTACGTGCCAGTCCAAGCTGGTTTATAGCAAATGTACTTCCTATCATAAATGGGTTAGTATTTTCTCACATTTCTCATCGTTCTCCTTCTAGACCTAATATGTAAACAGGAGATCAATCGGCTGTTAAACCCTGGCCTAGAGCTGCTCTATGTTTGAAATACATGTTAACCTCCCAAGGAACTTTCTATTCTATAAGAACCTTTTTTTTCTTTTTTTTTTTGGAACCTCTCAAGCGATGGTTCCAATTAGACAGTTTAGGCCGTCCTCCCTTGAACTGGAAGAGCTTTGCACTACAGGCAGCAAACAATGAAACCTCCTCCCATGGCCTACATCGAAATCACATGAACTGCATTCCCAGCCATGAACAGTGTCAAAATCGGAGGAATCTTTTCACGCAAAAAGAGATCATGAGAGCTCCGAGGAAAATGGACAAATAAGTGGAGATTGCAGATTTAGGCCAGGGGTAAAACAGGGATGCTAATAAGAAGTTTGTGTGAAGGAGTAGCACAAGAAAAGCAAATGAGGAAGCACAAATAATCCTTCTAGGAAAGAAAGATTATATTAACGTCTACGAGAGACCGCTTGGGTCTAGGAGCTAAGGAAAAGGATCCATCTTTCACAAGGGCATATCAGTTATTTCACATCTCTAGATGGCTAATTCTTTCAGGCTTGTTCATGCAAATTAACTAGGAGAACATTATACCCCCTTAGGCGAATCATAATAAATGTATTACGCGGTCTCGTAAACCCATTGATGTGAATAAGTCTACCCCCTGCTTTCCATTTGTGGCAGATAGATTGATCTTTTTCCCCGCGGGAACAACATTTATGAGAACATATAGGAGAACACTACCAAGACAAACCGGTTAAATTCCTTCGAAAGAGTAAAATCATTTACGAACACAAGCATAGTTCCATTCGATTTTCGTTTTTTTTTCCAATTCTAGTGCCGTTATCGTGGTTGTCACTCAAGAATTGGACACGCACAAAATAATCACCAATAAAGAAGTAATATGCAGAGTTATCGAGCGTCTGTAGCTATTAAATTGTACGATCACGTTGTATTCTCTACTTATCTTGATGTATTTAATGCACTTTTAAGGCATTCCATTTTCTTATTTGCTTTAGGCTCACTTATTTTGGTAATTTGGTGTATTTACCTTTTTTTTAAGCATTCCATTTCCTGATTTGCTTTAGGTATGGGATTGCAGCTATTGCCCCGTTTTCACATAGGCTAGCATTTGAAGGAGTTCCTGTTGAGATTCAACAATTAAGATGTAAAGTTAATTTTCAAGCTTTGAAATTTGTATCGGCAATCACAAATATTGGTGATCTCATAATTTATCGTCTCCAAAAGATGGCTTTAGCAAACACTCAGAATGCAGTGTCCAGCAGGACCCAATTGTCAAAGTTTCTTGCCTTGCATCTACGATTCGACAAGGTAAATCTGACATAAACCAACTAGTTCGAAGCCATTGCTTTTTGATGTATTAATCTGTATTCTTCTTCAGGACATGGCCGCACATTCAGCATGTGATTTTGGAGGTGGTAAAGCCGAACAGATGGCTCTCGAGCACTATAGAAACAAAGTATGGCAAGGTCGAGTTCCAAATCTGCTTTATCCTATGGAGCAGCTATGGCAGCTAGGCAAATGCCCTCTTACACCGGAACAAGTTGGATTGTTATTGGCTGCCATAGGCTTCAGTAACTCAACAATTGTGTATCTAGCCTCTTATAAGGTCAGGATTTTGCTGTCTATTGCACCTCCAATTTGCTTGAACTTTACAATTTGCATCCTGTGCATAGGTATACGGGGGTGAATCAAGGATGTCATATTTGAGGGATCTATATCCTTTATTAAAGATCAAGGATGACATCCTTACTAGTTCAGAGCTGAAGCCATTTAAGGGGAAAGCATCCCTTCTTGCAGCTATTGATTATCACGTGTCTCTGCAGAGTGACTTTTTTCTATCTGCATCACCTGGCAACATGCATAATGCCCTGGTAAGCACGACGAGATTGCTTATATGTACTGCCTGCTATTCCACTTTCTTTTATTTGCATTCTCAGTGTTGCGATTTTCAACCTGAGCACTATGGATCCTTAGGAGATGTTTTCTAAAGACAGATTAGAACATTACTTTTCCAGTTCTCAATATGATTCGAGTGATAATGTTTATGCTGCAGATTGCACATCGAACATTTGAGGGCGTTCGAAAGACTTTGAAACCAGATATGATACTGTTGGCAAAGCTGTTTTCTAATGATAGTATGGAATGGCAAGAATTTAAGCAAAAGGTAAGAGATGGGCACAAGAATAGAATGGGGCAAGTCAAGTTACGACAACCCAGACAGTCTTTATATACTTACCCAGCTCCTGATTGTATGTGTATAAAATAAATGTAACAACACTTTCTACATAGACAACACAATGTTGAGGGCCATTTTCAACATAGAGCCCCATCATCTGATTGCCATTCAACTACTATATGCTTCGTGTATAAAGTGTACAAATGTTCAAAAAGATTGCTTTAGCATAGGTTTGTGTTCATTTTCCATGGAGCGTGCAAGACCCCTCCTTTTTGGAAGGGGTCAGGGTTGGAGAGGCTTGCAAGAGTTTAAGGCTACAAAATATATAATGACAAATGCAGAGACTTTCTATTTGCTGTTTTCCTCAAAAGTTTGAAGCGGGCAAATAGTATCATGAAGTTATCACGTCGGCAATAAGTTTTTTTGTGCAGCCACTTATGATTATCCTGTTGGAAATGTGAATGATTATCAAACCGAGCAATTATCAATATGAGCGAGGGAGTATTATTGTTGTCAGATTACCATGAACCACTTGATTATCAAGCTAATCTTGCTGTGGGTATACATTGGTCATAGATCCTATGCTCTATTTTAAGCTTTGAAACTTCTTTTGCAGCAATTCTATTTGTCTATAACAATCAAGACCAAATTATTGGTAATAATCATCCTGAGATCTATAGGGTTCAGCCTATTCATTTGCCTTTATTTGCTGGTTTTGACTCTAGAACATTTTTGCCTTACCAGTTGAAAGGGCTGTGCTTATATTTACCATTGCATTAACCTAATCAAGGAAAACAGAAAGCTCGAAATGGCAATGCAAACATTTTAGTGGGCATTGGCTTGCTAATATCTAGGCCTTCACTTTGGTTGATCCTTATAAGCTTTAGAAATATATAAATTCATATGCCGTACCACCATATCAAAATTCCATAGCAGATTTGCTTACACGACAGACAAACCTGTGTTTAATTCTCATGTACAGTGAGAAGGCCAAAACCACATTGAGGATAATACATACACGAGTAACTTTTGGGACTCGTGTTAATAGGAAATAGCTGCTGCTCTTCACGTGTTAAATCAAGGAGATATTTGTGAGGTGCTTCTATCCAATGGAATCATGCCACATGGCAATATCAAGCCACATCAGACTATCGCTTTTAGAGCGGCGCCGCCAGTTTCCCTCAAAGCGGCTCCTCCAAAACATGGCGTCCTTGCTTCCGGCATCCCAGCAGCTGAAGGAAAATTTTATCTACGGAGGATTAGGGCGAAAATAAGACAGATAATGTAAGCGCCGGAATGGGTTCTTCTTCACATGCTTTCAATAGTTCTGAAACACCAGGTGCGCAACCACGCCATCCTTCAGACCACCAGGGAAATTCGGTTTGCGTTCTTCCTCTCACCCCTGAGTTGCATACCCAAGATAAGTCTGTTCAAGCAATTTCAATCGCCAATGATACCCCAAAACATGTGGTTCCTCGTCCTGAATCTCAACCTCCACAGCCCATGGTTCCACAACCCATGGCTTTGGATTCTTCAGCGCCCCCTCCCTTTTTGACCAAGACTTATGATATGATCGATGACCGTTCCACTGATGCTGTAGTAGCTTGGGGCGCTAACGGAAACAGTTTCGTTGTCTGGAACCCGCCAGAATTTGCAAGGGATTTGTTGCCAAAGTATTTCAAGCACAGCAATTTTTCTAGCTTTGTCCGACAGCTAAATACATACGTGAGTAGAATGAGTTCCTTTTCTTTGAAGATTTGTCCATTTTTTGCAACTTGACCTTGAGATAGAAGCTTTGTCATTGATATATAGTACAGAATATGATAACAAGATAGGCACATAATAGTTATGAGCATTGATGTAGCAAATTCAAAATTTGAGAGCATAAACTACAGTGATCTTGTGCTTGAATGTAATACTGATATTCGATTTCTTATAGGGGTTTCGAAAAGTAGATCCTGATCGATGGGAATTTGCAAATGAGGGGTTTCTTAGGGGGCAGAAACATTTGCTGAAGAGCATCCATAGACGGAAACCTTCTGCTCATGCCCCTGTAACACCTTCTCAACCTGGTCAAAGCTCTGTTGCTGCTTGTGTTGAAGTTGGTAAATTTGGATTGGAAGGAGAAATTGAAAGGCTTAAAAGAGATAAGAATGTCCTTATGATGGAATTGGTGAGATTGCGTCAACAGCAGCAACAAACTGACAGGGATCTTCACATGATGGGTCAGCGGCTTCATGTAACTGAACAACGGCAGCAGCAAATGGTTTCATTCCTTGCGAAGGCTATGCAAAATCCAAGCTTTCTTGCACAACTTGTGCAGCAAAATGAGAAGAATAAAAGGCTGGCTACAGCTAGAAAGAAACGAAGACTCCCTAAGCAAGATGGTGATGTAAAGGAGCACGTAGTCAAGGCTTCACCAGAAGGGCAGATAATCAAGTACCAGCCAAACTCCACTGATGCTACCCGAACAATGCTCTCACAATTTCTTAATACTCCGGAGTTGGGGCTGAAATCAGATGTTCCTTTGGATGTACTTTTCCGCGATTTACAATCAGGAGCTATTGAACCCAGAGATTCTTTGGGTATGCCAAGAATAACCTTTACAGAAGTGAAGGGGATGCCAGAGCAGGAGGTTGACCAGGCTAACATGTTGACTTCATCAGGTTTAGAATCAACATTATCTGGTGATAGTTTGGAGAATGGCTACTTTATGGATTCTGATGGGGATAAACACGGATCAAAGGATGATGACAGTTCTATGAATCTCGAAACAGATTTTACAAATGGGTATGATAACCAAGGAAGTGCAAGCATTGATGATGGAACAGAAATTAATGAAATGAATGATCAAAGCTTTTGGGAAACTCTTCTCAATGTCAGCCCTGGTTCACAAGATACAGAAGCTGATGGAGATGTTGATGTTGATGTTGATGTTGGGGAAATTGACCTTGATGTGGATGCAACAAACAATCACTGGTGGTCTGGAGCTCCAAATATTGAGGAACTAGCAGAACAGATGGAACATCTTGGCTCAGGACCACAGGTACCAAACTCAAAGCGAGATGATGCGTCCAGTTAAGCGGTGTAGAAAATGCATTGGTCAGTTTCTTGAAGTGCATAAGAATGTCATTTATGGATAAAGATTTTAGCACTTCAACCCAAGACATCTTCTTCATTATTTTATACTGAATCAAAGACCGTCTCTTCCTCCTTTTGGTATGGCACTTAATGGGAGCACGGACTATGTGTGCATCAGAGGTATCAGAAATATTTTTGGTAGATGCAGAGAACTAGCTAGCTTTCTAAATAAGTTAATGTGCAAACCATGATTATATATAGAATGCTGGTTGGCCAGATGCATCCAACTCTTTTAGCATTTTTCATACATGAAATCATTGTACACGCTTAAAATATGACTGAGACACTTGGAATCTAGGAATATGGGGAAAGAAGAGATCTTTGGAATAATAGGTTCTTAACTTCACACAGTATATTCTGATCCCAGACTCCAGGTCCTATATATTTATGCCTCTTGTTAATGGAATATTACAATAGGCCTATCAGATTGTTCTCTAGGTCTATGGTTTGATTTCTGTGGAAGGGATTAGCCTCTGTTAAGTGAACATAGCTATTAAATATGATGGGGAAATGAGTTTGGTTTTTGGCTGATAAGAATTCTGTCATCAACATCATGTTTGGCATATAGAAGAAACATACTTGGTCGATGTTAGATTTGGCTATCTGTTTAGCCGATCAGTGCAGTCAATTATTTAACCTGCTTATTAATGGTCAGTGTTAATTGTGGATGTTGAAAGTGCCACAAAACTTATGGAAAGAACAGGGATTTTATCTGGGAGAGAGTTACATAGTTAGAGTTTAATAGCTTAACAACGTGTAGGTTTTTTATAGAGTTGAATCTGGTTAGTAGTTCATTGCAAATAAGCATCTGTATGGGTTTTTGTATCTTTTGTTTGTGGCCATTGATTTGGTGCATATTCCCTCATATATTCTAGACCAAAGGCCATTAAAATTTTCCGCAAGAAAAATGCATTCTTAGTGTCAATGGTGCAAAACGAATATATGATTTGAAATATTTGGCAGTTATTCATATAACCTCTGGAAAAAAATAAATACAAAAAATCCCAATGTCGAATCTTTGCCAACGAAATCCGGTTGCCTGCCCCTTCCGTTCATCTATGGCTTTGGCCCGGATTTTTACTAGCGAATTCCTCTCGTTCCAGCTCATCTATGGGGCTTCCGCTCATCTATGGCATTTTCTACTAGCGAATTCCTCTCGCTCCAGCTCATCTATGGGGTTTGTTTCACGCCCCCTAAAGCCAAAGGAGCCAAAGGCTGAAGAATTCGAACCTTCAGGCACAGTGGCCTCACAAGCAAGCATGAGCCCTAAACTAGAAAAGATATGCAGGCAATAATAGAATAGAATGGCTTTTATCATCTACGGAGACCATGGGACCCAATGAAAGAGTGCCATAGGATATGATGTTGGATTGGAGCATAAAATGGTTGCACTTGTTGTACATGTTTTTGGGTAAAGAGAGAACATAGAGAGACAAAAGTATAGGGAGTTTTACCGGAAGCCATAGGCAATTTATATATGATATGAGGTTAGACTTAAGAATTTGCTAGACTGTTTGGCTTCATAAGTGTTTGCAGGTACATTTGACAAAGTTGTCTATGCAATGTTTTAATTACGTTATAGGTTCATAAAAATTATTTCAACAATAAGTTATACGTCATTCAATGTAAAGTAATAATGGATGTAGTGATAGGTGGTCTTTTGCAGCACATTTGTTAATAAGAAAAAAAAATAATGTCCACTTGTATTTCAAATAAAAACTACACGCTAGCGATTTGGGCAAGCACTTCAATCAATCTTGTTAATTTGGAAATTTCAGGTTTGACCAAAAACTTTTTTGGAATTTTTTTTTTAACTCGATTTCTTGGTTTATTTTCCCCCTTTCCAAAAATCGGGAAGAAGACTTCTACGAAAAAAATGAGATACATGCTGTTGGCCAGATTTAGGAAGTTTTTGTGCTGAGTCAGTGCATGTATGCATCCGCTTGATTGTCATTAAATTAGAGTCACTATGGAGGTGTAAGTGATTGAAGTGGCACAACAATAGTAGCACAATATAGTAAAACAAACATTAAAAACACAATTGACATTTGGGTATTAAAGAAATCTAATATATAAAGCCAAACAGTTATATATCCAACCTAATCATAGGTGACATGTTGGAAATATCAAAACACTATAATTACACGAACATTTTGAGCAATGAAGGAGGATGGAGAACATTGAGAAGTTGGTGTTAAGAATACACATATGTGAAAAGACAAAGTGCTTGAAGAATAGCACATGGGAATTGCACAGTGAAGGGACAAAAAACATCTATTGATGTAATGAAAGGATGATGATAATAATATTACAGTAAAAAAGGAAGGAGGTAAATTTCAAATGTGGTATTTTGAGTTATTCTAGAATGCATGGACTAAATAGTTGATAAGGAGGATCTCAAGCCCTTGTGTTGCATATGGGATATAAGGTTGGTGAAATAATGTGGACAAAGTCATAGGACAACTGTCAAGCTTCTGTGTTGTGAAACATTGATGGTCATGTGCGGGAAATGAAAGCTAAAATAACACTATTATGACTCCTTGGTCCTTTGTTACGGCATATGGTTATATTTTTGGAAGGCCAGGGTTCAAATTTCCAAAATAGAAACATGTTATGATGTCATATTTATTTTATGCAGTGATGCGTACCTATTTTATACCATTTCTCTTTCAATTTCAAGACTCGTTTCAGAACAGCATGCCATCTTTTTTTGTGCCCTAAAGATCTTTTGATTGAGAAGTTCGACGATGGAGATGTTTAAGGGCATCAGAAGCTCTCTTTGTGCTCTATCTAAAAAATTGCCAATTCCAAATTAATTTCTGCGACCTTAAGTGGTTTTCGTGAAATTTTATCCTTTCTTAAAAATTTCACTGGGGCAATCTCTTGCCTTTCAACTTGAGACTACGTCAATTCATTAATTGCTATATAGCCTGCAATTTCTATTTTTAGCGTCATAAACTTCAAATTTGGTGTCGACTGCTGCGACTATCCTAAATAAACAAGACCCTATCACAATTCTTCGTGGTCAAACTCTGTGATTATACTTCCAATTCCCTCTATAAGATCGGTTAGCTCAACTACTCAGGGCATTGCCAGTGCTATGATCTATTCTACCAAGATCATTGCTCTGGTACCACTGTGATCCTCCTCGAACTTATACGATGCTCTCATTATATAAATATGGGAAACCCCCTTTCCCGATGACAACATCAACAAGAAAGGCCCTCCATCTAACTCAGACCACCTGTGATGGCTAAGTGAAGGAGAGGATACGAAAGGTTCATTGGCCCAGTCATTCTTTGAAAAATCGTATAGTGTGGAAGCGTTTTTACATGTTAGCACACAACATCAATACAAATAAATAATATGCCATCACGAAGGGTAGCCCATCCATCAACATTGTTGAACATCTTCCTAAACATACATAATACACCAGAAATAAGGATTCCTACCCCGGTTCAAACTCCAAGGAGGTTGACTAGTGATCAAGACCTCCGGATAATAACAGAACATTAGCTGGCATATAACATTAGCTGGGTAGTCCATTCCATCTGCCTCTACTGTGTACACACTTTGTAGATAGGTTGAAACATGCTGAGCAGTGACTATAGCCTTCTAGAGATGTGATCCCAAGATTTCACCCTATAGAACTACCCCAGGTGCATCTACCCCGTCCTATGAGGCCGGAAGGAGACAAGTCTCATCCTGGAGGATAATGGAATTATGGATGGGCTAGAGGACCAAGATCACCCATCCTTACTCGACTTAACCTCCCAAACTCTCTGGACTAAGGATCACCCTACCGAGGGGGTGTCAGACCCATACACGACCTACAGGCAATGACCGGCTATAAGCCCAACTCACTATAAAGACCTCAATAGATGTGTTCAGCTTATCTGGTTCTTAACGTACCACATAGCATCTACATCCATGCAGGCTTTTATGCACATACCGCATTTAACAGGATTTATGGAGAATGGGATTTATGGAGAATCTAGCTAGGATCATCCATTCATCTACAAGATTTTAGGTCTCTATCCTCCTTCCCAAGCACAAGAGGCGCATAATCAAAGTAACATAGAGTTTATAGCATAACTAAAGAATCAAATACCACACTTTTACATCTATCTATTCATACAAGGGCCAGTATCCCTCAATCGATGAACTTAATCTACTCTCATACATGTGTCCTGGCTAGAGCAGTTATCATCTCCATCTTCCTAGACTGCTTGGGCTTCTCCTTAGAATCAGGTCATGCCCCAATTTTCAATTAAGATTTAGGGTTAATGGAATTGAACAGGCTGCATATGGCAAGTTCCATTTCGCCAATCGATATGTGCCACATGGCACCTAGGTTCCCCCTTAGCTATAATTAATTAACATAGTTAATTCTAATCACCATGTAATGTGTCACCCCATTATACACCTTTTAGCATATAATACATTGGGATGTCTATGGTACATACTCATGACTTAGCCATATATTATACGTTACTTGTACCTATAGAGTGCATATAATGGACGGGAATGTCATACAACCACATGTAAATTAGGTTGTTGTCATAGAAAGGAGTTAAGATCTAAGCTACCTATCCATGAACCATATTATGGCTACCTCCAAGCCCAGCTTATTTGAAATCCCTATGAAAAGATTTGTATACATACTAGTCTCTCTTAAAATTATATAGTCCTGCAAAATTACATATTTATGTTAACCTCTCGACAGTTATTATATGAGTTTCTTGATTAGATCCCATATTGATATATAGTAAATTAACTTGCTTAATGCTATAATTAGCAGGCCTCTTGCTACTACTCATATAGACTTGAATCCGTAAGTTTACGTTAAAATTCTTTGTTTTATATATAATATTAAAAAGTAAATCAATCGTTCCACAGATAATGATGTTAGATTAACTATGGCAACGTCAAGGACGACGTCTGCCTTCTGTAAGGGAGGGAGAGTGTAAGACTTTCGTGTTAGAAATAAAGACCGTTACAGTCCCTTCTTGTGTTGGGGGACACGCCTCATGCCATGTGGAACATCTTCCGAGATATCAAGACCTGATATCGGCCACGTGGGATAATTTAAAATCTGTTATCAGCCAGTGTTAGGAGATACGAGACCCATTATGTCACTTGCCTATAAATATCCATTCACCATTTGCCCATTTGGCTCCTCTTCTTTACCATAAGCCAATGGTGTTCTAAACTACTTAGGGATTTCTCTCCCAAGTGAAAACACAGAATAAATGAGTTACATGTTGGATGCATGCACATATGCTATTGATTTTTTTTGGCACCGATTTGGGTTGCACTCCAATGGAAACCTTCCTAACTTTTCATGGAAACCTCTCCAATTTTCTGTGGAAACCTCTCCTATTTTCCTGGAAACCTCCCAAATTTTCTTTGTGCGACTTGGTGAGGTTTCCAATAGGGGAGGTTTCCATAAAAGAAAAAAAGTCCTCCCTAAATTTGCAGGAAGACCAAGATTCACACTCCCGTACACCTCCATCCATGTGCTCTTTAATGGGGAGGAATCATGCACCTCGATGCTTGTGTAAATAAATAACTATCATTTTCTTTAATATATGGAAACCTCCCCAATTTTCCAAAGAAATCCATTTTGCGTCTCTCGTCATTGAGAGCTCTTCATCAAGTATCTTCAACAAAGCCACGTGAACACCACAACTATCGGAATCTCTCTAACGTGGTGCGTCCATATCATGAATGAAGAGGGGGGCACAACCTCCTCTTTCATCCTCGGGTGCTCCTCTGATCTGTATGTAAAGCTTGTACATCCTGCATATTGAGCGAGCATTACGACCCCCACACACACACACACATACACCCACCCACAATTCAAGTGCAAGTGGATGGCAAAGGAGGTCGACATACCTAATCAACTCTATTATGCTAGGGCGCTCGCCCCTCGTCCATGGAATCAAAACACAACCAAGATGTGCCCACATCCTCCTCAACTCAAGGTGTTGAGTTGAACAATACCCATGTCTGAAAAAAAGAGGTACAACCACCAATGTCTACTGTAACAGTGCAGAGGATCCAAATACATAGCAAGCAAAATACACAATGCATCTGAACTAATAACATTATTCACTTGTGCACGACGGGCCAAAATACCACACATACTTCGCCCCACTATAGTCTGGGACCGTAATCGTCCCAAATACGGAAGCCAACTATGATGCAGCATCACTCCCTGGAGAGCCCATATGAAAGGGATGGGCACGCATGTAATAAGTGGAGTCCACAAAAACAACACGTCCTCAGTCCTCGTCACCCTATAATTTCCGGAAACTCACATAATGTAGATGTGCATGTGCCAGTCACCCCATTTTCTATTGTAGGCCTCATCTAGGAAATCACTTGTTATCTCAAGCAATGACTGCAGACAAAGGCTAGACCTAATATGCACTCCCATCTTATCCAACACACCTCGTTGCACGACATAGTACTAATACTCATGTGCCTTCATTTGGTATGTTGAAGATAACTCGTCTACAATTCGCTAGAACCAATCCTCAAGCCTAAGATATGTCGAAATGTTCAACCAAAGCAATGCACAAGTTGTTTGCCCTCTCTCACTTGCCCATCCGTGCAAGGGAACAAAAATATCGCTAGCATAAAAAGCACCTCGCATGTAAGGAAAGATGAAGCCATGCCCTAAAGCCCTATCAAACACCCATTCCTCCTTCGTGAGCTCTGTCGAATCCTCTGGCGAGGGGTGGTATGGCATGACAAATCTATACATGCTCATATGATGCTCAGTGTCCTCAGCGTCTGCATGCATCTCTGCCTCTGCCTCTACCTCGACCTCTAATGTTCGTGGCCTGCCCCTGCCTTTGCCGTTTTCCCTTCCCCTATCATCGTGACTGGACATATGAACGGTACCCTTTGGGTCCACCTCACTTGATGGGGCAATCCGACAACGTGTCTCATGAAACATGGTCTGGAGAGAAACTATATGATCGTGAGGGTGGCTAGAAAATGGCATAGATGGAACCAAATCCGACGAGTCACAAGTATCACTAGAACCATTATTACCTGGTGACGAAGCCAAGTTAGCGAGCATGTCTACAGTGGTATCTCTCAATATAAAGGCCATCTTGCCAAACGTCAATCTGCTACAGCATAAGAGACTAGCTAATGCACTATAGGATGGATTATCAAGGGAAGGTGCAACATTTGAATATGCCAACGAAGTGAAAGGTAGCGTAGTGCAAGGAGAGAGCAGTATAGAAAAGAAACTATGGAGTGGGGACGTGGAACATATGGGGGGGCTAGAATGGCACACACATGACTAGATAGTGTAATGGCGGATGAACTGGCGTTTGGGGGTGGGACATGTGATAACATAGAAAGGGATCATGGTCTGGAAGGAAAGTGAGGAAAGGAGGCACGAGTAAGGGTGAAAAGTGGAGAGTGGGGAGGTGGACTAGCTAGGTGGGTCGTGGAAGGTGGTAGGACATGTGAAAAACAAATAAAGAGGTGGTGGTCTAGGAGGGAAGTTAGGAAGGAGGTGGTACAGAGGGTGAATGGTAGGATGGGAATAAGGGAAGTGGGTGGTAGTGGAGCGGGGGCGTGGAACATATTGGGGGGTTGAAGGGGAAGGTCCGGAATGGCGCCATTACGAGAGACTAGATACTATAACGACCTGGATGAGCTAGCTTTTGGAAAGGGAGAGCGGGTGGGTGGTACATGTGATAACATAGAATGGAGCAGGGACGTGGAACATATTTGTGGGGGAAGGGGGGGTGTCTTTGGAATGGCACACACGGGACTAGATAGTGTACGACCACCAACTAGCTTTTTTTTTTGCATGTGGTAACATAGAAAGGGATCGTGGTCTGGAAGGAAAGCGAGGAAAGGAGGCACGATTAAGGGTGAATGGTGGAGAGTGGGGAGGTGGACTAGCTAGGTGGGTTGTGGAAGGTGGCAGGACATGTGAAAAACACAGAAAGAGGTGGTGGTCTAGGAGGGAAGTTAGAAAGAGAGGTGGTACATAGGGTGAATGGTAGGATGGGAATAAGGGAAGTGGGTGGTAGTGAAGGGCCCTTGACCTCACTTGTTCTTGCTCTCTCTAGCTTACGCAAAACACACTCGAGCCCATACACGTGGGCTGAGCCATGTGGAACGGAAGGACCTACAATGCTCCAAGCAATTATAATAATAATAATAATTAATTAAGTCGAGCTTCGTAAGACCCAAAAGATCATGAAGCTATATGTACATCTACTTCAACCCTTACAATAGTAGTCTATGATGTGTTTCTATATTTAACATGAAAGTATCAAGCTTCAAAGGTTCTAATTGCAATAAGGAAAGATATTCAGAGAACTTGCTTAACTGATTTTAAAATTATCGTGGATCCCCTGGTAATGAGGGCATTTTCAAAAGACACGATCCTCATCTTCAGTGTATACTTCGTCACAGGAACAAGTTTGGTCTTCTCTTGGAATTTCTTCCCAATGCCTTATCTCAATTCACAGCTAATGAGAACCCAGTCTATATTGGACAATCACCTTCCTAATCCATGGTTGTGACCATAAGTAATCTTGTTATATACACATACGCACGGGATTAACCTCAGTCAAATAGAAGTTTATCTTAGTTTCCTTTTCATGCCATAACTACTCAACTACCTTAGATTGCGCTATATCTTTGACACCTGGATTTGAATCCAGCCAATCCTGTTCATTCAACCCCCCACTGTTAACATCAATTGGTTGCCCAAGGCACATCGCATAGTTGGCAGACAAATTTTAGCAGTGCATCTATATTTAAGGCCGTATCCTTATGTTCTAATTGAGTAATGGCAAGTCAATAAGCAACCACACTTATCTTCTTGCCTTGAAACATATAGTCCCTGTTTTTAAGTATTGAGGAATGCCATTTAGAGTTTTGAGATTAACATGCATCCAAAGCTCTAACAAGAAAGCACCCACCTAGTTTTTGATATCATCAGTGGAACCTTTGGCAAATTGGGGCTCATGAGCCTCATCTAGCATAGGATCCCCTGCTGACAAGAAGGTTGAGTTTCCAGCCCCTTGTTCTCGCATTAAAATCACCTACTAGCAACACAAGCCCTTTGGATTGATACTGTAATGCTTGTGATGTTAAAGCATACAAGGGTGCTCTCTATCTATGCCACCTCGAATGTATAGGTGCATGTTTAATGGTGCAAAATACCACAATGCAAGGAAAATAGGGTGATCTAAAACCTGTATTTTAATCCACATAAACTGGTTGTGTTTATGCTTCTGGTCCACAGTTATATACATATCCAAATGTTTTTTAACATAGATTGCCATACCTTCAAAGCCTCATCCTTCGCTTGTATTCTATGATATCATACCGAGTCTACCAGAGTAAAACCATCAAGATTTGGCAATGCACTTGCTTGATGCTGCCATGTTTCTGCGAACATTAACAATTGATTTCTCTACAAATCAATTGTGGCATCTACATTGGCTTGATTTAAGCCATGCACATTCCAAGCTAAGACCTTTAGAATCTTGCATCCCTATAGCTTTCTTGTTGTTCTGTTATGATAGCCTTTCTTTTGCTGTCCACCAAGAAGGCAATGAAACCCTTATCCCTTGCTTCTTTAACTTTTTTTGCAAATTCTTGCTTTCACAGCTCTTGTTGGTCAAATGTCGAGTCATGATCAAACCAAATCTTCTGTCCTTTTAAAGATGCACGATGTTCTAGCATCCTATCTTTGGACCCTTTGTCTATAAATTTCACTAATATTGGTCTCATATGGTAACCAGATTTCCCAATTTTCCTACAGAAAACTGGGTTTGGATCATGCAAGTGCATTGTTTCCCGAAAGAAATGATCCAGAACATCATTAAGATCTTCATCTTGCTTTTCTGGTATTCCTGATATCTTCAAATTCTTGGAGGGGGCTTCTTGATCCTGTATCTCCTCATAACCAGATTCGTGATGCAATTCCAGTTGGGTCTTGGCTTCTTCAGCCACCAAACCTGACAATTTGGTTTCCAACGTGGAAATCATGTGGTCAAGTGGCATGGTTTTCGGCTTGGCTTCCATGTCTTTCCAAAGTTCTTCCCTCAATTTATTATTTTGGACCCTCAGCTATTTGTTTTGAACTATGATTTCATCTATAAGCAGCCTTAACCTAGTCATCTCGCTCTTAAGATCTAGCAGCAGTGAGCGGATATCAGCTTGGTCATCCTCATCTGGATGGAGACACTGAAATTTTCTTCCTGTTTTCCATTCCTCGGTCTCTTTTTCTGTGGCTTGGCTCCAAATTCCACTAATATGGCCTAGCTGTTGTGGCCCAGCGTCCCCCAAACTAGCGTCCTTTTCGGTGGCTAGTTTTAAATATGTCTTCATTATGGCAACCCTTGTATCCTTAAGACCCTGCCAGACTATAGAAGAATCGTTTGCATATAAAGCAAAATTTCTAGATTTATCTAGGTCATACCAGAGCTCCCTTTGGTTCCACGAGCCCGTAAAAACAAGGTAGCAAGGATTCAACCGTGTCTGCCAATCACCACGTGCCACGTGGAACATTTTCTTTTGAAGAATGCTAACCTATTTTGAACCCACGAACGAGAAGAGTTTTACACTGCATTCTCTGATTCAACTGGGCATTCTACTGTTTTAATCCCACATTCCAACGATTCTTACCATGGTGAATCATTGCTACCTTATTTTCATGTTGCATGAATCCCCTCTGCCTTGAATTCCGGCGAGGAAGGCTGACCGATGCGCAGGTTGGCCGACGCCGCGGAGGCCTCCCTCACTCGCCGGAATTCAAGGCAGAAGGGCATTCCTGTATACGTAACACGCATATATACAAACATAATTTTCTACGATCTTGGCCGGCATTTAGAATAGACAACAGGATATGCTCAATCAACAACGTAAACAAGTTTGATAGGAATTTGGGACACCTAGGTAAATTTCGGGACGTAGGAAGGGATTTTGAGACATCAAAGCTCTTAATTCAACGAGGGCACACCTTTCGAGCCCAGCTATGGCGAAGCTTAAGCATCCGCCTCCCCCGCAGCAGGAGGCGCCCTCCGCTCCTGCTGGAGCTGAGGCCCAAGTTCCGGCAGATATTGCAGCTTCTGGATCAGGACCTTCAATTGAAGATCTTCTTTCCGCATTAAACAAGCATGCAAAGGATAATAAATATAAGCAGGTTGTCAAGACCGCCGATCAAAGTATCCTTTCTTCGTGTTTCTCATAGTAGCTTGTGCTTTTCTTCTTCCATATCTTCTTTGTTCACCTTGATGAAAGCATTGTGCAGTTTTGGAAATTGCTCCAGATGATCCTGATGCTCTACGATGCAAGGTGGTTGCCTTCATACAGGATGGCACCATCGATGATGCACTTAATGTTATAGAGTCAGTACCTAGTTCAGTTGGAGACTTGAGCTTTGAGAAGGTGAGTTGTCCTTTCTTGGCATTTCTCAGAAGTATCACACAATCAAAGAATTGACACAAGGATGTGACTTATCTCTGCTGAATATTTTGTAAATGCAATGCATATCATGGGCATGTAGAATTTACATCTTTACAAAATATATTGTGTATTCATGGCCATCAGGCTATGTATTGCTACTTTATATTTTGCAGTATTAATCACATGTAGCCATATATCTAGTCTTTGTTGGAGGGCTAAAAGTTATGGAAGGTTTCTATGGTAGATCCCTTGCTTATTTAAATCATGTACATATCTGTTCGTCAGTTAACAGTTTAATCTGCTCTATACTTAGGCATATTGCTTGTACCGGAAGAACATGCTGGTTGAAGCCCTTGATATTTTGAAAGGAAAAGATCCGAGTGAAAACATTTTACAACTGGAGGCTCAAATTTTGTACCGAAAAGGGGAGCTTGATTTGGCAATCAGCAGCTATAAAAAGCTATCAGAGAAATTTAAAATTGACTCAGAAGTTAAGACTAATCTGCTTGCTGCATATGTATCTGGAGAAAGGTCAAATGAAGTTCTTAGGCTTATGGATGACATGAAGCTCACGCCACAAACCAGTTTCGAAATAGCGTACAATGCTGCATGTGCATTGATAGATGCAGGGGATCTTAAAAAGGCAGAAGATTATCTTTTGATTGCTTACAGGTACAAGAAATTGGTGCACTTTAATTGAAAACAGTAAAAGCTAGCCAACCGTTCAATTTGTGACATGAACAATATAGTCAAATATTCCCACAACATTGCCTATGAAAGTTTGTTCTGCTTTGCTGCCTGGCCACCTCCATCCCTGCTTTCATTAGGTTGTATCTAAGCAAGAATCTTTGGCCTTTTTTGGCCCCCAAAATAGAGAGTTTTTTAGAGGCCTGATATAATAAGCACATGAAAATTGTATTTTTTGTAATGTATTGAGAATATTGATGCAATAAATCAGTCCTATAAAAAGTTGTATTATTTACACATTTCTAGTTTTAATTTGTTGAGAACATTGATTCTATAGATGACACTGTTTTTACAGAATTGGCGAGGAGGCATTGTTAGAAGACGATTATAGTAGGGATGAAGTTGACGATGAACTTGCTCCAGTGTCTGTGCAGCTTGCATATGTTCAGCAGGTATTAAATTCACTTATGCCGCAACGTTTTTTGGACATTTGGACTGTATAAGGTGAATATGATATTGCTTACTCACTTTAGTATTACCCATTGTAACGATAGTTGTAGCTGTTAAGTGCGTAGAAGCTCCAGAATCCACAAGGCATTTTTTTTGAATAAGGCTGCATCAATTTTTGTAAATGAGGATCGACAAAGTAGCGTTGTCCATGTTAACATTACAAATAATTCTGCTCAAATGTCCTATTCATGACACAGATTTGGTTCACACAAATATGAAAACAAGCCGTGCTGGTTTTAAAAGACATTCTTATAGGAAGAGCAAGCATGTCTTGTAAGTTTGCAGTTTAATTTTGAAATTGCGTCACAATCTCCAAATAAAGGGCTGGGAAGAGAACATTGAAATGTTGTTTTTATTTGCATTATGGAGCCAGAACCTCATCCTTTGTAGTTATCTGCAGCATCATTTTAGGAATACTTGTTAATCCACTAAGGTGTGCCATTGATGTTCACTTGTCAAGTTCAATTCGAATCATAATAATTGTGCAAAAGGATGCTGTTCATTTACTCACAAGCTAGTTGTCATAGAAGTTCACATGCAAGTTACAGGGTTTTCTTTTCTTTCATAGGGCCCCTAATTAATTTTCACGGGATCTTATGCAGATCCAAGGCGGCGTTCCTGAAGCGTTGGAAAGATACAAGGATTTGTTAGAGAAGAAAATTACGGATCTCCCGTCTATGGCTGTAGCATCAAATAACCTTGCAGCAATTAGGGGCACAAAGGATTTGTCAGATTCATTAAGAAGATTTGAGAATTTGCTTGAAAAGAATGATATGCAATTTTCAGAAACCTTGAAACAAAAACTTTCTGTGAAGCAAAAGGATGCCATTCTTTTCAACTACTTTTTGCTGGTTTTGAGCTCTAATAAATGGCATCAGGTAAGTTAAGTTACAAATTCCTGATCTATAGAATTTTAACTATTTGAATCATAGCGGTGGTCACATTTATTTACAGGCCTTCGACCTTATACCAACCTTAGTTGATAGACTCACCGACGGCAACCTCCCAATATTGTTGCATGCATCTTTGCTTTGCAAAGATGGAAAATTGAACAAGGCAGAAGAGCTGCTGCAGAAGCATGTCAATGAGTATTCAGGATGTTCAACAGAGATGAAATTTATGCAAGCACAGGTGACAGCTTGTGTAGGGAGACACCGACGGGCAGCGGAGTGCCTTCAAAGAATCAGTGAGTTCCAATACAAACCAGGCATGATTATGACAATTGTGGCATTGAAAGATAAAGGGGGAGACAGTAAAGGAGCAGAGGCGGTTCTAGATGATGCTGTGGATTGGTGGTCGAATCACATGGGTGAGGACTTTGCCACACGGGATTTATTGGCACAAAAGGCAGCTCAATATAAATTGAAGCATAAGAATTATAAGGATGCCGCTAATCTATTTGAACGCCTGACGAATACAGACAACCCGAGGACAAAATTGGAAGCCTTGAATGGGCTTATTTTGAGTACAGCAGAAACAGATATTACAAGAGCAGAAGCATATGAAAAGCAGCTACCACATGTCCCTGGATTATCTGCTTTGAATGTTGATAAATTAGAACAAACGGGTCTGAGTTCTGGGTCCATTCAAACGACTTTTAAAGATGAGCTAGCAATGGAAATTTCTGAAAAGGGAAAGAACAAGAGGAAACGGAAAAGGAAACCCAGGTATCCTAAAGGTTTTGACCCTGCAAACCCTGGGCCTCCACCTGATCCAGAGAGGTGGCTCCCAAAACGGGAAAGATCATCTTTTAAACCGAAAAGGAAAGACAAAAGAGCACAGCTGAGAGGTTCTCAAGGAGCAGTTTCCAAAGAACCAGTAGCCAATGGACCCAAGCAAGGGGGTACGTCGTCTTCATCAAAAGCTGCTTCCGATGGCAAAAGTGCTGCTTCTCAAAGGAAGAACAAGAAAAGTCGTCGGTGAATTCAGAGTTAGAATTTGGTAAGAGTTGTACTTTAGGTTGCGGAACACTTCATCTTGGAGTGAGGACATTGCCAATTCAGGTTTCGTATTCTGATGAATGATAGCAATATTTTTCTTCAAAGACCTATAGAGTCAGAAGATGGGGCAAACTTGATCAAGCACATAAGTCTGGGGGCTTGAACCGACCCCACACATTGATTAATTTTATACCCAGTAGAAGTGGAATAGTTCGGTCCATTTTGTATGAGGACAACAAATTTTTTATATCAATGTTTCATTCGCTTTATTAAGATTGTCTTCCATGAAAATCAGAGGAGTGTTAGAGCTGAAAGGATGTACCTGATTTAGGATTCTTCTTCAGATGTTTCAGCCAGAAATAAATTATCATAACTATTGGCAAGCATTATGTCTTCATTTCATGTTATCTTCGACCGGAAGTCAGGAAAGTGTTTGAGCTTAAAGGTTATACTTGATTTCCGTTACAGGAAAATTTGGAAGAGGTAGAATTCTTCTTCAGATGTTTCAGCCAGCAAATAGATGGTTATATATAATTGCAAGCAGTATGCTGCATTTCATGATTATCGTTTGATAACTGTTTATAGCTTTTGAAAAATTGGTACGTAAGATTTGAATCTTATTTTGAATTATCTCCTATAAACAGCAAAATACATGCATATATTGTATCCCCACCAGCAGATGTAGGGGAGAAGGCCTGGTGAAGGGCTTTGTGCTTGCCAAATGTACGTCCAACGAATGAATTTCCTTCAAGTCTAATGTACCAAACATCTAGGTCCAACAAGTGTGAAGCTCTTGACCTTAGCATAAAAAATAGGATAAAATAAGAAAACCCACAAATGTGATTCTCACTAGTTAGCATCTCCAGCTCCAATGGAAGACTTAAAATCCAGGATACATGTACTCCCAATTGCCCCATGTAGGAGCCCTCCAGGACTTTAACGCACTGGTCTCGTGTTTACAAGCTGAGACTAGATCAAGTGTAGTGTGAAGCTCTTGCACCTTACCATAAATAGTAGGATAAGATAAGAAAACCCACGAATTTGATTCTCACTAGTTAACATCTCCAGCTCCAACGGAAGGCTTAAAAATGTACTCCCAATTGCCTGCTCTCCAGGACCATATATGTTCTCATTTTTTACTCCAAGTCATTCTCAAGATCCATCTACTTAAATTGAAGATAGGAATAAGTAAAAAATTATCAAGCATAGGCAAGAGAGACAAGTATGGGAAGGAAAAACGAATTGGTGTGGGTTTGAGGAGCTCGCACATGTTGATAGCCCATAGGTAGCCAACAATATCTTTGGATAGTTTCCAGTGATTTGAAGTTCATGGATGAATTTTGGACAAATCTATTCCATACAATAGGAACGAAGTTGCATATGAACACAACATATCAACCACAAATAGATGAGCAAACAAAAAGGTCCACATGAGAAGACATATGCTCGCCTGTATATTTGGAACAAGTAAGAGGAATACTTGTACCTACTAGAATTTGCTCATGTCACCCTTCATGTCGACATATGGTTATCATGTTTTATGCTGAAACCTTGGCATGATCCCATGTCTAAGATACAGTGGCACATGGCCTTCTTCAAGACATGAAAGACATTATAAAAGAAGCTAGAGAGTGCAGTCTCAAAGCGCAAGCTAGACAAAAGCTTATGCAAATAGGTACAAGATCAATAGAAGTTTGAGAAAGATGCTATGTTCCGGTTTGAAATTGCAGGAAAGGAAAGCTTAAGATTGGAGGTGCGACAAGCCCAGATAGGCAGGAACATTCAAGATGTTCACATGAAGATTGGGAATTTGGCTTACGAAGAGCTAGAGCTCCCAAAGCGTTTAAGATGTCGCAATGTATGACATTAGTTTGCTTAAGCATCCTTTTGCAAGAATCACCATTTCTCGAGCCCAAGAAAGTTCCACGGACTCGAGAGGCGAGAACCACGTAAAGGATGACCTTCAAAGAATATATAATTTAGTGGAGGTATGCAAGTGAAGAAGAAGCAAACTTAAGGATGGAATTTCCTTCCTTCAAGCTTCCTAAGCTGGGGACGTCTTCTATCTAAATACATGGAGAAATTATAAATATTGGTGATATGCTTGTAATTTCATTGGCTGGATATAGCTTGCGTAGTTAATCATTTTTTTGTTGGAGGATGTGAGTCTTTATTTAATCACAAGTCAAATACAAATGCAAAGATAGGAATAAAATCTCAGAGGATAAGGATGGATCCACTGAGTGAAAGCATAAGAGTGAAATACCCCTTAGAGATCAAGCGCCTCTTACGAGGGGCAAGTGCAAACAATGATACACTTAGCAATGCTACCTTTTAAGCATATTGGAGAACACGGCCATCTGCCACATCCAAGCCTTTGAAGACTAGTTGTCTCCGTCTTTTTCAGATAGCTCATAACAATCAACCTTATGTTAAATGAAAAGCCTGGCTTTGTAACTTCGTCCAAGTATTTGGATACATTGCCAAAAGCACTCCTGAAAAAGCAAGAACAACCCATCCCATACATGTCTAAGGTGACCACATATAAAAAAACAATGCTCAATGCTCTCAGATCTTGGCTTACATCCTGGAAATATACCTGCTTAATTAATCATGTTAGATTAACTTCTCGATGCCGAGGATGACGTCTGTCTTTTCTTAGAAGAAGAGTGTGTTACGCTCCCTATGTTATGTGTACAATGGGACCCAATTTTAAACCCTTTGGTATTACCAAGGCCTTCTTATAGCCATTTATACCTATCTATGTCTTTATATAAATGTTATACTATGGGGTATATAAGTCCTTAGCTTTGGCTATGCTGAAATTCTTAGCTTAAATTTTGTTAATCCCTAATTCCTTTTCTAAGTAAAATTGAGCCCTCTACAGATTTGTTTTGGAGTCTGGAGTCTGTGGTATGATTTTCTTTTGTTAATTAATTTATGCAATACCTTTTTTTTTGAATGCTGTCTATATATGTATTTATATATGGGTAAATATACAGAAAGAAACTTTTTTCAAGGGAAGTGTAACCCTAAACATGAGGCCATAAAAAAGACTGTTTAAAAGCTCCAAGCTCTGCAAAAATTATAGAGATTTAAAGGAGGAGTTTTTTTTTTTTTTGAAGGCTATAGAAGCCTAAGTCTCGATCATTCTTCAACTTGCATCATAAAATTTCAGCTGCTCTTGTGATATCAGAAACAAGATTTCAGATTGGAAGTTCCTATCTTTGCTTTTCCCTTGACGATTTCATAGAGGGTGCAATAGATGCACATGCATCTCTTCGCCATTGCCGTATTGAAATGGCCTTTGGGATCCTTGGCTGAGCATCTAAAATCCCTTCGCACGTCCAAGCTCTGGTCACAACAGCATCCGCATGTACAATTGTCTTCATGTTCTTATCCATTTGCTGCTCCAAAGACTTTTGTCCAATCAGAATTGGTCTTCAGATCCATTCTCTTCCATTTTAGCCTCCTGATCAGCATAAACATTGTACCTGCAATAGCCAAATTATGCGTTAACTTCTTGAATCCAGTGCGTATCATATAGAACCTGTTTAATGATGCCATTTGGGTTAATAATCTCATAATCAAAGATGAATTGATTTCTGCCCTTCCAAATCCTCCAAAAAAAATGTAGATTCTTCAATCAGTTGGATTTAGAGGTAGAAAGAAATCTTCCAGTCTGCCCAAAGGCACTTTCTAAAGAGATGGTCTTCACCTTCCCTGGAATTAAGGCACCTGTCACAAATATCAGAATTAGACATACATAATCTAAACCTCTTATAGTTTGTGGCCAAGGCCTTATGCCAAAACTGCCACATAAAGGATTTAATCTTTGGATTAATAGGGCTGCTCCACATGAATTCCAGATTCTTAGAGCATCTGTTCGCCTGAATATTCCACTTTTGGTGAATAGTGACGGTTTGATCTCTCACGAGAAACTTGTAAGCTTTTCGGATAGTGAAACCAGCCATATCATTATGAAGTCAAGAGTTTTTTTCGTTGGACCAAAAACTGTGCGAGAGTGTACGGCTTCATAAAGATATCTACTATGAATGCCCTCATCTGCAAGCACCAAATTATTAAAGGGAAAAATACCATTATCATCAAAAAGATCATCAATCAAATTGATCCCCTTGCTTTTCCATAACTTAGCCTGATCAGGGAAGTGGCAGGCTAAACACATCCCAGGGTTGTTTAAAATCAAGGCTGGGTTCCAGAAAATGGTTTGAGTCCTAGAAAGGCCCTCCTTCTAAGTATACATGGCTTTCACCTGGCTCCATACTGTAATCCACTTTTTAATGATACCTGGAGTGTTAGTAGGAACAGAGAAAGGAAAGTAAATGGAATGAGGCAAATCCATCTTTAGAGATCTCCAAATGAAAGAGTGGCATCTGCCAATATAATGCCTAATTAGGACAGAAACTGGATGCTTAATGTGGTTATGGCAGGCTTTATAGAGATACTCGGCAGCCAAGGCTGTTCCTTGCTTTTTCAATGTTAATAGTTCCCAGACCACCATTCTTTCTTAGCTTACAGCATTGTGTCATGGAGACAGGGTGCCAGGATCTTCTATTCTGACCACTCGCTATGAATCTGCCAAAAATACTCTGCAACTTAGAAGAAACATTTCTAGGAGCAATAATAACAGAGGATTGATAAACATGAGAAGCTAAAATCATAAAGTTAGCTATTATAGCCCTACCATTTTTAGATAGATATTTGGAATTAAGGGTGTCTACCTTCTTATAGAACTTCTCTATAATATCATTCCATAGCTCAGAAGCATTGCATCTAATGGCATATGGGATTCCCAAAATTTTTGCTTTAGTGCTAGGAGAGTCATACTTACAGCCCAATAGATTAGCCATATATTCACCTTTCTGCTGATCCCTTGAGTGGATGGCTGATTTGGCAAGATTGATCTTACATCCTAATGCTTCTCCAAACTTCTCTAATATCCTTTGAGTATTAGCAATAGAGTCATCATCCATAGAGATCAAAAGGAAGGTATCATCTGCAAAATGACTATTAAGATTTGGTCTATCTGAGTGTTCTTAGGAAGACTTAGGCCCTTAATAAGGTTAGAATTCTTAGCTCCTTCCAAATTACTGTGAAGAGCTTCCATTACAATCAGGAAAAGGAAAGGGACAGGAGGACAACCTTGTTTAATCCTCTTTGATAGAGAAGAAAGGGCTGCATTCACCATTGATTAAGACAACAAATCTTGAGTTTTTAAGGATTGCCTCAAAAATCTGAATACTAGCATCACAGAAACCCTACAGCTACTTGCTTAAGAGTTTTATCATTAGAGATAACCGTGTTGTCAACCATATCGTAAATATGATTCCTCTTAATTTTGCACTTAGCCTTGGTGAAAAAATATTTTGAATTGCACCTCTCATCCTCCTTGATTTCCTTGATTTTGGCTTTGATCTTCCATCCCTTAGCAATCTTGAGCTCTTCCCTCTCAATCTGCCTCTTAATGCTGTCCTTCTGATCTAGGGTGGCATTGCAAAGGTTAGCCCTTAGGATATCCAGATGAGCTTTATTTTGGTAGTAAATATTTTTACCCCAAACTTTCAGCCAGCATTTTATATCTTTTACAATCTTGACCCACCATGACATCCACCACTCAGTCCCAGTAGGCTTAGGGGTTCTGCCAATAATCTCCTCCAGCTGATCCATAAAATCATCATGCTCTAAAAGGCTTGTGTTCAACTTAAAATAGCCTTTCCTCTTGCTTTTATTATTTACTTCTGTTGAGGGAAATGGTCAGAGATGGTATAACCTTCCAAATTCTCCTCTTGTACTACTTGCCCGCAGATTTTCGCTGAGGTAGAACCTATCATGGAGGCAACAAATAGGATCAATTCTATGGTCAGACCAAATAAAGAATTTGGCTTCGTCCTAGCAAGGGTAAGATTATGGGAAGCAAGAAAATCATTCCAAGCACAACTCTCTTAGGGAAGGAGAGGCCTGAAGTTCCCGTTTCTCATAAAAACTATTAGTAACCATATTAATATCACCACAATTCATCAATATCTAGATTCCCTAAACTGTTGTTAATCTTAGTATCCGAGGGATTATGAATAGACATTAGTAAAGGCAATCTTACAATGGTCAATAGTACCAACTAAAATTTGCCATCTGCCTAAGGAGTCATTAACCATACAAATGTCTTCAATGCTAGTATTATGACTCCAAGCAATGGCAATTCCCACAGAAGAATCACTAGCACTAATAGACCACACCTTATAATTAGGGGGGAGAGTACCTGAAATGATCCTTTCATGGTTAGGATCATGAATTTTATGTTCTTGAATAAACAAAATATCAGGGATGTGAATAGAAAGACAAACCTTTGGACGATCCCTCTTAATACCGCTTACCTTGAAGATTCCAAATAATCACCTTTAGGGACTTATCCATTTAAAATTAAATATTTACCCTTAGCCAACTTAGATTGGATGGCTGATTCTCTAGGACTAACCCTGATCGGCCCAGACTACTCCTTCTTACCCCTGTCTCTTCTTTTATAGCTAATCTGTTTCCATTCGAGATCATCACAGGTTTGAATAAAGTCTTTTTCATTTGCATAAGATCTAAACTTTCAGTATCATCATTAACTCAACCACCACGAGCCCCAGCTCCTCATGCATGGAAAGGTAATGACACTGTTGCCCGTCTTTCCAGGCCTAGGTTTTCTGATTGGATTAGGCAACCGTTGCAAGCAGAAAGTGCAGAGAAAAGTTCTAGGGTGACAGAGGCACTGCTTATCTTAGAGCAGAATAATAAGAAGGATTTGTAGCAAGTTTTTAAATCATTACCTCCTGTTGTAGAAATTAATCACCAGAAGCATGTGCAATATACAGAGAATTTGGTTGCATCTTCGGTGTTAGGCAATTTCACTGGGGCCTTTTTGGATATGCAGAGGCTTGGGTACTGGCTACGGGCTCAGTTTAAGAGGCTGGGGTTGCCTCCATATGTGACCCTGAAGTCTCTGGGTAATAATTTTTTTCTTATTATGGTTGATTCTGAGGCCACGGTGGAGCAGTTGCTCTCGCATGGAGTGGCACGTATGGGAGGGACCTATGTTTTGTTCCAGCATTATGCTCCAGGTTTCTCTTCTGCTAGGCCTACTGCAGTTAGAGTGCCATGCTGGCTTCAAATCCGGGATCTGCCTCCAGAGATGATGGTGCCTGAGTTTCTAGTGGCCATGGCCAAAGGCCTGGGAACTCACATAGTGCACTCGATTGTGGGCGCACCACAGATATGTGTAGGTATTCGGGCGGATGAAGTGTTACCTCAGAGTCTTGTGGTTAAGAGTGGTGATTATTATTCTTACTTCCAGTTGGACTTGCTCAATGGGGGAGAGCTTTTGGCAATGTTTCCCTCGCTTAAGCAATTTCACCAGCATAATCTGCATTCAACACCCAAGCAGGCAGAGCAAATAGTGATTGGGCCGCCTTCATCTTCTGCACTTGTTCCCCCTGTGTTGAAGGCTGTGGAGCAGGTGGGCAGTCTAGAGACACAACCTGAACCCTCCTCTTGTATGGTGCAGCCCGAGGTATGTAGGAGACTTGCACAGATTGAAGAGTTGCAGCAAAAAGAGGAAGGGTGGCAACATGTTGTTTCTAGGAGGCGAGCTCAGGGGAGAGCTCCTGAAGAGGGTCATTTAGCTCATCTGCAGCCCACTGTGCTGGCCCCTCCTCAAGTGGATCGAATGGTGATTGATCAGGTAGTCCAGAACTTTTCTTCCTGGGCTGATCGTGTGGAGGCATGTGAGGCTTTGCAAGGGAATCCTGAACACTTGGTGCACAAGGACCCACATGGATAAGAAAATTCTATCTTGGAATGTGAGAGGCATCAAATCCTCTCCGAATAAGCGAGCACGTCTCACCATGGCTGTGAAGAATCTTAATCCAGATATCTTGTGTTTGCAGGAGCATAAATGTGCCAGGGGCGATATTAACAACCTAATGAATATCTTGGGTAATCAGTATGTAGCTGCAGCTGCCACAACGGGCAGGGCCAGGGGAGGTACTTTGATTTGTTGGAAAATAGGTGTACATGTAACCTTTTCAGCCACAGATAGTCAGGGCCAGTGGGCAGTGATTAAATGGAAGGAGGGCCAGTCTGAGTGGGGCTTAGTAAATGTGTATGCTCCAATTGGGGCCACTCAGCGAGGTTGTTTATGGGCACAACTGCGAAATAAGCTCCAATCCTTTGGTATGGGTTCTACATGGCTTGTCCTTGGTGACTTTAACATGGTGGAGCTCCCAGAGGACAGGCATAGTATTGGTTCAGATATTGTACAGAGTTTTGAGCGTGACCAATGGCTTAGGCTTGTGCAAGAGTGGGGTTTGACAGAGCTTCCCGGGGATCAGAGTTTTACTTGGTGCAATAATTGGCTGGGGCATGGTAGGGCATACTCTAGGCTGGATAGAGTTTATGGCACTCCAGCAGTCTTGGATTATGCTCCAGCCTTCACTAAGGTGAATGTTCTCGCCACCTGCCTCTCGATCACACTCCCCGCATCATTCAAATGCTTCATGACCACCCACCACGGCCTCTCGGATCGGTTTTAAGCTTAACACAACCTTTCTTCAGATCCAGAGTTCACGGCCCACCAGCTCATTTGGCGCCAGATATTCGGTCGGAGACGCCGAATGAGTGCAATGGTTACAAACATTGGCTAGGGTAAAACAGTTTTACGAAAGAATGGGGCGGCAAAAGGCTTTGGCTCAAATACCGCAGTTGGATGCCTTATATGCGAACCGGAGTCTCTTAGAGGGCGGGTCTCGATGGCTTGGCGTGGAGCGTGCTGCTTCGTCGATCGAGGTTGAGGAGGAGGCCAAGGTGTCGCAGCCGGGGTCAAAGCGGGTTTGACGCGTGGCTGAAGCAACCGACACTTGCTCTAAAGTCTTTTTTTCCGAGCAGCCCGCCGAGGAAGAAGTATGCAGCAGCCATGGCGGACATAGTTACACCCCAGGGAGTGTTGTTGCAGCAATCAGATGCTATCAAGGCCTTTGTAGCAGCGCACTATGAAACATTTTTCAAGGAGAGCCCGCTTCCCTCATAGAGTGTTTTTCAAGAGCTGGTGCTGGCCAAGGTATCGCCAAGAATCTCAGCCCTTCAAAGACAGAGCTTAGAGGAGCCATTGACAGGGCAGGAGTTGGGGGACGCATGCCGCCTGTTGGCTCGGAATAAGTGTCCTGGGTTGGATGGAATACCAGTGGAGTTTTTTCAGAAGTACTGGGAATGGGTGGGGGACTCGATGGTGCAGGTGTATGTGGATCTTTTGGGGAATAACTCGATGCATCCTCTGCTGAATACAATTTGTATTTCACTTATACCCAAGTGTAAGCATCCTAAAACCATCAATGACTGGAGGCCTATTACTCTGTTGTCTGTAGTGTATAAAATCATTGCTAAGGCTTTGGCTGAGAGGCTTAAGCCAATACTAGTTCACGCCATTAGTGAGAGCAGTCTGGTTTTATACCACAGCGGAACATTCTTCATAATGTGGCTGCTGCTTTTGAGGGAGTGCATTGGGCTCGTAGGATGAGGCAGCCCCTTGTTTTTCTTAAGCTGGATTTTGCCAAGGCTTATGACAGTGTTAGCTGGCAGTTCTTGGCAGATATGATGCAGGCCTTTGGGTGCGGGCCTAGTTTCAGAGAAACGGTTATGAAGCTGCACGTGTCTGCTAGGGCGACAATGTGGTGTCAGGGTGAGACCTCTTCAATCTTCTCTGTGGGCCGAGGCATTAGGCAGGGATGTCCGTTGGCCCCATTCCTGTTCACTATAGTGGCAGAAGCTCTCTCTCAGCTTTTTCAGGTGGCAGTTGCTGACAATGTGGTGCAAGGTCTCCGCATGGATGATGGGTCGCAACAGGTTTGCAATCAATTTGCAGATGATACATTCCTCTTTCTTCATGCAGACGAGTCCAATCTCCAGGCAGCCAAGAATATTTTGGATGCCTTTTCTTTAGCTTCGGGATGCTTGTTTAACTGGTCGAAGTGCTCGGCCATGTGGGTACTGGAGGAACCTCCTCCTGCGTGGTTGAGTCAGTTTCCCTGGGCTCTAACACCGCCACACACAGCTGCCAAACTGTTAGGCATACCATTTGGCTTGGACATTAATGCTAGGGCAATTTGGGCGGAGACATTACAGAATCTTAAGCAGCATTTGAATTGGTGGAGGGGAAATAAACTCACCATGGCTGGTAGGATTCTGGTAGCCAAGTCGGTCTTGTAGCACTCATGTTTACGAAGCCTCCTGCATACTTGCGCCATAAAGTGTGGTTAAGGAGTTGGATGACACCATTCGCAATTTTGTTTGGGGAGGGAATGAGGAGGGGGCTACAGTGAAGGTCGCATCTTTGGAAGTGTGTGCGTCCCCCCGCACGCGGGGGGCTTGGGTATCTTTGGATGTGTCGTTGCACCGAAGGTTCTAGTGTCGAAATTCATCTGGCGGTTGTTGCGTGAGCAACAATCCCCGTGTTTGGCTCTGTTGGTACAGTCGCTTCGTCACTCTATTGTGTTTAGGAAGCCAGCTATTCCGGCTCAGTTGCCGTGGGCTCTGCTTGAGGATTTCGCGCCATTCCCTCATGCTTTGCCTTTTCTTAAAGGTATCCCAAGGCCCGGAAGGTGGTCAAGGTTCTCTTTTCATTGGACCCTAGCAGTATATGGTAGCCTCATCGCCCTTTCTCTGGGTACCCTTGGACTCTGCATCTCCCTTGGCCTCTTCCCTACACCCAGGTACTCAGCGCCGATGGATTGCTGCAGGGGTAACATCCATCCGTGACTAGTATTGGGAGGGTCATCTGGCGCCGTGGGAGTTTTTAGAGAGAGGTTTATTCTTCGGGCGTGGGGGACATACGGACTTGGGCGGAATTGCCAATGCTATTCCATTGCGCTTGTCTTTTCAAGTTAATCGCGTTTGGAAGTCGATAGTGGACTTGATGCATCTCGGTTTGTAGCATCGGGCATGGGCTCCTAGCGCCTTGAGACACGCTGTCGCCTTCAGATAAGTGGTCACTTAAGCTTCCAGGGAGTAAGTGGCCCGCCATGTGGAAGTGGGCGTGGAATACATTGCCTCCTCCTAAGATCCGTACCCTTTTGTGGCAGATCTTGCACCGTAACCTCAGGGTGAATGTTCGAGTCCACAGGTTCAAGCCTCAAGTTGCGGAAACATGCCCTTTATGTGGGAAGCGACGTGAGACCATTGAGCACTGCTTTGTCCTATGCACAGAGGTAGGGGCAGCTTGGTCCTGAGTGAGAGCCCTCTTTGGGACTTCACTATGCAGTCAGAAGATTCTCTTGGGAGTCCTTCCTAGCAGGTGGGCAATGGAGCGAAGGTCTTTCAGAATGCAGTGCTTAGCCCTTTTCGGTTGGTTCCGATCTTGAGGCATAAGTTGTGGCAGGCTTACCGAGTCTCAAGCTTGTCTGGCACAGTTAAGCGGGACATTTTGGTCGACATTCCTACAGATTGTGGATCATGATGGGCGCTTCATTTTCATAGCACCACACTTATCATTGTACTTGATTGCATTCTAGTGGTTTAATATATTCTTATATTCTTCAAAAAAAAATAAAAAATAAAATTAGAGGGAGTCTGTTACCCGTGTTGATCTTGATAGAAAGATCAACATTTTTTAGTCCAATTCTTATCAAAGGAAAGATCATTTGGTTCCTTTGGTCTCACAAATACTTGATCATTCAGATTATTATCCCGATTCTCATTACATTTGCTACTTTCGCCTTTCTCCCATTTCTGCTTAGGCTTCCAGACTTTAACTTTTTTTTTTTTTTTTGGGGATTCACGATTGATCTGCTTCTCAGGCTCCTGGTCCACTACTTTCTTCCCTTTATCCTGATTGGGGATTGGCTCTTTGGAGTTACTGATATCCAGATCACAGAAAATATCTTCTGAAGGCTTAATTTTGATCTGCTTCTTCCAGTCTGAGTCAATCCTTTTGGATATACAAATGTTTGGAAAGTTCATTTGGGGAATATTTATGCTGATAACGCGTCTCAAATTATTTGCTATTCCCCGGATATGAGAGATAGGCCATATCGCGGGGGGCAATTTAGAGAAAGTGATCGAACTAGTGGTCACAATAACTCCAAACTTACCAGGGAAGTATAAAGGATCCCATCTCATAAGATAAAAATCCTTGTTATTGATGAGATCCAACTTCTTTTTCAAGGATATACTCAACACTTTTAGAATTCCTGCAGAGAACTTGGAAAGTCCTATTGTCTAATTTAAGAATAGACAGAATAGAAATCTTCTGGACTTTGGTTAACCAGAATTTGACCTCACCCAAAGAAGAAACTTTGCCGGCAAATGAATAAGCAGACCTCTTTGAGAGTAGAGCTCAGAGGCTATAGAATCGTCAATCATTGAAAGATCAACAAAATCGTTAGTGTTTTGACCATCTTTCTCAAGATAATTATCAGAAAAAATAGAGGAACAATCTGCGATCTCATTAAGCAAAATATTTTTATAAGATAAAGAATTTAAACCTTTTGCATTGTCGCTTTTGCCGAGAACCGGAATACTGTTTCGCACATGGTGGTGTAGTCCAATGAATAAAACAAGAGTATAACAAGATCGGGCCCACCAGCGATGCTTGAGGAATTTACTCATCCTTTACTTAAGAACAACAGGGTACAAAATTCTTCAAATGATTTAAGATACATTCATCATTCAACAGAAGGTAATAACTTATAAATTGCATTCATGAGATGCTAGAAACCGAATGCCTCACAGAGAATAGAATAATGAAGCAGATTTGTATTCAATAGTTTTCAGATCTTCATAACAAAATATCCATTGGACTTATCTCTTCTGGTTTGCTCCAACTGCACTGCCTCGAAGGATCTCCACTGTTTCCGGATGTCTGCCATGCTGGTCTGCTCCCCACCATATCCGTGGCTCCTCTTTGTCAGATCCCAAATCCTCCTTCTTCTAGTCGGTTTTCATGCTCTGATCTGTCTGCCCCTTCCAATCTGGCCACCCTGATCCATTGCCTCCCTTCGTGCCTTCGGGCCTCTTCCATTCAGAAGGGGCTTTTGACCCTAGCCCTTGGATTTTCACAATTCAATCTCTCCATTTAAATGTGCATACTTCCTTAGCCAAGAATAAACATTGTGCAACCAGTTCCATGTCTCTTGTGGTTCTTGTTCCCATATGTTGAACAAGCTTAAAAATATGCCATGCATGTATCTCAATTATTGATTTGCTAATGCACATAGTAGAATGGTTACTGCTAGGACTAAAACCATGCCCTTTCGGGTTTTGAGGAAAACCTCCACAGTAATTACCCGGCTACGGCATAGCCGTAAAAATTGCTACATTGGCATATAATCTACATTTTTCCACAGAAATAATGGACAACTACTCTTCTTGCCTCTTCAAGTCTTCTCTTAGCTCCACAAAGCATCCTACTAGTGGGTGTCTCCATACAACATTACACCGCAACATTCTGCAACATAAAAAAACAAGTATAAATTTCCAATTCCACATAAATAGGAGCATATATATTATTAACCTTAGTACAACAACAAGACTCTCTAATTGCCCCAAACCTTAATTTCACAACATACGATTGGACCCTGCATCACAACTAATATGACCAGTACCGCAGGCCAGCACACATCCAATCATTCACTAGCAGTCTACAAAGACTAATAACCAAGGCCAACCAGCAGTACTCATAGAGAACTTGATGTCCATAAGCCTTTGCATTTCATGGTGCTCTTAAAGTCTTGTATATCAGTACATTTCTTCTTACAACAATGGTCTTCAACTTAGATTCTTCGATATGGAATGTTTCACACACTTTCTTCACTTAGTATTTTCTTCATATATTCATAATTCCTTTTTTTTTTCTTTTTTTTTCTATTCCTTTTCCTTTCTTTTCTTTTTCTTTTTCTGTTTTATTCATTCTCCAACACAATGGGTGCCATGCACTTCGGATTTCAAGATCCGGTATTAATGGTTCACCCTCCTTCTCTCATTATCTTATCACTTTTATAATATTTAGCCCACTCCTAATTAACGTTATGGCTTTGGACTTCTGCTCTTAACCTCGGGCGGCACATAGGTGTTAGTTTTACTCAGGATGAAAAGTTCTAGATAAGCACGCCTATTAGCCTCAACCTATTAATCCCCTTGCAAGGCCTACAAATAATTAATTGGTTCTAGCCTGGTCAACATTGATTATGCTAATCATGAAGCATCATCCTCTTATGGTTGTGGATTATAAACCCCTCTTAAATGCCATTATGAAGTCTCTAGAATTTTTTTATATGATCATATTGTTACTACTCTCCTTATAACCACATCCACCATTTTATCCCATACAAGAATTTAGTGCTGGCGGAGCCAGCGCCCTATGCACCTTGGCAGTTAAACACAATCGTCAAATGTGTATTTGGAAGCATATAGGATGAATATGCTTTATTCTTGCAATTTACTTGAGTTTCATATGGCAGGTGCTTAATGTTATTGCTTAGTTAGGCCACTTCATATTATGCCAGATTTGTGGCATTCAACCTAGTAGGAATATGAGTGTATCTATTATGCGAGCCAAATCTGCAGCAAGGCTATTATCAGAAGTTTGAAAGAAGGAAAAATTGGAACAAAGTTATAAGGTCAAACTAGCTTTTTAGCACTTTCCATCAGACAAAGTACGAAACAAAATGTGATTTAGGAAGACACAAATTTTGCATTGCAGTGTTAAGGATCATGGTTGAAATTTGTCTAAGAGTGTTAAGGGTCATGGTTGAAATTTGTCTAAGGGTACGTTCCCATGCCGTCGCTTGACTCCAAATTATTGCGAAAGTTAATGCTAAAGTCGACTTTGAGTTTTAAGAAATGGCGTAGGATTTTTGAAAGTTGCAGTTGACAACCTTTGAATTTTGAAGTCCGGTTAGGCTCATGGGAACGTAGCCTAAGAGTGTAAGAGCTCCTAATTCCTTAACAATTTTGTCCAACATGGCATTTAATAATATACAATCTTTGGATATCACACCTAGAGGGGGCTAAGTGTTGGATGATATCTAAGACACTAGGGGCAACAACATATTTTATGTTATGGGTCAAAGATGTTAAGACAATAAACAATGGTGTATATATAAATGATTGGGTAAAGGTGAGCACCCGAAATCGGGTGTCTCGCTATCGTGAGAATAGGCAAATTGTTAGCATCTAATCGTCGAGTCTCCCCTCCCCCAGTCATTGCCATTGCCGGGGAACGGTTTTGGGCGAAAATGGGCAATCAACTTATATCTCTATTTTTCAAGTTTCAAGTTTCAAGTTTCAAAAAAGAAAGTCTCTGTTTTGCGAGATCGAAACAAAGAGCATCTTTCTACCTTTTTGGCTTCTCGGGATTTGTTGGGTCGTTCCTTCATTTGAGTCCTGTAGAATTGAAATTGCGGCTTCTTCCCTAGAATTCAAAACTGATAACAAATTTAGCAAACAAAATTGCCAGAACTAATTCTTAGATTACCTTTGATCCAATAATATCTGTTAATCGCATTAGTGGTAGAAAAAGGCCACTAAATTTGGGTCGAGTGCAATTTTTTAAGCCTAATACAGAGCAATTGACATGGATCGAAGTTTAAGAAAATGCCTATGCCACATTCGATTTGACCAATTGCTTCTTTTGCTTCCAAAAGGTAGCCCTTCCACCCTGTGATTTGCTCCTGAAAATTTGACAGCTTAAATTTTGACCTCTGTTAAAATAGAAACTGAATGTCTGGTTATAATGAGAACTTTTAGAGTTAGGATATGAACGTTGTAACAGAATTAGTGGAGCCTTAATTAGGCTTGTTGTATTCTAGGATCTCTATAAATAGAAGAGAATCCCACGAGATGGGGATCTGGTTCTTTGCAAATTCTTGCTTCTGTGTTGGCGCTCAAATTGTTTCATGGTATCAGAGCCTTGATACGAGAAAGGCTGTGCAAAGTAGGAAGAGAGAAGTTCTAGAGATGGCCAAGCTTCAAATGGATCTCAAGAATCTTGAGAAACTGGATCGATCCAATGCCACTGTATGGTTTTGGAAGATGCAAGCAGTCTTGGAAGAAAGAGACGTTTGGGATGTGGTGAGTGGGGATGAACCAAGACCCCAAGCACCAGAGGTGAATGATGAAAATGGAGAAGTTGTTGAAGAAAGGGCACTTTTATCTGCATGGAAGAAGAAAGATAATCGTGCAAAAACGTCCATGATATTTGGACTGCGGGATGGGCAGATTCCGCTGGTGAGGCTCAAAGAAACTGCTAAGGAGGGCTGGGAATGTCTCAAGAAGACGTTTGAGACTCACAATACCTCTCAAAAATTGTTCTTATGGCAGAAGTTTTTCAGTGCAAAAATGGCAGATGGAGATGACCCGGCGGACCACATCAGTAACATGGAGAGCGTGGCGGATCAGTTAGGAGCCTTGAAGCATAACATCAGTGATGAAGATCTGGCTATGGCCATTTTAGCAAGTCTGCCAAATTCTTATGTTTCAATTAAACAAGCCATGGGATGCCAAAGTGGTACATTGAGAAGTGAAGCTGTGACTAGTGCAGTGTTGCGTGCCCTTACACCTTTCGGCGAAAGAAGAAGAGGAGGAGACGGCATTTGTAGCCAAAGTCAGGTCTACAAAGAAAGATTTTGAGTCTTTGACGCGTGGGAAGAAAGGTCACATTTCAAGAACTGCAATTCCAAGAAAGATGGGGAAAAGAAACAGCAAAAAGAGAAAGAGGTGAAAAGAAGACCGTACTCTTCCAAGAAAAAGTGGAGCAATGGGAGTGCTTCAAGTGCGTCAAGTGCTCATATCGCGGAAGAAAGTGACAGCCCATCTGAAAAGGAGGCAGACAGTGAAGCTGAGGCAAACGTAGCCTTTCTTGAACCCAAAGGAATGGGAAATTCTGCCCAAGAATACAGGAGGTTTCTTGAAACAAGATGGGAAGACAGTACATCAGATAGTGATGAGGAAGCAAGCATGGATGATGGTGAAACATGCAATATGCCACAAGGGTTGGTGGCTGAAGTTGAAGCATCTGGAGCAGAAGCTTTGGCAGCATCAGGAGTTGAAGAAAAGGTCTGGATCTTGGATTCAGCTGCTACCCATGTAATGACAAACAATAGGGAGAGGCTACAAATTTTTAAGGCAGAAGATCAGGAGCGCAGTGTGAGTGGGATAGCCTCAGGTCTGAAGATTGCAGGAACAGGCACTGTAACTTTTCAGTTCGCGGATAAGTTAAGAACCATAACACAGGTACTGTATGTACCGGGGCTTGCACGAAATCTGATTTCCCTGGCCCGATTGGCGGATGTGGGAATTACAGCATGTCTCCAGAAAAATGAGATGCTCTTGATGAATGATTCTAAGCGAGTTGTGGGGAAAGGTGTGAGAGTTGGCTTCTTATACAAACTAGTTGAATTCCAGCAACAGGGATCATGCAAGGGATCGTACGCTTTTTCAGCTGGAGGACCCGATGGAGACTTGCATCTTTGGCATTGCAGACTTGGCCACATCAATCAGAGCAGAATGCAGAAGCTGCAACATGGAAACATGGTCACATGTATGGAGTGTGATTGTGCTGGCAATCTTGATATGTGTGAAAGTTGCATTATGAGTAAACATACTCAAAAGAAGACTAAGAGGAAAGGTACGAGAGCCACAAAATTACTGCAGTTGGTGCACACAGATTTGAGTGGAAAAATGCCAATCAGTTCGTTTGGGAATGGTCAATACTTCCTTGTGATTGTGGACGATTTCTCAAGGAAAAGCTTTGTATTTATTATTCACAAGAAAAGTGACGTGCTGGCCACATTCAAGATTTGGATGAAACAAGTTGAAAGGGAGACCGACATCCGATTGAAGCCATCCGCAGAGGACAATGGGACAGAAATTTGTGTCCGAGAGTTCACTAAATGCTTACAGCAGGACGGAATTAGAAGGCAGCTGTCTAATCCTTATGAGCATCATCAGAATGGGGTGGCGGAGCAAAAGATCAGAACGTTGAAGGAATGCGCACTAAGTATGATGAAATGGGCCAAGGTGTCAGATCGTTTTTGGGCTGAGGCTATACTTACTGCATGCTATCTTCAAAACCGAAAGCACCCATCAGAAAGCGATTCCGGGAAAAACACCGGAGGAAGTCTGGAGCGGTGTTAAACCGGATCTAGCACATTTGAAGGTATTTGGGTCTCCAGCTTTTACTTTTGTTCCAAAAGAAAAGAGAAGGGATAAGGTGGCAGATAAATCTAGGAAGTGTATCTTTGTTGGATACTGCGGGGAGGGTAAGGGATACAGGTTGATGGATCTAGAGACAAGAAAGATCATTCGAGCAAAGAATGTAAGGTTTGATGAGTTTGGGGCAGCTCAAAGATTGTCACAGGAAATTGAGAACAGTAATTTGCATCAAGAACATACCAATCTGTGGTTAGAAATTCATGATGAAACACAGAACAGTCATAATGGGGAAAAAGCAAAAGGGCAGCAGCAATCAGCACCAAGTGCTTCAAGTGCTCCAAGTGAAACAAGTGCTCCAAGTGAACAAGAACATGAAGCTCGGCGTCCCCTGCTCGATCCACAAGCCACTCATGATGAAGTAAGAAGAAGTGCTAGGGGCATCACCCTACACAACGATGGTTAGAATGGAAGAACAAGAAGTACTCGCAGCCCCTGGCGAGACTCTTCAACAGGAATTACTATTTGAGAAATCTCATGGAAACTGGTGGGATACAGACATAGAAGAGAAATGTATATTGGAATGCTTCCAGGCAGAATTTCGAACCAAGATTCAGAGCGTAAGCTTTGTCCGGACCTGATTCAAATAAGCAGCGGGCGTAAAAGCTATGCAAGATGAGATGGATGCCATGTATCTAACTCAAGCATGGGATTTGGTAAATCTACCAAAAGGAAGGAAAGTCGTGGGGTGCAGATGGGTGTTCAAGATTAAGCAGGCTAGTGACGGATCTATTGAGAAATTTAGAGCACTACCTGGTCGCATTGAGGGGTTCTCTCAAAGAAAGCGGAATAGACTTTGAGGAAACATTCTCACCCGTAGCAAAGATGACCTCAATAAGGACGGTTTTGGCCTTGGCAGCTCAAGAGGATATGGAAATACACCAAATGGACGTCAAAACAGCTTTCTTGAATGGGTTTCTGCAGGAGGAAATTTTCATGCGGCAGCCAGAGGGATTTGAACAGATCAAGGGAAAGGTGTGCAGATTGAATCGGGCTTTGTATGGTCTGAAACAAAGCCCTAGGAGTTGGTATAATCGCATTGATGGATTTCTGCAAAATCTAGGAGTTACCAGATGCAAGACCGAGTGGAATGTCTACTGTAAAAGAGCAGAAAATCAGTTTTTGATTGTGATTGTATATGTGGATGATCTAATTATAGTAAGCAAAGGCATGGATGGGGTCCTATCCATGAAACGTGCACTTCAGGCCGAATTCAGAATGACGGATTTAGGTGAAATCAAGACTTGCTTGGGGCTCCAGGTTCTAAGGGATAGAACTAAGAGAACTCTTGTCATTCATCAGGCACACGCCATTCATAGACTAGGCAGCAGGTTTGGAATGAAAGGGTGTTTGCCCAAAGATACTCCAGCAGCAGTCCATATCAGACTTAGCAAAGAGATGGAACCACAGTCTAGTGATGAGCAGGTTAGAATGAATTGTATTCCTTACAGAAATGCAGTAGGTTGTCTCATGCATATCATGGTTAGTACCAGACCTGATATTGCACAAGCGGTAGGAGCAGTGAGCAGGTTCATGCAAAATCCCGGGCAGCAGCATTGGATTGCAGTAAAACGAATTATCAGATATCTTGAGGGCACATCAAACATGGGATTAAGGTATGGACCTGATTCAAATGATCCAATGGTAAAACTAGTGTCATTTGTTGATGCGGATTGGGCTGGAGATCAAGATAACAGGAGGTCAACAACAGGTTTTTGCATCATGCTACATGGAGCAAAGATCCACGTGGACTAGTTCGAGCGGACCTCGGTTCGCCACCTTCGTCTTCTTGTGAAGCAGAATATATGGCTACATCAGCCGTGGTGAGAGAAACCGTGTGGCTGAGGCAATTCTTGGGAGAACTCGGGTATTCACAGAAAGAGCCAACTACTATTTTCAATGACAACAAGAGTAGTATAGCCCTTACTGAGAACCCAGTCCATCATAGAAGATCAAAGCACATCTCCATTCATCATCATTTTACAAGAGAAAAAGTGGTGGACCGATCTATACAGATGGAGTACATATCTACTGAAGATATGCCAGCAGATGTGCTAACCAAGCCACTGTGCAGGGAAAAGTTCAAGCTACATTGCAAAGACTTTGGCGTATTTTCGCCATTATAATCGCATTGGGGGAGTGTTAAAATAGAAACCTAATGTCCGGGTTATAATGAGAACTTTTAGAGTTAGGATATGAACGTTGTAACAGAATTAGTGGAGCCTTAATTAGGCTTGTTGTATTCTAGGATCTCTATAAATAGAAGAGAATCCCACGAGATGGGGATCTGGTTCTTTGCAAATTCTTGCTTCTGTGTTGGCGCTCAAATTGTTTCAACCTCTCGGATTTTGTGAGCAAAATGCAGGTTGAAATTCGTTTGCAGATGTACATAAATTCCAAGCAACAGAGTTTCGAACTTGTGGTGGATGCATGACGAGCTGTGGTGCAATGCTATCGCCATGTTGTTTGGATGATTCAAAACCTCGCCCCGCATGATGTTCACGTGCCATGCATCAAAATCATGCCGCTTGCTCCCCAAACCGCCGAAAAAAATTGAGAGACGCTTCAAATTGGAATACCCAATTGTCACAAAAAGTTTGTAACCCATCGTCACGTAAATTTGAGTGAAATACATGTTTGAATTTGAGGAAGTTTTGTACAGTATGATCCTAGGACCGATTCATCTCTGGTAAAGTAACTTGGAAGGAAAAATTGCTCTTAGACTTGCAAATTTGTCGAAATAGAGACAGATTCGGTTGTTTAAAAGTTGGGGCAAATTTGCCCATGAGAGAAGAGATGCCCTTTTCGACAGTTGGATAAAACAATCCATGAGTAGCAGAACCATCAACATATAATTTAACTCAGAGCCTCAGAAGGCTGCTTGGTTTTTCGCCTTGGGGCTTAAACCTCCTCAGAATGCATATTCTAGTGCATTTTTGGGCTTGAATAGATGCATTTGGGCCATTCTGGCAACACGCGGGGCTCAGCTTTGAGTCCTGACAATGCTTTAACGGCATTTTGAAACCCACAAAAGTATGGCATAAGTTTTTTAACTAATAATGGAGGACCAGAGCTGCTCCGGAAAGGATTATCACGTAGAATCCAACCAATCAAGATTTCTTCTTCGTTTCCCGAGTTGTCTTGTCTGCGGTTTCTTAAAACAACTCATAGATAAGCATCTTTTGCCGCAGCTTGAAGATCAAAGAGATGAGTACGGTTCTTGGAGAGAGATGTGCGATCATCGAGCTTGCCTATCTAATTCTTGCCGTATGATTACTTAGCTAGAACTCTTATCTGAATAACCAAAAAGCAGAATTCCCCTTGATCCCTTTTGCTCTTACTCTCCTTTCTTCTTCCCCCGCCCCATTCTACCTAAATCGACCTTTCTTTGGTCCAAACCTCTGCTTATTGCGGATTTAATCCAACTCACAGGCTCTGTTAGAAGACGAATTTCGATCTTATTCCCTGCTTATGTCGTTATTTTGTTTGGTCGGGGTGGAGCGTGTGGTTCTCGCATACTAGCTTATGTAGGGGTTTTGTTTCGACCAGTTTGGGCTTCCCATTTTAATCAAAACCATAGAAGCCTATTTACGCTTCTCGCCTATGGGCCGTGATTCCCAATCATCAAACACGCCCAATTCCTACCATACAGACCTCCACGGATTTCCAGTTGGAGCTCAGATGAAGGGGAAAATGGCACGCCGGAAACGTTCGCCTGAAAATGATGACAATTCCAAAAATAACTCCGGTTCGAACAATTTTATATTTAGTCAGATATATCGTCTCCCAATTAGCACATGGCTTAAAAAAATTACAAATAGATAGGAACGATCACACCTGTCATGCTCAGATTTCGTATATCCTTCTCTTTCTCTATGATTTGTCTTCTTTTTACTCCAAATATTAGTAGTTACAAAAGAAAACAAGTAATTTAAGCAAAACTTAAACAACCCCCATAGATATACTACATTATTCCCCTCAAACTTGGCTCGATGTCCTGATGAGCTTTATTTTTTGTTTCGTCTTTTCTTTTCCTGCAATCCCAAACATCAGTGCGATTGATCAATTTCAGATTTAGACTCATAGTATGGTTTTAACCGTGCACCATTAATTCATGAAGGTAATTTAATACTTCCTTAAGTTTATAAGGCCCTATCCACCGCATTCTTAATTTTCCTGGTCTCTTCCAATATTTACTATCACAAAGCAGCACCAACTCTCTGACTTTGAAATCCTTCAATTTCAACCGTTTATCATACCAAGCCTTCCTTCTCTTCTGAATGGCCTCTCTCGTGAGAAAGGAAAAGTATCTCGCTTCATCTAGCTTCTCTAGTTGCTTTAAACGATGCTTTAAGCTTCCATCCAAATCTATCTTCTCCTGCACAGCCACTCTTAATGAAGGGATTTCCAATTCTATTGGAAGGATGGCCTCTTGTCCGTACACTAGCTGGAAGGGAGTAGCCTTAGCCATGACTTTGTATGCAATGCGATAAACCCATAATGCATCTCTTGTTCCTTTAAGATATCTTAGAGCCTTTTTGCTGACCAACGACCCTTTTCAGGGGCATTATTGTATTTGCTTAGCACATTTACTATGAAGACAATGTCTGGCCTTGTATTGTTAGAAAACAAAAGTAAACTTCCAATGATAAGTTATGTCTCCATTTCGTTTTATTCTTGCTTAGTCTTATGACACATCTTCTTTGACAGTTTGCTGCCATACAATGCTAGTGCCTTCATTGAAATGTTGTTTTCCATATTGAATTTATCTAACAATGAATCAATGTAATTCCCTTCAGAGAGTGCCAATCTTTTATTTTTATTGTCTTGAGTTACTTCGATTTCCAAAATTTTTTTTGCCTTTCCTAGATCAAATATTTTAAATTTGCTTTTGAGTATGCCTTCGCATTGACTTAGAATTTTCATGTTGCTTGCTGCATCAGACAGTCATCTGTATAAAAATCTATAATGCAATATTCTTTATCTTGTTTAAACAAGTACACATTCCCATTATTATTTGATTTTATAAATTCTGCTCCTTTAGGTATCCATCAATGCATTTGTACCATTGTCTTGGGGACTGTTCCATACACAGTTCCATTCAACTTTCATACTTTGTTCTCCCCCTTTCCAAAACCAGATGCTTGCTTCATAAATATCTCTTCTTCTAATTGGATATATTTTTACTTTGACCTATACAAAAAAAGCATGTCGCGACACAGGTGCTGAAAAAGTGCTGGCACACTTCACCTAATTTTTTTGCAACACGTCAAGCCCTTCACCAATCATCCAAAGAGCACGTTGTTTGAGCGGGGAAATTTATTTTTTAATCCATAGAATCAGAATTAGCCACGTCTGTGATCCAAGATTCGAGGTACGGATTTGTTTCAAAGAGCATTCATCTACCGTCCATAAAAGTCATTATTTAGGCAGGAGAATGTGTTTGTTGGTCTAAACGATGAGAATTTGCCACCTCAGCGATCCAGATAGAGGTGCTAAAAAAGTGAGATTTGGTGGTATAGACTTTAATGTCTATCATATCCCGCATTAGCCCTTCAGAAATGACGAATACAGCACGTCAGTTCCATGCACCCGTCATGTGGAATGCATAAAAAGGGTGCTTGGTGCTTGATCGATGCTGGCACGTACAAAAAGTGGGTAGGTCAAGCAAAAACATACGCAATTTAGCATTTAAGAATGTTATGCTTACATCCATGTGGTGCAACTCTAGATCTAGTGCATTTTTCCATTGCAATAACCATTCTGATGCTTGCCCCGATGACAAACTTTATTAGAAGTCCAAAATCCACATGCACCCTTCAACATACTCTGAAGCAACCAATGGCAGAGTACCAGCAACCTTTTGCTATTTTTACAACAGGAGAGTGAGTTTCTTCATGGTCAACACACCTCTTTTTTTTGAGAAAAATCATGTGCAATCAACCTTGCTTTATGCTTTGGACTTCCATCTGCACTGAGTTTAATTTTATATACCTATTTATTTCCCACAACATTGTTCTTATTTGGTAAATCCGCTAATTTATATGTTGAGTTCTTTCAGACAATTTCCTCTCTTCAATCATGGCTCCTCTTCACCCATTTGCCTTCAATTCAACTCGTAGGACCTTCAAAGCTTTCTAGTTCAATCAATTTGTAGTACAATTAGTGCCTCATTCTCATTTTCCCCTTGCTTGTATAATCTTACACGTTTTCCATCATTCTGCCTTCCATAAGTTTCTATATCAACTTGTTCTTATTCTCTTAAAATTTGATCTATCAGCATCAAGATTGGCTTCATGGAGATCTGCAATCATCTTCATCTAAATCCGCCCTAACAATTTTCTCTTCTTTTGTATTACTTTATTTTCTTTATTGATTCACTATTCAGAACCTTTGGTTTATACAATTGTTCTATTATGAATTTAGCATCCCTGCTTATGACAATCTATATGTTTCCAGGATTGTACAATATTAGTCCTTTGATTCTTCATCATATCTCAACAAATATATTATTATGGACATGTTATCTAATTATCTAATTTTAGTCTGAACTCCTCTAGTATATGAGCATAGGTTAAACAAATATGAATTTTGAATCTTTCAAAGCTAAACATTTCCCCTGGCCATAAAAATACCGGTACCTTCCCGTTCAACTTGCAAATGGCAAGCAATTATGAATTAGCATTACAACTCTAACAACTTCCTTCTAGAGGAAATTTGGCAACATTTAACATAGTTATATTCCTTCTTTCTGCAACATCATTTTGCTGTGGGGTGTAACTACATGTGTACTGTCTCTTAATTCCTTTGTAAATGCAATGAGCCATAAATTTAGAAGGTAGATGCTTACCAGAACATACACACTTGATTCTTCTTCCAGTTGAACACTTCACCTCTACTGCAAAAACCTTGTATGCTTTTAAAGCCAAGTCCTTTAATAATCGCAATACACTCTTGTTCTTCTGTTAGTCATTAATAAACGTTATGAAATATCTTTAACTATAATGCCAGTGACATTCAAAGGGCCACAAGGTCTATATGCAACTCTTGCTCTTGCCTTTGATTTATGAAAGGGCAACCTGCAATGCTTTTCCAACATACAACCTTGGAAAAAAGGAAAAAATCGCCAAATATTTTCAAAGTTGACCTCCCTTACACCAAGGTTTAGCCAAACATAAGAAAGAAGGAGAGGAAAAATTCTTCCACTTTAGCCAAACGTTCGAAAGTTTTCCTATGCATTTAGGGATAGATTAGCCATACTTTTTAATAGCTAATGTAAAATATGAGATTATTCATGAGATTATGGAATAAAGGTTGCTAATACTATATTAGATGGACAGTTTTTTGTTCTCCAACTAGTAGATTTCTATTATTGATATGTTCGTACAATAAAAAGTTTGGCATAGCATAAATGTTTGGCTAAAGTTCATATAAAGATTTAAACAAAAAATAGCCACAAACATTCAAAACTAGTAAAGGAAAATTATTCAACTTTAGCCAAACATTTGAAAGTTTTCCTATGTATTTTATCATACGTCATATAAAGAGATGGTACGCATATTAAATGAAACAAGTAGATGTGATATTGTATCTGTCAGTTAAATGATGGAAGGCAGATGTTGACAGTAGCTGAGCTGCAGGAGTAATGTTTTAAGACTTTAATACAGCTCTAAGCATTTGTATATGGAATGATTAAAGATGTACAATATATCATAGGAATAGACATGACGTGATGTTTATGAGAGGGATGATGAAAGAAAATCTAATGGAAGATTGTTGCTTGCCTTGGTGCAGATCTTGCAGAGAAAAACGATTGAAGTGTGCACAGCTGTGAACATTTGTGACTCTGCCAGCATTTATCCCAATGTTCTAGACCTTGATGTTTATGAGAGGAATGATGCAAGAAAATCTAATGGAAGATTAATGCTTATCTTGGTGCAGATTTTGCAGAGAAGATAGATTGAAGTATCCATAATCCAATGTGCACAGCTGTGAATATTGTGACTGCCAGCATTTATGCCAATGTTCTAGACCTTCCTCTGTCATTATCTGTGAAATATGTAGTGTCGTATGCAATGATCGTAATAAGATCGTGATAATAATGGCAGGTCGAATTACGTGTCTGATTGTGTTTGGTCTTCCATATAGATAAATAGGGTGGGTTGTGGGCACGGTTGCTCATCCGCATTCCTCCTAAGAATCTGCTTGATCGCCTTCCAAGAATCGGCTTGATCGACCGTCTCCGGTATGTCATCGTACATTCCTCTCCTTTCTATCGTTTTCTGTTTTTTTTTTATGTTTGAGTTTTTATCCGTTAAGGTTGCAATTTGTCCACTATGTTTCTTCGACGTCTGCTAATCCATTGCGAGCTGCACTGTTCCTTTTGTAACTATGATAATGTGCAGAACATAAATGTTCTATTTGGTGCCATTTCAAGGATGTAGTATTTAGTATACTTCAGGTTTTACTGGCCATTACGCCATTACGAGAAAATGCTTGGCATGTTAGCGAGCCACTTCAAGAATGCAGCCTACCCATGTTACGCACACCCAAGAAACATTATGTACAGACCTCTTCATCCTCCAAGTAGTATCGCAACTAGCTAAGCCATTCAAAGCCAGTGTCACTTGAAACACTCCGCTCTTTCAGTAAGGTCACCACGTCCCTAGGATGGACATCAACGACAACTAATGCTCCAATTGTCAATCTCTCCATATTAGTTATTTCTCCTCGGGCCTAAAAAACTAAATACACCATTTAGATAATTGAAAATAATGACTACAGTACACAAAATATTTTGGACAAACTTGAATAGCAAGAGAATTTCTAGGATAATAAAAACGTAAAATAGAATAGAATAGAATATGATTTTATCGTCCACGGAGACCAACTGGCCTATGGGACCCAAGTACAAAGAGAGAGCAGCAGGCGTATTACTACCAGGATTAAAAAACCCCCGCCCCGAAGGGTTTTCGGGGGAAAAACCTTAGTAGCAATAAGGATGCTGACATACTGCACAGTTATATACATAATCACAAGTACAGCTGAGGTTAATATCGGACAGGGGGGCATAACTGAGTCCGCGTATCCATTACCTCCCGGAGGTACGATCCCAACAAGCCTACAGAGGCCGTGCTCAGTAGCTCATGCAAGGCCTGATGGGGCACAACTAACCGAGCATACCGAGCCCGGATATGCTCGTACGTCGGACAGGCCTGGAGGGCGTGACTTTCATCCTCAATGGCGACCTGTTGACAGCATTGATAGACTCTGTCCTCACGCGGCTCTCGAATCCATCTTCCTATCTCAATGCGGAGGTGGTGTGCACCTGTGCGAATGGAAGCAATCACCCTGCGCTTTTTCATGGGTAGATGGGTGCACAGGTAGTGGTGTGGGCCCCTCGTGAGCATGGGATTAACTCCGCCAGGACGCGTCCCCTACTGTTATAATGATGTCCGCACCGTATACAAACAGAGTTCATCCCCGCACCAGCTCCACACCGATCACGGGGCCTCCACATATCAACGCGGACCGCCTAGAGTCCACAATTGGGAAGAGTGAAGGGTCATTTTACCCCGCCTCCCTCGGGGCCTACCTAGGCTGCGAAGCGTAAACATACACGTCGGTAACATAACATCATATATTTCCACCTCGAAGGGTGGCACATCAACATCTGCATAGACAAAGATCAAAGACAATACAAGGAAGTTCCTACCCAAGGCTCGGGACTCGGGGGGATGACCGACAAGCTTGGTCTCCGTGAGTTCAAGAGGCATGAATCATGACAATGGATTGGGCTGGCATAAGAACATGGCTTAGGGTTGTCCACTCCATCCGCCCCTCCACACTGCACACTTTGCGAGTAGGTTGAAAAGTGTTGGGACTGATCAGTAGCCCGGTGCATAGCCAAAGGGGCTATTCCCGGGTTACATCTCCCCAGTCCCGATGGGGCAGGTAGGGATCACTTCCTCCAGAGATCTACATGCTAACCCAAGGTGACTAGAGGGCCACTGCCCTTATTCGACTTCAACCCACTGGAGAGTGACGCATCACTCCATGGGTGTCGAGCCCATGCCTTACCCACACTCAGTGGCAAGCCATTAGACCTAGTCACTCTGATCCCCGGTAGGCCTTACACACCAGAGGGATCGGTCAAGGGTTAGAACACGAACCTCATTCTAAGCCAGTCTGGCCCCTTCACTCACAACCAGGTGGGCTCCTCAGACACACAGCCGAAATCTAGTAATGCACTAAGAGGGACTATCTAGGAGCATCATCTACTAAGCTTCAAGTCTCTACCCCCCTTCCCAATACAATGAGTTCACAGAATTCATCCGTCCATCACATCATCATAGAACTAAAGAATAAGAACTAATCTATATCATACATAGAGTTAGGTTCTTTAGTTAGAGTCAATCTCAGGATCTGCTTGGCTACTAGGGGTGATTTAATAGGCTAAACCTACCGGTTCGAAGGCTGGAATAAGGTTTAGGCTATTCAATCAACTAAATACCGATCCCCGGTTCACTCCTCTCGATCCAAAGGTGTCCATGTCTCTGCTCGGCCAAATGCGGTCGGGAGGACGATCCGACAAGTCAGCGCCTGGACAGATCGTGGGAGTTGGAATTGACTCCTTAGGCCGCCGAATCGGAGCTCCGGAAGGTCCGTGGGCTAAAAAGGGAAAGTTAGGGTTTGGTGCCTTATGTAGGCTATCGGGCTAGGTTTAGGGTTTCCATGACCCTTGGTCTACCTTTAATGGGTTAAAGGTCTAAAAGTGCGCGCATTGCTAAAGTAATGGCGCACCATTGCAAGTTGCCCCTAGGGCTTACCTTGCTTGGTACACATCGGCGCATACCGCCGATTGGGCGGCGAAATGCGGTAATGCGGTCGCGAAGACGGTATATGTCTTGAGACCGTGTATATCGATCGAACGCCACATTCTCCCCACCTTGAAATGATGTTTGTCCAGCGGCATCGATCGGGGTCTCCCCACCTTGGAATCTTCCTAACCTGCAATCAACCTGATGCATACGATATACTACTATAATACTTACACATTTATTAAGATTACCTTAAGGTAATATTTTTAAATCATTATTACGCCATTACATTATCAAATAACTTGTCAAATCGTAACTTCTATTAAAACAAGGTACTTATTAGTCTCCGTTATCACAACATTTAGTTTATCACAATTTAACACTTTCATATACAATTATTATTTAAGGTGCTCTTCATTCCTTGCAACACATTCCAACAAAATTTGTGTTGCAAGTCTTCGCACCTTAAAAAATCTCATATTAATTTTACAATATCTATAATTACATACTTACTATCTTAATTATTAGAATTACTCTAAGGTAATGTTTAAGACATTACTGTACTATTTCATTATCCAATTAACTTATGATTTCATAACTTAATCCACGCAAGGTAATTATTAACCTTACTTAATACAACATTTAAGTTTATCAAAGTTTATCAATTTCATACAAAATTTACACTTCTAAGGTACTCTTCATCCCTTGCAACACGCTATAACAAAATTTGTGTTGCAAGTCTTCATGAGTTCGACCTCGTGGCCCTCCGTGCGCTCTTATTGGCTGCTGCAGTCAACACTACGCTATTACCATTTATATTAATTAAAATTTTGGTTATATGGTGACCACCCCACCTATCTACATGAATGCATGGCTAATCTCCTACAGGGAAGAGGATGATTCTTCCATCGGGGCCAGGAGACAAATACCTATAATGCCCAGATGCCGCTCATGCCTACACCTTTAGTTGCCCAACGTGGAGGATAGGTCCTTCCCGTATATGGGGCGTGAAGGCCGATTCCTCCTATCAAAGCATATATGGGGCTAGAGGTGCTTTTCCTATCAATGCATTCCTCAATGACCTCCTTTCTCTCCGAGGTCGCCTACTTCGTGGGGACAAGTAGACTTTCCAAGCGAACCACGGTCATGCCTACATTGACATTACACCACGCCCCCTGAGATCACCGTAGTAATCTCATCATCGGTAACAACGCATGCAACCCTTACCTCATAGGTTGCATGCGTAGATTATACTTAACTAGGCAAGCTATAGATCTACACAAATCGACATGCCCGGCCGTTTTTTTTTTTGGCTCCTTTAATTGCATGTGATTTACATAATTACCCTAAGGTAATATTTATGAATTAACATTATCATAGTATCGGATGCATTACTTCCGATAGTACAATTATATTTACTCTAAGCTTTACAATATTTAATTACTTTTAGATCGCGATTATTTAAACAATAACCCTGATTTTAGACCTATTGTTACATAGAGAAGGTTTTAATTATCATACACAAGAATTAGATGTGCTTCTTATTCTCTTCCTTGGGTCTTGCATTACCCTTGGAAGTATATCCCTAAGATGCACTTAAGTATATCCGAATTCTATTTTCTATTTATATTTATAAGGACCCCGAGGTCATATAGCTATCCTTGGAAGGAATTTCATCCTTGCGAAGGATTAATTAACATGCTACCTCCATTATCGTTGTTATTTAACTTATTTCGGTATGATACATATACGTACAGTAATTTCTATGCAATTATTAGGATCTATATGTAACTTATTTATAAGATACATTAAAGCTTATAATGCATGCACACGCCTTACCTAAGGCTAGAATGCATCCACCCATTGAGCCTTGCGTCGGTAATTTGGAGATGACTTGGTCGCTTGCTCCCTACGCTTTGCTCCATTCCTTGGTATAGTTAGCTACTACGCCGGTCTCGCCGCGTTGAAGGCCACCGAGCACTAAGGTATCTATCCAAATTTACGCTCTATTCTCTTCTTCGCCCATTGCCGAGTGAACTCTATTCTACGGGCCGGTCAATTTGATGCAAGTAATGCTTCAATCATAAGATTGAGCCCTCCCACTTTCTTCAAAAAGAAAATGGTCCTCAAGATCCTTTAATGACGTTGTACACAACGTCATATCTATTCTCTCCCCTTAAGAGGTTATACGCTTCTTACTTAGCGCATTAATTTACTAGCCTTAGCTGACATATATAATCATCTAAGATGGATGCACATATTATGTTATCATTTATTTCAATATAGTTATGGGTTACCTATTTAGTTAGAACGATTCTAAACCACAAGGTTTTGTCATCATGACAATTCCTTTTGTCTCAAAAGACTATTTGATTACTATAATTGTTATTTTAGATGTATCTTACATGTACTATTCTTTTATATTCTAGAGATTCCCCCTTTCTTACTTATTTAAATTCTTGGAATATTCCTACCAATCAATTGATGTCGCCGTAACAAGTTGGCCGGACTTGTTAGATTACTTCTTTTCTTTCGGTTAGATTATTCTTTTGGAGGTACTAGATTTATACATGGTCAACAATTATCCTAGTAATGATTCCTTCTTAGCGAGGTGATCAATCTCACCAAGTGGTTTCAATATGTTGGATGTCTGTTAACAATCGTGTATAATTTTAGTTACTCCTATGCGTTTCCTTCCCAATATTTGACGCTTAGCTCAATATTGGGGCAATCCTTTCGGCGAGAATGTCTAACAATGCCTTCTAATCCCAATATGGATGTTACCATCCCTACATTTAACCTACTAGGCCCCATGGCCTTAGATGCTTGAGCTTGCTAGAAGCTCATCCACTCGTTGCCTGCTTGAAATAGCAAGGTAACGTTCTTCCGAGTCGCTCGATACTTCAGTCTCCTTGACGGTGGATCCTCTTTGATGTAGAGGTTGACTTTATTCGTTAGAAGCCTTTCATTGCTGGTGGCTTGCTGGTGTAGTTGATCACTTGAAATCTTCCATGCCTCTTTTCAAAAGCCTGAAGGTGGCGCCGTTGAAAAAAAAGGTTTTTCATCTTGAACTCTTTGTCTTGGCAGCTAACGACTCTGTGTCCGATATTGTTTCTTCGACTCCATCGATGTCTCATACGTCGAGTCCTCTTGTCGCTATCGTGTTGCCCGAAGAGTGTTGAGGATGTGGATTGCTTCACCCCTGCAAATTGCCTGACATCTCTTCTTTTGATCCGTTATGCTATGGGAGGGAAGGAATAACAGGAACTATACATGCAAAACATATAGCTTACATAATTACAATTACTACTAGCTATTAGGTCCCCTTGTGCCTCCCTCCGAAGTTGCACACCTATTCCTTGGCAATGTCATCGGTGTTCCTCCCGGTGCAATGGTGCCGACGATCCATATCCTCCTATTTGTGCGTCACTTCATACTGGGGGTAACTTGTTGATGTACTTGGGCCCTCCGATGTTTGTCGGCTATGGCACAACACGCTTTGGATCACATTCTAACTAAAGGTGTGATGGTCGTTGATGCTTCAACATTTCGGTTACCGCTTCGATCCCGTTCTGGGCGTAATTATCCCCCTTCATGATACTTTCGAAGCTATTTGGAGGCGCCTCTTGAGGTCTGCGGCGCTTCCTTTGGCTATACTCCTCCGGAGTTGTTCTCTTCTGCGCAGCTTGTTCTTTGAATCGCCCATCCTTGGGTTCACCAAGTTGCATGCAAGTCCACGTGCAAGTCATCGGCTCGCCTAAGCCTAGTTGCTTCTCCATCGAAGCCCAAACTTCCTTGTTTGATCCCTCGATCACATGGCTTGACGCGTTGTCACGCTTTCACTATGCCGCCTTTTTGTCTTGAGGTACCTTCCGTGGCTTTGATTGTGCTCGCCGGTTTTGATCCTCCCCAAGCCTCTAGGGAGCTCGTGGAAGAAGTCGGTTGCTAACACTTCTCCAGCTTTCGGTTCGACCTTTGTCCCTCTATGCATGTCGGTCTCTCGGCAAGTAAAAGCATCATGGCTCTCCTCCCTGGCGGCTATATTGTCCGGGATGATGGATCCTTATATCTGCAAGCAGCTTGACCCTTGAGTTGAAGGAGTACCGCCTTTAAATATACTCCCATGCCGTTGAATAGCCCGCTATTATCTTGAACTCTCTTTTTGCGAAGGTGCTTCGAGTTGCTATCCTTGTCGTTAAGGTGTCGAATGCCTCTACCTTGGGCGTTTGACATGCCACATGTCGGAGGTATGATCGGCTTCTTCTATTCTAATTACTGGTAGGAGTACCTGACGGCCATCACCTAGTTGTTGAAGGCATATCTCCTCGTCGCAGATGGCTTTTCGTAAGTGCATCTCCATCTAATACACGTGTCATAGCGCATCACCCTATATTACCACAAGGTGGAATTATGGTTGTCGAGATGTTGCCTTCTTAGTTGGCTCGTTGTTGTGGCGTTCCTCCTATTGTTGAGGCCACTTTCGTGTCATAAGTTTGTCAAGTGTTGTTGCTGTCACAAGAGGTAGTGTTAAGCCCCCGACGATGTCCCGGTGCAGCGGCGATGATCTTGACATGACCGGTGTTGTCTTTTGTTCTCGACATTGGGTGGACGAGCGGTCTTCTACTTGAGGGCACTTCCTAAGTGTTTGGAGTCGAAGGTTTGCTTGGCCTCCATCGTTTCTCCCTCGTACTTGCTCTTCCATTTTGATCTTGGGCTATTGTTGTGCTTCCTTGCTTCCTCTTTTGGTAGTCGAAGTGAAGGAGCTTCCTGATCTAAGTGCTAAATCCATAAAACATGACTGTACATGTTTCTCCACTATATCTGTGAACATCCGAGGTATACAATACACATATACACATTTACATTGGGATTTTAATTCATCCACTTTTCCAAAACAACTACGAAGATCTACTTAAATGTTTATACTCCTTTAGGATTTCCCCTCCTCCTATCGCGTTTGATTCTTCTGTTTTTATTGCATCTTCTTCGCTTACGGTTGACTCAAGGATTCCTTGAGACGCTTTGCTACTATTGTTGAGCTTCATGTCTGATCCGAGTTCGCCACGCTAGTTCGCGAAGAGTGTTTGTCGATGTGATCCCTTGAGAAAGATGCTCCTCCTTAATGTGTATATTCGCCGTGAGGAATGCGGTGACCGCCAACATCCCTACATGCGGTTGTGTCGCTGCAAGGTTGCCGTTGTGCGGCCGCTTGATCGCTTTGAGTAGGATCACCGGGCTGTTGCGATCCAACCATTCTTGAATATCTTCAAGCTCGAGAGATCGGGTCTGTAGGCGTGCATTGTCATTCCTTCAGCGTTGAATTTACGAGTGCAACTCCTCGCTGTGCTTGGGCTTTGCTCCATTCCGGGGTGCCTCTCTTGTGCCCGGAAGTGTGATCATCTTCATTGCACCTATCATAGCTCCTTTTGGTCGCCTTTGCATGATTTGTACCGCCGGCTAGGTCGTCTCCTCCGCCCTTTGGGTCCTATCCATTCGAAGTCTCGTACTCGGCTGGCGTGGGTTGGTCGCCCTTTCTTTGGTTTCTAGGTGTTTCGGGTCCGAATTCTTGTTTGAGCGAGAATATGCTCCCTCCTTGATCTTGCCCCCTAATGCCGATATAGGCCTTCAAGTCGGAGATGTTCCTTCCCCGATATCGTCTCCTCCCCTCATGGTCTCCTACTTTTTGGAACCGATGAAAGTTCTCCCCGGTGCAAGGGAGCCGGAAGCTTGTCCCGTCAGCCTTAGGTGCTTTGTGGTTGCGTAGCTTGGTTTGCTCCTTTTGTTGACATTGCATGACATTCGCTTGAGCTACTGGGCTGCAAGGTCGTGGTGGTCTTCCCTCCGGTTTCTATACGCTCCTGTGTCGCCATGACTTCTCTCCTCGACAGAAGATTATGCCTTCTGGCCCTAGCTCGTGATGCTAATGCGGTATCGATTCTAACGCCTTCCCTGCACCTCAGAGATTTTGTCGCCTTGCGTTCTTCCATTTGAAACTCATGTGCGTCCGAGTTGGTGAAGGCGCCGAGATCCTCTTTCTGATGTGAGCTCATGGACGTGGTAGCCGAGAGGTTGACATCTAGAAAATTCTTGATGCCGCTGGTTACCAAATATCCTTCCCATTTGATGAAGATTGATGCTAGGCCGATGGTGTCCTGTTCTACTCGTTTGTCAGTTTAGGTGTTTGTCGTTGTGCTTCCCTCTCTTGGGTCTGCCTTTTTGGTCTCCTCTCCTTATCTGTCTGTACGTCGGTTGGGACCTTGATGTCTTCAAGGGGTTGCGCCTCTACCTCTTCTGTGGCTCTAGCCCCGTCCTTCAAAAAGTAACGCCAGATATTCTAGAGTCTAAGGGTCTACTTGAAGGGCTCTCCTACAACATTTTGGGCTCTATAAGCAAGCAAGATGGCTTGAGCAGCATTACTGGAGACATATCTATAATCTCCAAGTCTATGGATATTAGGACGTGTGGTATGGCATGACATGAGGGTTGTTTTGCAAAACCTCCATGATGTTTGAGGCATACTCTAAGGTCCTAACAAAGTTGGTTTGGGGGAGTCCAATCTCTACACATGAGGTGACTTGGGCAGCTCTAGACTCTAGCTCCTTTCTAGGTATCCCGGCAATAGGGAGTGTCAATGTGGCGGCTATATAAGTCAAACTCTATTAGGAGGACACTGAATTAGGTCAAGGTTTATGCTTTTGGCATGACCAGAGGTGATCCCGGGGGGTGCACACAATGGTACCGTATAAAATACGTGCGTGTACGGAAGGGGGTTTAATTTGAGGTATTTCCGTACGTATACGTACGGATGACATAGGGGTCGAAAAATGGCTAGGTACGTTAGGGGGTAGGATGCAATGGTCTACCCCCATATTTTCGTATTATGCCCCTTTTTTTTTTGGTCGAGTAAACTTCGAGGGGCTCCCGATCTCGGGCGGTCTGCAGTACCACCGGAGTACCACTGAGGTTCTAGCATTCGAGAGCTCCTGGGAGCTTTTCGACATCTGGCATTAGTCTCTTTTTCCGGTCTCAGTTGCAGTATTCACCGGTATTAAGTTGCAGTATTCAGTTGCCGGGTCAGTTGCAGTATTCCGGTCATTTGGTTTGGCAGGGGTTTGGCATTATTCACTTCTTCCAGTAGTGCTCCAAGTAAATCTCATTTGGTCGGCATTTGGCATGGCACAAGAAGATACAGTAAGGCCAGTGTTCATGCCTCTTTAACTGGGTTTTTTTACCGTTATAGCTCAAGCTCAAGGCAGAAAAAACGCAGAGGTAAATGATTGTTCCAGAAGTATTGAAATCCTGCTGGTTTTGCTAAGCTTTGCACTTTCGGCTGGAAGATATAGCTGAGGATGCTTAACAAACTAATATTATCATATCACATGCTTCTATTCAGGTTTGAGATGAAATCTTTGGTTGATCTGAATAGTTTTATGCTCTGTTGGCTTTCATCATTGAATATAATGATCCTGCTGTAAGTGCAGCCTTATAAGAAAAGTAAGTCCCTCTTGCATTGGTAGATAGGTCTAGAGATGCTGAGTTTAGTTTTACGGGATGCGTGAAATGACCAAAGTATGAATACATGTTTGATATTTGATAGGATGTCTTATTATCTACTTATATAGGAGTAGGATAATGCGAGCAGTTCACATCTATATTTTGGCTAATATGCATTTTGTAGGAAAAATTGATTGTACGACTATGTTATTTGGACAAGTACTATGAAACATTGCCAAGCAGAATGCGCTCTTTGAAATGCATTACATTCATTATTGAGTCCACAGATCGTGTTGTACATTTGAGAAGATAACACGGCAAATTGTTATTGTTGCTCTGAAATTTGTTAAGGCATGAGTTTATCTGCTCCTAAATTTACTGTTGTTAGATCTCAAAAAATGTCAACTAGCGAAAGCAAGTTTTATGAATGTTGATCCTTAACTTCTGTGTTCTTCATACTTCCAGGTAAGAGGATCAAATTTTCTTCACTCAGCTATGTCAGCAGACTGTGAAGGCTGTTAAGGGCAAGAATAACCCATCTGGCTTAAGCCTATGGCGACGCGGCTTTTTCTTCGTAGCTGCCCTTTCTTTTTGCTCCATGTTTTACATAGTTGGTGTAAAAAGGTATATGATAGTTTCCCTTTATTTGCTTTCTGTTTGGATAATGAATTCATGGTATGTGCATTTAGGAGTACACAGCGAGATTGTTTACAATAATAGGAGGTATGTACAGAGCAATTGTATTAGTATGTGCATTTAGGAGTATCTATGAAGATTGTTTACAGTAATAGGAGGTATGTACAAACCAATTGTATAATTTGATATCAATATATGTTCGATTGTCCAGCCTTTTGTATTTTCAAATCGAGCTGTCTTTTGCAAGCAATCTCTTTTGCAATAATGTTAAGCGTTTCATTACAAGGCTGCTCAAGTCATTCTATAATCCCGGACATGACTTGCAATTCATAAATATTTGTAGATTAAATGATATCAAACATAAGCCATTTGAGGGTGCAGGCCAGACTTCCTCTGTTACTCAAGCAACAAAATGTTATGTGCTTTCTGAACAACAAGACTTCTGAGGCGAGACCTCCTCTTCTGCCATCTCTTCTTCTTGTTGATAACCTTTGCTTCCTGAATAGTGATCTCATAGCGTCATATTTTAAGCATGTGAAAATCTTATTACTGTATTCAGATAACCTTATGCTTCTTAGATAATCATCTTACAGTTACTGAAATGAACTAGAATGCTGACTAAAAAAGAGAACATTACTAATAGCCTTTCTGTAGACTTCTTGACAATAGCTATGAGATTCCACTCTAGGTCTTGCAATCACTACCAGCATTTAAATATATAACTAAGTTGAGTGTGGGTTTGTTTCTTGAGATGAACTGGTTAGCTAAAGATGGAACAGGTTTGGAGCTTCCACCTAACGAATACATCATAACATATATGAACGATTGCCTGATTGCCTAGTTTTGGTCTGTTGGAAGTTTAGCCAAGCACATCATGCTGTGATTCTTGCATATTATATTAGATACTCTTTCTTATGTCTACTTTTTCTCCCAAGGAATGCCTCATATAAATCTTCTGATGTTCCAGAGCCTTCAAAGAGTTCAGGAAGTGAAGGGAGCGGTGTACACCATTCCTCAATGAAGAGACGAAAGCTTCCATCAGTATTTGAAGATTTAGCTCCAGCAATATCAAGAAGTGCATCGGAACTGACTCAAACTCTTTTGGCTTTGGTTTGGGCCTTTGGTTAACGAATTCAACCTTCAATTCTTTCTTGAACTCTAGATCATGCATGCAAGAAAGCATAAATTTGTATATGAATTGAAGTCCAAAACTTATTCGTATATGAATTGAAGTACAAAACTTACAGGCAATAATTGGCCCCTAAATTGCAAAATTGATTCAACGAGCAGACCATATATCATGATGATCAAATAAAAGTTCATGCAAAAGATGAACAATCAAAGTAGCACTAGGCTCATGAGAAATTAAGAAGAAATGCAAGAAAGCAAAGTCGAACTACTGCTCTGGATATAAAAGAACTGCCTATTGAGAACCATACGAAAGATGTGTGAAGTCGATTTCAGTTGTAACACAAGGTTGCAAATTCGATTATGAACGAGCACTCGTCATCTTTGTATTGAATGTTTTGTTTTAAACAAATGGAGACACTTCTTTAGTCTAGATGAAGATGTCAATCTAACATTTTCTTTCCACGGCCGACCATATCACTACATTGTTAGGCGTGCAAAAGTTGTGTCAAGTAGTTGTTCCACTTCTTATTCAGATTGTTTTTCTGAAGTTCTTGGATTAAATTGCGCATTGATGCAAATTTGAATTGCAAATAACAGAATATTGTTGTATTATGATGCAGGATGGACGCACCTACAAGCGAGGTCCGCATCGCGGCCAAAGATGACGCTTCCATTGCGCAGATAATGGTCCTCGCATGGTGTCTTACCCAGTTGTTGATTTACATTGTAAAATGAAGGCATCGTGTTTTTGTAATGCCCATAGTCATTTTGTTCAAATGGCTCTCCTTTTGGGTATAGAATGTTTTTTAGATTCGGCAATATGTGAACTCTACATAAATTTGCCTGCTAGATAGGCCTTGGCATTGGGGCTTGAAACTACCAATTCCATAAGTTTCCAAAAGGAAGGCCATTGGAAACAGGCTTTCAGCATGACACTTTCCATGGCATTGGACCATTCTTATTCTATTGACGAAGAAACTCTAATAAACAATAGCGAGCTTCAGACTGCTCGAGGAAGTTAATCGAGGGCACTTGTGGACGGGCTTGTAGCGGCTTGTAATAAGGTGTAACTGGATTTATGAAACTTATTCACAAATATGGTAGGGGGTTTGACTGAATTTATAGAACTCAGGGTACATATATGGTAGGGGGTGTATTTTGAGTTTCTAAAAAATTTCGTATAAGGGGGTTTTTTCGTGGGTTTTTAACCGTATAAGGGCCTTTTTCTTTAACCCTGTGCACGCACATGCCATATAGACCTTACATTAGCTGCACCCCCCGGGGAGGTGATGTACCAACAGTTGGACTTGGGTTGGTATGCTGAGGTCTAGATGACTATAACAAAGGGGTGTTCTTGGGCACTTCTATCTAGGAGTAAGGCATCAGCTTTGAGCCGAGAGCAATACTTGCGAGGTACTAATGGGGTATGCTTCTATTTACAAACAAACCACAGTTTGGAAAAACAATTCAAGGGTTTGAGGAGTTTTGGTCATTTTGAGTGGGTTTTGACATTTCTGGCCTAATTTGAGGTCATAAATGGATTCTAGGCTGTCTAACGGTCCTATTGCAACGATTTTCAGGCGATTTGGAGCTCTGTAGCTCAAGTTATAGAAGTTCAAAGTTTGGAGGTCTCACAGGTAGCGCCCTGCTCAAAAACTAAAGTTTAGTTCTTTGACCAAAGGTAGCGGTGAGATCTTGCACATTTTTAAGTAATTTAAGTAATTTAAACATGCTATTCTAACTAATTCCTACCTAGGAACTAGCCTTACCATATTACTTTTCTCAAATTCATCAAGTTTAGTGTGTTCTTGGCTCGATGTCTCACAGCTTGCGCCTCGCTCAAAAACTAAAGTTTAGTTCTTTGACCAGGCGTGAGCTGTGAGATCTTGCACATTTTTAAGTAATTTAAACATGCTATTCTAACTAATTCCTACCTTGGAACTAGCCTTACCATATTACTTTTCTCAAATTCATCAAGTTTGAGTGATCTTGGCTCGATGTCTCCACGACTTAGCCTCGCTCAAAAACTAAAGTTTAGTTCTTTGACCAGTACCGAGCCGTGAGATCTTGCACATTTTAAGTAATTTAAGTAATTTAAACATGCTATTCTAACTAATTCCTACCTTGGAACTAGCCTTACCATATTACTTTTCTCAAATTCATCAAGTTTGAGTGTATCTTGGCTCGATATCTCACGACTTAGCCTCGCTCAAAACTAAAGTTTAGTTCTTTGACCGTGCACGAAAGCCGTGAGACCACCTTTGCCTGAGGAGGTTTTGGCTCATTCTTTTTAATCTTATTAAGTTCCAATTTACTTAACTGTTACTAGCTTAACTACCAAAAATGAGAAAAAAATTTCCCACTTTTCGAGGCTTGAGGATCCTATCAAGTTAGTACTACTGGGAGCATGGTTAGTGCTTTGCTCTTGTTCTCCAAGAACATCGCTCTGATACCATTGTGACGTCCCCTACTCGTATACGATGCCCGCACCGTATACAAACAGGAGTTCATCCCCCGCACCAGCTCCACACCGTCTGGGGCCCTCCACATATCATCACTGTGGACCGCCTAGAGTCCACGATGGGAAGAGTGAAGGGGTCATTTTACCCCGTCTCCCTCAAAGCCTACCTAGCTGCGGAAGCGTAAACATACACGTCAGTAACATAACATCATATATTTCCACCTCGAAGGGTGGCACATCAACATCTGCATAGACAAAGATCAGCACAATACAAGGAAGTTCCTACCCAAGGCTCAGACTCCAGGGGGATGACTGACAAGCTTGGTCTCCAGCGTTCAGTGCAAATTATGACAATGGATTGGGCTGGCATAAGAACATGGCTTAGGGTTGTCCACTCCATCCGCCCCTCCTGTGCACACTTTGCGAGTAGGTTGAAAAGTGTTGGGACTCCTGATCAGAATTCACGGTGCATAGCCAAAGGGCTATTCCCCGGTTACATCTCCCCAGTCCCGATGGGGCGGTAGGGATCACTCCCTCCAGAGATCTACATGCTAACCCAAGGTGACTAGAGGGCCACTGCCCTTATTCGACTTCAACCCACTGGAGAGTGACGCATCACTCCACGGGTGTCGAGCCCATGCCTTACCCACACTCGGGTGGCAAGCCATTAGACCTAGTCACTCGATCCCCCCCAGCCTTACACACCGTGAGGGATCGGGTCAAGGGTTAGAACACGAACCTCATTCTAAGCCAGTCTGGCCCCTTCACCCACAACCAGGTGGACTCCTGTACACAGGCCGAAATCTAGTAATGCACTAAGAGGGACTATCTAGGAGCATCATCTACTAAGCTTCAAGTCTCTACCCCCCTTCCCAATACAATGAGTTCACAGAATTCATCCGTCCATCACATCATCATAGAACTAAAGAATAAGAACTAATCTATATCATACATAGAGTTAGGTTCTTTAGTTAGAGTCAATCTCGGGATCTGCTTGGCTACTAGGGGTGATTTAATAGGCTAAACCTACTGGTTTGAAGGCTGGAATAAGGTTTAGGCTATTCAATCGACTAAATACCTGATCCCTGGTTCACTCCTCTCGATCCAAAGGTGTCCATGTCTACGCTTACGCCCAAAATGCGGTCCGGAGGACGATCCGACAAGCCGGGCGCATTTTGACGGATCGGTCGTGGGAGTTGGAATTGACTCCTCGTAGCCAATTGGAGCTCGGGAGGTCTGTGGGCTTAAAAGGGAAAGTTAGGGTTTGGTGCCTTATGTAGGCTATCGGTTAGGTTTAGGGTTTCCATGATCCTTGGTCTACCTTTAATGGGTTAAAGGTCTAAAAGTGCGCCGCATTGCTAAGTGTGCGCACCATTCATTGCAAGTTGCCCCCCTAGGGCTTACCTTTGCTTGGGTACACGCCGGGCATTAACGCCGATTGGACCGGCGGGTAATGCAGCGTGGATTTCGCGATGACGGTATACGCCTTGAGACCGTTATAACGGTATAATGCCTTGAGACCGTATATATCGTCTGACCGAACGCCACAAATGCCGATAATTTGCCACCTTGACATGTGACAGGGGCCTCAAGATCCCAAAGCTTGGCCATGAAGCAAGCATCAAAATCGCTTCAAGGCGTAGCGTTCCTTCGGTGTATGCACCGGTCCACATCTGTGTGCCTCGCACATTCCATAGCGAACCACCGGGCTTGCTTGTCTTTCCAAAGAAGGCTTTGAGTCGCCAAGGGCCCATCGCCACCGCCAAAGCAAGGTTGGGCAGCCGGGCTTCATCCATAGCCACCACCTTCGGAAGTAAATAATGTGGCGTTCCAAGCGCAGCCTGTGTAATGGAAGGAAGCCCGTCTCTGGAGCAAGATCTGATATGGGACCGTGGATTTCACTCCACGATGCGTCTCCCAAGAAGGCCTTCATTACTGCTCTAGATCGTTCCAAGTGGTGAGGGATATCACCGGCCCCACACACGCCCCATAGAGGAGGACCGGTTCAACCAAGGCCCTCGAACAAGTGTGCCCGGTGACCCCATGCATCTGGCTACGCCTTGTGATTGTTGTTTTGCATTGCATATAGGGCTTTCCGACTGCGGTGACCCGTAACCGATGGATGCATCCCAAAGTGTGGTAGTAGAAAACTCAATGCCCAAATACTTATAAGATCGAGCCACCTCCACTACACTTTTGGTAAGTGAATGAGGGAAGGCGTGGTGCCGGATGATGGGACCAGCCCGAGACCCTTGTCTTGGCCAAGTTAACTCTCATGTCGATTGAATTGGCGTAAAGTGTCCAAAGCATCCGGTGGCGTTGCATGTCCTCCGGGGTATATATCTGGCGCAGTCAACATCATCGGCATATATGAGTTGCCGGATTATGTGGTGCATCAATCGCCTCCCTCCCGTGCTCACCATTCTTCTAGGCGGTCAATGTACAAGCCGAAGAGCGCCGGGGATAGAGGGCAGCCCGGCGCACCCCAATGCTACTAACAACGGGCTCCCCGACAACTGTGAGAGACGACCGAGCAAGCCTCGTGATATGTCTCAGTATATAGCATTACGCAAGTCGACGGGTCCCCTAGTCAGTCTCAATCTATCCCGCAACTTATCCCCGAGGCATTTGGTCAAAAGCCTTTGCGAAATCCACAAAGCAACAAAGATGCATTCTCGGCGCCGATTCGGCTATCCTCTATGAGTGTTCGCAGAGTGAAGATATGGTCAATAGTAGAATGCCGGGCGGAAGCCTACCTGCGTGAGAGCCCGCGACTTCTCCATCCTCCGCCCAAAGTGTCAATCACGCAAGAATCCCGCAAGCAACTTGGCAAAGACGAATCGACCATAATGGTACGATAGTTAGTTGGTCAATGGGGGTCCCCGCTTTGTATATGGGCACAACTCTACCGGTAGTCCAAAGGCGGGGAAGCCTTCTTGCAATGCCCTGTTGAAGAGTCTTTGTGGAGAACCCCGGCACCATTGGGGCCCGCCCACTTGAGAAGCTCACCGCATACCATCCAAATCTGCTTGCCTTCCCCGCAGCGGCGCTGCGTGGCCCATTATGACATCCCCTTCGCGAATGACCGCTAGGGCCCGTCTCATGGAGGTACCGGTGCCCGCTTCCCATTGGGTCATACAAATCACCGCAAGTATCTCACCCATTGTTCCGGTAATATTTCCTCGTGGGCTATGCGCAGCTTACTCAAGACCTTTCTCCCGTAAGGCCCTAGGGTGGCGGTCTAGAAGACCAAACATCATTCTTGCTGGTGCTCGCAAGGTACCTGGCTTTCTTGGTCTTGAGGAAGGAGCGGTATTGACGGGACGGGCTCAGGGGCGAATGGTGGGTCCAACACTTGGCGGAGCCATCGTTTCAACTCCCCGACATTCGGCCATCGAACCGCTGATTGATTGCGAGGGAAGGTGATTGCAGCCCCCGTGGATCGCCGAGAGCGGCCTCTCCCAAAGCATCCGTCCCCTACCCTCGGAAGGAGCCGGTTCACCGGGCCGTCTGGCCGTTGAAGTGTGGGGAGTTGCAGCACTCCGGGCAGCTCATGCTCAAGCATCCTCGCATAGACCGCCGCGATGATCATAGTCCGTGGCGCAAACCGCGGTACATGGGGTGTTGGGGCAATGGGTGCTCGGTTGGCCGCCAATCTATCTGCAAGAACAGGGCTGATGGTGAGTCTACTTCCTCGTCCCTACCACCTCCCCCGATCGGCGAGTGATCAAGTGTAGGCATTGCTCGTCCGCTAGCACGTAATCCACCACACCGGTGCCGCCCCGGTTCTCCCCGTCTACAAGTGAAGCGGCCGGAGGATCGGCCATTTATGCCAGACCCATTGCAAATGACCAGGTCAAAGATATCGCCCGAAAGAATAAAGAAATGCCATACCAGGTGTCACCGGGTCGTCATCCGGCGCCTTGGCCAAACCATCTCTGCTCAAGGGTCCATTTGCAACACATCCTCGCCTAGAGGTGCAAATTTTGGGATCCGCTCTATCCCTATGTACGGCGCATTGAAGTCTCCAAAGCAACATGACCTTGCCCAATTGTTCATGCTGGCGTATGTCATCATATAGATCGACATAGGGCTCCCGCCATCCACATCCAAGTGCGTGTGGTAAAAGTTGCTCTCGGCATGTGGGAAGTAGCAAGCCGCCACAAAGAGAGGGTCTGCCATCATTGTTTCGCACTCGCACCCACAGTATCTCATGTGCCCGTCGCCTTTGCACCTGGGAGACCGATTGGGCCAAGGTCATGCCGGTAGTAACACGCAATTCCTCCATGTCCTCGCTTCCCGATGCACTCATTGAAGACGAGTAGCGCCGGTATCCCCGCAAATCGGTAGCCTTTGTGGATCGCATGTTCCCATGTTTCCATGAGGAAGATAAGATCCATGTCCATGGCGGCGGAATTGAGATCGTCCCCTTCGCCATGGAAAGCCACGGCAATTCCGGATACCACGCCGAGGCACGATCCCTATTTAGTGGCATGCATCGCCACTTCAGTCCGGTGGTAGTGGTGGTCCTGTGGGGAGCGGAAGATGTGGATGCTCGTGCCGGGGCCCCTCGAGGGGGGACTCAAGGGGCCGGAGTGCCCGCATCCCCTCGCTTGGCTGCCTCAATTCCCGCATCCTTCCCGGACCAGCCCCTTTGCCCCTCCATATCTCAAGGCGGCAGTCCTCGACTTTGGCCAGCCTCACGCCTCGGTCTCTTTGGCCGCGGCTTTGGGGTCAAGTCCCGGTCAACGTACAGAGCCGTCCCCTTCAACTTCCGGCCCTGACGCAGGATGGCCACCCGCTCGCACGCGCTCTCAACTGTGAAGATGACCACCCGGGGCGTCAGTGGCCAATTCCATGACGACTTCGCCTTTCCAATGGTCACAGTCTTTGGGAACATCATCCGGTCCAAGATCTGTGTCTGGAGTCGGAAGTGAGATGTTCTCCCGACTCCTCCGTCAGCCCTCGCACTACCACATTGCGGCTCCTGCGTCTGTTCCTGGAGTTCGGCGGGGGCCGCACCAGGTGTTGGTTGAGGTGGGTGAGGCATAGGCCGCGGGCGGTCTTGGGGGTGGTGGCGGGCCCGGCGGATCCGATGTGTCCGCAAAGATGTGTTCCGTGTTGACGCCCTGTAGGTTGGTGGGTTCGCGGGGTTGGTATGTTCTTTGCTGTGGTTTCTGTTCTCCGGAGTCTGGAGCTCAGCTCTTGCAGGACGTTGTCATGTCTTGCCATCTCCCGCGTGCAATGGCGGAGTTGCTCATATTAACCACCGGCATGGAGGCCCTTGCCTTCTTTGGGCCGGCGCCCGAAGCTCTGTAGCTCCCGATCTCGTGCTAAATCCTTACTACGAAGGCTTCCGGTTACTGCGGCTAGCTTCGAGGCGGCACGGAATCCCTGTCTCCGCGATGCGGCCTCGCAACCTCGGCGGGGAGGGCGGCCTGTGCTCCTCGTGGCCTTAGCCTCCTCAACCTCGGCACGGATCCGAGAGCCGAGGTTCTGAGTGTCTCTGCTCTACCCAGTTCTGTCCTGCGTCCCGGCTTCCATAGGCTGCCAACCACGGTGTCTACCGCCCCTCATATCACGCAAGCTCCTGGCGGTATTGCTTTTATGCGTCAAATTGTAGCAAGTGGATGCTATCATCGCACTTTTATCGTCTGCGATCCTCCAATTACGTGATTAAATGGTTTTTTCGGCACCAAGCGCTGCGTAACATCCCAGAGATGTTATGTTCTCCACCTCCGGGGAGGCACGCAAGGCGCGTGCTTTGGCCTCAACCCTCGCTGGATGCGGCTCCAAGGTTCGGCCGGGCGGATTGCCCAGTATGGCCCGCTGTCGGGTCGACCGGGCCTTGGCTCGGCCTCCCTCTTCATGGAAGACGTCTCTCCCTCTGCCCGAGGCCTCTTCCTTGGTGGCCCCGCTTCATGGTCTTCCCCAGAGGGCTCTACCTGCGTGGGGTCAACCGGTGGTTGGTGTGTTTGGGCCTTCCCAGGATGGGTTGGTGTGGTCTGAGGTAGCTCACCAACCAAGTGTGGGTCCACACACGGGACTGTGTCTGTGGCCATGACTTGGGGTATGACTTGGGCGACGACTCCTGGATATCTGGTGTGTACCGGCTGCCACAAAAACCCTAGCACACAGCCCGGAAAAGTGCAGATTTGAGCACTAAAACAAAGACAAGCATGCAGCTATCATACACCATTGGAAAGCTCTCTGAACCAGCTTTCCAAGAAGCCCAAGCACCTGAAAATCTGACACCGGATGTGAGAGATACAGTCCGTTGAAGTGTCTACCGATTGCCACATAAACCCTAGCACACAGCCCGGAAAAGTGCCAATTTGAGCACAGAAACAAAGCCAAGCATGCAGGTACCATACACCATTAGAAAGATCTCTAAACCAGCTTTCCAACAAGCCCAAGCACATGAAAATCTGACACCGGATGCGAGAGATATGACCGATCAAAATTCTGCCACAAGACGAGACCAATCGAATACTTACTAAAACATACGCCAATCCCTATATTGGTGTCAGACTTTCATCAACAACACCATCAGGAACTAGGGTATGAATTAGTAAAACATTCTCGTAACCTTCAATAAGAGTACAACACACACCTTTCAACACCGCGTGGCCAAGGCCAACAACGGCATCAGGCGAGGGCTATACTTCTCAAAGAAGGAAGAAGAAGGGCTGCCACAAAAACCCTAGCACACAGCCCGGAAAACAGCAGATTTGAGCACTGAAACAAAGACAAGCATGCAGGTATCACACATCGTTGGAAAGATCTCTGAACCAGCTTTCCAATAAGCCCAAGCACATGAAAATCTGACACCGGATGTGAGAGATACAGTCCGTCAAAGTGTCTACCAGTTGCCAAAGCCTCACGCATACCAGCTTTACTAAAGTATACAGTTGGCTTGTGCATTTATCTTCATAGTCCTTCAGAGCAGCAGATGTCAGACGGAAAGGACTCTGATCTTTCCAAGACTTCTTGGGTTTGGCTCGGATATAAAAACTTATGACGTTTAATTAGACTTAAATTCGTAGTAATTTCGATATTTTCATCCATCGTCGCGTATTGTATGCAAGTTTTGGGATCTTAATTTTGGACTTAAGTTCGTAGTAATTTCGACATTTCCATCCATCGTCACGTGTGAGTAGGCAAGTTTTGGGGATCATAATTTTGGAATGCCGATGTTCATCCTAGATAAGAGAAACCATTTTTCTAGTTGTATAAAGTTCGGAATATTCGGCCTTTACTTGGTACTAACTTTCACCATGATGCTTTGCCCTTCCTTGGTATGATTGAGTGAGGTTCCGATTCCTCAAAACGAGAATAGCGTGATAAAGACATGTTGGTATTGGCATTCACGTCGTTCGTTAGCCTATATTTGAGAAACGTTCAGAAATTTAATTAATATTAGCGTTCACTAGGATGCCATGTGTTCAGATGTGATATACATGTGGTGAAAGTTAATGCGTTTCATTGTCTAGGTGATTTTGTTGAGCTACATTCAACTGCTTTACATGCTATAAATGGATCGGGCAGTAGAGTTGTCATTAGTTATATTCCAGAGTTTGGATATGAGTACAGTTGGAGGCCATGAGTTCTTGCTCGTATACTCGTTGGTTTTTGGTGCGATGGCGAGTAGACAAATTGTGGCATTTCTTAGGCACGTTGGAAATAACCGTTTGTTTTCAATCGTCTCATTTGAGGACGAAGATATGAATATCATTGAGATCATAAACTCTAGTTACTTATTTGATGAAACCGTGATACATGGAAATGTAGATCCTCGTCGTTTATTGTTCCTAAGATTTCAAGAGAGACGACTTGCAATGTTAAGGGCTTACGCAATGATTTTTGGCCTTGAAGTAAGCGGAACTTTGATCTTGAGAAATGATGTGACAATTGAGGTCTTCCATAGGAGATAATATTCTAGACGATGAGGAGTCCATAAGCTATTGAGTCTATGACGTACATAAAGTTGTTTGGTGTTGGAATTATTTGTCGTTCCTATGTGTATACGAGAAACGATATATCTATAATTTTAGTCATTCGTTACACGTTAGATATTCTAAAATTCTCATTTTCCATTGCTTTGTAGCCTGATGGAAGAGCAACTTGAAAAGGATGTTAAGAGCACCGTATTTCGTGTTGGTGAAGATATAGGTGAATGTTCAAATAGCCAGACAGTGCAAACAATATTAGATGAACCACCAACGAAGAGAAGGCAAATGAAATTGTATGCAATCGACAAAAAAATTCAAAAAAAGAGAAGGAATCAGATTGCATTGCATATAGCATCGCATAGAATGCGTGCAAAGTCAAGCACGTCAAAAAAGTTGGACATGCAGTAGACAAGATGTCCAATGAAGTGATTAGGTTATCCATGAATGTTAACAAACTGTGTGGACAGCTAACTCGATTACATCGTCTTCTACAAATTATCGAGTGTACCAATGATTTTGCAAGAGGCATGTGGGCAAAACAAATGTAGAAAAGACAAATAAAAAAATGAAGATACATGGTGCGTGTATTAACATATAAAATATATTCGGTGACTAAATATAGAGATATATGAGGACATAATTTTATGTTTAAATCTTTGATTGAAATAGTTCGTGTTGAATGTTGTTGTGATTCTGTTAATCAACAGTGTTAGCTTCAAAAAAAAAAAACAGTGTTAGCTTCAATGTTAGTTAGGCAATGTTAAAAAAATAAAAGTATTGAGCGAAATTTTAATATTAATTATGACATTGAGTATTGATTTTTATGTACATACATGCGTGTAGAAAATTTGCTTACGTGGTTGCATATATCTCTTATATATATCTCTTATAGATTTCAATGGGTATACCACTGCCTGATGATATTCTCATCCAAGTGCACGGGAACAAGCGTCTTCTTTGTATAACCATACGAGAGTTGCAGAATATGATGGATGAACCTTATTACATGAATTGTGGCTGGCTCGAGGGCCCTGGACCAACAATTTACTCTGCACTTGTCGAGACAAAGTATTTTCCTGATTCTTTATTTACGCTAGTGGAGGTAGTAGACACGTATAAACCATGTGCCACGTTGGCGTATTTTTTACGCAAGTATGGTAACCCAAGATTCTCTCGATCAGTTGCTGCATTTCGAGTGGAAGCAAGTTGGGTTGAAGAAACGTTGAAGGTCTTACTTTACAAGATCACGGATGATATGTCTTAAATATGGTGTCGTTGATAAATTTACGTCATATTATACTATACTAGCTCAGTAACATCTAATGTGGTGGGTCAAGTTATATATGTTTTGATGAGCTAGTCTTATGTCATTTGTCTACTAGGCTATCTATTTGTACTGAAAAACCATGTGTTGTGTGTATTGTTAACACATCTCCGTGTTATATGCACAAAATGCATAGAGATATAGAGTACATGTATACACTTATTGTATCAATCTACTATATTTTTGTGACTTTGTAATTGCCAAATAACATCATACATATACATTCACCATTACAGGTTTTGTATGTATTTATGTGGTATATTGTGTGACTCGAAAAAGGCAACCTAGCAAGTAAGTCTTTTGGATTTACCGATTAGTTAAGTCATTTCATGCATGTGTGCATTTATTTGTTGCATTCTCGCGGAAGTTCAATCCATTCAGTACTTTAGCTTCCCTTACACAAGTATTTATATAAGAGATCCATTAGCATTGGAATAATGCCTCGGAAAGAGTGGTTTGCTAATGTGCCTGAAGAATATAGGAATAGAATACGAAAAAGAAAGAGAGAACTTCGTGCATGTGAGTCTGAGAGATAATAAGTAGCATAATAACAGGGGGTTCCAGGGGGATTTCATATGGATGTTAAAATGACAAATCTTAGAACCATAGGCCATATATTCCTAAGATAATTGAATGGGTTGTTATAAAAAAAAAAAAAAAAAAAAAAAAAAAATAGACTCAAGATAGAAAATAGTTACATGAGCTCATAGAGAAATGTTGGTTAATGTAGACTTATCAGGATATTGAGTTTTTTTTGTAGAGGTTCAAGACCCCGTATTACATCTTCTAAATCCGTATACAAAGCCGTATAGAGTCTCGATATCGCATCAAAACCTTAGGCAAACTCGTATTTGACATTTCAAAATCATAGGAAACCCCATCATAACTGAGCATAAGCGAAACGAGAGGCACCCAGAGGCTCCAACATACAATATGGGCCGTAGGATCGACAGATCCAACGACTGTGGTAGTTCAGGGTGCACCCAGTTTAGAAAGGAAAAGAGCGTTGCGAGCAAGCTTAACTGAAGAAGGCAGGGAGATGATACGAGAAAAAAATAGACAACGTTATAAAGAATGCACTGATTTACAAGTCAATTGTTCTACCATATCTGCATCTACTAGCCCAAACACTATGCAGTCCAGTCAACTAATGGAACATTCCGAGTCGAGTAATCAATATGAACATACACAAATGCAAAGAAAACATGAAAGACTCATAGATGTTGCAAGAAAACGTCGAAAAGTAAATGTCGATGTGACTGGTGTAAATATCTCAGGACAAGAATTCATTGAATCTGCTGAACAATCCGTTTTAAATAGAGGAACTAACGTTATAGTGGATGAACAAAATTACATTTCGTTTGTTGCGACGAATGATAATCACATATCTTTAAATGAGGAAGAGGTGGAAGGGAATTTAGGGGAAAGAGAAAGTGTTGATCAAGTGTGTGCAGGAGGCACACCTACAATTAGCACAGCAAGTGAAAGGCACGAAAATGAGAATTTAGATTCAAATGTGGTATGTCTTGCGAGGGCCTCAACACATTGGCGATCTCGTGCACAACACATGAATAAGGCAATACATCGTACGTATACGATGTGCTCGTGGAATAAGAGGTGCACGTATTGTCAAATCCCATTGCTCAATGTAGAGATGAACGGATTTTGTTGCAACAAAGGAAAGTGGTTGTTGCCCGCTCTGCCTCCCTTACCCACAGCTTTAAACAATTTGTATAACATGCAAGAATTTGCTAAATTAGCAAGAAAAATGAATAGATTATTTTGTTTCAGTGTGCTTGGAGTGAGTGGAGGGTTTGTAAATTTAGATTTCCCTTCGTTTGTAACTATTAGTGGACGAACGTATCATAGAGTGCGGCCCACCACAGAATCAGGACATCCAATACATTGGTACATATATGATGAAACTGAGTGATATATTCAAGGTCGGCACCAGCAAGTACCATTCGAATGGATTGCCATTGTCGGTTCAATCCTTAATCAGGTGAACCCGTTCATCCAAAGTCTCCGAAACATGGGAGGCATGAGTGTACCATCGGCGTACATTACAATTCAAGGAGTAGTGGCAAGTAATGAAATCGGTGCCATTGCAGATGCCAGTAATACAGCCAATATTTCTCCTCGAATAGCCGGTTTTTGGGTTCGTAGTGAGGGAGAACCAACTTTCATCAACATTCTCGATCCTATGTATGAACCATTACAATATCCACTCTTCTTTCCACATGGTACCGCGGGATGGGGACTTGGAAACAAATATGGTTTGACACAATTACAGTGGTACAGATCTAGGTTGCTACATGAAGAACGATTCCTTCAATTAGGTCGTCTATGTGGAGAATATCTAGTCGATATGTATTCTAGGGTTGAAGATGCACGATTAAACTATTTTAGAACACCAGGATTTCGAAATAGAAGGGTACAGTATGATGAGGATTATTCTGAACGAGAAAATAATGCTCATGATAATATCATTTTGCCATCGTCTTTCTTGGGGTGTCAAAGATGGTGCTCGGTGCAAGTTGCTGATGCACTAGCATTATCTAGATCTAAAGGCCGTCCGACGTTATTCATTACTATGACTACAAATACAGATTGGCCAGAAATACAGGATAGATTGAGGCCTGGACAAAATACTTCCGATATTCCTATGATTGTTACCCGCTGCTTCCATGGAAGATTGCAAAGACTGAAGGAGTTACTCCACAAGTTCTTCCAGTGCATATCATATATAATCACTGTCATAGAATTCCAAAAGCGTGGATTGCCACATGCACATCTAGTTTTGCGAACCGAACCTGATATACCAGTTGAATGCATAGATGAGATAATCTCCGCTGAGTTGCCTACGGATCCTGTTCTTCGAAGATAGGTCTTAAAATTCATGATGCATAGGCACACAGAGAGATGTTCTCCAAATGGCAATCCTTGCTGTTACAAATATCCTAAGGATATCAATTTGGCTACATATCTAGATTCAAAAGGTTACGTGCAATACAGGAGAAGGACTATAGACGATGTATGGGTGGTTCCATACAATGCTTTCCTCCTGCACGAGTTAGATTGCCACATTATGGTAGATATTGCCTCCACGGTTCATGTGTTCTCTTACCTTTACAGCTACATCTATAAAGGATTTGATAATGCCAACTTTCAAGTAACCCGCGAAATGTACTCCACTTCTGTACCACCATCATTAAACAATGAGCATGAAATAGTTGCAGAATCCTCGTTGAGAAATAACGATCAAGAAGAGCATACGGTATCCAGTAGACGGCCTGCTAGGGACGAAATACAGGATTACTTGAAGGCACGTTATTTATCGGCAACAGAGGCGGCTTGGAGAACAATGTCATACGATATTACAAATATATCTCTTGCTGTTAAATGCCTACCGTTGCATCTACCATGTTCGAATACAAAATCACTGTTGGATCGGTATTTCTTACGGCCTATACATAGCGAATTTGATACTTTAACGTATATACAATATTATGAGCGATATTCGATGGTAATGTATAATTCGGCGTTGCCAGTTGAACCTGGGAGTCATTTAGAACAAGAGCATGAGGGATTCACGAGGCATATAGTAAAAAAGAGAGTTAGGGAACCAATCGTATGTAGAATACGATTATTATTACCTCGGGTAGGAGAGGCATTTTTTCTAAGGCAAATCTTGCTACATCGCCCTGTGAGAAAATGGGATGAATTAAAAATTGTCAACGGACAACAATATGAAACGTACCAGCAAGCTGCAGAGGTAGAAGGATTGCTAGCAGCACATAATGAGGCAGTATTAGTTATGGAAGAAGCCGTTTCGCTATCGTTGAGTCCAATACAATTGCGATTTCTTTTTGCCATGTTGTTGCTTGATCAAGGTCCAGCAGTTGAACTATGGACAAGGTTCAAACCAATGAGCATTGACCTGCTAGATGAATATTCAGGCGATGATGCGATTGCATTCAATGAATCGCTTCATCTAATTAACAATATTTTGATGCAGCATAGTACCAACATCGTCGCATTTGGTCTTCAACTACTACCTCGTCTTGGAAGAAACGTCATTCACGAATTACAAAAATTTTCTGACCACAAGACGTATTTAGACACTGTGACATAGATGACAGCCATGATGAACACTGATCAACACGCGATATATACGTCTATTGAAGAGTGGTTAGAATTACCAGAAAGCTTAACACCTATATTTGTTGATGGAAAGGCCGGTAGAGGTAAAACTTTCGTGTTGAATTGTGTGTGTTTGTCTATACAAGGCAAGCAATGCATAGTACTCCCATGTGGTACAACAGCACTGGCGGCTCTCCAGTATCCAGGAGGACGAACTGCGCATTCGTTGTTTCAAATCCCCGTTGAAGAAAATAATGCCGGACTTCATTCAATGATAGAAAATGACTCTGGGGCAGCAGATTTGCTCATCGTAGCTAAGGTTATTATCTGGGATTGAATGGCGAACAAGGCTGTTATAGAGAGTGCCCATCATGTACTGCAGAGACTATGCAAAAATAATCTTCCTTTTGGAGGCAAACACTTTATTGCCTCTGGAGATTTTAGACAAGTGGCTCATGTTGTCAAGGGAGGTGGAAGAACCGCAGCATATAATGCATCGATAAAATCCTCGCCGCTGTGGAAAAGTTTTCAAGTGCTCAAGTTAGAACAGCCAGTTCGTAATGCAAAAGATCCCGAACTAATGGAATTTGTTGACCGTGTAGGAGAGAATTGGATAGATTCTACCGTGTCGCTAGACATCTTCAATACAACTACTAGTGTAGAAAATAACGTCGATTTTCTTTATCCATCTAACGTACTTCATGACTCGGAAAAGTGCAAAAAACGCAACTTTCTGTCTCCGGTTAACAAGAGCGTAGATAATATCAACGATCGCGTGCTTAAGAAATTATTTAACCATGACAAGGTATATTATAGTCATGATCACATTACTGAGCAAGATCAAATCATACATGATCACCCTTATGCGACGTCCGATTTTTTGAATAACTTCACACATTCTGGAATACCGAATCATGAACTGAGACTTAAGGTGGGTGCTATATGCCACGTTATGAAACGATTAGACATGGAAAAAGGGCTAGTGAAAAATGCAAGAGTCATGATCGTATCGATGCACGCGAAGTTTGTGATGGTAAAAGTTTTAGATGGAGTAGCCCAGGATGAACTATCCACTTATCCAATTTCTAGAATCGACTTCTTTTATCAACCAGAAAATAGGCCTTGGACGATTCACAGACGACAGTTACCTCTTCATCTATCTTATTCTACCACTTTCAATAGTTGCCAAGGACTAACATTGGATCGTGTCGTTATTGACCTCCGTACTGACGTGTTTGCACATGGCCAGCTATACACCGCACTCACTCGCATGCGATCAAGAGAAGATGTGCTCATCCTGCTCTCACCAGAGAATACTATGAAATGCACAAAAAATGTTGTGTACAAAGAATTGCTATGCTGATAAAGATTCTTTTATGTGATCCTTTTTTCTTTGTATATATATATTCATATACATATACAGATCAAACAGGAACATCGTAGACAATTGGACTTCAAATAAGGTACATCGCTCATGCTGCTCTTATTAGAACACATTACGAATTGACTTGAAAGTATTGTAAGTAATAGATTGTCATGCTGATGAGATATATATTCCTTGATCATTTTTCTAAGCAGGTCGAACCAAAAAATATATAAACAATTAGACTTCACATAAGGTACGTCGACACGACCCCTTGCAAATAACACAAAAAAACATCCTATTGCCAATTGTCATTTACGAAAGTTACATGAAAGATACAAATGATACTAATTATGACTTAGATAGGATACATTCTCTCTGCTTTTTTACAGGTACTATTTTTTGTCCATGTGATACATGATTTGCTGTCTGATGATCACGAGATTCCCTATAATTGTGCTTTATGGAACTATAATGACTAAATTTATCCATCGCGGTGATGGTCTAGTGGTAACTCCATTGGTTATGGGTAGCCCCCAACCAGGACCAAAACCCACTGACTAGCATCGGGTGGATTAATAAGAATATGAATAAAACCCTTCGCGATGGAAGCCTAATGGTTAGGCCATTGGTTATGGGTAACCCCCACCAAGGCTCAAAACCCATTGACTACCATTGGACGGTGGCAAAAAAAAAAAAAAATAAAATAAAAAAAATTCATTACCGCGGTGATGGTCTAGTGGTAAATCCAATGGATATGGGTAGCCCCCATCCAGGACTAAAACCCACTGACTAACATCGGGTGACAAGAAAAAAAAGTATACGTAAAAAAAAAGGGGGGGTCTATCGCGCTGGCAGTCTGGTGGTCAGGCCATTGTGTATGGATAACCCGCACATAGGCTCAAAACCCATTGACTACCATCGGATGACTAATATTGGGAATCTCGTGATCATCAAAACAACTTCCATGTATCGCATAGACACCAGAACTCAGGCCAATAATGTGGGTTCAAATCCTACATGTTCTAAAAGTTAGCATGGCTAATCAACATATTCTTATTACATTGTCTTTTTACATGACTTTCTTGATACGGTTGATTGAAAAGTACTTAAGGAAAAGTCTCCTCTTGACATGTGTCATCTTTGTAAAGAATCACACATGCGGACTATAATAAATCCATTGCTATACGAAAATTATAACATAGACTCGGGCCAACTTTACAGGGTTAGGACTAAAGAAATGTTCGCGGCGGCCTTGGCCGCCGCGATAAATTTCTTGTATATATAATGATACAAGTGTTTGTACTATGTAAGGCCTGTACGAAGTCGAATATATATAGTTTAAGCAATACTAGTTATGGATGCCCGGCGTTGCCGGGCTTTAGCACCAACTTGAAAAGCATTTTGTAACCAAAATGGCCTTGGAGAGCAAGTGCGAGTTGTGTCAAATATATGGTGATATAATGAGCACTTTGGCTTTAGCATGAACATGAACCACCTACTCTTATCAAAATAGGCATTGGAGGGAAAGTGCAGTTTGTGTCAAATATAAGTTGTCAGAGTTATAAGATATATAGAAATAGTAGTAGAAGCATTTAGTTAATTTGTTTTTTGGTGCTATATAGAAGAGACGATCGCTAGATTTGCATTGAATTGAATTGAACGGAGTTTTATTGTCCACGAAGACCAATGCAGTGTCAATGTGGATAAAATGTGAGATTGATTTGGCACCGTATGTGGTTAAGTAAATATGTTGCTTGTTCATTGACAAAAGTATGTTGTGAATGAGATGTTGCATTCAACGTGTCAAAATCTTGTTTGTTAAATGTGTGCAACAATTATGTAGTGTTGGGCAAGCATCTACCTATGTGATTTTAAATAGTAGAGTTATTACTTTAATTTGGGCAATATGTTGCTTGCTTGTTGACAATAGTAGTCAAAATCTTCTATCTTAAAAGTGTGCAACGAATATACAGTGTTGCGCAAAAGTCAAAAGTACCTGATAGTTTTTGTGACACTTCTACTATGGGACCCCTTTGGGCAGAGCTAGGCTTCATAGGGCAATATGCTTGTTTGTTGAGAAAAGTAGTCAAAATCTTGTGACACTTCTACTATGGGACCCCTTTGGGCGGAGCTAGGCTTCATAGGAAGGAAGGAAGGAAGGAAAAATTTTTAACGTCCACGGAACCCAATCGGGTTATGGGACCAAGTACATAAGGGACCGAAGTCCTGGACCGAAGTCCAAACAAGAACATGGGCCGAAGCCCTTAAACCAAAGCACAACGTGAGCTAGAACACAACCATCATGACCCGGATTAAAAACCACCTGGGAAAAAACCGTTGCCAGGATGACTATGGATGCTTATTTGTTGACAAAAGTAGTCAAAATCTTGTTTCTTATATCGTGCAATGAATATACAGTGTTGAGCGAACATCAACCTAATCAATTACAAAGAGAGGCATGTTCTTAGATTGAGTTGGGGAATGTAGCTTTGTGGCACTTCCAATATGGGATTTGGGTTGAGCTAGGCTTTGTAGTTCATAGTGTATTTAAGGGCTACATATTTGTTATTTATATAACCAATGCAATAATTCAACCGAAATGAGCTATGGAGAAGTGAATGGAAATGTATGACCTTGAGGTGGGTAACATGTTGCTTCTTTGTTGACAAAAGTAGCCAAAATCTAGCTTATAAATATGTGCAAAGAATATATAAGTGTTGGGCAAACATCAATCTATGTGTTACAAAGATACAAATGTTATTACCTTGAGCTGGACAATGCGTTCGATAGTCTTTCTAGCAATTCCAACCTGTGAGCCCTTTGGGTTGAGCTACGCTTTGTATAGTCTTTATGGCACTTCCAACATAGAAGCCCTTTGGGTTGAGCTAGGCTTTGTAGTTCCATATTGTATCTAGTGGCTACATCTTTCTTATTGATATATAACAAATGCAAAGATTCAATAAAAATGAAGTACATGTTTCAGCTACTTTGGTCGAGGATTGACACCGACTCAACTTTGAATCTAACTAAGAAACTCTACACTTGGCCTAGGAATGCATGAATTTTAAGTGCAAAGAAATGTCAATAGTTGTAAATAATGAATAATATATCAACGTGAAAACTAACCTTAATTCTCATCTAGAATACATGCTATGGCAGATTTAGATCTACGTTTAGGGTATGTGCCATTTGTGGTAAGCCCTACTTCATTCACAACATGCATTCTGACAATTATCCATATTGCATCTTCTGAGAGCAGTTACCCATGCTCTTCCCCATTTCTCCATCTCTGATTTCCATCTGTGATTCCCTCTGAATCACAGAGGACAGAGGACCTTCTGACAGTTATCCATTCAAAGGGTCTTTCAAATCAATAAACAGAAGATTGGCAGCCTGAAATAACAGATATAAAAATCCTAATATCCCACGTTGTAAATAAGAAAAAGAAATTTATACATTTGCAAGGCCTATCATTTCTAGTCTAGCTTCTTCTAGTTCTGTGTGTTGAATGAGAAATGTTAAACTCAAATGTAAATAAGAAATAGAAATTTATACATTTGCAAGGCCTATCATTTCTAGTCTGGCTTCTTCTAGTCCTGTGTGTTGAATGAGAAATGTCAAACTCAAATTTGCAGTTTAATTGTTTCCCTACCTCCCATGCAACTCAAGACATGGTATCTTGCTTCTTGTTTCAGTCTGACCAGAATGCAGCTTACAAAGCCACTTCTCTTTTGCAAAGAGAATGCTTCAAGAACCACAAAATCATAATATCGTGCCTTCAAGTTCCTTTTAGTTGTTGTGCATGCGTGGTACATAAAACCCTGTGGCAAAGAAGAAGAAAACTATCAGATCAAAAAGGCTAAAAGATTAACAGCATACAAATGCTGATTCTATCATGTTGTTTTCCATCCTGGCACTCTTGGTACCCCAGCTTAAATTCTGCGAGAAAAGATTTGAAAATGTAATTATTAAGCTAAAAGTATATTTTATTAACTGATATTCACTACAATTTTTGGTGCAGAAAATATGGTGGCCAAGATAGCAAGTCACACACCTGTGAAGAGCCAGTTTTGGTGCAGATTTTGTATGGCTCTATAGCCTTGTTGCTCCGGTTAGGATTACACCAATACATGAAATCATGATGGTTCAGAAATGATACCAAGAGAAGAGAGAAATGTAGACCCATCTACAACATTAAGAGATGAACATATGGATCTACCTGGCAACCTATACATCTCCAAATCAGAACACTGGTTAAGATTCTAATTGCTATCATTGCATGCACCGCATTATAGTATCTGCAAGCAAAATGTTATGTCCAGTAACACGGCAAAGAAAACTAACCTCAATGCACTTCTCAATGCAAGAATTGGCATCCCAATCCCAAATGTTCATCTATGATAAAGCAAGAAAACATGTCATCCAAAACTGAGAACCTACACAGACTTGCCTTACTTCATCATTAACCTCCATGAGGAGGTCTCACAATGATTACGCATTTGAATTTGCAACTGATTTGATGTCACCACCTACTCTGAAGGTAGATGCATGAAGCAAATCTTAACTATTAGTGTCACCTGATGTCTCCTAATATCAATATCTACTTTTAGAAATGCCCAAGGCAATGATGGTAGACTACTGAGACAATTTCATCAACATTAGTTCAAATTTGATCGTTCTATGCAGTTGTATTTTGGGCATCTCTGGCTAAAAGATACTTGTCTTCAAAATGCTGGTTTCATGTCCTCCCTTGCAGAATCTTCTTCATAATGAAGTCATGTAAATATCTTTGCTTCATTCACAACAAAGCTCCACTCATGACATACTTCCACAACCGCCTTATTTCCTCATCTCCAAATTTTAGAGGAATGAGTTAAAAACGGCATTAAAACCTGGTATGCAGCAAAAATATGTTCGGTTAAAGGAAATGTCATACCATGGCACATATTTGTCGCGCAGTTCACATAGTTTTGAAGCCAGACACCATTCGTACACTATTTAAACCTACACCCAATCTGCTGCAACACTTTGTACAATGGCTTCTTTAAAAGGAATATGGCTAATTTTTTGACACAAGAAGCAAAAGGTGAAAACTGAAACCTGATGTCCAGGTGTGTCAAGTAGTGTAATCTTGTATCCTCTAGATTCAAAAACCAAAGCAGTTGACATGATTGAAATACCTACATAGCAACCAAATAAGCCTCTCTATTTCATATTTGGTTAGATAGATAAACTGCCCTAAGACCTAGTGGTGTTCTATCAAGCAGACCACTAAAGAAGCTAAAGAAAACCAAGAAAAACAACTCGATCTAGGATTTGGTCTCAATAATGTTTTACATTTGATTTTCCAAGGTTGAACAGAGGAAATATATATGAGACCAGCTTCTGGATTTGAGAAAGGTAAAGATAAAGTCTGGAGGTTAAAACGGGCTGTTTATGGACTACGACAGTCGCCCAGGCAGTGGTACAAATGCATGGATTCGTACTTAAGACAACAAGGATTAACAAAGTTAGAAAATGATGGAAACTTGTATCAGCTAAAACAGGGTGAAGAAAGCTGCATCATAGCATTGTACGTCGACGATTGCGTTATCGGAGCAAGCGCAATGAACATTCTGAAACACTATAAGTCTATTCTTTCTAATAGATTTAAAATGAGTGATCTTGGCGAATTACGTAAATTCTTGGGAATAGAAGTTTACAGAGATCGGAAAAATGGTTGGATTTCACTATCGCAATCTAGAAATATAGACGGAGTACTAGAAAGATTCAGAATGCAAGCATGCAATGCTGTACAAACGCCTATGATTCCGGGAATAAAATTAACGGCATCAATGTGTCCTAAAACGGAAAACGAAAGGAAAGCCATGGAAGGTATTCCTTACAGAGAACTCATTGGATGCTTACTCTACATAGCCAATTGCACAAGGCCAGACATTGCCTTCGCTGTTAATATACTTAGTAGATATAATAACAATCCAGGAAGACAGCACTGGATGGCAGCAAAAAGGATACTGCGTTATTTGAAAGGTACTAAAGATGTTGGCGTTACTTATTCCACAAAAAATTTACAATTAGAAGCCTATTGTGATGCTGATTGGGCAGGAGACGTAGACAGTAGAAAGTCTACGTCAGGATACTTCTTAATGCTTGGCGGTGCACCCATAGCATGGAGATGTAAAAAACAAACTGCAATTGCTTTATCTACAGCTGAAGCTGAGTATGCTTCAGCTGCATTAGCTGCCAGAGAAATAATATGGTGTAAAAGACTGCTAAATGAAATAGGTATTCATCAAAAGGATCCTATCACATTATGGTCAGATAGTTCAAGCTGTATTGCTATGACAAAAAATCCAGTAATGCATGAGCGAACCAAACATATTGAACTGCAGATGCATTATATCAGAGATATGGTAGCCAGAAATCACATTTTGGTAAAACACATAGATACTAAGAATCAGTTTGCAGATCTCTTGACAAAAGCTTTACCAGTTTGCAAACATTCTTTTCTGAAGCAGGCAATAAGTTGTAAATAATAAGACATGCAGGGGGGATGTTGAAAAGCATGTCTTTTTGTATAGATTGTTTCAGTAAATATGCAGAGCAGTGCAGTGCAGTATGTTTGCAGTAAATATGCAGAGCAGTGCATTATGGCATTATGTTTGTGTAAATGCTCATGGTCTAGAGTTGTATTTGACTAAGTGATAAAACATGGGCTAAGGTCATATGAACTGATTATTGCAAGTCGAAGAAAGCAAATCACAAGGGATAAGGTTGACGAAATATATGGCAAGAGCAAGAAACAAAAATAGAGATTCCGACTTTGTATCAGATCTCCGGGCATGGCTACACGAAACCAGATTCTAAATCGGGTGGAAGAAGTAAGGCCAAGTACATAGAGAATAGGAAATCCGATGGGGGAGGAGAGACGGCATGATCAAAAACAGTTGGTCGGCTTATGGAATATGGTCGTAGACCAAATGAACAGTGAAAAATTTGAACAAAAATATTGATGAATGTATCATTGATTAAATGTGAAGGTAAATAGTTGGAGTGGAATCTATCTTTGAAACTTGTCTCTAGTTCATTGTGTTAACATTTAAATAGCTGGTCTTCAAAGTCATCAATGCTATTGTTAAGAAAATTCTCTTGAACATCGGTTGCATAAAATGCTCTTTAGATATAAAGACAGAACTTATTTGTTACTCTCGGATGTTTAGAAGTTCCTTGTTTTAGCTGTGGCCTTGTTGTTGTTTCAGTTTATTGAGGGTCAATCTGGTTATACATAAAGAGAATCAACAGGTAATATGAACACAGTATACCTCGTTGTTTCTCAAGTTCCATCCAATCAGAAGTGGCATGCCGGGCAGCCCTTCTAGCTTTTACAGTACCAGCTTCATGAATTGCACCTCCATAAAGTAAAAGCTTTTCTGTCTACATGAAAAAGAAGACTACTAACATAATAGTTCATCAGGCAGAAAATTCATGCGATTGAAAGTGTTTATACCAGAGTAGTTTTCCCAGCATCTGGATGCGATATAATTCAACATATCCTCCTTATCTTCCTCAGCAGACATGGATACTTCATTTTCGAAGGTCTCTAAGGTCTCTAAATAATCAGTTCTAAGCCCTTCGTGCTCTTCCAACATCGAAATGCCATCGTCAGTAACATGGGTATTGCAACTGAGACCAATTCTGGTATCTAATTCATTTTCATCTCTAGTTTTCTTCTTATTTGCAAATTCTGAGCTCTCAATTTCCATCTCGGAGACCCCACTTACACAATGCATATTCATTCTCAAGAACCTCTACACTCCAATAACAAATAGAATTTCAAACCCTATAGACAATCTGAACTTTTTGCAAGTTGTTGAATAAGTCTAATATAATCCACCAAAGCTCTAGAGTCAAAGGAAGATAACCTGCGCTTAATAATGCAAGATTTAGATATGCTTTACTTTTAAATATTCACTTGTTCTGAGTATTCATCTCCCTTCTCAACTGATTTGTTGGATCGAGAATGGGTTGAATAATATGCCGCTGCATACAACTACTCATAGTAATGTACAATCCAAGGTAAGTGAAGTATTGACTCTTTCTTAATCTTGTCAAATCCCTTATTCTAAAAGACAACACAGACAAAGGGTACATTACGATAAACAGATCCTACCTGCACTTCTAAAGTAAGCTTCAAGCTTGCACCAGATTAAAGGGATAGACAGTACAGCGATAATTCAGATAAAACTGACCTTTAAAAAATGAATAAACCATATCCTTTTTACTCCTAGTGTATAAAGACCAATCCTTTGCTCATGTCCATTCGTCAGCTCCTTCAACCTCCTGCAACCACATTCAAGGCACAAATCCTTTTTCAAAGAGAATCAAAATTACGGCACAAACCTATTCAATAACCAAGCCTTCTTGAAAGAGAGAATTACTGGCATAAATAAGATCTTAATCATGCAAAAACACACAGTATACCTCACAAACTTCAAGGTATGCATATGGCAAATCGATTGATCTGAGGTCGTCCTCCATGCCGTGCAGTGTTCCACCATTTTTTTTCTATATAGAGGATTTTGTAGGTTTATGGACAATTGTATGCAGCAAGGAGGCTATAGAGGGTTCCCCTAAATCCCGCCAGCATGCACGGCCATCTGCAAGAATCATGTCCCCTCATCGAGATAACCAAGGATCATAGAAAAAAATTTCTCGATTTTTGAACAATCGAAAAATTTTTCCGTCTTCCAAAACCCCCACGACCTCCCCAAAACCTTAGAAAATCGAGCTAAAAAAAATCCAAAAAACTTTTTTGGTCATACCGGATAATCCCAAATTAAAAGAGTTGATATAGATAGTGGATTGTATCAACTAACATGTTAACGTCATTTAGATTATGTACGAACATTATATTACTCTGTAAAACCCCTGCAAGTTTAGACAAATAAAATCACCAAAGAAGCTTTAGCTCCAAGTTCAAAGCCTCAAGAATATCTAGAACTGCTCGTAAGAAGCCAAAATATCACCTAATATAGAAGCAAAACAAAAAAAAAAGGGGCCAATAAGTTACACATCCCCCACAAATACATAGCGCAAGCACAGAACTAATGAGGAAGCACGAGCTTGAAACCATACCTAAGCTCCCAAAATCCATACCTAAGCATCAAAAAACAAATTGTAGAGCCCTGCCAAAAGCTTTTTCTAGATCCACAAAGTATTGTAAATAATTTGCGATGCCGATTTATCAAGACCACATGACATCTATGCTCCCAGGATCCAAGGAATAAATAACTGGATAAATGATCAATAGCCAATTTCCTTGCACCTTCTTATAATCTTTCAACGATTGAGATTCTTGCCCTCTTTTTCTAATCAACAGTTAAAATTGTTTGCCCTAATTTTGATGTCGACGGATGACCCATGCATGCCATCACAAATGGATGGCCTTGATGGCACCACCTCATTCCCTTTCTCAAATCGACGGTAAGAAAAGATGTTAGCATCAGGTTACATGATATGACATGGACACATCAATATACATTTAAATACATTAGTGGCCTTTAAATATATTAGTGATATATATGCACCCTATGCATGCTTAGGGACCCAACCTAGATATATATCTCTCTCTATGTATTGTACGTAATATACTGTGTGTAGTGCAGTAGCATATGTAGTGCATGTGTAGTCATGAATTATTGGGTGTACTTTTTTCTGTAGGGCCAAATTTGCAAAGTCCTATTGAATCGTTTGTTGCCCCACTAGGAAGTCCTGAATCATCGACAACCTTTGTTGTGAGAATGTATGTTGCACTGAGTTCTATCTCAACACCGTCTCAGCCGTTGAAACCAATGAAGAAAGATACTTATTGTTAAGCCAGAAAATCATATACATCCTTTCAAGAAAGGAAAGATAAAATTGTATGACCTTTATTTACCTTTTGCTTCATATGTTGATCGAGATGTTTTCGAGAACAGCAATAACCACTTGGAAGCTTATACTTATCTCACCAGAGGGATCTTGGCTTAAAAGTTATAGCATGCACCACAAAAATCTTAGAGAAAATGTGACCAACCTTTCAAAAGAATAATGAGTTTATTAGAAAGTTCATGTTCAAGGAAACATCCTGCAACACTTCGCTCTTTCAGACTTTGTATAACAATATGAAGAGAAGCATTTAGAGAAGATGCTGGATAGAGCAAAGTATCTACAAACTGCAATAGCGACCGAATAATCATAAAAGGTGCATGTTGCAACCATAGCTTTTGTTTCAACACGGTTTAGACAAATGATGCTCCTTGAAAAAGAATGCCCTTATTAAAAGGGTGCCATTTCAATTTCCACTCCACCCAGACACAAGGTTGGCTGTAACAGACATTTTTCCATGGTGCACACCCTCAGCTCCCCATCATAACTACCTATAACAATAATATGTTCCCTTTTTCGATTGCTTTGAGTGCAACACACGCATCTTATCCTAAAATGTTTGATTGTGCATGCTTTCTGTCACATTCCAACCGCAAAAGAACGAATCATCAGGTCCATTGTAGAGAACATTAGGTTTCTAACGATCACAATTGTTTAGACCTCATAGCCATGTACCTTCTATGTGCAATCAATTTCTAATTTACCCTTGGCCTCATACCCATACATCATGTGTAATGCAAATATGTAATCCTTTTATCAAAGTAGTTTAAAGCAGTAGTTCTTGAAACAAAAATCACGTTGACTTGAATTGGCAAGTGACAAAGTGCAAATCCAAGTGACAAAGCTAACGCAGTGCAAAGTCCATTTGGAGTCCTATCTCTTCCTGGTTCTTGAAGATTATGTTGTCAACATATTATATATACAACTTTCATTATCCAGAATTTAACTGCGAAGACAATTAAGCTTGTTTAAAATTGTAAATATTATTAAAGCAATGCATTATCTAACGTGTACATCTCCAAAATCGATCAATTTACCTCAAAGGGTTGGTTTTCTTGTTGTCTTATCAAGCCTAAAAAATACCGGTCCAATGCCATATCGCAGAGGCAGAGTAGAGGAGATGTTCTAGGGATCCTGGAAAAGAAATTAAATAGAGCTTCGAAAATGGTGGAAGGAAGGCATGAGACATTCTGTTGCCAACCTGCAAATGTCTCAACACAGAGGATAAAACAATCAGGCAGAAGCATGAGAAGTGTACTCTTGTTGAAAGCGAAATGAAAATTGTCTTTCTATCCTTCAAGCATATCTTTCTCTAGCATGATAACCCTATGTCTTTCATTGAAAGGCATTACAAATTTGCACAGAATGTAGCAATGAAAGCCTTGATCTTCTCCACAACAAATTGCATTTAAGCATAAGCAAACTGTTCGATGGTCCAAAAATGACAACAATATTAGTAAGGCAATAAATTGTGAACAAATACACCAAAACATAGCTATAATCATACCTCATTCAAGTCTGATGCTTCAAATGTGGGAATTTTCAAGCTATTGGCTGCCACTAGAAACTTCCATACGTTTTCAAAGTATTGGTAAGCAGATAGCCACATCAGGAGGGCTAGGGCTCGTACTTCCCATGATGGTTTTTGCCACTGCAACTCCTGTTCCATCAAAGGTTTTACTGGACATAAAGAGAATTACTCCTCCACAAAATTTATACACAGCATAAACAACAATAAAACAAAACTGACTTAACAATATTTGCCAATGGGCGTAAACTTTTGACCGTGCCATACTGTCCAAAAACTCCAGCAACTTCCTCTTGTTTATATTGAAAAGGGCCTGCAGCTATTTTCCGCAAATTGAATTCTTCTTTTACTTCCTCAGGCTTCAAAAGCTTGCTCACACGACCAACACATAAACCTAGTTACAAAATCATTCATTAAATTCAAACTTATTTCTACACCATGAGGTGGCTTATGATTTGAAAATAACAACTGCATAGCAGCATCTTTCACATGGAGCAGAAATACATGTTTTCAATTCACTACCATAGACAAATAAGCAACTTACAGATTATAAGAATGGGTGTTCAAACCAAAATTGGGTGATAAAATTCTGTATTGTCTTTCTCCTGTCTACTTGGTTACCAATATGTTTTCAATTCACTACCATAGACAAATAAGCAACTTACAGATTATAAGAATGGGTGTTCAAACCAAAATTGGGTGATAAAATTCTGTATTCTGGGAAAGGACTCGCGAGAGACACAAAACCGGCCATATAGATAGGCTTGTCATTCATCACAGCAGCAGTATACAATGTGTAAAAAGAGAGAGGGGTAGCCGACCATAGGAACAATATCGGACTACCCCCAAAAAAGAAAATGTGCTAAGGCATTATAGGAGGGCAATGGCGACAAGTTCTCATCGGGATAAAAAACCCCGCCCTTTCGGGTTTTCGAGGAAAACCCTAATGAGAAATGGTCGCCACCAACCTCGAATGTGTTGCCTAGAGAACAGAGAAACCGGACGAGAGCGAAGGCAAACACAAAGCACGACCCCAAACAACAGCGAAAAAACCCCATGTAACAACGAGGATGACGAACGGAAAACCAAAGAGGACCCCAACAAATTGGTGGAAGATAGCCAAATCCGCAATACCAAAAAAAAAAAACAAAAAACACCCGTAAAGAGTTAGAGAAACAAGCCTAGCCATAAAAGAATCTGCATCAAGAAAGCCGGAAGATATAAGGCATAAAAATAGACAGAAAAAGAGCATAACAAAAAAAGATAGCATCACCGATAAGGTGGAAAAAGCATCACCCAGCGGGTGGAAAACATGATATATAAAGATGCATCACCCTCAAGGTGGAAATAAACAGCATCCCCCGCAGGCGGAGAAAAACACAGAAAAATGCCAAGGAAACAGCAACAAGGAAAAAACGACACCCACAGGTGAAAAACAACAAAGAGGGCAAGAACCAATACTAATACAAATGAAAAAGACGTACACGCCCACGCAGCAGGGCGGGAAGGGAGGGAAGCTACGAAAGAAGAAAAAATGCCGCCAGGAGAAGACGCCGATAACCGCCCGAAATGGAACTAGCCTTTGGGGGGGCCCTTTTCCTAGAATGACGATCCGATGGCTCGGATCGATGGGATTCTGGGAAAGGACTCGCGAGAGACACAAAACCGGCCGACTACCAAAGGACTTCCTTAACTATAAACCCAGGCGCCGCGAAACCTCCAAGTGTTGAGTTGGGTCGCGAAGCACATAGCGAGAGTGAGAAGAAGAGGAGCCAACCATCGCGAGTGCGCGCGGAGCAAAGATCATGTGGAACTCCCCGAAGGCAGCCAAGGCCCCTCCGCGACGAGCCGAATGAGTACCATATCGGAATGGATTCAAGCCAATAGCAAGAAGACACTCCCGCCACCACCCCCGAGCAGTCGGATAGGATAAAGGAGGAGAGGAACGAAAAAGAGAGCCGCCGGATGGAGGATCGAGGAGATGATAAGAACCGGTAGAAATCAGGCGCTGAAGGATAGTGACAGGGCATGCGAACGAAGGCAAGCGAGCTAAAGAAATTGTATGACTGCGGGCAAGTTGGTCACGCTTGGAATGACGAATAAGAAGATCGACATGCGATAAGGAAAAAGAAAGATCACGCCAATTGAGGGCAAGGGCCTCCGAGATGCGCAAAAAAGCGGCAAAGGAAACTACAATGAGCGCGGCGCGGGCCAGAGAGGGAAAAGAAGCCGCAGGATGCGCCAAGTGGAGAACAATCGAGCGAACATGCTGAGGCAGGAGAGGAAGAAAGGTACGAGGAGGGCGAACGTGACGAAAGGTAGACTGACGAGCCAACGAGGGTAAAGGTAAAATGGCGGGAGAGGGAAGGTGGAAAAGTTGATGAAAAAAGGATATGGCTGCCGAGGCCGAAGAAATGGATGAGGGCGACATCTGAGGATGATGAAGAGAGACAAAAAAGGCCGCAACAACAAAAGGAGAAGCTGGAAGATAAGGAACAGCATGTAGACGGCACCAAGCAACAAAGCGGCGGAACATAGCGAAGTAAGCCAAAAGAGTAGATGGGGCACGGGAGGAAAAAACTAAAGGCAAAGTCGCAAAGAAAAAGGGGACCTCCTGGGGGGTGAGCAAGCGAGAAGTAGCACGTAGCAAGCGCGAGAGGACGAGGACCGCTAGCAACCGTGAGTACGAACCTCAACATGTGGACCCTGCATATCGAGCAAAAAACGGAGGAAACAGGGAAGAATGAGAAAAACTATGGGCGAAAAGAACATGAAAAGTCAACCACGTCTAATAAAGCAACGTCTCTAAACTTACACAATGATTATAATATTATATATAGTGAGCAAAACTATGCACGAAAAATAAGCCTACGGCGAACATGACAAAAATGGAGCTAACGAAAACAAAGAAGCGCCCAAATCCATAAAATTGTTACACCGAACAATATCACCCGTCGCCCATGTTCAAGAACAGAAAATACAACTTCATGAAGCAACAAAGAAGTGCGCTAATAAAGTGAACAAAGGAACCAACAAACACTAGAGCGCCCGGATGATCATGCCAAAAAAGAAGAAAAAATCTTAAACGCAACACCTAAATATTCATATGCCAGTATCGGACCAAACCAAATATAGAATATACATATAAGAAATTTAGCCACAAAGGACAAAGAGGTGGAAAACATGTCACAAAATACTCGAATGGGACAGAAAAGGCCGCAAAAAAATTTTAATGGAATGACGAGAGAGAGAGAGAGAGAGAGAGAGAGAGAGAGAGAGAGAGAGAGAGAGAGAGAGAGAGAGAGAGAGAGAGAGAGAGAGAGAGAGAGAGAGAGAGAGCAATAAAAAAATGAGGCGGAACCGCATAAACTATAAACCCAGCCGCCGCGAAAACTCCAGGGGTCGAGTCGGGCACGACGCACGTAGCAAAGGTGAGACGAAGAGGAGCGCCAACGACCAAGTGCGAGAAGAAGTGGAACATGTAGAAGGCACCCATGAGCGGTCAAGGAGAACAAGAACGCGCATAATGGTGAAGCGGCAAACTGCAAAACGATAAGCACTCAAAAGGAGATGAGTGATTAGAAATGAGAAAAAATCAACGATTCATGAAAAAAGAGAGGATAGCATCACCCAGGGGGTGGAGAAAAGCATCACCCAACGGGTGGAGAAAAGACATGTGTGAGCAAATAGAGCTAAATATCAAACATGAAAGGAAAGGAAACCACCGTAATGTGCCGTATGCCTAAAAACAAGGAAAACAATGTGCGAGACCAATCTGTCGAAAGGGGAAATTCAACAGTACAACAAATCAACTGGACAACAAATCAACTCAACCAAAGCACCGTCCAGACGCAAAGAAAATCAAACTCCAATAATATATAGTACATATAATGTGGAACTAGTGGGATACAGCGCGAATTCAAATGATGCCCAACATAAAACATCAAACAATCTATGGTTCATAAGAGGATGCCAACATATAAAGAAACCAAATGCGGAACAAAGTAAAAAAGCAACACAAGGAATGAGAGAGAAGCCCAAGTCCAAACCCATAAAACATCCCGTCAGAAAGCCCCTATAGGTGTGCCATACACATAAACAACAAGAAGTATGAATCTTAATAAAAGAAAGCGCATATAGAACACCGAACAATATAACATAAAAAAGTAAAACAATTGTCTTATTCAAACAATCTATGGTCCTTAATAAAAGAAAGCAGTGCAAAAAATAAAAACCCAACAACTATGGGAAACCTAGAATGGAGAAGATAATACCACCCGAATAACGTATACCACCTGAGCCGAGTGTAGTGCATCACACATAAGATACAAACACAAGTGTAAAACATAAAACCCAAACCACCATGGGGAAATCCTAAACGCAGAAAAGAATGCCATATATAACCATATGGGAACCACAATATAAAAAATAACATACAAAAGAGTTACATGTCGGAGAAATAACCCGCAAGTGAGGCCATACTGCAACCTACCATGGAAATGGGATGCATCAATGTAAAAAAGACAAATGCAACCCGGAAGATGGTGGCCACAAATCGATAGGCAATAAAAAGATAATAAACCATGGGACTGCAGCGCAGAATTATGAAAACAAGACAACATCCCCAAGCCCCCCCGAGGATAACAACAATAAGGATAAATGCAAAAAACCAAAAATATAAGCGAAAAACTCAACCCCACTAAGGAGAATGCGACTCGAATGATAGGAGCCAATATCCAGCTAGGTAGGAACAATCAAGCTATGCAATTGCCGATGATGCATAAACACAAGAAGAAAAAACCAACCACATTAATGCATAGAATGCACAAAAGGAGGCCCAATAAACACGAGGAGCTATTTTGGGAGCAGAATCGAAAACACGATATAGGCAAGAACGGGAAAACGAAAATAAAACCATGTAAAGTGTCGATGCCGAAAAGAGGAAAACAACGTTCAACAATATAAAAAAGAAATCAACCCCTGATAGTGCATAGTAACGTGGAAAACAAGTGGAAACATGATAGAGGCAAGAACGTGAAAAAGCAAATGCAACCATTGTAATGCTTCGAATGCCCAAAAGAAGAAACCATGTGCAACAATATGAGAAAAAATCAACCGTCATAATACATAATAAGCATAACGTAGAAACTAGGTTGAGACATCGTATATATGAAAAAAGGCAAATGCAAATGGCGCCGAACATAAAAAATCAAAACAACCATGTGAACGCATATGATTCAAAGGATGCCAACATATAGCGAAAAACCATATTGGGCAAGAACGGGTAAAAGCAAATGCAACCATGGTAATGCTCAGTATGCCCAAAAAGGAAACAACGTTCAATCAATATGAAAAAGAAAAATCAACCCTTATAGTGCATAATAAGCATAACCTGGAAACGAAGTCAAGAAGACATCGTATATATGAAAAAGGCAAATTCAAATGATACCGAACATAAAAAGTCAAAGAATCATGTGACAAGAGCAAAAGAAAAGACTATGACCGATATGCCTGTGATGGCAAACTGGAAACTAAAAACCAATAGCACCAATATGCCTGTTGGAAATCGAAAAACCAATACTGCAGGAAAAAGAATTACCCTAAACATGCACGATGGCAAAGAAAAAGAAAAGGTTGCAATTAATTACCTTAAACATATACGATGGCAAAGAAAAAAAGAAGTCTACAATTGCAGGAGACAAGAATCGAACCCGAATCTATAGGATCGCAGGCAAACAACCTTGCCAAGCAGATAAAGCATTATACTACATTAGCATTACCCAATTTATTATATAAAGGCGAAACCACTCTAACAACTGAAGAAAAAATCCTACAAGAAGAGGCTGCGACGGTATGCAAAGCGGCTGGCTGCATGCAAACGGCAAATGATTCCAAAGGCTCCTCCATAGATGTGATAGACGGGTCAGATCAGATGAAATATGGCAGAGAGTCTAAGATAAATCGAAAAGAAAAGGAAAAAGGCCTATTACAGTTCTACGCTGACGAAGCACTATCGCTGCTAGAAGCTTCTGGAAGACCATTTGCTGTTGTGACAAGAAGCAGATGGCAGATGTATGTAGAATAGACAAACCTGTGGGTGTTGATTCGAACAGACCTGGCATAATGTAGAATTTGAAAAGGATAGCTGCATGCAAAAAATGAGTGACGAAAGTTTATGGAATGAGAAAGCATTTGGCACAGGAAAAAGAACCAGAAATTCCACAAGCGTCCATGGCAAATCGAAAAGTGCGCTGGCTAAAGGAGGGGCAACACAAATATAGATAATCTGGTAGAAATTGAACCGATATACACAGCTCCATACACCGGATGTTGCCCGTCTGGGCAGAATGTGCTGCCCGATCCAAATCCAACAGTAGAATAACGCGTGAAGCTGGAAAGAATATGTCAGAATGAAGGAAGTAAGCGATTGGAACTTGGGAATGGATATGCCGCAGCGGAATCAACCGGAAAAACCCAGCAAATCTCTAGAAAGAACTCCCTCCGCTGTGGGCCGATCCAGTAAAGCATGAAATAGATGCCCCTAAGATAACAAGCCCAGAATACAGCAGAGACATGGTGAGAACAGCATAAATAGAAGAAGAGCCCTTGGAGCGGAACCAGCCAGCAAGCAAAGGACGATGCCAAACACCTATTCACCAGCCAGCACAAGAAGAAGTGATGAAGCAAAGGACGACGCCAAACACCCATTCGCTAATAAAAAGAGAAATCGGCAAAGAAGAGAGAAGAGGTGAAATGATCGTGTGAATGAGCGCCAATAATAGACCCAGGTGCACGGCAGAGAGAAGGACCCAGAAGACACATATCTAAGGAGGAATCCGCCGCACAGAACCCGCAGACAACAAGGATGGACCAGGGAGCTAGAAAACCAAGAAATGGAGGCGAACAGAGGAGCGTGGGCTGGGATCGGGCGAACAGAGGAGCGGAGGCATACAACATGGGCTGGGATCGGGCTGCATGCCCAGGCATAGATCTCAATTTCAAAGCTAGGATGGCCGGAAGCTAATGCCCCAGGTGCCAAAGCCGAATGGGCTCCTGACGGGAAGCCTACCGCTGCCTATGAATCGAAATGGGCTTAAGTGCAAACTGAGAAATCTGTAAATGGTTACCCCCAAACTCTACCAATTCCGAACCAAAGGCCAGCAACAAAGGCCCGACTCAAACAGAAACCGACAATGGCAGGGGCTAGTGCGAACAGAACAACGAGAAATACAAGCTGAATGGGGATTCCACATGCAAAACCTCAAACAAAAGACAAAGAAACCGAGAAAATTCATGGTGATTCAACATGCGAACGCTGCAATAAGCAGAAAACAACAGACTAACGCAAAATCTACAAGACGAATGGTGATTCAACATGCGAAAACACCAAATAAGAGAATCACGAAATCCACAAGAATCATAGCAATTCCTCATGCAAACACCCTCACTGCAACCAAAAGCCAAATAGAAAAACAAGATCTACCATAGCACCGATACAGAATTCCAGGCATAATTAACAAGACAAGAAGAAGGCGTACCTTCCAAAAAAGGGTAAGACAACTCGCGAAGAAGATGCCGGTAGCGAGGACGTGGAGACAGGAGCCGAAGGAGAAGCTCCAGAAGAAATCCATCGATCGAAGAGCCATGGGAAGCTACGAGAAAGAAGAAAATGCTGCTGTGAGAAGACGCCGATAACCGGCCTGAGAATGGAACTAGCCTAATATAGGGGCTCGTCCTTTCCCAGAATGACGATCCGATGGCTCGGATCGATGGGATTGTCTTTCTCCTGGTCTACTTCGTTACCAATAGAAGTTGAAAAGGGAGGCATCTGCATCAAAGGGAAAGAGAGAATTCCTGTTTAACTCTTACAGGCTATTGTGTTAGAGAAACGCTATTACCTCTCTGCGATCTACTGAGGTAAGGTTCTTATAATGCATTGTCCAGGATAACATTATGATTTCCGTAATTTTTTGAGGAACCATAACATGCTTTTCCACTTTCTTGGATGTCATGCCGCGTAGCCATGTAACGTGTTGCTTCTTTTTTTGCAGGATGGGTCATATGAAACGTCTGCCATGTTTGACCTGAATGCCATTTATCAACTCTATTTAACCTGGCTAGGCTTACAAAAATATTTCTCAAGAATTTGAAGATTTACGATTTGCAAGGTCGTTCTTATTATTTAATATCATGTGCTGGTTCAAACATTTCGTTCTAATGTATATAGCAAGGAGTAACACACAATCAGACAAATTAATGACGTAACTAAGCTCTACACGACCATGGCACAGTTCTATTGGGCCGCAAACCTAAACCTCTCACGTTTCCTTTTAACTAGAGATCAAGCGCAAGAATTAAATTTTTGCAAATGCAAAAGTATGTGTGCTTACCTGGAACTCCCTGCTGCTCTTATTGCATCTGCTAATATTAAGCAGTAAGCTAGGCTTTCCTCCATGCCTTTCCTCATCCTACTCATACAAATTCTAATGGTGAAGATCAACCTACCTCCCTTAATGGAGGATTCAAATTTCGAAAAACGAAGCAGTCTGGAGGGGATGAGCAAATCTGCCAAGATGCTCCACGGATATGACTCTTTAAAATGCAAACATTCCGCAGTTATACTGTTCTGCCCTGTAAAAATCGACAAAGCAGACAAAGTTAATGCACAAGAAGACCCTAGCAACTCGGATAATAGTTCAGCAAACAATTATCTGTCAGTCAAAAGAGCACATATAACCTGCAAAAGAGCCATCATAAACACGAAACCAGTAGAACAAAGGGCATTTTTGGGCAACGATTTACCCATCGCTATCCCTGTAAACCTGATTCTATGTCACAGGTTTTGGCATAGAGGCCCACTAGCATCTTAGTCGATTGAACATAGACAGCACCCTGAGAATAATAGTAACACTGAACCATCGGTGCAAATTGCCACTCAAATTATCTTCAAGACCCCTGAATGCGCACAACACTGAGAATAGAAATCGGATTCCCCAGATCCATATTTGAACAAAGCTGTAAACCGATTACCTAAACATCCAACCATGGTTGTACTCATGCACTGCATCATAGCTCTACCGGAGTTCCGCCGTTGTCGCCAATAGGGGACGCAGAAGAGTGGAGCAAAAAAATGGCTAGCACTTCAAAATTTTAGACGATTCCAAAGAATTAATAATTAATAATCAACACTAAATTACTTACTCCTTGCACGGTAATGGCTATGCATTAAATCCCTTTGAATACGATTTGCCACGCCATAGTGTGCATTAATGAAAAATAATAATGGTCAGACTTTTTAAATAACGGTGTAGATTAGATGCCCTAATTTGAAGGGTGTAGACTAAATGCCCTAAAAATTGAACCTTCCCTGCAATTTCTCAAAAAAATCAAGGGCTAGGATATCTCCTTCCCCCCTTGATCTGACGATCCAGAGGCATGGTGCATGACCCCATGCATGCCCATGCATGACACACATAGAGATCAAACGGCCAAAGGTGTGCCACCTCACCTTCCCAAAAACAAACGGCCTTGATTCATTTGAATATGTAAACAATCTATATCACGGGACACATCCAAATAATTTTATATATATTACGATATCTGATCTCTATATGTTCTTATGTTTCGCGCTTATCCGGCCGTCCGTTCGAGATCCGACGGCTCACGTGGGTTTGGGACATATCCTACGGCCCAGATGGCCTGGGAGTTTACATATAATATGTGTACCATGGTCCTACGGTCGAGATTGATTTGATCCTGACCGTCGGTCCGAGATCCGACGGCTCACGTGGCTTGGGGACACATCCTACGGTCCACGTGGCTTTGGGAATTATATGTAATAGATCCTACGGCTCATATTGCTTTTATATGGTGAATCTTGATCGTTGATTGAGTCTAAGATTCTAAGGCTCATATTGAATGCTCGTTCCTTAAGGAAAGGCTTTTAAAATTTTTTATGTTATTGGGGGGATTCGAACCCTAGACCTCAACCCCCCAAACCCCCCACTCTAACTACTAGACCAAGCATTAATTCTATAAATAATTTATGTTTCAAACTTACTTAAGGGTAATGTTCTAGCTAAGATAAAGTAGACTATAATATTCTAGGATTTTTGAAAGTTTCAAAATGTTCCAGAAAGTTCTAAAATGTTCTAGAAATTTCTAGAATGTAAGGGAATCCAGGAGAATTAAAAGGAATATAAGGAAATCTCATAAATTGTAAGAGAACCTAGAAAAATATACAAGTCTAACGGAAAAATGTTGCACAGTTGGAAGGTTTTAAATCCTCACAACGGTGGAGAAACAACCGGATTATAGGCTTCGTATTTTAGAGGGCATGATACAACTCAGTTGATAAAGGTCGGAGCTTTACTCTATTTTATATTTGCATGATTTTCCCATATAAACCATTGGGTAATAATTAAACAATGATCTGGAAAGGAATTTTCGTAAGGGATTTTTTGGAAAAAAAAATTCGAATGCATGAATCCTGAATGGAATGGGAAAGGCCTTAGGCTACTGAATCGAAAGGGTCTGGCTAGAATTAGGAAGGCCATGAGGATTGGAATCGAAATGGGCATTACTGGCTTTTGAAATTTAAATGGGTTATTATATTACAGGGAAAACCCTGAATAGATCCGGCAGACACATAGGATGGGCGGAACTATGCTAGAACAGGCCGATTTTGCCTGATATCTCATCTTAAGGCATAATCAATTGGTTCTTAATACTCTATTGAGCATTCCGCTGAGGATAAGTCTGCAAGAATTGAGGCCCAAGAAGATCTGCAACAGTATATCAGAAAAACAAAAAGCAAGGTAGAAGCTGAACGCATGTTCTGCAATATGCCAAGGACGTGGCCTTTAGTGGGGTTTTATGGTCCAAAGATGGCCTTTAGTCCAAAAAAGGCCGTATGGTCCAAAGAGGGCCTTTGGTCCAAAGAAGGACCAAAGGGGGTGTGCACGCTATATAGTAGCTCGGGGGAGAGTTCTTGGGCAGCTGTGTCTTAGCTGAGGGCTCGTGGTTGGGTGGTGAGATAGCGTGCCACGTCAAGTGTCTGTTTTATGTTCTTGGTCTATCTGGATTATTTGATGCATTGTTTTAACTGATTCATTCGATTATTCATGATAAAGCTATACACAAGGAGGAAACATTGGGCTATACAGTGAGAAATATGGATTAACCAATCCTCTGGCAGCTTTTGGATAGCACAGACAGCAAGCAATAAGGTATTCCTGATTCTAAATCTTTGAAAATAATAGATTGGAATTGAAACAGATTGGCTAGAATAGGGAAAGCCGGAAGAAAAATGGTTTGATACGGTTTTGGATAATAAGTTAAAATGGGTTATTACCACTGCAGGAAAGACCCAGAGCAGATTTGGCAAGCTGCCATAAAACGCCGACTTACGGCAAGGCAAATCCATCTGGTCTGATTGCTTATCTTGGAGCAGAACGAACCAGTTTTTTTATGTTTATGGTGTATGCCTCAGAAGAAGTATCTGCAAGAATCATTGCTCAGGAGATTTGATTCAAGCTATTAGAAGCAAAATTGATCCAAGGTAGATGATTTTTGTTAATCTATCTTGCTCATTTGCTGTTTTTTAACAGGTTTTTTTGTTTATTCATGATCAAATAATATATGGTATTATCCATTGCTAAGGCCTATTTACCACTCTTCTGGCGATTTTGGATAATTATAGACAGCCTACATTAAGGTATTTTTGATTCCAAATAAGATTTTATAAATTCCTTCTAGGATTGCTCTATAATATTTTTGAATTGATTAAAATGCTAGCATTTTGGTGGATCTTTGGATTTAGTGTATACTAAACAGAGATTTGCCTTGGAATAGCATTGGAATATGGAGACAATGGGTGAAGAAATGGGAGAATCTGGATTTATGGATTTAGAAGAGGAGCCCGACACAATGAACGAAAACCAGGTCAGACAGATAATAATAGGTCACTGATTCCGCTCCATTGCTTTGGGTCTTTTATTATTATTATTTTTTTTTTTAAAGGGAGAAGTTATATTTTAAAAGATTTTTGTCTGCTAGTAGTTATTATGGCCTAGTATGGGTGATTATAGGGGGCGTAGTTGCATAGACATTATAATGAGCTAGATAATAAATTAGCTCTAATGGATAAAATGTGCATGCATGATAAGGACTAGATCTTAATTATCCTTGTGTCCTCGACACCGATTAGCAAGGGGGGTTTTATAAAAAGCGTTGACACCTGTCTTCCACTTTCTGGCACCTGTACTAACACGTGTTCTTGATTGTGACGGTGGCAGGTACCAGCTTTTCCCACTTGGATGCAGGATTAATAATATTTAAGACTAGCCTGGAACATCATCATGCAACAAATATGGGTTATAATGAATTATTTTTAAGCTACAAATTCCTAGTTACTATATTTATGGCATTTATCAAGAATATAGATCCTGTAAAAGGAAGGTTGCTTGGAAAAGCATAATATATATATACATATACAAGTGATTGTACTATGAGGGAGTGTACAAATTTTGAGCCATCCAGTGAAGATTCTATAAAGATTCTCTTAGATTCTTCAAGACTTAAAAAAAATTCCCTAGATTCTCGAAGATTTCACGAAGATTCCCTTAGATTCCTTTACATTCTCTTGAGATTCTCATAGATTCTTTAAGATTCTCTTGACTTTCCCCTAGATTCTCAAAGATTAACCCAAATTTCCTCTAGATTCTCCAAGATTCTATGTAGATTCTCCTAAATTCCTATAGATTCTATGAAGATTCCCCTGCAAAACACATCCAATGTGAATTATTCCCCAAGATTCCACAAAGATTCTTCTAGATTCTTAATGTTCTACAAAGATTCCTCTAGATTCTCTAATACTATATACAGATTTTATGTAGATTCCCCTAGATTCCTTTAAATATTATGTATATTCCCCTAGATTCCATTAGATCTAAGTACATTCCCCTAGATTCTCCAAGGTTCCAATAAAGATCACGTAGATTCTCAAAGACTTTACGAAGATGCGCTTAGATTCTGCTAGATTTCATAAGATTCTCTTAAAATTCCCATAGATTCCCTAATTCTGTTGAGATTCCTCTAGATTCCCTTAGATTCCTCCACATTCTCTTGAGATTCTCATAGATTCTTTAAGATTCTCTTGACTTTCCTCTAGATTCTCAAAGATTAACCTAAATTTCCTCTAGATTCTTCAAGATTCTATGTAGATTCTCCTAAATTCTCTTAGATTCTATGAAGATTCCCCTGCAAAACACATCCAATGTGAAAGATTCCCCAAGATTCTACAAAGATTCTTCTAGATTCTTTATGTTCTACAAAGATTCCTCTAGATTCTCTAAGATTATATATAGATTTTATGTAGATTCCCCTAGATTCCTTAAGATATTATGTATATTCCCCTAGATTCCATTAGATCTAAGTACATTCCCCTAGATTCTCCAAGATTCCATTAAAGATCACGTAGATTCTCAAAGACTTTACGAAGATGCGCTTAGATTCTGCTAGATTTCATAAGATTCTCTTAAGATTTCCATAGATTCCCTAATTCTGTTGAGATTCCTCTAGATTCCCCAAGTTTCTATGTAAATTCTCTCAGATCCCTTTAGATTCTATGAAGATTCCTCTAGATTCTTCAAGATTTTATCAAGATTCCTCAAGATTCTCAAAGGTTCTATAAAGATTCGCTTAGATTCTTAAAGATTCTCTTGTGATTCCCATAGATTCCTCAAGATTCTATTGAGATTCCTTTACATTCTTTAAGATCCTATGAAGATTCCCCTAGATTGTCTTAAATTCCCATAGATTCCATAAAATTCCAAGTTTCCAAGAAGATTGTTAGTATTCGATCATATTCGCTTCAACTACGACGAAACGATATCAAACCACCACTCATTGGAAAGCTCTCGATGAGAGGAATCCAATGGCATAGGTCCCACCGTCATTCGACCCCTTTGCTGCAAGTTACGGGCCTTTGAAGATAATTACAAAAAAGAAGCTTCCTCGAAATTCCTTCAATAAATGTTGATGCCACCTCATTACTTTTTTTATTAAATGAGGATGCCACCTCAACTCCTTTAATAAATAAATTGCAACTTAATAAAAAATCAATGGCCAAGATTTATCCTCCCCCTTTTGATCCAAGGGCCGAGATTGGCCACACCAAAAAGCACCTTTAGGGACCTTCCTTGCACCTTCCCTAAAAAAAATCAAGGGCTATGATTTTGCCTTCCCCCCTTGATCCGACGGTCTAGAGGCATGGTGCATGCCCCATGCATGACCCCATGTAGATCCTAAGGCCATAAGATTCTCTTAAAATTCCCATAGATTCCCTAATTCTGTTGAGATTCCTCTAGATTCCCTTAGATTCCTCCACATTCTCTTGAGATTCTCATAGATTCTTTAAGATTCTCTTGACTTTCCTCTAGATTCTCAAAGATTAACCTAAATTTCCTCTAGATTCTTCAAGATTCTATGTAGATTCTCCTAAATTCTCTTAGATTCTATGAAGATTCCCCTGCAAAACACATCCAATGTGAAAGATTCCCCAAGATTCTACAAAGATTCTTCTAGATTCTTAATGTTCTACAAAGATTCCTCTAGATTCTCTAAGATTATATATAGATTTTATGTAGATTCCCCTAGATTCCTTAAGATATTATGTATATTCCCCTAGATTCCATTAGATCTAAGTACATTCCCCTAGATTCTCCAAGATTCCATTAAAGATCACGTAGATTCTCAAAGACTTTACGAAGATGCGCTTAGATTCTGCTAGATTTCATAAGATTCTCTTAAGATTTCCATAGATTCCCTAATTCTGTTGAGATTCCTCTAGATTCCCCAAGTTTCTATGTAAATTCTCTCAGATCCCTTTAGATTCTATGAAGATTCCTCTAGATTCTTCAAGATTTTATCAAGATTCCTCAAGATTCTCAAAGGTTCTATAAAGATTCGCTTAGATTCTTAAAGATTCTCTTGTGATTCCCATAGATTCCTCAAGATTCTATTGAGATTCCTTTACATTCTTTAAGATCCTATGAAGATTCCCCTAGATTGTCTTAAATTCCCAAGGATTCCATAAAATTCCAAGTTTCCAAGAAGATTGTTAGTATTCGATCATATTCGCTTCAACTACGACGAAACGATATCAAACCACTACTCATTGGAAAGCTCTCGATGAGAGGAATCCAATGGCATAGGTCCCACCGTCATTCGACCCCTTTGCTGCAAGTTACGGGCCTTTGAAGATAATTACAAAAAAGAAGCTTCCTCGAAATTCCTTCAATAAATGTTGGTGCCACCTCATTACTTTTTTTATTAAATGAGGATGCCACCTCAACTCCTTTAATAAATAAATTGCAACTTAATAAAAAATCAATGGCCAAGATTTATCATCCCCCTTTTGATCCAAGGGCCGAGATTGGCCACACCAAAAAGCACCTTTAGGGACCTTCCTTGCACCTTCCCTAAAAAAAATCAAGGGCTATGATTTTGCCTTCCCCCCTTGATCCGACGGTCTAGAGGCATGGTGCATGCCCCATGCATGACCCCATGTAGATCCTAAGGCCATAGTTGTGCCACCTCATTGGCCACCAAATAGACGGCTTAGATTGATTTAAATATGTAACCAATCCATGGGTACATCGTTTCCCATGGACACATAGAATAATTTTATATATATAATGATATAATATAGTGTAAGCGAGGTTAGGGAGACGAGTACCGTCCATGCTGACCACCTTCTGGAAATAGACGATGTGTCTGTCAAGGGCCCCTCTTTAAGAGGCAAGAAACCTGTTTCCTGCAACAGTATCTAGTATGGGACTGTGGACTTAACCCCCAGGGCCCGTGCCAGGAAAGCTTTTTGCACCTGCTCCAAGTCATTTCAAGTGGCAGCGATGAGACAAATGAAGCATAAGAGGTAAGTAAGGAAATCCCCAGGGCACCAGAGGAGATGGCTCGTCGAGAGTGAAAGAGAAACCAAGGCAAAAGAAGGAAAAAGAAACCAAGAAATATGGAGCAAAAGGGAATAAAGAAAAGACAGAGACAATGGAACAATGAAGAATTAGAATAAGCAAGTAAAGCAAGAATTCGACCAATGAGATGCAGAAAAATGAAGGACACAATGGAACAAAGCAGTGAGATGGAAAATGAACATAAAAAATAGAGGACACGATGGAACAATGCAGTAGGAGATGGAAAGAAAATTATAGGATGATATTAATAAAAGAAAAAACCTCAAAAAACTAATGAACCAGTAAATACTACACTAACAAGGATACTATAACCGACCTAGCCTAACCATCAATAGACAAAGAGCCAGAGGACAAAGAAAGCAAAGAAAAAGCTGATGCAACTAAAGAAGTAATAACGTCAACAAAATTAAACAAAGCAACAAGCCAGCGGAACTTGATGAAGGAAACAATGCAAACACCACAAAAATAGAGAAATTATATTAAATGGAGCAACTGAGATGAGGAGCTATATAACAACTGGGGCACAACAAACCCACAAAGGAGCAATCATAAAATAGACAGAGCAAAGAAGTGGAGACGTGAGCCCATCAAGGCCACAACTAAAAATGACTAATTGTTACTGAAGGGACAAATGACGTAACCGTAATCAAAAGAGAAAGATGAAACAAAGCCAATGGAATGAACCAGAATGGCAGGTAAGATAAAGAGACGAATATGAAATGAAGAAGCCAAAGAGAAAAACGAATCTTCAAGGGTCAATGCAAAATAAAACAAAACGCACAAATAAGGAGCTGATGGGAATCATAGAGCAAATAGAGGAACGAGGAAAGAAGAGCAAGTAAGGAGTGCCAGAATATCAAAACAATAGAGTGCATGAGTGATGATGGAAGACAACAAAGGTAATAGAAAAAGGTAACAACCAACGAGGCAGAAAGGGTAAGTAACGAGTGCCAGAATATTGGAACAATGAAGTGCATAAAAGAAACAAATGGAACAATGTGGTGAAAGAAGATAAATATGCATAAAGTGAACCATGAAAAATGTAATAAAAGATGGAAACAGGAACAATAAAACAAACAAATCCACGACTCTGACAAAACAATAATGCTGCATAACTCTGACAGAATTAATGCACTAAATAATACTACATCAGCAAAGGATATGATGAGACCAAAATAAGTCAAAGGGACCGGGGAAGAAAATGAAGCGAGACGACGGGAGTAAAACATCGGACTCTTGTATGGAAAGGGAGAGTGCTTTTTTTTTGCTTATCATTACTAGAACAGTACTGATAACTAATTATCAGTACTCCTCCAGTAATTATCAGTACTGATAACTAATTATCAGTACTCCTCCAGTACTGATAACTAATTATCAGTACTTAATTAGCAGCCCGATAAGGCGGTTATCTGATAACCGCCTCGGCCCTAACGGGCCTCGGCACACGTACAGACTCGGCCCTAACGGGCCTCGTCTGACGTGTCCAAAATACGTCCTCGGCCATAGTCGGGCCTCGGCCTTACGTGCCAAATACCTGGCCTCGGACGTACAGCCTCGGCCATGCATTTTTGGTTATCAGCCTTAGCTAGACCGATAACCTTACCTTACCAGTTTGCCATAGATTCAATACCGGTTTGAGCATACTGGATTCAATCCCAGTTTGTGCAATAGAGTTCAAAGCTTTTAGGAGGCTTATTGGAGGTGAAGTTGAACAAGTGGGCTGAAGAAAACAACAAAAGGGCACTATGGCAGGCGGGCTTCCGGAAAGAGCATAACACTCTTGATCATATCCTAACATTGAAGGTTTTGATTGATAAGGCCAAAGCTCCCAGAAGAACTTTGTATTTAGCATTTATAGACTTCTCAAAGGCGTTTGATATGGTGCCGCCCCTGCTCATTACCTCTGCCCTATGCCGAAGTTTGCGTTCAATCTGTTAAAGGTTTGCTTGGCGGTGATGTTTAAGGTTGAAGCAGGGTTGCAAGATTCGGTGCCATAGAGGCTACACGACGATTCAGTTTGTTTGGCGCCGCCACAGGACGTCTCAGTTCTACAAGAACAACTGTTTTTACTCTGCTATGATTATTGTATTTCTATTATACATTAACTTTTTTTCAATATTAGCTTTATTAGCGTGTTGGTGGAGATACATAGTTTTGTGAGATATGGTTTCAGGTTCGATTCCCTTTAGTGTTATTTGTCTATTTTTTTTACTTGTTTCATTCTTTTATTAGATCCATGTTTTCTCTAGTTCTGCCTTTACTTGTTTTATTCTTCATTTCTACCTTTACTTGTTTTATTCTCCTTTTTTATCTATGTTGCCTTTAGCGGATGTATTAGGCTTATTGTTTCCTTTTTTATGCTTTATGCAGTCCCCTTCGTATGCAGTTTTTCATTGAATGCATGTTTCTTTGAGTTGATGTTGGATTTGTGTTTTTTGATCACATTCCCTCCATTATGATCTTTGCAGACATGCTTGTTCTAGTATATGATGAAACCTTGACTTGTTTGGGAGGCATATTGTTTTCTCTCCTTCTTAACGACCACGCATGCATGTTTGTGTTTGTCTATATAAAATGGATTTGTCATGGGCCTTGGATGTTATTTGTTCCAGGATGCGAATTTTTTCAAGAGAACTTGTTAGTGCTTGGAATGCCCCGATTGCTTGTGACTCTCTCCCTTACATGGACACCTTATATATATCGTGTTGAAATGCCCTCGATGCTTGTGTTACTATCTCCCCTTTAAATCATGTTTGTTTTAGACTAGATTTTCATGGGTCTTTTACAGTGGTCATTGTCGTTGCAGGTATTTACATGTGCATTTTTTGGTCTTTTGCAATTCAAGTTTTATAGTTGACATTATATGTGTTTGCATTGTGGTGCCACTTATTCCTATCTTTGTGAGATGTTTGTGTTATATTGTTTTCCTTGCCTTCATTAGAGGGGCCTAGCCATTGGTTGTAACTTGTCGATGGATAATTTTGGCATTTGTATCTTCTCATGTTTTATACTTCTTGAACTCCTTATGTTAATAGTTTATTTTGGAACTTTTTCTGTTAATCGATCTCTCATAGCGGGTTTGAACCAATATCGACCTTAGTGTGACTTCGTGACAACTTGGTTCAACAAGAGTTGGAATTTCCTTGTATGACTTGGTGACAACATGGATCAAGAATGGCCAAGATTCTTTTTATGCTAGGTATGTGAATTTCTTTTGTTCTTAAGTTGACATGGTGCATAGATGCTTGGACCTTTTTCATAAACAAGTTGCCGCTCTCAAAAATTGCCACCCAATATTTTGCGTATTTTCCTTTGTAATTATTGACCCTTAGCTTTCTTCCACTTTTAGACAATATATGAGAATCTTTTCTCTTGTATAAGGTTTGTTCTCACTTCGTTTGGTGGTTTCGAAGATCGTCGCAATCCTTAGCTAACACTATATCGTTAAGAGTCTATGGCCTCTTTATGGAATGCTTGCATCTTATCCACGTTGTTGCACATATCTTCTTCGGCGGTTTGAAGCTCTTAGTATCTCAGTTGGTGTGATGTTTGCTCGCCATAACCATCGATATAATTCTTGGTTTTTCTTTGCATGGGGCTATATTTTTTGTCATGGCTTAGTGATTCAATGTTATTTGACTTCACATACTATTGTCGGTCTAAGCATTCACCTCCTATAGCTTTATCGTCATGTGTAGTTTGAGATGTTTTAGTCCGACTGTTTGTAATGCAGATTCTCTAGTCCATCACCTCGTTGTTTCAGTTTACAATTAGTCAATTGTTACTAATTTATGTCTACCTTGTTAAGATATGTCCTCCATGGGTTGACACGGTTTATGTTCTTTTCACTTTTAGTATGGCTATACTACTTCATGTTGGTTGCAGGCATTTGGGCATGGGTAGGTTTTTACATATTGAGGGCATGTTTATGAGATGTATGGGCATTTGGCTTGTATGGCACATATTGAATGTGTGCTTGTGTCTTCGTTATGGTTGGTTGGCATTTCTTGTAATTGTGTCCTTTTTATGGTTTTATTTATCGATTTCTTTGATGGGTATAGGCTATATTATCATGATTTTATCTTTTGTTTATTTAGAGGTTGATTATAGCAGTATTTATGGTTTTACTTATTGGTTTCTTTGAAGGTCGATTATACCTACCATATTATGATTTTACTTCTCCATTCCCTTGGAGGCTCGTTATAGTAGGGTATATGAGGTCTATATTAGTTATTGCATTGGAGTTGTTCAGAGCATTTGCAAGTTGTGGTCATCCTTCGACATTGCATTGTTGGTTTGGTACACATACTTGGGTCCTTCCTAGACTACTTTCATCCGCTATAGGTGTGGTTGGATACGTCATTCACAAGGCTTGGTCATGTTTATTCATGTTCTTTGTCCTTTGTTTTGTTCTATTCGTTCTATTTGTGTTTGCGTTTGTTCCTTTGCTCTGTTTTATTCCACTATTCTATTTACTTATTTTGCATTGCTTTGTGTTTTAGTGTGATGCGTTCTAGTGTTCATGCCCCCTTTGGTCTCATTGCTGCTGCAACGTTAGTCTCTAGTTCTGTTGTTATGATTATTGCAACTGATATCATTTGTTATATTTCATCAGTCGCTTTAGTTATATTTGTCCACATTTGTTCCATTTGGCCATTTGCTCTCATTTTCTCTGTCTTTTCTTTAGTTTCATATTCACCATTCGATTCATTTGTTTTGCTCTCGTGGTTTTCTTTTTTTTTTTTTTTTTTTTTGTAAGAAATGTGTCATCAATATATTAAAAGAATGGTAATGTTACAAAGCAAGTGAGGAGGAAGGAGAACTGCCCCAAAGAGACAACGATACCTCGACACTCCACAACAAACTCACAGAAAAACTGCAACTCTACTCCTGTACAAACCGACCATCACCATCTACAACACCCAAGAAGTCCCGCCAAATGGCAAACTTTCGCTCTACTAATCCCGGGAACACCAAAAAGCTTTGAAATAGCTTGTACCTGAGTCGAGGAATCAGAGAGGCTGCAGGCTGCTGAATCCCCTGAAAGATCCACAACCGCCGCCGCTTCCAAATCAGCCACACCAACCAAGCCACACAAAGATGCAAGGCTTGCCGCCGCAAAGAGCGCCAAGCACCAAGATACACATGAAGCGCAAAGAATGCTGGCTAGTCAATCTCACCAAAACAGAGCCCTAACCCAATCCCGTGAAGCCCGCAAGTGAGGGGATAAAACCAGACAATGCTCCACAGTCTCACGATGAAGGCCACAACAAGGGCAGAGAGGGCTCACACCCGGCCTAAACTGACTCACAAGGGCATTCACCCTGATACATCGGTGCACCACTTGCCACAGAAGCACCCTAACCTTCGGTGGGGGAAGTGAGATGTCCACGTCCAAACCGAACGCCATCGAGAACCCTAAGGCTGCAGAGACCACTTGCACGAAGGGGCGATTAATGTCATGAATAGCTAGCACCCATTAACAAGACCGCACAAAACAAAAAGACACAACATCCGGATGAACCTTCCAAACCTGCACCACCACATCATCCTGAGGGACTATAGGTATGTGTAGCGGAATACTCCCCACCACTTGTTCCCAGATAGCCCGATCACTGCCCCTCAGGCAAAAGCGAGCTCGAAAGAACTCCCACGAAGCTAGCTGACCACCCCAATACCAATCCTCTAAGGTGAGCACAGCAGCTCACCTCCAACGGGACTCAAGGTCCGAGCATGCACCTGTGGCGATAAGGAAGGGCAAGTTGCGCTAGGGGGGGGTAGAGGAACCCACAAGAAAGGAGAAGAGTGGGTGATAAACTGAGGCATAATCTAGCTGGAAGAGCATATTCACATGATCCCAAGCCCACAACACCCTTGTGAGAAAAGGGGATGCATGTGGGAAAGGCCGGAGACCATACAACAGTGCCCCGGGCAACTCCACATGCACAGACGGCTTCCCAAACGCCACACAATGGCGAAGAGTGCTCCATCCTGCAGAATGCTCCAAACAAACTTGGAGACCAACACCTTACTGTGCAGTGCCAAATCCAGAATGCCCAAGCCCCCATCCTCCCGGGGGCGGAGACACTTCCACCAAGCCACTTTAACAACCGCCCCTTCATCATCCCCGCCCCACACAAAATTTCTCCAATTTTTATTTACTTTTAGCATCGCTTGTTTTGCTTTAGATAGTTATCTCAGTTTTTCAACTGCTATGCTTTGTCCCTTTTATCTAGCATTCTCTAAGACCCCTTTTTGGGTTGCCCCTAGGGGGGCAAACCCTTGTTTATATGGGTATGTGGGCATATCCACGTATATGCCGGCATATGCCTAGCATATGCTGGTGACTGCTCCAAACTCGCTGCTGCCTGTAAACTCTCGGTCATCCAGCCTTGTTTTCTGCATGTAGGCATTCTTGTACCTCGTCTATTCGCAATGCGGCATTAGTTGTGGTTGGTACAGAGATTTTGTTGATTGAAAGCTTTTCGTAGGCAAACGAAAAGCTTTGCGATATCTGGATATCTGGATATAACTGAAGTCAGCATATGAGATCTGTAGATACAAAATGCCTAGTTATTTTTCTAGCTTGACGCATTGTCTGTTAATTTATCTGTTATAAGGGAAGCGTGCAAGGCACGAGGGTTTGAATTCGTTCTTGGACTTCAATTTGCACAGAAGCTTTCAGGTTTTTTCAGTTTTGGAACTGCATCTAACATTTCCTTTGATGCAGATCTTGCCTTTCCAGCACAAGTAATTATTTTTGCCTCTTCAATTTTGTATACAACTTCTGCTATTTTCTAATCTATCGAGCTTCAGCATTAATCTGGCTTTGTCCTTTTTTTGTTTCAGGATGTTGAGCCTTCATCTACTGGGATGTAGAAATTTGAGTTGGCTCCCCCAAGGCTTGACGGTGCTGATTTTCACAAAGAGCTTGAGAATTTTTTAGCACAATGTTGATGTTCAAGAAGGGAAACTGCAATGCAAAGATGCAGTTACAGATTATTGTTGTCTAGATGATGTTCAGTCTATTCTATCCACTGCCATTGTTTAGGATATATGTAAAGAACAAAGTCATTCCATTTCAGACAATGCAAGAGAGGATAAACATGTTGTTCTTTCTGATGTAAATGCCATGTGTGTAATTTGCAAGACATCCATTGACTCTGAGGTACTTCACATTTATTTATATTACTAACGTGTGTATGTACTCTGTATGTAATCTTAATTTCATTTGCATTAAGTTGACAGGCCCTATGCGGAATAGAATGTAGTATCATGATCATCTGCCAAGAGGATGATAACTGATCCTATCTTCGTCCATGGGCTATGTGCAGAATGGTATGCGTTTTGTAAAAGCCTAAGGTTGCCAATACATTAGCCGAAATAAAATATGTGATGAATTGCCTACTACATGCAGAGTGCCAAATATCTTCTTTGTGGGAGATACCATACAGAATCTAACAGATGAAGTTTCCAGAAATAGAAGACTAAAATATGATGTTTGTGGTATCAAAGGTGCTGCATTAGGATGCTTTGTTTGCTCGTTAGTACTCAAAGGAAAGGTGTTGTAACTGGAGGTCCTCCTTTCACTAGAGCAATGGGGGACAGTATACTAAAAGCCGTCACTACAGAAATTCTTTAAGGTATTTCTCTAACCATGAATTGTTATATTAATCAAACTCAACTCACTTTCAATCCTAGAGTTGTGACTCGACCCCATTAGTCTAGAGCCAGTAGAACATTGATACAGATAATCCTAGAGTTGAGACTCAACCTGATCAATCTAGACATGGAAGTTATTCTTGCAGCAGGTTTTGACCAACACGCCATGTCTTCCATAACCAAAATTTTTTGAATTTCACTGAGCTTGCAGTGTGGCCCCCATTGTTATTATTTTCCAAATACATAACAAGCTCACGACAATAGTGGTTGTATCTCTGTCTTCATGTATCAATATTGTTTGGGCTAAATTTGTAGTTGCAAATAACAAATATAAGTTATTCTGGAGCTGTGCCTTAAGCAGTAGATGCATATCTGTTTATCTTAGTTGGCCTTGGGATATAGAGCATTTGAATTTCTAAGGGGGCAGACAATTGTGATAAAATCGTTCGAGTCTTATTTACCAACATCTATTGTAAAAAAACACAAAAGGCGACTTGAGCATAACACTTGCATATGATTGCTTTGTTGAGGTGATTTGTAAAATTTGTTATGATATGGTGTTCTATTTGTTACAGTATAAAGAAGAAAGGACATTCTTAACTTTCGCTTGCAAGGGCGGGCTGTTTAGCATTTACATTCATTCAAATCCATTCTTTCTAGATACAACATTTAACCAAAGCAACCCCTTTTGGAGCAGGCTGATTCCGAGCCAAAAAGACCCATATGGTACCCCTTTAATCTCTACTGCACTATGAAGATTGCTCGCCAATGGTCTTCCAAACTACTCAAGCAATTCTTCGCTCTGATTTCCGAGAGCACTATCCCCGAGCATGGTTTTCACACAATTATGTCCTGAAAGGTTAGCTCGATCTAAGCGGAAATTTCCAGCAGAAATGGACTCTCTGGCAGAACTTCTTTCCAGACCACTTCTCCACTTGCAAGTCTACCTGAACACTTTTCAGCTCTTGGTCGTGCAAATTTGCTGTTCTTTGGAGCTTAGAAACTTTTGTTTCATAGATATCCTTGATAACATGACATTGCAGCGTGGGGAAGTTCCGTCATCAAATCTTTCTGTATATTGTCATGGAAGATCAAGGATTCATCAACCCCCTATGAGTTTGGCAGGACAGCAGCATGCCCAATTGCTCAGATAGATCAGGACTTCAGATTTGGGATTCTCAAGGGCACTGGTTTCTTGCTGATTGTGGTCTTGCCTCACAAGGTATTGTTCTTCACTTGGGGCATTCGCTGTACCAAGTAACTGCAGGGTACTTCAGTGCCTCATTCTACAGAACTGAAATTGGAAGCACGAATTCTAACAGTAATAATGCATATGATAAATGCTCAGTTGCATATAAGTGCATGCCAAAAGCTAATGGTTACATGCACTGCCAGACAATGTTAACAATGTTAGCAGCTGGTAGAACGGTGATTTCAACAAACAATTAGTGTTCATATGAAATTATGAAAGTGGAATTTTCTGTTTAATTTATTAACTGCTTATGATGCATACATGAGAATCTGGTAGTTTTATTGTTGTGTTTTCTACATTTTGATGAAATATTGCCTACATGGCATATCCAGGTGGCACTGCATGCACACCAAGCATCCTTTTAGGGAAAATCGAAATGGATTATGGGTAGATTAGCAAGCAACAAAAATTCTGATTTAGGGAAGAAGTATGGCTGCTGCAAACTATCAGGTTGCTTCTCCAATTACGGTGGAGAAATTTGATGGAGATAGGTTTTATATTTGGAAGATAAGAGTCAAATCTTTATTGTTGGAGAGAGATTTGGTGAAGATTGTGGATGGCAGTGAAGCAAACCCGGCTGATCCTGATGCAGCAACTAAGTGGGAGATTCGAGATGCAAGATCAAGAGCTATTCTTCAACAATGTCTCAGCGATAATCTAGCCCCAACCATATTAGATTGCAAGACTTCAAAGGAGATCTGGGATTTTCTGGAAGGCATCTATGGAGACAAGGGCAAATCAACTATGGTGTTCTTGCGCAACAAGCTCATGGATTTGCGAATCACAGGTAGCAATGTTGTAACTTTTGTAAGTGAATATAATTCTTTGCAACAGCAATTAGCAGCCATAGGTTCGCCTATTGGTGATGACGAAGGAGTGGCAATCTTGGTACGAGAACTTCCAAGCATTTATGATACATTATCTTTTAATCTGTTAAGCATTAAGGATTTGAAACCTCAAGATGTCATCCAAGCTCTTCTCAAAGAGGATGCAAGGCAAAAGACAAAGGAGGAACCTGCAACAGCCTTTGTGGCACAATCAAAGGATAGAAGAGAAAGAACCTGTTACTATTGCAAGAAGCCTGGCCATGTGATTGCTGTTTGTCCAGAAAGGAAGAAGAAAGAAGAGGAAAATCATGTTTGGCCAAGAACAAAAGAGTGCATTGTTTTAAGCTGAGTGGGAGTTCTAAGTGCTTAGTGTTCTTAGTGCTTAGTGTGCTGATTTAGTATTGTTTTAATATTTCTGTGTAGAATAGTTTCAAGGTGTGCACTAGTGCAGTGGGAGTGATGAAATATTGCCTACATGGCATATCCAGGTGGCACTGCATGCACACCTCATCGATCCAGCCCAAGAGCCACAATCGTGACTCTTGGATAAGGGATGCATCTGTGTCTGTTCATGCCTCTTTGAGGCTTATATATCTGTGCTACGGTGAGGGCTATTCTCACCAATTCAATCCATTTGTTCTATCTATCTCTGCTGTGTTCTTAAATTCAACACATTTGTTCCATTTTTTTTCCCTCATTATTATGTGTAACTTAGTGACAATCTAATTACTCTGATCTTCTGAAGTTCCTGATGTAGGGCCTTAAAAACCAAAAGAAAACAAATATCTAGGAACAAACTGCGGCACGCTCAAAAAGATTCCGCCTTGAGGTACAAAGAGTGCTCATGGAAACAAGAGATTGCAGGCAGCAAAGGACTAAAAATACGATTTTGCAACTTTGAATGATGTGAAGTGAATCATCTCATTGCTTTAGACGGTCCCTGTGCAACAATGCGAGCAGACCTGGGGTGGCTTTCAGGCCTTCCATTTGAGTCATCCTCGTCACTTGCCAAACAAAGCCAAACTCACTTTTCTGGAGGCAACATCATCCTAGATGGTCTGCTTCTCAAAATGAAGCAGAAGTGGGAATTGTGGAATCAGCGGAGCATTCTCATTCAAGCCATTGTAATCTCGATACATTGTATTAGAGCATGACATAGACATAATGCTGGAATGTGCATCAACACATGGTTGTTAGCAGACGTTTCATTCTCACCATTTTTAAGCCATAGTGGGCAGGTAGCATATCACCTTGGCTTAAAAAGCGCAAGGCTTAAGAAGGCTGCAAGCTAATCTTTGATGGCTTATTGGGTCTGCAAATCTGTTATCACAAGATGTGATGTCACGGAGCTCAATTATTATGGAATATGCCAAGCTTGGTAACATTGAAGTAGTCATGTTTCCAATCAAAAAGCAACTGCAAAGTTTCTGCCTAATCCTCTTAGAGCGTAACTCGGACAGAATTGCCCATTTAATAAACTGAATTAAAGATTTGAACGAGCATTTTCAAAGGAATGAAACACAGTTAATAGTTGACATGTAAAATTATGAAGGCAAATTCTAAACACATATTACATGGGCAATCCTCATTGGGATAATCTGTATGACTGCTTTACATGAAGCACCAGATATTTATTTAGGCCCTCCTAACCCGGAACTTCAAAGGAGATAAGAACAATGCCATACAGCCAGAAATGCAAAACCATGTACCAACTTTTACATATTTTCATCTTTCATCATTATATTTCTCAACAATTTGACGAAGAAATTGATGTACCAAACAAAATATTAACCCATAGACTTTCTAGATTAATTGGGGCACGTACATTGTTTGGAGAAGAAAGACAATCCGAATACTTTTTTCTTTTACAATTGTTTTGCTTATTTCTTGGTTTTCCTCGATACAACGAGATAAAGATGGCAGTCTGTATGCCTTGGAAAATATAAGGGCAACCATTTGGCATCAAACTAAAATTTCATTGTCGAAGGGCTTCACTATGCCTATACAATAAATAGCATTCATCGGTGCGCACAATGTAGATTCCAACTACATACATGAGACCAGGGTCTACAAATCGCAACCCTAGTGGGAGACGGTAATGATACAGATCCCGTTTGGTCTGCAAAAGTAGTCATCAAGAAATACGTTAAACGTACAGACCGTCACTTTTATTGGAACATTTTTCCACCATAGTATGATCTCTAGTCTTGATTGGTCATGGATTCTCTAGCCCAGATGTTAATTTATGCATCTTCGAGAGATTGCACCATGCACTCCTTTTTTCAAAAACGAGTTCCATCTCCGAATGTGAGGTGAAAACTTACAAGCAATACATAGAAAACAAAATATTCAAATTCACAGGAGAACAATCTTACCATTCGCATCAAAGTTATACATCTTAAAGACAATGCCTCATGATCCCCAAAACTTCCAAAAATAGCACACCACTACACTTTCCCAGAGACGTGACCCAATAATATTTTTGTTTCAATGAATAAACATCGCAACCACAAATGGAGATAAAAAATAGGTTGTCTGTTATAAAGAAAGTAGTAGGTGAAAAGCACAGAGATTAATACTAGATATGGTTGATGGGAGAAGAAAGCAAGATAAGAACTTACATAAACTAACAACCAAATGTTTGGTACAAATGTCAAACCATACGACAACATTTACTTTTTGGCAAATAAGCCATTCAAGTACTTCACCAAATGCAAGTTGAAAATTTCAGCCCAAATGTAGTCAGTTGAAACCCCGTACGCAGTGTACATTCATGCTTGTGTTGTGAAAAGTGGGTTTGCAAATAATGTTGTGAAAACAACTCCATTTAGGATGGCCATCTAATATGGTATAGTAATTGTGGAACATTGGGAACTGCAATGAGTGCCAAAAAGAGGCATTATTTCTTGGAATGCAATTTGTCCTTCTGTTGTTTAAACATATCATTGAAGAGCCCACCATGACCATGTTACATTTAGCACAGTACTAAATGATCACACAAACATAGAATTCAAATGTAGCCTCTACTTAATATTATAATAATGCCAAGAGTTAAGCTCCATCCACAACACACTATCTATCTATAATGCACCTCACCTTGGCAACAATTCATACCCATGCTATACCGATGCTATATACTCTAACTTTCCAAGCGCACATGCATTCTTTGAAAAACATTTTAGAAAGATTGACATTTTTCACTTCTTGTGGAATCCCTCCCTAATATTCGTTTCCCCGGTGACTTTAAATGCTACTTTCTAAAACCCAATAACAATATGTTCCATGTCTTTTTTCAACAAATCCTACTTTTCCCCTGCTCAAGAAAAATGTTTCTTCAACATGTGCTTGCCTTCCCTTCTACAAACTCAATAACAATGTGTTCTCCCATCTTCAACAGATGCTACTTTTTAGAATTCAACAAGGGCGTGTTCTCTTTTCTCCCTTCAACATGTGTGTGCTGCCCTCATCTCGTCCTCTACACTTGACCTACCTCGCTCTCAAAGCACGCTAATCACCTCAGGTTTAAATCAGTTTAAGATCGTGGTACCATTTTTTGCGCCAACTTTGGATCTGCCCATTGCCACCTTGAGGAAGACAAAATAGCACACGAATAATGGAGCGCCACATCTACACCCCTTTTAGCAAAGGACCAAGGTTGCCACACTCGGTTTGAACTTCTGTATGTCTTCTAATCAAGAAATGCTTTCCCAACTTCACATTCATTGGTTCAATTTAAGAGGAAGCTCTAGAAAAATAACTTCTTCCAAATTAAGATGGTACGCTTAAGCTGAACTTACATGGTCAGTATATGCTCGAAAACATGACTTTGAAGTGTGATTTAAGCCATTTCACTCTCGGGTTACGGAGGGCAACCCTCCGTGCGCAGCACCTTGTTTCTCTTGTTCTTTATCCCATATATGTGTTTGGTTCTTCGAAGTTTATTGGTTATGAATGTGGTTTGTGCAATTGCCCAAATCGTCCTCTGAATCTAGACCGATGGCAAAAGCTCAGGCGATTTTGGATAAGTGAACTTGGATATGGCTAATCTTGAGCTTAAGGGGCCACCGACACAGTAAAATCCGAAATAGAAATCAGATACAAAAACTGCCACAGACAAAACTTAGCACATGAAAAGCAAAAACATAAGAGCGGTGGAGCACCTACCAAATTACTAGGAAATTGTAAGACAAGACCAGAGACAACTCAAAATTTTAATGGAAGCTATTCTACCTATCCTGCCAAGCTGTGACGAAAATCAACTTGGCAAAGCAGACTAACCTGTTCATCCTATTAAAACTGGACAGCGACATGAAGACTACAGAACTTTGAGTGCAGAAAGGTAAGGTTTATTTGATGATACGAAACACATACATGAGTTCCAGAATATCAGGAGCACCGCTCCAAATAGGATAACCAAATATAGCAATTCTGGCATGTGTTATCCTTAGGTATATTTTGACAACGATTCATCTATTGTCAACATTCCCCCTCAAAATATACCCAATTCATCAGAGTTTCAACAAAATCAAAATCCTTATCTAATTTTTATTTTTCACATCATAAGAGGCAACTTAACTAACTAAAACAGAAAACAAATTCCGCCAACAGATTGAAGATATCCTCCAATCCAAATCTGGATGTCTTCAGAGCTGCAACACCTCTTCAACTTCATTTAACCATCATTCAATTAAATTGGGTTTATGTCTTAATTTTGGGACAAATTTCATATTGCATGTTTTTAGTAGCATATTCAAATTCACACATTTCACCTCAAAATTATGAAAACGTAATATCATGTTATTTACAAAATAGTCAATATTTCACAATATAGCACCATATCATAAAAACGTGATAACAAAAATTTACATAGTTATTCAACTTTCTTCAAGCACCCCCAATGATATCATAGCCTTCTTCCTGACATCCTGAGGTATTGTAATTCTCGCATTTCTAGCTGGAATAGTGTTTGGAGTCCATGAGTACAAAACACTTTCATAGTCTAGCCAAAGATCGTGATCACTTTCATTTCTCCTCCATTTCTTTGTCCAACAATCTGAGTACCTTTCTTTTATCCGATATACGTTGGTCAACCGATGCACCGACACCACCATTCCACCCGCACATGGTTGAAGTTAATATTACCTTCTTCTTTGCAAATATCGAGATAGTGAACCCCAACCACACCGATATGTATCTAAATCTGCTGGCTTTACTACCACAAATTGGTGGCATTCCAAGTCGCTGGAAGGTTCATAAGCATCCATGCCTAGAAACTTTGGCCTATTGTTCTTAGGACCAACATAGTGTTTGTCGAAGGAGGAGGAGCATATTGCTTTGCGAATGCTACTTACACAAGTCATCAAAATCCTCAAAGACCTGCTAAGGTCTTCCACCTAGTTTTAGGCAACCACCCTTCTTTCAATTCATCCGAGGATGTGTCTATCTCCCCAACAAAGTTAATCACCTTCTTCCAAAGAAGCCACCAAGGCACGGTTGGTGTCATCCGGATTGGTTTGCCAATGCTTTATATAGTCTTGGATTCCTTCCTTAGTCAATCCCAATTGCTTCACTTCTTCAAGGGGTTTTAAAGCTTTTGGTTGACCTAGAGGTATCATAGGCTTGCCATTCTCATCTCTACACCATATTTCCTCCCCTCCTCTCCACTCATCCTCTGAAGGTCTCATCTTCCATTGGAAGATTGGAATCCCATCTCTCACCCAAAAAGTGAACTGCAGAGGCCTGGAATGACCTTCAAGATCCAATGTATAACCATCCACAAAGCTCTTCCAATCGGGCACTTCTTCTATGAGAGAAGCTATAGGGTTTGGAGTAGTGCATTCATGCAAGATTTCCATTAGCCTAGGAAAGTTGGTCACTGTTTGCTGCTTCAGTATACAACTATATTTGCCAAATAATGCATCCACATCCTCATGGGTATGCCCGGGCATAAGAAACCCTAAATTCTTTCTGTTTCTTGGTAAGTCTACAACACCTGGTTATCTGCTTCTTGCTTATTCACTCTCCACAAGGTTTCTGGCCACGGGAGTAGCGCTTCAGGTTAGTTGTTTCAGGTTGATTGAATGGCTCTTCCTTCTAGACATCAGGCCTTCTTCTTGTAAACTGCTGGTATTGGCTGGAAGAATGATCTCAGAAATCAGGAAAAGAATGTTAGTGGCTCTGTAGTATTTCATGCCATAAGAAGAAGGGCGCCTTATTCTAGTACGTACCGCTTTCCTCGATGTAATATCTACCGATTCCGCTTTAAGGCTGGCCTCGACATCGACCGAAAGATGTTTGGCCTCCTGTAGTATCTTGGCTGCAAAGAAGAAGAGGCTGCCGGCGCTTGAACCGGTTAGCGACTCAGTAGTACTTCATGCCATAAGAAGAAGGGCTTTATTCTAGTACACCGCTCTGTCGATTTTCTACCGATTCGCTTCTTTAAGGCTGGCCGGGAAATTAGGGCGGAAAAATGCGGGCCTCCTCAGAGTATCTTGGTCGCAAAGAAGAAGAAGAGGTCACGGCATCCTTAGTACGAGGCTTCTGCAACCCTTCTCTATGCTGGTGCCATTGTTGACAGGACCTAGATCTATGGACGGAAGCAGGGCACTTTACTCATTTCTGTTGCAAATTTTTAGAAGATCTTGTGGTTAGTGCTTAACTTGTAGCAGGGCTCGCGCCCCCTTTCCCCAGCAAGGGGTGATCTGTGGCAATCGTAAGCCATCCGGTAGGGGAAGTCTAGAATGCTAATACCCTCTAGGGCGGGAACTCTAGAAATTTCTAGGGACCCTAGAGCGGCTATTTTCTTGGTCTTGCAGGAAGACAAGGCTTGCACGACTAGAAGCAGATGGGCCTGGCATGATTACAGGGTTCTAGCGGTGGTGTGCTCATGATAGTTTGCTTGGCAAGAAGAAGGTGAGTGCCTCGTACTATGGGGCACTCCCTATAGTACTGCTGCAGCATGCTGCTCTGGCTCATCTCTATTTTCGGTGGTGGAGCTTTAGGAGGACCCTGTCTCTCTAGCTGGGCAGCAGACAAATGTATTTTACCCTTACCTCTTCCATGGGTTGCAGTCACAGGTCTGATCTATATCGCCATATCTGAGAGCCTTTTTTTGAAGTAATGGCGCAGCTTGGGGTATGTGGAAGGCAGGAGCTGTGCTCCCATAGTATCTATTTTGGAGAAGAGGCCGGGCAGCTCCTGTTTAGTACCGGCCCCTTGTTATGCCATTAGGGGCTAGGAATTTGGTCAATCTCTCCTGTAGTATCCTATGGAGAAGAGGTTGAGAGAGACTAATAGTACTAGGCCCGAGTCTAACTGCTATCATGGATCGGAGAAGTGGTAGCAGCTCTAGGCTCAACTGTATATATGTAAACGTTTTATCTTATGAATATACAGACTCTTGACTTCAAAAAAAAAAAAAAAAAACCCTAAATTAACTCTTTCAAATATCCCCACAGCTGTTAAGTAGGATAGGAAAGAAAACATCCACCTGTTCTTATTTTGGCCAGCACAATTATCAAGTTGCAAGAGAAACATTTTGGGTAGATCTTGAGGTTTAGCACGTGAAGTTGAAGCTCCAACATGTTCATTAGACCCATGCTTCCTAAACCTTGCCTTGCTGAACTTTTCAATATTGTTAGGGTTTCCATCTAACAATGCTCTATGTAGTGCCTGGCTAGCTGTAAGGTCCTGGAGGTGACCATTGTATCCATTTTCATAGTTTCTCAAACACCTCATGATACTCCCAATATGAAAATCTGGACCATCACTCCACAACTCCAAACTAAAATGGCCATAGTAGGTTTGATTCTCATGCAAGATTGCCCCACCATTGAGATCTCAGAAGGGTATGATCTTCCACATGACTTTGGTATGTACTTGAATTGTGGAAGACAAGTCTTTTGTCGGTCCATCTTGTCATGTATAATACATAAATAGTTATTGGGTTCCAATGCAGATAAAGTCCTCCACATCCAATAACATGATCTACATGATAGTTGGTCACCATATGGTCCTTCATATGCTCCCTTATCCTAGCCCTTTGACTAGGTTGCACGCCTTATCAAGAGTCTCCTTCAACTTAGCACATAAATTGCACTTTGCAAAGTTGTTTGAAGTTGCTATGGTGACATGATTGAAATGCTTCTTCCATAACCTACTAAAGCTAGGTTGGGATATTGGAAGAATTCCCAATTCTCAGTAGGGAATTCACTTCTTCCAAAAATACTCTTTTTGAGTACAATGTGATGGCAACCTTTTCTCAACAACCGCTTCTTCCCTTTTCATCCCTTCGCTTTTGTGTGGCATAGACTCTGCATTGAAATCAATATATTTTTCAAATATCTCCCCTGCAGCCGGGTCCTAGCTGTTGGTCTCAACAAACCATTATTTCCATGTAAAGCAATTCTGTTCCTCCCCTCACTTTTTTTTTTGCCAATTATGCCATGAAGAAGTTGGAATTGCATGGATACTCGCCATGCTTTTGCACATATCCATTTGCCTAGCAAAGGGTATCTTTTTCTGTTTGGGTTTCTTTCATCTTGAAGTGCATGCTCAAGATTGTGTACATGTAGGTCCTCCTCTCATCAACAAGTGTACTCTTGAAAAGTGGCTCTTGCTTCCACCAATTGTTCTATTGTGAAGAATTGCATACAATCACTCCAACAACAACTGAGCCCCTAACCTTCACCATTGTCTCACGCTTGGTGTCACTAATCAACTTGGCTCTTTTGCTAGGATAATGTCCGCAACTGATACTTCTCCCCTTTTGCCTAGGTTTAGAGTTCCAACCGCCAATGGATCAATATCAAGACAATCATTGTCCCCAACAACCTCGTGCTCGAAAAATATAATCCTCCACAAATTGAACACTACTTATAGGCCATGCCATGATGCAAGGAACCTCCAATTGCTTGACACAACCAAAACATTCCTTGTCACCCAAACCTTTACCTTTCCAGGTTGTCTTCCAACATCGAAATTGCAATACCAATATTGTCTTCCCCTAGCCTTTCATCATTAATGCGCCTTGACCGTGATCCGCTAGCACAATGACTCCTTGGCCTACTATTTCCTTGTTGCACTTGTGCATGATTCTCACCTTCTTGTTCCTCCATTGCACCCTACTATAGAGAGGACTAATTGTTTTTCTTCAACATTCTTGCTAGGAGTTGGTTTTTCATTGATATTGCTCTTTTCACCATCTTGAGTTGGAGGGGCACCATTGACCTAGGCAAATTGCACCCTTTTTAGTCAATGAGTAAGAAAAAAATTATTACACCATAAGATAAAAAAAGTAATTACATTTATGGAATATGTAGAGGTAAATCAAATTTTTTAAAAGCAAGAAATTCCTTGGAAATAGGTTTAATATAATAATAACAATGGGCGAAACTAAATCATTTAAAACAAGAATTTTCATGGCAACAACAAGGAAATGACATTTATATAAATATATCCAAATTTTAATTATCGAAAATTTGGATATATGATTACTTAAAAAGACATATAACTAATAGACGGAGAATTTATTATCCATAATAATATACCCTAGATAATATAGTCATGGAATTTCAGACGCTGGGCGTGTTATTTGAGGCAATTAATTATTCACGCTAAGAGCTAATTAACCCTATATAAATCCGGTTCACGCCTCAAGACCATTCTCGTCCCAATTTTTTTTTTTTCGCCCGCCATGAAGCGTTAGCCTCGGCCACATCATGAAGAACCCGAGGTCTCGTCAAAGAGACGTCGGGTTGAAGTAAACCCCTCTCTTCCCCGGCCATCGATTTCCTTGCCCAATTCTCCTCCGATTCCGATTCGAGGAGGATGATGCCGATTTTGAAGAGGAGGAGTTGAGCTCCTCCCGATTCCTCCGATTCAAGAGGAGGAAGAGGAGGAAGAGGGAGGAGTTGGAGGAAGAGGAGGAGATGTCCTCCCAAGAGCATGAAAACGCTCTTCCGCTCGGGGTTGGCTTGACCCCCTCAAACAGAGAATGAAATCTCTGAAGAAGAGGAGGAGGAGGAAGAGGAGGAGGAGGGGGGGAGGAAGAGGATGAGGAGGAAGGTCGAGAATTCACCAGCTTTTAGAATGGCCGAGAGATGAGCCAGTTTGCATGTCCTGCTTTTATTTTTTTTTTCACCTTTCTTTCTTTTCTAACACCTTTCTTTCTTCTTTGTTCCGTGACGTGGAAGATCAATGATGCATCCCTGCATCTTGTAAAGCCTTCGGGCATTTTGTAAAGCCTTCGCATTTTGTAAAGCCATTCTTGGCATCTGTACATATCAATTTTGAATGAAATCAAATAGTTTTCTTCACAAACTTTTTCTTCAAACAGTTTTTCTTCAAACAGTTTTTCTCAGACATAAAAATATTTTGAATGAAATCAAACCTGCTTTTCCAAGCATTTTGTCTCCAAAGTGTTTTCTCCAAAATTTTGTCTCTCGATTTGTGTCAACAAAGTCTCGAACACTATAAATCAATCACAAAGTGAGATAGGAAATTTTCCTATACGACCTAAAACAATTCCCCAACTCAACAAGTCATTTTTAGCCTTGATAATTTTGCCTTTAAAATTATTTTTAATTTAGCCTATATAAAATTTCGAATTCTTTTTTTTTCAATGCAATGAATGGAATAAAATGTCAGGAGAATTTATTGCATGAAATGCAATATTCCCCATATATACCATATACATGTCATGTCCGGTGGAAGACCGTACGCCAAAGCGTGTTAATTCAAGCAATCAATTATTCACGCTAACTTATTTCTAATTGTGCCTATATAAATCCATTTTACGCCTCAAAGTTCCTACATTTTTTCTTCCTTCCTTCATACGATTTGCTTTGCTGGCGTGTGTTTGATCCCCGTCCCGAAATCTTGGTGAGCGATTTATATTCATCAATGTTAGATGTTTGGTTTCGCAATTCTAACTTACTAAAAGACTCCGCCTTTTGTTCTCAGCATCCATCCAGAGTGAGGACATCTGAGACTCGTAATTAAAACCAAAAGCAGAGGACTAAGGTCTCATAATCGAAAAGCCTCTAATTAAAACCACAAGCATCTATCCTCCTTCCAAAATCGAAACTCAAGGTTAGTTTTCATTTAGTTTTAAGTATCATCTCAATGGCAGGTTTAATCCAAGAAGACAAGCTTTTGCATTTGCTCGAGGCGCAGGGAAGCAGATGATGTTTATGAAAACCGTAATAGTTTTTATAAACTTCATCCGCTTTTTTTGTTTCGAAAATTCTTGAGTTTCTCTTCCTGAATTAATCATGCTATTGCATGCAAGTTTCTATTATGAATGTGTAGTAGAAAGCATTAGAAAAATGAAAGATAATATTTGAAACACGCTAAAGCGTGTTTTAGGGTAATCTTAGTTTTCAACATGAATACACGCTCAGTGCATTCAGCAGGAGGAGGAGAAAAAAAACGTATGCATAGATAAGTAAATAGATAAAGGCCGGGCAATTATTTACACGGCTGGCATCGAATGCACGCCGAGCGTGTATAGTTTTTCCTATATAGCGGTTTACCGAAAAGGCAAACAATTGTATCCCTACTTTCAACTTTTACGCTTAAACACGCCGGCGCGTGTCTCTTAGTTTCTAAGTTTATAAATAAAGAAATATAACACGCCAGCGTGAATACCGATACTCGCCACTTCCTATTGATAGATGCCAGTTACATTAATCACCCGGTTGGTGACGAAGATGGATTGAATTACATTTGGGCCAAAATCACACGCCCAGCTCCAGGTTTGGCCCAATCTCCAAATCGGTTGAACCGCGCAGAAAGCACCGGGGCCGGGCCGAGCACCGCCTTGCAACCCCCGAGTACTTGGATCAAGTAATGATGATGGCAAAGCAGAGCGCAGGGCAATGATAGATCCGGGGCTCGGGGCCCTTGCATCGCATCTGAGGCTCGCCTCTTATCTAATCACTTCGAAATGCAAGACATGCATTGATCGAGAGTGAATCTCGCATCCGTCGGCTCGAGATTCAAAATGAGGAGGAGCTGCTTAGTGGGTTAGCCTCTATGCCCTGATGCCCCAACACGAACCACTACCACAAAGTATAATGATGCAATGGAGATGGCTCAACCAATGGAACCACTACATGGCGCTTATAATGATGCATTGGAGGTTCAACCAATGGAGCGTGAGGTGGAGCGGAGGAGGAGCAGGAGGTGGAGGTGGAGCAAAGGGGGTGGTGGAGCTAGAGCCCGGTGTTTTTGCCGGGTTTTTACCGTAAAAATTCACTATGCCCCGCAAATGGAAATGGGAGATCGATAGCCCACTACTACCAAGAGACCGGGCTTGAAACAAGAGGTCCGGGATTTTGTCCGGTTTATCCAGTTTATCCAGATTATATACTATTGTAATCTTTTTTCCAATGAATACAACAAATTTTGTCTACTTCTATATTTCTACAATGTAATACATGTTACATACCTTTTTAAGCGGTTTCTTGGCCATGCAACAAATGTTCCAACACTTTCTCCAACCGTATCCCCACCGGGTGTCTCATGAGGTAAAGCTTCATCCATAGCGCAGCCCGAAGAATCAACGAATTTCGGACATACTTATCCCCGAGCGAATTCCATGACAAGCATCTGATGGATCGATGGAGTCGATCTTGCATAATCCTACTTTCCTTTTCTGATTTGTAGTTAACATGAAACATTCATCTTCGACATCGCAGAAAAATTGCTATTCGATACACCTACTATTGGAAATTAATGTTCAAGCTATTGAATGAGATGAGTACCGAACTCAGAGCCATTCTTGAGAAGCTGATTTGAGTCTCCTCGTTGATTTGAGAAGTCAAGGCTATGGAAACTCCTGCCGGAAAAATTCAATTAGAAGAAAGATTAGGTTAACTACGCTTAGGCGGGATAAATTTGGGATTTTAAAAACTTAATGAAAGAAGTCTCGGGCCGGGTCTTCGCCATTATTATTTGTATGTGTCAAGAATATTTCAAACCGCATTTTGTGTTTTCTTGAAATTCAAATTTCTATTTCTCGCATTGTAGAAAAAGCTATTTCTTCGAAAGCAGCTCGAAAGCCAGATCCGAGCGACCTTCCGACTGCTTACTAGGCTTAATTCCGAGATGTCTTCTAAAGCTTAATCGAGGTCGAGGCGGACGGGCAGAGGGAAGCGGTGGAAGAGGAATCTCTAAACCCCTCTTCTCAAGTTTCAGAGGACGTTGATCGTAATACACGTAATGGCACGTAACCCTATTCAAGGTATTTAATTTGCCACGTAATACACAATCGTGGTGGAGAGTATTATGCTTGCATGAATTTGAGATATTTCCTTTCACTTAATATGCTTTGCATGAGTTTGAGTTATTATGCTTTGCATGAATTTTAAGTATTAACATCGCCAATGCTCGATTGTCCGCTCAGAGAACATAATTTTGCTCGCTTTTATATATAGAATATAGCGGTGTTAGACAGCTTGGAGATAGCAATGTTCAATGAGGTTAAATAGTGTGAAATATGGATTCATGAAGGGTATGTAGCTTAAAATGTGGATGCAAAATAATTTAGTTTCAAATTAACGATAGCATGGTCAATAATAGAGATACCAACACGCCAAGCGTGATTTGTACTAATTTAGGTTTAAATGCACGCCAAGCGTGATCTCTTGTTCCGAAAAGTACTCTAAAAGTGCTCATCTTCATTTGCGCGGCTCAAGAGGAAGAAAACCCCTACTAATTCGGGTTCTAATCCTCGCCAAGAAAGCAAGGGCGACGACCCGTCTGCGGTACCATATGATCTCACCTTAGATGATGAAGGGCCGATTCTTATAGCAACCCACCGACCCCGCCTCCCTCAAGAGGAAATGGACGAGGGTGCCGAGTGGCACGCTGACCTTGCCAAGACAAATGGCAAGCTCGACTTAACTCTCTCTCGAGGAAAAAGGAAGCGCACAAGATAGCCAAACAAGGGATCCTAATCTCTTGTGAGGAAGAGGATGACACCCATCGCAAATTGCTCTTGGAGATTACATGTATGCGGAAGAAAGATCCGCTCGGACTTACTCACCGTAGAGCTACGATACAAGGATACGCTCATGAAGACAGATGTGAAATCCAAGTGAGACATGTTTTAAGTATGGTTGGCCAACCAATGTAGCGATTTACGCCAATATCTATTTGCCAAGGGGTTACAACAAGCGTAGAGGCATGTTCACTAAACCCGACACCAAGTCACTATTTGCGGCAAGCTAGGGAATTAGCTGACTTGAAAGCTTCTAAAAGGGTCCTAGATCTAGGGAAGAATGTTCAACCCGCAGCTTGTCGGAAGGCATGGAGGCTTCGCTTTTGAGAATGAACAGATGAGTGGCGCAAACAGAGGCCATGAACAAGCTTTGAATAAGTACGTGACCATTATCCATTGGGTCTTAAGGAAACTTTTTGATCCATGTGAAGTCCCTCATCCGCTCACCAAGCTCCATTTATGTTAGCAGGAGAGATATGATCCAACACATGCCATGGAGATTGTTCGAGCATGATTAGTAATCCAGTCAAATGCCTATGCCGATGTGCTACCTTGGGATATGATCTCGAACAAGCTCGCCGGTGGACTGACGCCCGTGAGCTATTATCAAGTGATGATATTAAATATGTCATCATCGACGGGCAAAGATTCCGTTGAGGCACAAAAGGCCATCATCGTGCAAAAGGCGTAACAAACAGGCCAAAAAGTGTTCTACAATCACTATGCGTATAGGAGGTGTCGATCTTGATGCCAATACTTCACCTTGGCTGAGATTAGTGCAACTTTGAATGAAATGGGGAAGACATTTCTATACAAAAGGTAATCAACCCGGGTTTCATAAATTGTATTCACGCCAGCGCGTGCTTTCAAATCAAACCAATTCACGCCAGCGTGTTTTGAAATCAATCGATTCACGCCCAGCGTGTTTTCAAGTCAACCAATTGATTTGAAAACACCTGGCGCGGAATTGATTGATTTGAAAACACGCTGGCGAATTGGTTTGATTTGAAAGCACGCCCGCGTGAATTGCATTAGTAACTTTATTCATTTCACGCCAGCGTGATTTTTCTCTTCATCAATTTATTCAAATCACGCCCGCGTGTTTCTATTCTATGATATCGATTCAATGTCCGTACTATTGCAGTCCATACGTTGAACAAATCGCGCCACGCCCAACGGTGGGTGGAATATGGTCGCCCATTGCCCACCGCATTGCATGGTCAAAGTCCGAGGCATTCAAGCTGGCTGGAGCGGACTCTGCGCAGCATAATTATACTGAGAGAAGAAGAAGACCGCAAGAAAATCAAAGAAAAAAGGTGGTGATGACATTGCGGATCCTTCCTCGAAAGCTCATCCAAAGCAGTCGACCAACGTGACTTCGTATAAGATTGTGTTTTGTAAGGAGGCAAAGATGGCTCAAGTGGAATGAATTCGGGACGCTTATGCACAAGGGAAGCTGCCGATACTATGGGTAGGGTGCCTCCCTGTTGATGTAAGCATCTTTGACTTGAATGTGACAGAGATGAGAAAGACTCGGGGGCTAGACGACGCCGAGACCATTTGGGTTTTAGACCAAAGGTGCTTAAAGAAGGAAGTCTTATACAAGAAGGGTGCTTTCACCAAGGATAGGATGTCCTTCGTTGAGTGCTTGCGATCATGTAAAGGATGTACGACAATGAAGTCACCGTAGGAGCCGAGTTACAAAGGCTATCTGGGGGATGTGGCGTTATCCGAAATTGGATTGCCGGACAAATACAAGGTCAAGAATGATGACATCAAGAAGTTTGTATTCGGTCAAAGGACTTCCTAAAGAATTGGAAGGCTAAAAATACAAAACATAAGGAGACTCTACCCCTAAGGTACTTGGCCGAAGTTGAGAAGAAAAGTGGCCCTTGTGAAGAAGATTATTTGGAGAAGACGACACCGCCCAAAGATTCAGTCTCCATTGGGTACAAAGGTCTCTTGCCGATTCAACTTCGGCCTTAAAAATATATCACTCTTTGTGTTGGACAAAGGGGGTGGGAGAGGAGATATGGGCATGAACCGAAAAGGACTACATGAGCTTCTTTACTAGTCAGATAGGATTGACAACCGAGAGGTCCTTCACTATTGTCATCGCTTGTCCTTCGTGAGTCACATCTGCATGCACTATCTCGCGCTCATGATCCGAGTGCCTCAAAGTTATTAGGGAGGGATGCCTAATATATGATGTTAAGGATAATGAGTCATGAACGTAAGCGGAAGATGGCACATGTGATCTTTATTATGATATCCATGCCGCCGACGAGGAATATGATATTGCTAAGGCCAAGGGTGACAATAGCAAAGCATGGGAATGTTTTTCTTCTAGATGATCCGGACTTAAGAACTATATTCTTTCATACGGATCGGATCGGTCGAGCACAGGATGAGTCGAAGAGGATGAGGATCGGGACCCCCCTAAGTGGGGAAATCAAAGTCACGAGCTACAAACTAAGGAGAAGGGCCCTTAAATAAAAATGGATTTCCCCCTATGGTCAAGCTTACCTCGTCGAGGCATTTGCTCCAATTGATACAACCTGCTTGGAGCTTCATGTTGAGGTTATATTGCCCGAGAGGCTCTTATGGGTGCAAGAAGATGTCACCGCTTTGTGAGTGATGAGCAGCCAAAGACTTTCTTGAACCATTCCTCATGCATGTGCTTGCCAAGTCTCCTAAAGGCCCTTATGGCAACCTGAAATCATCAAGAATCAAAAGTCTCGTGGACTTGTCCAATTCGAAAGTGGACGTTGCTCCCGGAGAGGGAACTAGTAATCTATGCACCGATAAGGAAAGCAAGAATGAACAAATAGCTGCTAAACTGGTTGCTCAAAGTACTGTGATGGCGGCGAACTTAGGGAATATCCTTGCCCACATTGCGGGTGATGCAAGCAACAATAGAGTAGATTCACAGGTTAACAATGAAATAATTGACAGGGAAACCGAAAATGAAGGCAACGAAGGCGGCTCTAGTGATTCACATGTTTGCCAAATCAATAGTAAAATAATGTCGGTTAGAAGGACGCAATGAACTAATAGAAAATAACAATTCCAACAAATCGTAAGAAGACGAAGATTAAGGGTGGCGGAGGGGAGAATGACGCCGATGACGGCCGCGAAACTGAAGATGATAGGTATGGCCTTGCCGACGAAATAGCGCCACGCGTGATTTAATTTGTATTACCTTTGAATTAAATCGCCAAAGCGTCTTTTTGATTATTTTTCGTTGTCAAACTAAATCACTTGGCCGATTTGATTTGGTTATGACTATTTCAAATCACGCTTGGCGTTTGTATTGTTTGTGTTATCGTATCTTGTCGACCGGATACATGTTTGATGTTTCAGCTTCCATTGCGTTTCTAAGAAGGTTGTGGTGTTCGACCTAAACGGAGTCCTTTGCAAGACTTTTCCGAAAAATAAAGTGGCTAGAGAACAGTTTCATCAGACACCAGTAGAATCAAACACCAAGTGGATCTATCCGCGGCGCACTTGAAGGAGATGCTAGACGAGGCATTCGTGTTATTTCGAGTTGGTATTTGGTCATCCATGGAACTAAGGAACATCAAGGATACTTTGGAGGCACTGGGGGAAATGCGTAGAAATTGGTTGACCCTTTGGGATCAGAACAAATGTGTGAAGTTCACTAATCCCAAGGATCCAACAGGCAAGCCTATCTTCATCAAACACTTGAGTAACATGATGGACGAACTTGGTATCGAGAATAAGGATGATATAATCATAGTGGATGATGATGCTCTCAAATGCTTCTACAATCAAACACAGGCCCTGAATCCACCATCTTACGATCCAAAAAACTTTGGGACAGATGATTTTCTGGTGAAGTTTGTGTCTATTATGCATAATTTGGCTATGGGGATGACGGTGGGTGAAGTGTTAGATTCGTACCAGGGAACTGGATAGAACGGCTGACATGGAACCACACCTTGTTAAATACGTGGAAAAACATGGATTGATCCCTTAATGTTTTATTGGAATATATGATATTTTTGTATGATATTTGTGCCATGTATCGATAATTTCGAGTCTGGAATTGCCTCGCAAATAATGCAATTTGTTATTATCAAACCTAATATTATCATCTATTGAGCAAGCAATATTTGTCTCATCTATGTTAGCAACTTGCTCTTCATTTCTGCATATTTCAATTCGCATATGAAAAGTCACACGTGAATCGCAACCTTATGTTATTTTTGAAGTCCAAAAAAAAAGATTAAAAAAAACAAAAACCCCCTAGAAGACAATAGCAGGTTGGCGTGATTTTGGAGTTGACATAATCCCAATTTAATTGGATGATGGTTATTTGGCTCCAAACCAAATTGATGCTTCAGATTTTATTGCATTCCTTCAACATTCCTTGTACAAGTGTTTTCAAACCTGCGACATACCAAGAGCTGCAATGCATTTCACAAATGGCTTCTTTCCTAAAGTTTTGGTAAATACATCTGCAATCATTTTGTCAGTTCTCAAATGCTGAATGGTAAAACCTTTTCCCTGGTGAAATGAAATTGAACCTCAATATGTTTTGCTTTAGTAAAATTCGTTGGATTCTTCACAAGGAAAATGGCAGCAGAATTATCATTATAAATCGTTGTAGCCTGTTGTTGTGGCACATATATTTCTACAAGCAACCTCCTTAACCAAATGCATTCCTTTGCAGTACTGCACAAAGCCATATACTCGGATTCACATGTGGAAGCTGCAGTAGACTTTTGTTTTCTGCTGCACCAGTCTATTACTCCCCCTTGCAGGAGAAAACAATAACCAGTTCGAGATTTTCGATCGGTCTTATCTCCTGCAGAATTCGCGTCAGCAAAACCTTGAAGCACAAGAGGAGGGGTAACGTTATAGAAGTAACAAATGCCCATGGTAGGTGTACTTTGCAAATATCGAAGCAATCTTTTTAGGGCCAGCCAATGCTCAGGGGCAGGATTATCCAAGTATTGACTCAAAGTAATGGTGGCCTGGGCAATATCAGGCCTAGTGCACACCATGAAATGCATAAGGGATCCAACAAGACTCCTAAATGAGAATCCACCTAAGTCAGCACAATTATGAGGTGCAACAGATGATGGCATGGTGTAAGTGGCTGGAGTAACTACCCCTTTACTGTTTTGCATATCACAAGCATGCAGCAGATTAGAGATAGACTTTTCTTGATGAATTTGAATGGTCTTGGTATGCGGGTCTCGAACCACTTGAATGCCAAGAAAATAATGCAAGGGATCTAAATCGGTCATTCTAAACCGTTTAGTCAAAGCATTCTTAGTTTCTTGCATCAGATTAGAACTATTGCTTGCAAGAATAAGGTCATCCACATACAAAACGATAAGAATGAGTGAATCATGATACCTCTTGCTATAAATATTCCAGTCGGCTTGGCTTCTACTGAATCCTGGCCGTGTCAAAAATTTATGGATTGTATGATACCACTGCCGTGGAGATTGCCTCAATCCATAGAGTGTTTTCTTCAGTTTGTAGACAAGATTATCCTTCCCTGCAACAACAAACCCTGGTGCTTGCTTAAGGTAAACTTCCTCATCCAATTTTCCATGAAGAAAGGCTGTTTTAACATCCATTTGTTGGATGTCTAAATCCAACGCAGCTGCTACAGCCAACATGGTTCTAACAGAGCTCAACCTTGCAACCGGTGCGAAAGTTTCATGGTAATCAACCCCTTTAGTTTGTAAACAACCCAAAGCCACTAGGCGAGCTTTGTATTTGCTGATTTCATTTCGTTCATTATATTTGATCTTATAGATCAATTTTGAGCTCACAGCCTTTTTCCCTTTCGGTAACTCTGTCAAGATCCATGTTTCATTGTCAAGCAATGACTGGTACTCTTCCTGCATGGCTGCCATTTAAGCATCTTTATGACAACTACTCATGGCCATGGCATACCCTTTTGGTTCATCTGGCAACACACTGTTATGAAAAACGACATACCCAGAGGTCTTACCTCGTTTCGAATTGATGTACTCCTGCATTCGAACCGTCATGTGCCGAGTTCTTGCTGATCGCCTCAAGCCATCCTGAGCAGCGTTATCAGCATGATCATTGGGAATCAAATCATCAAGTTCACCATCACTATCTTCAGGCTCTGATGGGACATCAAGTTCCTCTTCTTCAAAGTGCTGGTCATGCTGTACAGTATCTTCCAGTTCTAGTTGCTCGTGACCAGAGTCAGAATCACTATCTGAGCCGGAATCAAGGCTCAAATCATAGAATTTTGTTCCAATTCCCTTACCAAAATTAAAATTATTCTCATCAAATCTGACGCTTCTTCTTATTATGACTTTCTTAGTAGAAGGAATATATAACCGATACCCTTTTATTTCTTCAGAATAGCCCACAAACATACAGGGTACAGCCTTGTTGGATAGCTTGTCACGTTTCACATGAGTAAATGCGTTACACCTGAACACCTTCATATCCACAATGTCAGGCTTTCGCCCTGTCCAAAGCTCTTCTGGAACAATATGACATGTAGCTTTGGTTGGCAACCTATTCAGCAAATAGCATGCAGTGTGCACGGCTTCTTCCCAAAAGGAGGGATCAATATTGTTTCCAAACAACATGGCCCGCGCACATTCCAAAACAGTCCTGTTTTTTCGCTCAACAACTCCGTTCTGCTGATGCTCATGTGCAACTGACTTCTCGTGCTTGATCCCATGCTCTTTGCACAACCCATCAAACTTCCTATTGACGAATTCTCCCCCTTGATCAGTGCGGATTTGCTTGAGTTTCAAATCCGTTTGGTTTTCAGCTAGTGTTTTCCACTTGACAAAATGTCCATAGACTTCAGACTTGTGCTTAAGAAAATAGACCCATCGGTTTGAGTTCATCACCACCACCACCACCGGTTTGAGTTCATCACCATTCATGCACTTAGAGCAGCCTTTTGGGACCAGCTCAACCTGTACAAATCCCCATCTCTATCTCCAAGAGCAAGCATATTCCATGTTCTGTCCTTTATAAGGCATTTACCATATCCAAAATGAGCCAGCAACCTAGCATCATCCAGTTTAGAGATGGACAACAAATTTGCTTCAAGTTCAGGTACATGAAGGGTTCTCCTCAGCCCTAATTTCTCCGCATGGCATTTCAAGTTTAATGGTCCCAACACCTGCTATATCCAGATTCCCTTTTCCAATTTTAACTCTACTCTGCTTGACAGCATGATAATCAATGAATAATTCTCGTTTAGGTGTCATATGGTCTGTCGCTCCAGAATCCAGATACCAAATTCCATGAGGTGTTTGCGTCAGAAAACAGCCTGCCACTTCTCCAATCACCGCTTCATCATAACAATCTTGAAACCATGTGACTATGTTGGACGCCAGTCTTACAATTCCGTACTTTACCACAGTGAACAGAATCTTAAAGAAAGTGATGACAAGAATCAAAGGAAGTTTAAGTACAGGCTTTTTACCCTCTTCCTTTACATCTCCTACTAACTCTTTGATGCAAACAAATGCCTTCCCAGTGGACACAAATGAATCACTGCTCTCAGAGCTGTTCTCAGATGCAACTGAAGAGTCTGAGAAGTCTTTCTTTGAAACCTTCGAAGCTTTATGAGCTTTTGCTCCTCTTTTCTTTACTTCGTCATCCCTGTTTCTTTCTACCCCTCTCTTCTTTCTTCGGTCCGGTTCAGAGCAGTCTTTGGCCAAGTGACCAATCTTGTTACAATTGTAACACTTTCTCGTTTCTTCCCTGCCACTTACCAATGCTTGAACTTCCCTTGACGATGATTTTCTGGACCCTTTTTGGTTTTTCTCTTCCAACAAAAGCTGCTGGCATGCCCATTCTAATTCAACTGTCTCCACTGACCCAATAATGTTCTTCACATTATTATACGAACTGGGCAAACCAAGGAGCAAAGCTCCTACAACAAGATCTTCATCAAGTCCTTTATCCATTCCTTGCAGCTACTTTGAAGCTTGTCGGATTGTTCCAATATATTCCTCCATACTCATCCCTTCTTTTAGCTTGGTAGTGAATACAACTGCGTACAAGTTTGCTTGGTTGGAAAAATGTTTCCTCCTGTATGCCCTCTGAAGCTCATCCCATGCAACTTTTGCTGATGGAGCTTCTGCAATTTGCGGCATCAACGTATCATCTAGATACCTGAGAATTCTGCTCTTTGCAGTCCAATCCTTATGTATCCATCTTGCAATGTGCCTTTGCATCCTCTTCACTGCCTTTCTTTCCTGCCACCACCACCGGTTTGAGTTCATCACCATTCACGATGCCCCAAAGTCCCTTCTCGCAAAGTTTCGTTTGCACTCTTAGGAACCAATAATAGGCATTCACATGGTTCAGTGTTTCAATCTTCATGGCAGATCTCGTACACTCCTCTTTAAATCCGTCCTCAGGCTCGCTACTCTGATACCATATTAAAACTGGACAGCGACATGAAGACTACAGAACTTTGAGTGCAGAAAGGTAAGGTTTATTTGATGATACGAAACACATACATGAGTTCTAGAATTTCAGGAGCGCCGCTTCAAATAGGATAACAAAATATAGCAATTCTGGCATGTGTTATCCTTAGGTATATTTTGACAACAATTCATCTATTGTCAACACATCCAAGGTATGAAGAAAACAAAGGCCAAAGCAAAGTTCAAATCGATAAAGAACAAAAAAAACCTCCTTCGTATGGCAGGTCCACAGTTTCATCGGACAAGTCTCTATCCATCTCGCCAAATGGCTCTATAGACATCCTGACGCCATCCTTCAACTCACATCAAAGGTATGAATGCAAAAAGAAAAGGAACCCAATGCTACTCCTACGCCGAAATTAAAAGAACTGATTTCATGGTCCTCCAACGGAACTGAACCCCACTGCCTTCAAGGAAAAGGGGAGAAATTCTTTGCAAACAGAAGAGAAAAGGGAATAGATAGAAGCCCTATCATCAAACGCTAGAAGAAATTAAAATAATAGAGAATCATAGTAGAGTAGGAAACTGGTAAGACGGGGAAAAAAAATCTAGCTCAAGTGAAGCCGATGAATGAAAATGGGACAAAAGGCAGAACAAATAGGTGATGTGAGATGAGACGTCCCCATCCAAGGAATGTCGGTTCTATTGCGATATCGCAATAGAACCGTGGCATTATTGTTGCTTATGAGCAAAGGATTATCTTGAGGACATTAGCATCGGCCTCAATGGGCTAAAATCCTTGGTCTTTAAAGAAAGAATCTATGATTTTCTATCAAGCACGTGATGCTTGCTTCAATCCATAAAGTTCCTTCATCAATTTGCTCATTAAATGCTCAGCATCAGCTCTGACGTAACCCCGAGGTTGCTTCATATATATTTCTTCATCAAGTTGGCCATTAAAAAAATGTTGTTTTGATGTCTAATTGGTGAATCTCAAGATTATAACGACCAGCAAATGCAACGAATGGTCATCATCTTGACCACTGGAGAAAATGTTTCCAAGTAATCAATGCCATGTTGATGGCTAAAACCCTGTGCAACCAAGCGTGCTTTGTAGCTGTTGATGGTGCCATTAGGATGGAGCTTACATTTGTAGATCCATTTATTACCCATGGCCTAGGATATGTTCAAGTTGGAAATGGTGACCTGCAAAGAATAGATGTAGGGATGCTGGAGCTCTTTGATTTGAATGGAAAAGTTGTTTTGCATATTGTACTTTATATTCCTAGTTTGTTTAGGACCTAATCTTAATTTGTCAATTAGTGAACTAGGGCTTTAAAGTGAACCCTGATCACACACAATGTAAAGTTTTTGAAGGTAATGAACTGAAATTTATTAGCACAAGTTGGAAATTTGTTTAGATATAAACTCTAATTGCATTGAAACTATTGAAATGAAATATGTCATGAGAGATTTGGTCATACTAATGTGAAGAATGTAGAGATGAAGATCACATAAAAATGGATAAATTAGCCTGCGATTCAAGAAACAAACATGGCATTTCATTGCACGAATATGCGAAGAATTCCAGAATGGGCTGAACATCTGCCTGAGGAAGACTGGATCAACAGATTTATATCCTTCAGGAGCACTAGAACTTCTGATTCTGATCTCACCACTCCTGAAAATTAATATGTGCACATACTTCTAGAGGTTATTACAACATGGAAGAAGAGAATAAATAGAGGTTGAAGACTGACTTAGAACATTGAGGTACGAGAATTCGTGCCCAGTTTCCTGAGCAAATGCAAATTGGCTGTAGTAGATAGCAGTTTTTAGTTAAATTTATGCTCGCAATAAACGTTGAGGGGTTTCATATCAGCTGCTTATCCCTCCCAACCAGGAATTCTTCCCACTTAAGAGTGTGCTGCTATGAGTTTATATTGCACGTTGAGTTTATTCTTGCAGTAGTATCAAATGCACCATGTTATTATAGATGCCATAAAATTATAAATTTGTTCTCAATTTATTTGTTTTCAACTCTAGAACAAAGTGTTGACTTAAGAAGTGAATGTATTGAAATCAAATGTTTGCAATGTAGCATGTTTTCTGCAGAATTCTGCTTGTGTAAATTTGAGAGAATCAAATGGCTTATGCTGCAAAGCCTTTTGTAAGTACATATCTATCAAATCTTTGAATGATTGCAGATTATTGTTGATTCTCATATGCTGAATCAGATTGTTCTGTACCACTTTGTAACACTCCATACAATTTCCATGTTTGTATCTTTAATTTGCAGAGAAGTGAAATGGTGCCATATCTGCAGAACAGTTTATGTCAAACTCTCACTATCAGCTTCTGAAGTTGGTTGTTTACTTAGATTATGACACAGCATTCCTTTGATGACGTCCATAGCCCTAGCTCACGATGATTGAAACTTGACTATGACTTTCAATTATAAGAATTATAAGAATTACTCTCTTATACCTCTGCATTGAGCAAGCTATCTTTCTATACTGACTCGCCTGCCTACTATTGTAGAACCATAACAGATCCAAAACAAAACAATACTTTTCATAAAATACATATATTCATATATTCAAATTCTCTTCTGTACATATATAGCTCACACAAACGAGCTCAGCAGAAAATTCCTTACATATCAGGCCACAAAACATACGACAATCAACCAAAAAGTCACCTTATATAGAAGATAAACATACAGTCGCAATGCCATGCGTCAACCATCTTCTTCGTCACCTTCTACGATCCAATTCTTCACCATCTTCGTCAAGCAACTACAACAGCGATTAAATTTGCCACCCTCAGAATCCTCAATACTAACCAGACAAGAGCAATCCTCACAATGGAAGACTACATCGCAATCAAACAGAACTTCTATAGGCACATTGGGATCTAAAGGCACTTCAGGAAGAGCCATATCAACAAAATTAAAAAGAGTATCATCATCGCTGTCAGTTTGGGTGACAACGTTTACATTCTCTACACCTGGAACTCTACTGTCAAGACCGCAATCCCATTTGAATACATCCGGGTAATCCCATTGGAATGCATCATCTACTACTACATTGGTCTCCAAATCATAGCTCACGTACTCATCATCACCACTCTCACGTTCATCTTCAAAGCCAATGAAACTGGGATAATCTTCAAACCAAGCATCAAATATGGCTCTTTTAGGAATCGGTAACATGGCATCATATCCATCGATAACAGTATCCTCATGCTTTCGTTTCTTGAGACCCATATCTCAGGCAAGCAATGAACCGCACAGACCTCATTCTTATATACATGCAGATCCGTTCAATTCCATCACCTCACTAACCGGCAGCCTTAACTCCCCTTATAAGTATCAAATCGCAATAGATTATTCACATAATTACCATTCTTATCTGCTTCAACAACTGTCGATATAATACAAAGCAAACGCACCTATAATCAACGTCATACTATCACCTGTCTTTTCAATCCTTTCAAACACAGGTTCCTACCATGCCCAAACAAATTCGCGACTGCCGTTTGTCACAGATCTAGCTTCACAGAAATATCTTGGATCGACAGTTGTCTAGCTTCATACGGCTGCTATTTTTCATTTTTTTTTCACTCAAGCACCCTATTTTTTCCCCCGGACGGGAATCCAAAGAATAAGAAATCGAATATTGGCTAGAATCAATTATATAAGAGTAGATATAAACACACTTTGATATGTGGGACACCTCGGTTGCTCCTTTCCATCTGGTCCGTTGAATTTCAGGAGTTAAATCTCGACCACATATTTAGATGTGTGTACATGCATGGGCATGCATGGGGGCATGCACCCCATCTATGAACCGTCGGATCAAAAGGGAAGGCGAAATCATAGTCTTTGATTTTTATAGGGAAGGTGCAAGGAAGGTTCCTTGATTTGGTGTAGTAGATCTTAGCTGTTAGATCAAAAGGTTAGGATAAATCCTAGTCATCAAGTTTTTATATTAAATTACATTATTTCTTTTAAATGATATGAGGTGGCATCCTCATTAAAAAAAATGTAGTGAGGTGGCAAAACATTTATTGGATGGACTTTCGAAGGAGCTTCCTTTTTCTTAGCCCGTAACTTGCACTAGAGGGGTCGGATTAAGGTGGAGTGGCCGGGACAAAGGAAGGAAGGAAGGAAGGAAAAATTTTTAACGTCCACGGAACCCTGTCGGGTTATGGGACCAAGTACATAAGGGACCGAAGTCCTGGACCGAAGTCCAAACAAGAACATGGGCCGAAGCCCTTAAACCAAAGCACAACGTGAGCTAGAACACAACCATCATGACCCGGATTAAAAACCACCTGGGAAAAAACCGTTGCCAGGATGACTATGGCTGCTCACCGATCCAAAAATCCATGCTGTTGCACAAGCAACAAGCATACCTTCATACCTCCAGCAGGCAAAGCTTCACCAAGCAACTCCGAACCGTAACCTCTTCACAACTGGGTGCTGGAAAACAGACGCCCCCAACGCCAATCGCCCAGACACGCAGGGAAGGCGGCGCTCAGAAAAACCGCTCAGGGAAATCGCCCATCGGAGGTGCCTCCTCACCCATCCACCAGCCCTGCGCCAAGGCGCCAGCACCCCCAGGTATGCGCGCAGGCGGACATCCACTCAGGCACACACAGGGGCGCCATCCTTCACTGCCGCTGCTCCAACGCCATCCATCATTGCATCCGCTTGGGCAGGCCTCAGGCAGCGCCTCAGGCAGGCGCCAGGCGCCAGGCGCCAGGCGGAGGCGGAAAAGGATGAATAAAAGGGAAAGGCAAAGGGTCGCAACCCCGCGAGGGCAAGCTAACCTCAGAAACCCGGCCCCATGCCGTTGGATTCCTCTCGTCGAGAACTTTCCAATGACTGGTGCTTTGGCACTGTTCCGTCATAGTTGGTGCCAACTTGATCGGATATTAAGAATCTTAATGGAATATATAGTGTGTTAAGAGAATCTAGGGGAATCTTCCTGGGATCTTTAAGAATCTAGAGGAATCTCAATAGAATCTTAAAGAATCTGTAGGAATCACAAGAGAATCTTTGCGAATCTAGTGGAATCCAATGGAATCTTCATAAATCTTAACGAAATCTATGGTACACTAAGACAATCTAGGGGAATCTTCCTGGGATCTTTGAGAATCTAGAGGAACCTCATTAGAATCTTTAGGAATCTATAGGAATCACAAGAGAATCTTTGCGAACCTAGAGGAATCCAGTGGAATCTTCATAAATCTTTGAGAATCTAGGGGAATCTTGATGGAATCTTAGAGAATCTAGGGGAATCTTCATAGGATTAGAGAATCTAGGAGAATCTACATAGAATCTTGGGGAATCTATGGGAATCATAGGAGAATCTAGAGGAATCTAAGGGAATCTTCATAAAATTTCTGAGAATCTAGGGAATCTTAGAGAATCTAAAGGAATATTCTTGGAATTTTACGAAATCTATGGTAATTCAAAAGAATCTAGAGGAATCTTCATGGGATCTTGAGGAATCTAGAGGAATCTCATTATAACCTTAGGGAATCTAGTGGAATCTCAAAAGGATCTTTGAAATCTAGGGGAATCTTCATAGGATCTTAGAGAATCTAGGAGAATCTACATAGAATCTTGGGGGATCTATGGGATTTTTGAGAGAATCTTTGAGAATCTAGGGGTGTCCTCATAAGATGTAAGGGAAGCTAAGAGAATCTAGATAGATTCTTAAGGAATCTATAGGAATCTTAGGATAGTCTTTGGAGAATCTAGAGGAATCTTGGGATAATCTTTTATAATTTAGAGGAATCTTGATAGAATCCTTTAGAATCTTGGGGAATTTTCATATAATCCAAGGGAATCTAGGAGAATATACATGGAATCTTGAGAAATGTAGAGGAATCTTGGGATAGTTTCTGAAAATCTAAGGGGAGTGTCTATAGAATCTTAAGAATCTAGGAGAGTCTTTCACACTGAGTATATTTTGTAGGTTATTTTTCACACATTTTTGTCACAAATTTCTCCAAATGTGTAGGTCCTAAATATTAATAAACTTGTATATATATATATATATATTTGTATTTGTATTTGTACATTCGACAGCAAATCTATTTCTGTCACGATTTTTCCCCCAAACAATCCTTTAGAGCAAGGAGGGGGTTTTTTAACCCGGACAATAATACGCTGTTCATTTAGGCCACAATCTTGAAAATATGTCATTTTGAAGATGATCACTTTTATTGTATTCTTGTTCTTGACTATAATAAGCTTGTACTTCTTTATTTTATATCATTCTTCTAATACTAAGCTATTCTATTCTTTTAGCCAATTTTGACCTCTATATTTAATAGTGGTGTGCCAAAATGTGAAATTTCAGCGTGTCTTATGCACGTTATTTTCTTTGTATAAGTTTGTTGAATAGGCCCTACGGGCATAACGATGACTGACAATGGCCATTGTGACGTTCAAGCGACAGGCATTTAAGCAGTGAAGCACCAATAATCACAGATCGGTGACATGTCCTTGCCTCCAAATTTTGTAAATCATGAATCTGGTCTAGCGACATGCATTATGACGTCAAGATGATAAGCACTTTGAAATTTGAAGCAGGATGGAAGCACCAAGGAATCATAGACCGATGGCATAGCGGCACCTCTGAAATTCGTTAGAAATCAACTCAGATCTGGAGGCCATCAATTTTTTACAAGTGATGTGTAGACAAAGTCCAATTTCGAGGGTTGTTAACATCTCTCAGCACCAAATGTCGCGACGTGCTAAATGGTACACCAATATTAAAAATAGACCCTGTATTAGTGTTGTATAAATACAAGTGTTCTTGCCATAAAAAGTACATATATCCTTATTGAGAATTTGCACTTCACTGCCTTAAATGTATGAGTGCTCTTTTAGCCTTCATATCCTCGTAGATAATGCAATTCATCTATATCACAATATCATAACTTTATCAAATACTTGGTTCATAAGCATTCCCACATTCGTGTTAAGAAATTTGCGGGTGTAGACCTTCGTGCTATGTAGACCTTGCAATTGATTTATCACCATCTTCATATCCTTACCAGATAATGCAGTTCATCTATCACTATTTTTGGTGCATTTTGTACATATTGTAAAGCAAAGAATTTGTGTGTATGTAAAATCCTCTATGGTGTTGATCGCAATGCCACATTAGATCATTAGTCGATTTATGTATGTCGTCCTTTGCCAAGGTGCCACACTTATCTTCTATGTATGCTTAATAATTTTTAATTGGTTAAATATAATTAGTTTTTTATAATAGAGCACGTCAACTATAATTTACATCTCCCTCCCTCCCTCCCCGTCTCTTCACTTAATGATATATGTACCCTATCCAGACACGTCATTTTTTCCTTAACTCACTTGAGCTTACATAAAAGAAGAGAGAGCTCTATTCCTTATGGTTTTGTGGTAAGACTCTAAACTATTATACTCAAGGTCCTGAGTTCAATGCTTCATTGTGAAAGTGGCCAATGTTGGTGGGAGAAGGAACCACTTCAACTATGTATTCATAAAGGTGGTGGGGGAAGGACCCCCTTCAGCCATATATAGTAATCAGGGGAGGGGCGAGGGGCGGGCACAAGGTTTAAAGGTGGTGGGGGAAGGACCCGCTTCAGCCATATATAGTAATCAGGGGAGGGGGGAGGGGCGGGCACAGGGTTCGAAATTAGAAATAAAAAATGACAGGTAAAAACGCCTGCTTAGATTAAAGACTACCAGAAATACACAAAGTTATAGTGTAGTTTTCTGGAAATCCTCAGAAATTTTTATAAAAATGACCTGAAAAAATGTCGAACATTTTTTTTGTTATCGGAATCTTTTAAAATGGCTGGATTTTTCAGGGTCAAACCCCCCCAATTTCGAACCCTGGGCGGGCATGCAACTGACGTGGTTTGTGGATCTGACATGGAGAGGCCAAAATAGAGCCCCACATTTCCTTTAGGTAAGGTCCCCACATTTCCTTTAGGTAAGGTAACAATGTGATTAATGTTTCACGGCAAACAGATGGCTCATTGCTTAGGTGGCTTGCCAATCTGTTTCCATCATGTCCTAGCTTATGAATCTTGAGGCAAAGGAAGTAAAACATGGAGAAAAAAGTTGAGAAAGAAGACTTTTTTTGTCATATTTGAAGATCAATCCAGTACAAGATTAACCTTATACACTTCTTACTTTACATATGCAAACCTCAACCAAGATGCATAACTAATGTCATAAAATACATAGTTTCAACAATGAGCTTCCTAACAAAATGTGATCTAAAAATAGATTGCCCAAAGGGGGCAACCCTTGAAATCCCCTTGGATGAGTGGGCGCCACATTCGTTTAAATTTTATTTGGTTGCATAAAATTAGTCTGTTATAATAAAGCATGTCAACATTTGTTTAGCATTAGCTAGCTCTCTCTCATCGTTGGATGATATGTCTATCTTATCCATGCAAATATGGCACGTCATTCTCCTTAACTTACTTGACCTTGAAAACTTTACTAAATGTGACCTTCTAGCCATATCTTCCCATTGAGGATATTTTCTTTTATTGTGTGAGGCGTTCGACAGGGGAGACCTTATTATAAATACATAATTTTATAAGAGATGTAATACCATTGTAATTCAACATAAATCTAAATAAACCTCTAGCTAGAGTCTAATCAGATCTATGTATATCAAAGCAAGCGAATAAAACAAAATTCGTAAAGACAGCCATTCAACATCTTGATGCGACGAACAACTTGTTGAAGAAATGGTCGCAACAGACAGAACACGTATTAAGAAATAATATCGTATTAAAGAGAGAACAATTCAAAATAGAGAGCTCATATGGCACTTCTGATCCCCCATCGTTATCAAATTATATATGGAAATCTCAAAGATAAAAGATCTGAAAATTGGGTGGAGGAGGAATTGGAAGAGAACTTTTGGACAAGTGTGACAAGTGTGTTGATATTTAAGAAGTTAAGAATCTTTTAGTACAGGTTGCATTACACTGAGCCATAAGATTACACAAGATAGGATTGCATGCCACGTATTGACCGACTTTCCTTGGCCTGGCGCACAGAAAAAAATTGAATAAGTAGAGGGATCTTTGTGTTGGAGTACTCTGGCGGCCTTAATTTCAAGACCCACAACCCAATTCATCCCCATTTCGTTTTCGATTCGCCGCTGCAGTACATTTTTTGCCAACCAGAGTAATTCTCTGCATCTGCGGCAGTTTTTTTTCCATAGCCTCTTTTCTCCAAATGGCGGCTGCCTCCATCTTTCTTCTCTTCCCTTTTTAGAGCTCTTTGTTGGGCCTCCACCTCTTAGGTTTTTAGCTTCTGTGTTGGATCGAGGTTTTCTAAAGATGGGTATGGAAATAGGCTGGCTTTCTTCTTTTGCCCTAGAACCGCCGGAGTTGAAGGACGAGGATCCTTTGTCTGAATCCCTAAGCTCCCGGTATAGGAGCAAAGTGCAGGAGGCATTGCAGCAGTGTGAGTATAATTTTGTTCTATGTGATCCTAGACTGCCGGATCATCCCATTGTATATGCTAGCGAGGGGTTCCTTAAAATGACTGGGTACAGCAAAGAAGAGGTATTGGGTCATAATTGTAGGTTTCTGCAAGGACCTGATACAGATAAGAGAATGGTTACGGAAATCAGGGATGCCATACGCGAAGAAAGATCGTGCCAAGTTCAAATACTTAATTACACAAAACATGGAAAACCCTTTTGGAATCTGTTTCATCTGGCCCCCATCTATTCCCGTGAGGATGGGAAAGTAATTCATTTTTTAGGTGTTCAAACTCCTATTTCTCACAGGCTTGCCACAGCATTTGTGCAGACTGTAGGTTCCTCTGAGGAAGTCTTTCATGAAGGTAGGTTTGAATTTGTTGGGTTTTGGATTCAATTGTTTCGTGACTGAATTGGGGCATTATTTGTGTTTTAGATTCTGGGCTGGAGGAAGAGTTTCAGGCTGCAGAAGAAGATAAGGAGGCTGCAACAAGGGCTGTAAAGTCTGTAGTATATGGTCTGAAGCAATCTGCTAAGAATGAAGGAGTTGGAGAACGTAGGTGCAAGTCTATGAAGGAGAGTGCTGCACTTGGTGTTATTTGCTCATCCCTTATGTTACAACTTTCGCGGGTGCAGCAAAGTTTTGTGCTGTAAGCTCAGAATTCCTTTACCCCTTTTGGACCTGATCCTTACTATGTAAACAATTGTTTCATGGTTTGTTAAGACCTTTATATGACATAAAACTTTAGTTTGAACCTCTTTGACTCTTGCTCATTTGCTTCTTACAGTGCAGATCCCCACCTGCCAGACACTCCCATTGTCCATGCCAGTGAGAGATTTCTTAAATTGACAGGTACACAAAACCTAGCAACATTTGTGTAGCTTGTGGACTCGAGACATATAATTTTGGTCTTGAATATGTTTAAATTGTAATTTTGTCCATATCAGGTTATTCCCGAGATGAAGTAATAGGCCGGAACTGCAGATTTCTACAGGGACCAGACACAGATCAAAACACGATTGACCAGGTACTAACTATCTCTGTTTAAAGTCGTTCAAAGAACATCACTTAAGTACTACTTTCAACATGGATCTACATTTTTGTTTACTGTTTGATCCCATGTGATACTTATCTCTTAGTGCTGTTTCTGAATTCAGATAAGGTCAAGTATCACGGCTGAGAGGCCATGTACTGTGCGCATTTTGAATTATAGGTATGCTGCATAAAAAGTTCTCTGATATGCGACTTAAATGAGTCTCCAAGTCTTATGAGTTCATTTTGACAGGAAAAATAAGCAGCCTTTTTGGAACTTTTTGCATCTTGCGCCTATTCGAAGTTCTGATGGACAGGTTGTCTATTCATCAAACTATTTATTGAAACTAGTATTTTCTCAGCAAGTACCTAAAAGGTTCGTGCATCTTTCAGGTTGCCTTCTTTGTTGGCGTGCAATTAGATGTTACTTTAGCAGATGCTAATGGCAATTTAGAAGATGGGATGGATAGTCATTTGAAACAACTTGGAGCTGTTGGAGCTATAAGGGTAGCAGTGCGGAGTTTGCAGGGAGTTGGGTTGAAAAGAGAGGTCCAGTGTTGAAATTGTTCGCTGAAGGTTGGATAAGGAGATCCAGTTAATGGGAAATTCAGTTTTGTTTGTTTAGGGAGGCATGATGGAATCTGCCCAGCGACATCAAAGCTCTGAGAAAGCACCACTACTGTTGTAATCTATCTCAAGCGTTCTGTACCATATGTATGTATGATATCCTTAGAGAAAGCTTTAATGAAAATATATATTATTAGCAGTTGCAACACGTTCTGGCCCAGCTGATGGAGTATGTTGGGCCCATCTAAGCAGTAACAATCAAAGTATTTAAATGATTGACAAGATCAAGAAAGAACTTTCTTTTAAGGACGAGTATTTGGGAGATGGCATTGGGACAGCCTTATGAGAGATGGCAACTAAAATCTAGTTAATCACTTGGCCTCATCTGCACAGCTTATTATTTTTCTTTCCAAAAATCGTGTGATGGCTGCCACCTCATAAATGAATTACTAGTTTGGCTCTACAATATCCTCACTCGATAATAATAAGCCTACTCAAACCGTATTACATCGCATTTCAAAAGAGTTTCAAGTAAAAGTTTAAACCAAAATTTCTGCGATGTTGATGTATGATTGGTGGAGGTGGACAGCCGCAGGATTTGCCTCTCCTTGAAGCTGCGATGGCTCCATTCGTAGGATAGTGTTTTTGTTAGATTAGTTTACCGTTTTGTTTTAGTATACTTAGATGTATGACGTTGGCTCTGGGATAAGTTGCTTTGTGGTGGTAAGTTTAGCATTGAGTTAAGCCATATGATCTCTACAACTTTATATGTTATAATTTGGGGTGTTTCATTGTTTGGGGTGTTGATTTTTTTAGACCATTACTCCCTCATGCAAACAAGAGAAATCTGTGAATCGTATATGAAGACTCACTAGGCCGATTGGCCTCAGTGGACGATAAAAAATCATTCTCATTCTTATTCTAAGAAACAATGGCTACTTAGGAAAATCTGCAATTTACACGAGACATTCAAATACAGATCATAAATTGAACTGCATACAAGAATTACAATTCCACTAGAAGTTTGAAACATGAGCATAACCAGCAACATTAAAAACAAAAGGCGCAATTGCACACTGAGACATCTCTATATCTGAAATAGGATAAACCACATCTGGTGGTGCTCGACACAGAACCAGATGAGAAGAAGGCTCCACAACCTCTACCTTGTGCTGCGTAAGAGCAGATGAATCAACATGGAGAACAAGTGACACCATATCAAGGGGTGTAACTGGCGAAAGGACAGATTGGGAAATGCACGGAGATATACTATGAGAGGAAGCTAAAGGAGCCACATCACAAGGAGGACCAACAACTGCAGCAGACGTTGTTTGGGGTAATGGTTTGCTCCCGTAGAGAAAGAGTATAAAAGAAATTATACATATAATGAAAATTAATAAGAAGATTATGCAAAGATGCCCTCTCTTGTTGAACAAGAGGAGAAAAGTAATGATATAGTCACCAAAGGCTTCACTAGTTATGTTCAAGACATTTCTCAATTCCTTGGACCTTAAGAGATTATGCTCATTGTTGTTAACTAGCACATCTGCGATCCCAAGGATAGAATACTGAGGTATTTGCCACCATATTGATAACCTTCCAATGGGGAACAACTCTGGAATCTGAAGAATAAATCCAAAGACTATGGCAAGTAGAGAAAGCCCCCACCCAAATGGCATCTCTATACCTTCCACAAATCCAAGTCTGTGCTGCCGTACGATTATGGTAGTTAAGATTGAGAAGATGAGGTAAAATACGAGCAGAGATTGTGGTGCAAATGTAATGGAGCCTATATTTGCATCCATGAGAGACCCTTGTTGTAGAAATATATTCCAGACGAGAGACATAGCCATGTGCAGAGAGCACATAGGAATGAATACGTGTCGCCAGAAGGAATATCCAAGGCATCTAATGCAACAACGAGGGTGAGTATTAGCAATATCCAAAACAACTAAAATAGAAATAGACTACCTTATGTTATTCGTATCAGGGGGAGTATTGGAGGCCGTAGAATCCTGACGAAAATACGGTAGAGCTGAGCCTGTGGAATCCGTAGGAAAATACAGTAGAATACAGCAAGCTACGGTTGTAGCTACAGAGCAGATTTGGAGAACCGTTATCACCGAGGTAGTCGGAATAATGGCACAGAGAAATAATTTTCCGATTTGCCTTCCGATTTCCTCTGCGGCTGCCGGAATTGGAGAATAATTCTGATATCCGCTTCTTCCAAGAGCACATATAAGCAGAAACAGACATATTAATGGAAGCGATGGTTTGCAACCAATGAAATCAAAATCAGAAGATTTTTTTTGCCCTGAAACCCATGGAACCCAGAGAAGTAATGTGCCCTGTGACGAACCGAATTTCAGTTTCGCTCATCATTTGCAAATGCACAATGCCCACAGAAGAAAATTTACCAGTAGATTTACAAAATGCAATAAAACTACAGCCCAAAACGGTTTAACGAATTCCTTCACCATTTGTGTTGCTATATTTGCAGTGCCTGACCATAAAGTTGAGATTATGAGTGCATCTTGGTAGCTCAGATTGAGATCAACTGCTAAATACGGAACCAAAACTGCTGGAACTCCGACACAGCTGATTGCGGCCAGAAATTGGTAAAATCCTGAAGTTTACAGAAATGAATTAGTTTACATTTGGGTAGGATTTGGGGTCTCAAAACAGCCTCCTATCAGCCATTCCACGTCATATTTCCGCTCCTTTTTCCCCATTCCACCTAGGATACTAAACTCTCATAATTACAGATTTACTTGGAATATTGTCCCAGAATAAGGGGGATCGCACATTCATGGCGCCATATATATTTAATTCTGTTGGTTGTCAGACAGACTAATGCAACACGTGGCGCTTCTAAAAAGCCACTTGCATTATAGCATGCCGGCAACACATGACGGTGTCTCTTAGTTTGTCAGATACCAAGCGTGCGCGTCACCGATTCTTGTCTTGCGCTATTTTTATTTAGAGGCCATTCCCATACAAGCTTCCCGCCTTCTACATTTCAAAATTTGAATGTGTAGGTTGAAGCTTTGTATCAGACTTTCATTTCGAGGTGCTGCGACTGCGCCTTAAAAGTTCATAAACTGGGATCTTTACTTTATCCCAATACAGGCTTCCCGCCGCCTACAATTCGAAATTTGAATTTGCTTAATGTATAAAAGTATGGATTGTAGGAGAATGGACTTTCGATTTCCATATGCACGTTGCAAATTTCAAAAACAAGGCTAGTACGGACGTTCGGTTCACATGAAGCGAATTGGGCTGGGGCATACAAATTGTACACCTTAATTTCGCGTCGTGCGATCCACGCAATATGGAAGCTCCAAAAGATGTGTGGATAAGGATCCAACTGACTCACGAATATGCTCCAGTCTTCAATCGCAAAAAACGAGGTCTAAAAAATAAGAACTTAGACAGTCAGCATCATCACACATAACTGACCCCCCTTGGCTTAAAGATTTTATTGTTTCCAGTGTATCTTCGATTTGGCCGAGTAGAATGCAATAACTAGTAAATGCAAATGGCAAAGAGATATAAGTTACCTTCTTAAGTACAAGGACGCAGCCAGGAGGAGCCCGCTGCGCAGCATTCTTGAAAAACGTCTTCGTTGCTTGCAAATGGGAAGCCGCTTCCTTTAGAGCTGGTTTTGGAATCCACGACCCAGGAACATCTGCAAAGGACGTCCGATGAGCCCAAGCGGTCCGGCTGAAAGCTAAAGCAACCTCGCGATAACATCCAAGCTCGCCACTGTTTCCCATGATGTCCAACTTCTTACAATAGAATGGATAAATCGCAGTCGGCGCAACTTCCTCGTTGTCATGTGGGGCAGATGCATACCATTCTAAGAACTCCACATAACAATCCATGGCGAAGCAGACGATGAATGCAAGAAGATGTTTAGGAGCGGTAAGGCGCTGTCACTTCTGAACTCAAGTAGCTGTTGTCGATTATGAAAGGGGACACAGCCGTTGTGGGGAGATCTGTCCGTACATTTTAGGGTTAAGGTTAGGGTTGGATCACACAACGCGAAAACTAGTATGTGCAAAAAAAAAGCACAATGCTTGCTGCGCGTCGTGTGATCCTCACGTATAACCTTAAAAAAAAAAAAATACAAAGTGCGAACCTAGGCTTCTAAGAAAGAAATGGACTAAGAGATGACGCTTATAAGGAAAGCCATTACATTAAAGAATATTATACATATGAAAAAAATACAAAGGCACTTCACGGCCTTTTTTCTGGGGGGTCTTTCGTCTTGTTGTATTCAGCCATAAAATTTTGACCATAGTACTCAGGATCCCTTATGCATAAGACCAGGCGCATGTCCTTGGGCATGACAGTCACCCGCTTGGCATGTATTGCTGCAAGCTGCGAGTTCTCGAACAGACCGAAACCAACTGCTTCCGAAGCCATTTGAAGAGCATTTAAGGCAGTTGCTTGAATTCTGTAACTGGTATGATGTGTCGCACCACACTCTTGCCGAATCTCTTTCATGAGTCTCGCAAATGGGAGCTGCGGAATGACCATCTCAGTGCTCTTCTGATACTTCTTAATCTCGCGAAGTGCTTTAATGCCAGGCTTCATCTTCCGCTTCCAGCCACTACCCTCACCCACCTCAGCATTTGCAAGCTATTGCTCGACCGACTCTTCCGGCCGTCTCGTCACATTTCTGGTCGCCTTTCCCTTTCTGGCGTTGGGCCTCCTCCTTTGATTTGAAGGTCCTGGCGCATCCACAGGAGGAGCAGGAAGAGCAAGAAGAGGCGGCTGTCCAATAACTAATCCGACGTCATATTCTGCTCGGCGATCTCTCACATTTTCATCCTCCGTCTCCGAACCGGAGTGCACCTCCCTACTTACTGCCGAGCTACTTCTCCCACCGTCTGTCATGCGGAATTCTTTTCCGCAGCTTCTGTTAGGCATGGTTGGAGGAGGAGAATCTCTATCAGAGACTTCAGATTCAGATGTGGATGAAGGAGGCGGACTAATATAATCACCTGGCCTTACACCACCTGGATGGATCCTTGCGGTTTGCTTAGTTCTAGCCATGTCTTCTCAGCGGATGGCACTTTATACTATGAACACTGACAGAAATAGACAACTAGCAAGAGATAAATAGTAAAAAACAGAAGTTAAAAGTAAAATATAATGGTAACTTTTTTAAATAATTGTACGGAACCCTAAAAAATATCGGACAAAATACGGAACCCTAAAAAAACATCGGACAAAAACACAAATAAAAAACCGAGATTCAAAGCGCTAGGCGATAGACAATTTCTTGTTGATCGCGAACTCACTAAACTTTACATTTTCCTCTTGCCTGTAGCCAACTCTAATGCCATGAAATAATGGAAGTCGTTAGCAATCTCCTCTGTCTCCATTAGCACTCTTAGCTCTGATAATGGCCATTCAATTTCCATGTGGCTGTATAAATGACTTCCTCCCCTCGCCATACTCGAATATCTATCACATCGGAGTGTCTAGTCCTCAAACGGCTCCCAAAAAGTTGTGTTTTTCTGTTTCCTTCGTTGTAGTTGACAATTAACGTATAAATATTGTTTTGGAAGAAAGTATCTGAACTTAAAGAAGGACTTAACTACGCGGCACTAAGTTAGTTGACCGGATGATTCGTGGAATCGAACATCCTAGGTCGGAACCAAAAATAAGCCATCCACAAAATCGGCAAGGGGGAGAAAGCACGTATATGTCTTCGAAGCTTTTCGAACTTCCTGCGCCATATATTAGCAAATACCTCAAATTGTGTGAAGATTTTGAAACTCATCCTCACGCCTCCGTTTTCAGACATTCCCGCTTGCACCTCATCAGCCAGGCATTTCTTCATTGCAATTACATTGTTCTCATTAGTCCGTGGCTTACAAAGATCACTTAAAGTGGGCAATTCAACCGGCCTCAAGCTCGGTTTCCTGACCTTTACGTTGTAATCATGTTCGTAAAACCAGATGCCTATACCCCGCAAGGTCACGGCATCCATACCTTGAATAAGGACAATTCCGATGTCTATGTGATACACGACAAGGACACTACTAATGCTTTCGGCCGGAACGACATCCACGACGTCTGATAAACATAAACTTGCACAATAAATTTGTTTGTAAACACGTGTCAACGAAAGAAATGAAAAGATAAGGAGATCACACGGCGCGAAACTGTTTCTACGCACTTAAATAGCTGACAGACAGCTTCGCGTCGTGTGATCCGATTAAGGTGGTTACCATTTGAGGGCAATTTTGGGAAGCTGTTTTTGGTGGAGATTAACTCTTTGGCCATATCAGAAGGGGTATATGCATGTCGTATTGTTATATTTTCCACTTTTCGGCCGCTAGAATTCAACTTGAACTCTTTTATCCTACCTATCCAATGTGTCCGCATGTCTGATCGCCTTTGTCGCTAAACTCTATGCTCACCCCTCGTTGATGGTAGCATACTCACCCACGAACCTATTGAGACAAAACCTCCCACTTCTTCACCTTGGGAGTTCTGTAAATGAGGCAAGAACACAAAAATTATAGGAGGCATGGATTGCAGATGAGGAGTGAAGGCGGAGAGGATGCACGTAGAGGCGCCGGAGTGATAGTACAGAAGTTTGGCACCAAAATTTGACAAGGGAGTTGGTGACGCTGACAGTAGGCAGTCAAACTCACCATTGTTTTGGGCGGCGAAGTGATTCTCGAAAAATACGGGCCATTAATATGGTTGCAACAAAAGCGCAGACATCCCCTATGAAAATACGCCATGTGGATGCCAAGTAAGCCTGCTCATTCTTCTACCTGCCAACTAATACTGACTTTCGTAAACGAGGCGCAAATCTGACGTGGAAATCTTTAACCCAAGATATGAGCCATTTTGAGACCCCAAATCCACCCTAATGTGAGCAACAAAACAAATGTGCAACAGCCTTCTGCGAGGTTGAACATCGGTGATCATCAAATAAGAAAAAGCAAACAAGTTTTTCTCCTCGAAATTCCAACTTAGAAAAGGAAACGATATCCATATATCTGCTCAGTGAGGTCAGAGAATCTGCTCAACGAAGTGAGGGCCAGAATTCTATGTTTCTGCTCGTGGTCAGAGGGCAGTTCTTTGTCCATGAAATGAGGTATATTCTGCATCTATAGGAAGACAAAGAAAATTGAAACAAAGCAACTGGCTATGGCGATCGACCAAGTTTGAATAGCCGATTCGCTGCAAGCAAGACTTGTTTCAGACAGTATATGCCAAATGCCAGATTTGGAGGGTTCTATGTCCCGAAAAAACCTATGTTTTGAGAAGTCCATTGCGTTCCTACCAGATCTGTGATGGCAAAAAGAGACAAGCTCAAAACGGATGGAAAACAAGATCGCCCTGCAACTATGAAGAGTCCATGAGGATTTGAACCAAGAATCTGGATTTAGCAAACCAAAAATCAAATTTATCTAAGGCTGTCATTCTCTGTTTTTGCATGAATCATAGTTCCTGTTAGCCGAGCTGCTTTTAGTAGGAAGGCAGCATGCCTTTATAAAAAAGGCAACATGAGCGTCTTTACCTTTTACTTTTATGGTACTATATAGTGTAACACATATCATTCAATGTGCGTGCCTTACATTGTGGTGCATACTTGTCTCTTGTATTTTCATAGTAAATTAGTAAGTTTAACATGGTATCAGAGCATTAAATCAAATTAGCCTGCTGTATAAGTTTTTAGACTTTGCGAATCTATCATAGTAGAAAGACACGCACGTTTATCAGCTGGTTCGCTGCTATGCTTTCTTTTATTCTTAAGAGCTCAATTGGAATTTCTTAGATGATCGGCTATAGTCAGTAGCTTTCTCAAAAAGATCTGTTGAATCAGCGGTTAATAGGTGTTCCACACAAAAGTATTCTGTGCATATCTTTTTAAACTATTAACTGCCTGCTTTGTAGTCTTGTTGGTCGAAACAGGTCCTTCTTGATCCAGGCATGTTTGTTATTGATCCAAAGATGCTGCTGCTTCAGTAAGTCATGAACCAACTACAGTGAATTTTAGTCCTGCATAATTGTTGATCGCCGCCCGCTTTGCAGCTTAGTTGGTTAGATCTTACTAAAATATGCTTAGTGATATGATGTGACTTCTAGCTACTATCAATAGGGCATCTAGCATTGCATGTGCTTGAAAATATTTCATGTAATGCACATTGCAATGTTGCACTATGTCTGGATGATTGTGCCAGTACCTTATTTGTATTAATGGATGTAAATGCTATGAACTGCAAGTGTTGATGGTCTAGCATTCTATAACCTTTGATAGAACTGATGGTAGTCTATTATTGAGTAGTACTGCATCAATGGATGTATGTGGATATGTTATTATGGCCTCTGATAGAACTGTTAATGGTCTATTATTGAGAAGCATTGCATCAATGGATGTATATGAGGCATGTGCTGTTGGGAAGCAATACATGAGGTGTGTGCTATTGGAAAGCAACGTGTGAGGCATGTGCTGTTGGGGAGCAACATCGCCCTCCTTTCAATGCAAAAGGGAAGTGTGCAATTTATCTTTGCGAGCTTGTGCATGCTGATGTGGCCTACTACCTTATGCTTTGAGTGGTGCACGTTATTTCATCTTATTTGTAGATAATTTATCACGTAGATCTCTACAAAATCCCAAGTCTTCACAAGTGTTTAAAAGTATAGTGGCAGATTAGTAAAATGATCAAGCGATTACGTGGTGAAAGAGGCTATGCCTTCATTACAAGTAAGAAATTGGCGCATGGCCATGGAAACTGAGTTTGAATCTCTTATCAACAAGGGTACTTGGGATGGAATCGATTATGAGGAAAGCCTTCTCACCCATCGTGCGTCTCACTAGCTTGAGAGTATTGCTAGCATTTGCTGCTCAATTTGGTTTTCTTATACATCAAATGGATGTCAAAACTGCGTTTCTTAATGGAGATCTTAGTGAAGTGATATATGAATCAATCAGAAGGTTTTGAAATTGCAATGTGTATCTAAAGCAGTGTCAAGAACACTTTGTGGTGTTTGCGCTTTATGTGGATGATACTATCTTGGTATCTAATAACATGGAATACTTGCAAGCAATCAAGAGAAGACTCTTTTCTGCATTTGAGATGGTGGACATGGGGGAAATATGCTCATGTTTAGGTATTCAGGTCAAACGAGACAAAGACAAGGCTCGAATACTTTCAGATTGCTTGGGTACACAGATGCAAATTGGGATGGTTGTCCAGACACATATAGATCAAGAAGTGGTTGATGTTTTTTCTTTGGAAAATCTATGGTGTCTTGGATGAGTAGGAAGCAACGATATGTTTCACTTTCCACTGCTGAAGCAGAGTATGTTGCTGCATCTTTGGCGAGGCGAGAACTTGTTTGATTATGACGTTTGCTAGAGTGCTTAAGACAAGTTCAAGATGGACCAAGTATATTTATGTGTCATAATCAAAGTGATATTGCATTATCAGAACACTATCAAAGTACTATTGCATTATTCTTGGTGTCCTTGAGAATAAGGATAGATATTATAAATTTGTAGGACTCGGGTTTTTTCCTTTGTGACCACCAATTTTTTTTTTCATCCGAGTGTGAGACCAAATTTGCAGGTGGGGAGGTTATCTATCGATTGGAATATTTGGTCTTCTTTTACAGGCACGACATTTTCTATATCTTACTTGATGAAAGACTAAAGTCGCAGGTGGCGTGTTAGTAGAGCTGTTTTTATTAGGAAGGCAGTGTGCCTTTATAAAAAGGCAACATGAGCACCTTTACCTTTCACCTTTACCTTTTATCTTTATGGTACTACATAGTGTAATACATATCATTCAATATACGTGTCTTGTATTGTCGTGCATACTTGTCTCTTGTGTTTTCATAGTAAATTAGTAAATTTAATAGTTCCGACCCAAAACCTTCATTTTCCTGGTTTCAATTCTTACCCTTATAGCCTCAAGGGAGGCTACCGCTGTTGCACAGGGCGACAAAGCAAGCAAACATAGAGAGGCTCGACCATGTGGAGCTGCAGCTCCAACAGAGATGCTGCTTCAATCCACGCACCATGTCACAGCCAAAAAACTAGAAGCTCAAGGCCCAAGAAAAAACTCCACACCTATAGAGCTATTAAACCTCAACTATAATCCATGGCGCCACCATCAGCAAACTACAGTCACAGTCTACGAAGATACCTTAAAATCATCGAGAATCATATGTAACAAATATACGGTTTGAAATTTCGGCCACATTATGACATCATCGCTTGCTTCTTTGCATATAACAACCAAAGTGTCATACATTAGTTCTAAATTCATATACTAGTTTGCTCTAGAAAACACGCCCTCTTCGAAGTTCTGATGGACGGGTTATTTGCCTATTAATCAAACTATTTATTGAAACTAGTAATTTCTCACCCAAATACCTAAAAAGTTCGTGCATCTTTTAGGTTGCCTTCTTCGATTGCGTGCAATTAGACGTTACTTTAGCAGATGCTACTGGCAATTTAAAATATGGGATGGATAGTCATTTGAAACACTTGGAGCTATAAGAGGAGTCGTGCAGAGTTTGCAGGGAGTTGGATTGAAAAGAGAGATCCAGTGTTGAAATTGTTCGCTGAAGGTTGGATAAAGAGATCCAATTGATGGGAAATTTAATTCTGTTTGTTTAGAGAGGTATGGTGGAATCTCTCTAGTGATATCAAAGCTCTAAGAAAGCACCACTACTGTTGTAATCTATCTCAAGCATTCTGTACCATATGTATGCATGATATGACACGCGGGGCTTTTTATAGATTGACACCACTTTCCGGGGAGAAGAGCGCTTGTTAATGAAAGAATGATTGGTTGACAATGCCGCGTGTCACCGGCGGGAGTCCTTAGAGAAAGATTTAATGAAAATATATATTACTAGAAACTTGTGCCCGACGATGCCAGGCATTAGTCGTGGAGGTGTGGAATGGGTGATTGGGCGTTATGCTATGGACCCAGCTAATCCTAAGGCATTTTCCTCCTCTTTCCACAGCTTCAAAATGCAGAATCAAAGCGGCAGAGCTCTAGGCGCACAGCTCATCCGGCATCCGTCGACTTTACAAGCATGTTTTATTTTTTGTGTAACCTTCAGGTCTCCTCAACCTTCACTTACTTTAGGTTTTGATGTTTTACTTTAGGATCAAATCCACCTTCAAGCAAGTCGAAGCAGCATAGACGACAGGCTGAAAGCACAAGTAATGTGGTTGGTTCTTCTTATTAGGTGCATGCTTAAGCCTCAAGAACAAGCATCTGGCTTCAAACAACAGAGGTCTGAAGGGAGCTTTGGAGTAGTGCCTGCATTGCTTGCAACGATCTTCTTAGATCTCTCCTTATGATGGAAGGCATTGGAGATCTACCTCCATTTGTGTCTGCATCTTGGATTCCAGTTCGAGCCATGTAGGCGATTCCTTAAATTGCTGGTACTGTTTTGAGTTCACGGTTTTCTTGCATGATCGGTTTGTTGCTTGGGCTTCCACTATTATTGCATGTCAAATTTTGATAGAAAGGAGCTTGCATTGCTTGCAATGCGAAACTCTATCCAACCAGCACACTGAACTTCATGTTTGGAATCTATGCTGAAAGAATGGGTATGCATATCAACCGTGTCACCAATTGTGGAACAGAACACCTTCTTTCTCATGTTCAAAGTTCTGATTTTACAGGGTTGCAGCCTTTCTGTTTTTGTGAAGAGCTATTTTCTCTGAAGAAAAAAGGTTGTTTTTTCCAGCAAGTGTAAGAGAAACATGGTATTCATTCATTTATGCGAGGCATCCATTTTTCACGTCTTATCAATTGGTCTGAATCTTGATCTTGAATAAGAATATAGCATGCACATTATTATGGATTGTTCGTTTTGAATATGGCATGCACATTACCATGCATAATTGCAACATTTGGAGCTCCATAAACGTTTCGCTTTTAATTTGACTACAATTTTGTGGAACACATAGTTAAAAGTATGAATTCTTCAGAGCGTCGTTGAAGTCCATTTTGGCAACTTCTCTGGTATGCTCTTGACATAAATAGATTTTGATGATTTTTTCCCTCGGTGTACGTGTTATTTTGCCTCCATTCAACTGATAGTGTGCTCTTACTGTCTGAATGTTGATAGAAGCAAGGCATGTTGAATTTATTGAATATTGTATTTTTCTTATTGCAGATGGTAAGATGAAAGGGCAGGATGTTGTTTAATGAAGGGGCTAATCTTAGTTGTGTGCCATCTGTGCGAGTTCAAGAAGTGATATTGTCAATTTATGTTCATAAAGTACTGTCACTGCTCAGATCAATCTTTATTTTACAGGTCTACAGTCCATATTCATATCTAGACTACATAGCAATCTTTTCAAGCTACATATCAGAAATATCTATGTCTGAAAGGTAATTGTTGGACATTCCTAATACTCAGATATTTTACTCAATGTTTGTCTTCTGTAATGGGTGCCTATGCTTCCACCATCCAACAGAGTTTTATCCTCTTTCAGCTTGCAAATGTACATTAGCCACTTTGTAGGTGGAATAAGAATGTATAATGTAATGGTTTTGTGAGACGTATTAGAGTGCCAAGTATGAAAGTTTAGGGTTTAGGCATTAGGCATGGGGGCATGAAATGAGTAGAAATAACAAAAAACATAGTGTGGAACATAATGGGCGGATGTAATAGAGTGCATATAATTTAGGACATTGGTTTAGGGATTGTTATAGTTTAGGCTTTTTAGCCTTCCCTTAACATGGGAAGTTTTAAGCTTAAGATCTTGGGCCAATAATAACAATACATGGCTTCAAACATTGTGTATCAACATTAAGGTATCTGACATAAGCATTCTCATGTGAAATGTCAGGGTGGTTAAATATTGTTTAGGTTATAGAAAGCATGTGCCACTTCGAACTAAATATCACAATTTTCTTCAATGTTGAGAATGAAAATGGATGTTTCTTGATAAGTCGATTGGCATGTTGCACCCTACCATGATCTAAGAATTCGCATTCATGCATTATTAATTGGTTGCAATGATAATGTGGAGAGGGTAAAACATCTGATACAATTATTGCACTTGTATCACAAAATGCAAGCAATCTAATTAGAATATGAGAATTTAGAATTCGATTGATAATGTTGCCAAATCAAAGTTCAGGTATATTTATAATATAAGATTGTTTAAGGTTGAGAGCATGTATTCCTATATAAAATATGTATTCTATTCTATATAAATATGTATTAGATGTGGATTGCAAGGTTTGATCAGTCTTGCTCCTAGATTTTAGGGTTAATTCTAGTGTGCAAGTTTTGAAGGTCCGAATATGGATTTATTGCATGTGGAGGCCTGCATCTACCAAGGTCAACTTGCTCGCTATGGGTTGTTGGGAGCGATCAGTCTTCTATGGAGTGAATTGAAGCGGACGTAGAAAGGATCATCTACCTACATCAGAATGCAGCTTTACTGCAGTGTTTTTATATGTTACTGTATTTGGATAGCGTAAAAGATGGGTGTATTAAAGACTTAACGTAATTACAATGGTTTTGGGGATTTCTAAATAATAGAGCCACATCAGCGTTGATCTCGTCAAACTCTAACATGTAAGAATAGGGTCTGGTTTCAAGGCATATGTAAGAGAATATGCCCACATCCAAGGGCCCAACGTTAATAATAGAGCGGCATAACATATTAGGTGAGAATAGTAGCAAAACATCGCAACTTTGATCCCATTCTCGAATAAGGGCTTGCATGAAAACAGACAAAAGCTCTCGGCTTTTCATTCATCTCAGCAGAATTCTACAATGGTTGAGAGTGAATAGCTACACATTTGCAAGCTACCCACAATGAAAACACAGGGATATCCAGTTATATCATCTGTACCCCAAAAACATTCTACAGATGTCGGTTAGTGTACCTGCCGAGAGCTTATCGCCGGGATTAAGAAACCCTTCGAAGAAAAACCTAGTAATAAGCCCTCAGCAAGTGGCTTGGACACAACGTAAGCTGCAAAAAAATGCTCCCACAAAGAAATCCACGAAGCTTGAAGAAGATGGAGTCGCACATCCCACTGTACCTGCACATCAACAAACTAGAACACAAAGATAAGAGAACAATAGCCTCGAAAAGCGAGAGACTGGTCACACGTGCCACGCGACAAAAAACAACGTTTACAATAATATACACATTAAGGGAGGGTGGGCGGGAGTCAAGGGAACTGTTGAGAGAGGAAAAATTCCGATGAGAAGTCGATGAAGAACCTGCAAGAAATAGCGATCCTCAAATGAACCAAAGCCCCAGAAAATGCATGCATGCATACAAGAGATGCATGCTCGCCCATTCGAGAATACTAATCACCGATGACTCGGATCGATGGCATTCTCGAATAAGGGCTTGCATGAAAACAGACAAAAGCTCCCGACAAATAGAGAACTTCCTTATCAAAATGGGATCGAGATCGACGGTTGAAGGATGGCCAAAAAAGAGATAAGATCAGGGAAGAACATGTCCCAACATAGAAAAGAACGCCAAACTGTCAAACCAAGCAGGGAGAAGCCCCTCCCTGCCTGGTATCAAAAAAAGAGAGTCAAGGGAACTGCTGAGAGAGGAGAAAGTGCTGATGAGAAGTCGATGAAGAACCTGCAAGAAATAGACCAAAAGCCCCAGAAAATGCATGCAAGAGATGCATGCTCGCCCATTCGAGAATACTGATCCGATGGCTCGGATCGATGGCATTAGTTGTATGTGCATCAATTGCTTGAGTGTGTCTTAATTTGGAAATGAAATATGTTCACAAAAATCCCTCACAGATTGCGCCTAGAGCAATTTGCCTGCTCCCAATCCATATAATTTCATTTGGCTTGGATGCTTTACACATTGACACAGTGATAAATATCACAGCAACATAAGGTAAAAATATTAATCGTCATACATTGTCAAAAAAATAATTATTCATCTACTTCTGCAACTATACTTTGGTTCACGTTTCCCTTTCAAATACAACAAAATCACTATAAACTTCAAGAACATTGCCACATGATCAAAGTGGCAAGCAACCATATTTGCAAGTAACAATTGCTTCAAAATATTCTGCAAAATTGTCTGAAAGAACTGGAAATAATTTCATGAGAGGACCTAAAGCTAATAAACAATTCAAACTCTTCTCATCAGCCTTCTCCAAAGTGCTTTTTAACTGGACCGGTGGTATTCTCTGAGTTATCTCTTCTACTATAAACAATGAAAATCTTCTACTCATCAGCCTTCTCTAAGTGCTTTTTAACCCGACCGGTGGAGCATTTATTCTCTGAGTTATCTTTCATTTTTTGTAGGTCCATAAGCAATATTGGCTTTAGATGGAAGAGATCTCTGCTTTGGGCTTCCTTCGAACATTGCATAAACCATAGGCTGGGCAATTTTGACCCAAAATGTATGATAACAGATTTACTATTCGTAGAGCTCTTGTAGAAACACACGCTTATCTTGGTCACATAAACTAAAAGTTTCATGCAACAAACTTACGGTCTAGCTCTAATTTGTTCCTAAGCTTCTGAATAAGTGTTGCTTTCTTCGCTGCATTACAAACCAAGAGAATTATCATTGATGAGTACCTCTTAACTTAGTCTACAATTTCATAAAATTCTCCAGCACTGCCAAACAGCTAATTTCGATTAGCCCTGCTTTATGCAAAGCTACAAGCTATGGTTTAGAACCCGTGACAACCAAAGTATTCAAATAGTTATTAAGATATATATGGGTAAAATCACACTAGGGTGTCATACATTAGTTCTAAATTCATGTACTAGTTTGCACTAGAAAATATACCTGTTCGAAGTTTTGATGGACGGGTTGTCGCCCATTCATCAAACTATTTATTGAAACTAGTAATTCTCACCCAAGTACCTAAAAAGTTCGTGCATCTTTCAGGTTGCCTTCTTCATTGGTGTGCAATTAGATGTTACTTTAGCAGATGCTAATGGCAATTTAGAACATGGGATGGATAGTCATTTGAAACAACTTGGAGCTATAAGAGTAGTAGTGTGGAGTTTGCAGGGAGTTGGATTGAAATGGGAGATCTAGTATTGAAATTGTTCGCTGAAGGTTGGATAAAGAGATCCAATTGATGGGAAATTCAGTTTTGTCTGTTTAGAGAGGCATGATGGAATCTGCCCGGTGACATCAAAGCTCTAAGAAAGCACTACTACTGTTGTAATCTATCTCAAGCATTCTGTACCATATGTATGCATGATATCCTTAGAGAAAGCTTTAATGAAAATATATATATTATTAGCAGTTGCAGCATGTTCTAGCCCAGCTGATGGAGCATGTTAAGCCCATCTAAGCAGTAACAATCAAAATATTTAAATGATTGACAAGATCAAGAAAGAACTTTCTGTGAAGGACAAATATTTGGGAGATGGAAAGTGAAATGGGACAACCTTATGAGAGATGGCACTAAAATGTAGTTAAGATCACTTGGCCTCATCTGTATAGCTAATTATTTTTCTTTGCAAAAACCATGTGATGGCGCCCACCTCCACAAATGAATTATTATTTTGGCTCTACAATATCCTCACTGGATAATAATAAGCCTACTCAAACATATTATATTGCATCCTGTCTTTGGAAGAGTTTCAAATAAAAGTTAAAAACAAAATTTCCACGATGTTGATGTATGAGTGCTGTTGGATTTGCCTAACCCCTTGAAGTTGCGGCAGCTCCATTCACATAGGCTAGTGTTTAGTCAGATTAGTATACTGTCTTCTCTTAATTAGTATATCTCTTCTCTTAATGCCTACATGCATCACTTGGATCTGGGATAAATTGCTTTCTGGTGGTAAGTTTAGCATTGAGTCAAGCCATAGAGTTGATTTCCGGGTGCAAAATCGGTACTGGGTAGTAGAAATCACCGTCCGGACGCCACTTACAAGTGCTTAAAATCCGTGTGTTTTAAACACGACGTGCGTGATTGATCAATTGACATGTAGGGTGCACGCCCGTCAAATGACAGGCTGATAGAATCATGAGCTTGTTTGGTGCCGGAAACATGAATGCATGTACTCCCACCATATTCGTGGATGGCGGGCTAACCCATCTTGAATTCAAGCAAAATGGAGGGACTAATTGTTTCCAAGAATTGCCTGAACCGAAATTCAACAATTTGCCCTCACCAATTTTGCAATACACAGAAATCCGGGATAGATGAAACCCAATTCCTCTCCCCGTTCAGTTTACAGAGCCATTGATGCAGCAAGGAAGAGAGATCAGAGGCAGAGATTGTATGCAAAGAAGGTAGCAATGAAGAAGAATTCCCCTTCTAAAGATTCGCCTTCAAAGAAGAATAAGAAATTGAGACTGAGTGACCGCAGAATAAGAGAAATTTCAGGAGAAATTTATGAAGTATTCAACCAAATTAGTACAAATGTTGATGACAATGACGAAGGCCGTATCCTTGACAGTCTTCTTTGGAGGGCAAGGGATTTACCAATTGCTTCTATAAAGAAATCTAAGCAGGTTACTATGGCCGAGCAAATGGTGAAGAATTTGAAGGAAACAATGCAAGAACATAAGTATGAGAGGAATCATGACATGCTTCGTGCAAGGAAGTCCACCCTGATAATGGCAGCAGCAGGTACAAATGGTATCAAGCCATTGAATCAAACAGAAGTGGCCAGATTGCTCAGCATCCCCAGAAAAACAATTTCAAATGTTTTTCAAAGAAGGGTGCAAGCTAACAAAGGGGAAGGACCTTGGTCAATGTTCAGGAGGAGGAAGCGGATGGATAGCATGTTAGATTACAATAGAGAAGCTGTTATCAAGTTCTGGACAGAAAATTACAAGAAAGACGTGAGGAGGTATATATCAGAGACAGGAATAAAGATGGAACATCCAATTCACCTTCTTGAAGTCAGCCAAGTAAGTATTCATCCTATATTGTAGGGTTCATTATATGTAGCATTTATTTGGCATTCACACGATTTTCCTGCAGTTGCAATTCTACCTCAGGTTTAGAGAGGAGAATCCTCATATCAAAATTGCATTGCAGACTTTTGAGAGGTTGAAACCGAGTTTTGTAAGGAGGATGCGTGAGAGGCATACATGATGTTGCATCTACCACTTGAAATTTGAATACATCATGTAGGGATTAAACAGCCTGAGAAAATCGGGTGGAGTTCATGACAATTGCAACTGCCACTGTGAGATTTGTGGCCCTGGCCCAGAATGTGCAGCCAAGGAGCATACAATCAAGTGCACCAGTGATTTATGGAGACAAGTGATGAGGAGTGGTTTGATCATAACTGCTTGATGTTGGCGTGTAAAAAATGTGGGTTGGATAGAATTAGAAAATGTCCACAGGAAATGGATGGCACGGGTTCAGTACTAGTTACTTGGAAGACATTTGAAAAGCAACCTATGGACCAGGACAGAGAATTCAGGGATCCAAGAAAGGCTTTGAGGTACAAACCTGTCTTGAGATTAGTACAGAAGGAGAGAAGCCCCAAAGAGTTTCAAGAGGATATGAAGAAGGTAATATCAGATTTTGTTCCACACAATTACATAGCACATTGGCAGGCCAATCAGTTTAAACAGTGTGTGTCATCATTTCCAGAAGATACAATTGTATCTGTTATTAACTTTGCAGAAAATTACAGCATCAAGATCCAGAATGAGCCCCAGTCAATGCATTGGCATACAGACCAAGTTTCTATACTTGTTCACATAACATATAGACATGACAACTGGTGTTGTGTTTACAACTGGTGCTGTATTTACAGCTTTTTCTATAGCTTCTTGGACAGCTTCTTGGACTGGTGGTGGTGGTTCTGCTGTTACATTCAAATCAGTCACAATTGACTGTACTCCTAATAGGACTTTGCAGGTGTTGTGCATCTTCAAATGGCACCATTGTCCTTCTTTGAACCTTGAAGGATGAGACCTCAATTGCAGGACGGATTAACACATCCTTTTTTGGTGTACTATTTGAAGCACCTGCAACATGGCCAAAACCTAGCTCGTCAAATACACCCTCTGGCACCTTTCCAGGGCAACCATGAATACATTGTCCTCCCCTCAACAATGAACAACAAGCTATATGATACTCATGTTGGCAATTCAGTGCTAAACTTAACTGTAAGCTTTAGTGAATTCCGCACCACATCTTGAACATGTATAAAATGGATCTTCCACTAACAACTTATCTCAGTATAATAGTAGAGATGCTAAATGTTGCGTGAGTATCCATTTTCAGCTTCCACAAATTGTTTATGTAGAATTGCGTAAGTCTCTGCTCTTCTTCGAGAACTTTTAACTCCTCCTCAAGTTTGAGTTTACATTTGACCTGCTCATTAACGGATGTAGGGTTCATTGCTTTTTGTACCTTGTTCCTGTGCCAAGTTTCCATCCGACAACCTGCTCCAAATCTTTAATTTACGCCTCCAACTCACGGTTTGGATTAAGCTTGAACTCCTCCCTGTTTTGTAGCCAAATCATTTGTGGCTTTGTCTTAAAACTGTTCTCGGCCTCTTCCAACATCATTTTACGTAATTGAGGCCTTCTCATTGCCTTTCAGCTCACTTCCCTCTGCTTCCAGTTCTTTGTGATAAGTAAAACTGATTTTTCCAATCTCACATCTTTGCATTCTCTAAGGTTTTATGTTTTCATCACATGCACTTGATCTCATTTGATCCAATTTGCCACCTTTGGCTTTGCCTTCATTTCGATTTTCCTAACATGTGCTACAACATCGCCTCTTTTTACTTGTCTATTGTTGTGGTATCTTTGGCATTGCCGCGACAAATGCAGCCCGGTTTACTTTGTGTTCCTCGGGTGCAACTATTGATCTAGTGCAATTTTCAAACGCAAAAGCAAGGGCCAGTTGCTTTCTTACTTCTTTGTTGTGACAATTCTTGTAGATTTTTCGGCAGTGTGTTTCCAACTTCTCTTGAAGCTCCTTTGCACAGTGCCATTTTATCTTTCCCTTGTTCAACTTCTTTGTCCAAACAGAATCCCAATCTCGATCCGTGACATTATTTTCCAACCAAGTTTCTTCCTCGTGGGGCTTCACCCCCGAATTGCACAGACCTCTGATGCTGTGAAAATCATCCGCGCTCCATGCCTCCATCATCAACAGTGAAACATTGATCTGAGGTTTCGCGCCCAGGGGAAAAGGAGGGAGAAGGGTGTGACGGGCTTCGACGTCCGCGAGTTTCAGCACTTAAAGTGCTTAAACGCTTCGCCAAAAGTTGTACCCCACTAGCGATTTTACACCCTTCCACAAACTTTATATGTTGTGATCTCCACAATTTCATGTGTGGTGTTCACTACCTCATAATTACCGCATTGCACATTAGCAGAAATGCAAGCTTGGAGTGAAGATTAGGGCGGGGATGGAGTAGTTACATTGACGAAGCTTATTTTGACATGATGTGGAGTTTGTGTATTAAGACATGAACCAAAAGTTGCTTCTAGATTAAAATTAGTGCAAGGTATACATATTGAGGCGAGATAGGGAAAGTAAGATGCTCTCACATATCCATGTTTCGTACTTCTACAGTTTGTTGCTCTTCTTTCTAGAATTAAAACCATGTAATTTTCATAGTACATCTCTACCGAGCTCATAGTAGTAAACAAGGTAAAAAGTAGACAAACGCAAAGCTTTGTCGGATTACACTTCGTGCACTTGACAGCTCAAACGTGCGCTTTCAAAATGAATTGCTGGTGCTATCTTCTAGCAATTTGAGAAAGCCAGGCATAACTACATCATTTTCACCATTGTATCCCTATATTCCTTCATTGACATAAGGCTCGACACTTTATTGCTACATCAATAGTTGCCATAGTCAAGTCTATATTCAAGACCTTGCTGATATTATCAGTGTTTCTAGAATATCTGTATATTGCCCTCATGTTTTTATCTTGAAAGCATATATTAAGCAAGCATGCAATTTCATTCTTATGGACTTCAAAGTCATTCAAAGCAGTATATCCGCCTCATTGATAACTTCCTTCTTGGCTATCTATAGGTCCCATAATTCTAGCGCCAGCACTGCCGGTGTGGAATGGTTTTCTTCTAAATCGAATTCGTGGCATTTTAACACAAGCACAAATTCCAGAACTAGACGAAAAGAAAATTATTAGCAGTAACACAGGCTTGGATAATCGGGTCGGTTGGATAGATTATGGAACCCATTATCTGTTTGAAGGTGAATCATGCGGGATAGGTGAATCATGCGGGATAGGAAGACATGTTGTGGTTAAGAATGTGGGTAATTTTCATATAGAAGAGAGCAAGGGAATTTAAGGGACCACATTTTGTAATCTCTAGTGTGTGTTTACATGCTGGAGGGAGTTTGAAAATTAGAATGACGGTTTCATATCATCTAAAATGGTGTTAATGGTAATCAAGAACTTTGTTATTCAATTTTTGTAGTGTTGAAATAGACATTACAATAGTGTCCTTATTGATTGGAGTTAACAAATAAGAAGCATCGACTAGTTACAACAAGTAAGAAGTGTAGGTCTGCAAAGAAGGTATATTTTAATATGCTTTAGGTTGAGACGATGTGTTAAATTCAAATCTCCATGGAAGTTCCATTTTTGCACTTTTGATGAACAATTACATAAGAATAATTGCTATAATAAGGGTACCTTCGCAGCTGTCTTAAGTTAGGATTAAGTTAAAACTGCCTAGTTTTATAATATTCAAACTCAGACACACAGAACAGTAGAACAGTACTGAACAGTACTGAATCACACACACATAGCCCACAGATCTCAAGCAAACACATCCTCTAAGGACTGGAGGGCAACCCTTCGTGCGCATCACCTTGTTTATTTAGAAGGAGAGGGTATAAATGGAGAGGCTTTTATTTAAATTGGTATACGCTTTCATTTCACTTAAGCAGAGTAGACAACATATAGAATGCAATGACCAAGCCATGGACGTATTGGTGGAGCTCATAACTTGAATATAAGATCTTTGAACAGCGCATGATGGACAGCAAAACTTAAATGGCAGGGATAATCCAAAAGGTGTGCAACTTTAACGTTCAGGAAATTGGACAAGCAAAATTTCCAAATATGAGGAGTAGTGGAAACGGTAAATTCTCAAATCCAACACATTCGCTGCATTGAAGCCTAACAAAACTTGGCCAAACTGGCAAGATCTGAACCTAAGCCATCTGCATTTTGCAACACCTTAAAGTGATATTCTATTTGAATCTATATCAAGAAATCATAGTGCTCTTAGTAGAATATTTTTAAGCAGCATAGACAGCTCCGTGCCTGTGTCATGAACTTCGATATGGAGATGAACTTAGGAAGCAGTGTTCTGTCCTATGAACATTTGCAACTTCCTTTGCTTATTTCATACTTCGACGCCTACCAAGGAGTGATCTGATCATACTTTTGCTGCGTGAAGTAGATGATCGTAGTCCACGGTCTTCAGGGGAAACTGTGGACGATAGGGACCTCATTTCCTCCATTGCAGAACCCTGCATAAAACATAGCATGAGAAGCGACTAGGACACTCTTCATCTTGTATTTAGAGACTGCATGTTCTGGATTCTGTTATTGATGCATAACACTGTAGCCATATTCTAGCAGGCCAAAAAAAAGAATATAAAGCAGAGCGAGAAGAGAACAAGAAATATAACTATTGGGTTGCTTAAAAGCTTTTTCCTATGACATATACTTTCTTTTGGCCTGAGATAAACTCAGGCGCTTTGGAGGTATTATCACGGTCCATTATTTGGAAACTATTCTCTTACTTCCAAAACATGTTCCTTGAACCGTCAATGCACTTGTTAAAACTATTGCATACATACACAGAAACGAAGCCTGAAACCATGGTCAGAAAGAGTGTATTATGAACCTTGTTAGACCGGTTGTTTGGTGTACTCGAACCAGGCCTAACTCCATGCGTTGGTAGTGACAATGTCGGGGCAAGTCGTGGAGATGCAGAAGAAGCTGGAATCTCTGTCATGATCCATCAACTACTTATAGTGGCTGTGCTTTAATCAGAAGTTCAAATTTATATAAACTAGTCAGACCTTGAAACAATGATTCATGGCCAGAAGGTGAATAACTGCGTTGGCTACCATTGCTGCAGAAAATAACAATTATCTGACGTGAGCAACTAGCCGGCCAAGTAACATCAACTGTGGAAGTCTGAAATACCTGAATGATGTAGTGGCTCCTGTTGCTTTAGCTTCTGCTGCCAAATGCCATGATAAAGTTCCGGCATCACCTAATGTTTTGTTTTCTGGAATTAGAAGAACCATAAATGCTCTAATATAAGGGTTATAAAATCAACCAAAAATTTCTAAAAGAATGCTTGCTGACCATCTGGTACAGGCTGAGGCTGAAGATGTGTATCATTGGCTGTTTCATCTCCTGTGATAACATCTATTCTTGGGCTTTCTTTAATAGCCCCAATTGGAACACATTTTGTTGTCTCAGAACTACTGTAATCTGCGTAGTTAAGATGCATCAGATGCAGAGCAGTCTAAATAAAATCTAAAATTCGTATAAGCACCTGGAAAAACGTAATGCTTATGATGCCTTGGATATGTCTTGACTAAGCACTGCTGTTTAACACCCTCTCGATCTGTAAACTCTTGGCAAGTCCGAATCCTCTATTGACGTGGAACATAAAGATTTAGCAAACTTCTTTAATATGAGAATTTGGCAAAAATAAATCTACCACGTCCAGATTTCAACTTGCATTGGAACAGAAAATACATACACAACAAATCAAGCCCGATCATACTTGAGCTATGGATGACACCTTCAATTCTGTAGAAGAAATCTCCAATGTTTGCTGCCCCAAAAGATCATTTAGCTTATAAGCCACGGTACCCAAATGATCCACAGCATTCACCAGCGCCTTCACGGAATAATCCTTCAAATTATCCAAAACACTGCATCATGTCTTAAGCAAGGTAAATTTCAATTCAAGCACTTTCCAGAATATTGGGCACTTATTCTTACACTTGTTTCTGATCACTGTACAAATACGATGATTCGCAGTATTCCGCAGCTGAATAAAGCTGAGGCCGAAGGTTTTTAAGCTCCTGCAATGTTGTGAAGAATGATCAGCTATCGAGGGAGAAAAAGATGCAAATCCGGGTTTGTATTCTCTACCTGCAACGCGGCCATGAAATGCCTGCTAGTTTCCATAGATGCTTCGTCATAGGTCATGGCCGGCTCTGCCATAGATGACAACGGAGGTGAAGACGGAGCAGAAAGCTCCATCGCCGTAGCCATCGATCCTTTGCTCCGCCGGCAAAACGTAGTAAGACCTACATACACTTGGTAATCACATTATTTGGTTTGCCAAAGATATGATACGCTATAGTCACCATTTTTTGGGTTCCCAAAAAGCGAGCCCCGTATATGTCGGACACCGACGTGTTTTAACCATGTCCTTTTGACATGTTATAGCCGTGGATGCAGCATCACTCCTCATGGATCCCATCCCGTGCCAGCGGATGGGCGCGTCCACCCATCCGTAATATGCCATGGATCCTTTAGTACGCTATCCATGGATGGGGTTCAAACCGGCCTGTACGGATGTCAAACGGGCATGTTTAAGCCACGAAAGAAGGAATTCTGTTTTTTCAAACAGAGTGCCATTTCGGGACAATTCCTGCTCTTCTAGCGCCTTCATTGGAGCGAAATTGATCCAAGAGCAGCCCGAAGCTGGTCGATTTGGAGTGGAGCTCTTGTAATGAAGTAAATATATTTACGTTTCTTAAACCCATTCACTGATCAACAGCCTTAAAACCATTGTTCTTTCAGCTTGTTTTAAATTTGGTCACTTGTTTACAATGTCAATTGTCATTGTCCCACCATGGATGTATGCAAAAACAGCTTTGCTAATGACAAGCCCAGCAGGTAAGAGTATCATGAAGTTGTTTATTTTTGGAAAAACGTGACACAGTATATCGTCTCCTGCTTCATTTCCTTCTGTTTTGTGGCAGATATTGGAAGGGATTGAGGCACAAAATCCTCTCAAGGGACCTTTCAGCCAAAATAATTTGCCATGGACAGAAGACAAAGGCAAAAGAGTAAAGAAAGCGGTTGGCTCAGTTATTGGTGTTTTAGCCTAATTTTGTTACATTTCAACTACCCGTATTCCAGATTTGTTGAAGGGGAGAGGAGAAATATGCATTGCCCAACAGATTTCTACAAGAGCACTAACAAATGCCAAAAAACAGGCTCTTTGAAACAATTTAATGTGAATAATCATTTGAAATATACAATGTAAGCCTTATTTGAAATAGTTGTTCGGTGTGCAGGACTTAAATTAAAATGTAACTTGCCATTTGTAATTGCAGCTACTGGTGCAGTTATGGACCAAGTGATTTTGGCGAGGACATTCATCCAATTGAGCCATGAAGCCAAGGCAAGAACAGAAAGAAGAAAACCCAATGGGGAAAAGGATGGGATACTGCAGAATCTATGGAACAACAAGTTGTTGAGCAACAGGTTGAGCAGCAATGTATTGAGCAACAAGTAGATGATCCTGACCATATTGAAATGCTGAGATTGTAGGAGGGGTTGAGCAACGCAGTAAAGGAAGGAATAAAAGGAAGAGCAGAGCTCAAGGGGGAAAAAAAGGGGCAAGCAAGTCCTCTTGATGATACTGCTCAAACAGGCGAGCAACATCCAGTTCCTAGAAGAAGTAGAAGATTGTGTGGTGAGTCCTACAAACGAGGTTGTATGTGTCACTTCTTAGTAAGACAAATGTATATCAAACTAGAATGGAGTCAGGTTATATACTACGAGAAGAACCATAACAACAAGGAAGGTGTTGTTTGCCATGGTCAGATCCATGATGACAGTGTTGGCACAAGCATGCACCATAGATTTAAAAAAAAAAAGGATTGCGTGAGGGCCTTGTTGATAGAAGGTCACTCACCCAAGGGGGTAATGAGGATGCATGAAGAGCAGGTTCTCCATAAGCTAGAAATGCAGGGGGCGGGCAACAAGGATGGAGATGACTTTCTAGATATGGATGATTTACGAAATACATTTGACGAGGTTTCTAAATGCATTTGGAAGGAGCATGTGAATGTGACTCAAAGTGTGAGAATGTGGGTAGATCAAAATCCAGATTCGGTATTTTTGCATCAAGAAGGGGCACCCTTCCATCTTGGTATCATGACACGTTTTCAAATGGAAATGTTATTGAAGTATGGCAAGGGAAATGCCATAGCTATGGATGCCACCTTCAAGACTATGACTTGAGGTTTATGTTGTATACCTTCATTGTATTTGATAGCCACAGAAATGGAGTGCCCGTTGCATGGGTTTTGACGTCTAGCTCAACGAAAGTTGACATTCGATCTTGGCTTCAACATATGAAAAACCATATACACTTGGAAGATCCTACATGGCCCCCCTCTTGCTTTATAGTTGATGATGCAGAGGCAGAGATTGGTGCTTTGGAGTTGGTATGGCCAAAGACCCCTATTCACTTGTGCCTTTGGCATGTCAGACGTTCGTGGTTTAAAGTTTTGGTACGATATATGCATCATTCCTCTATATGAAAGGAGATGTTTAAGGACATTGGGTGACATCATGTATAGTACCAAGGTTAAGCCTATAGAGGAGGATGGGATATTCAAGGAAGATTATAGGGAAGCTTGTGCAAGAGCAGGCAAGGCTCGCCTTGAACTCTTCAAGGAGAAATGGAAGGAGTACGAACAAGTTGTTGCTTATGTCAACAAGGAATGGACATATAATGTGTGCTCATGGATTATCGTGTCGAGAATGTATCTCCATGGTAACCAGGAGACCACAGCTGCTGTAGAGACCTATCATGCCGCCTTGAAGAGAAGATTGGGTATTTTCAAGCATGAGTTGAGGGGAAGAAGATTAGATTGGCTGATCTACATGTTGATACATGACCTAGGGAATCATCTAATGTACGAGAGGTTCGTGAAGGAAAGTGGTTTCAAGTTGAATTACTATAGAGAAAAAATCGTGGAGTGTGCAATAATTGGAGCCAGAACTATTCCAGATGATGTTGCTACCTGGGTGGACCTTGAAAAGGGTGACGCACATGTTTGGAGTCAAACAACCAATGATGTCCCTTACTTTGTTGTTGTGAGTGATAAGCAATGGAGTTGTTGTGATTGGCCCATGAAAGGCAGCATATGCAAGCACCAGGTGAAGGTTCTTTAAATGATAAATCATTGCAAAGAGAGAGACATTTTGGCAGCATGTGGCACGATGGTTGGGACAACAAAGGGGGGCTTGGAAAATTTAAGAGTCAGGTGATGATGGAGCAAATGTGAGTGGTTATGGAATGAAGAATGATGATATTGGTTCAATGGAGGTCGATGAAGTTGCCAAAAAACTCGTGCATTTTGTGGATGGCAAAACCTATCCATACAATGAGAACAATTTAATGGCAAGCATAGAAGAATCGTGGGAACAAGTGAAGGGTGCAATTACACAATGTCTTAGTCTCTTGTCACATGTTGACTTCCTCATGAAAGAACTCAGGATCAAGGTAGAAAGGCTAAAAATTACAGTAGATAGAGAGTGCAGTGATATGATTGTATCACCTATGCCAGGAAGGGTTGAAACCCGAGTGTAATTCAGGCTTGTCTGAGGCAAGGGTTTCAAAGATTTGTACATCCTTTTGCTCTATACAAAACTTCCCATAGCTAGAAGAACCATGCTTCCATATTAGACTCCTGAGATATAACGGACACCGGCAATTGTAATTGGATGCTGCTGCTTTTCCCTTCTTGGCATTCCTCAAGGTCAAAATGGTGTGAATTGTGTTAGTTCTAGAAAAGGACATGGTTCTTGCATGCTCTGGAGTCTCAACCAAAAGAATGATTTCAGATTGGTCAACCTGTTCTGTGGCTGCAAACTTTTGTCTGGGAGGGGTAGATTGGTTGGGATCCTATATTGCTGCCTCTAGGCCTGGCTCATCCTCAACTTTTAGACATGTCATCAACAAGTTTTCCTCCTCTATGTTCCAATCATATGCTGGGCTGTCTCCTCCAAGAACCAACCATGAGCAATATTACATCTATACCGTGCCGTTGTTTTTTTTTTTTTTTTTTTTTTTTTTTTTGTGCCTCCCATGTAAGTGCTCGCTTCTCCCCAAAATCAGCCACAAATTTGGCTTCCTCGTGCTCCCTAGCCTCACCATCCTGATACAAATCTGCAAATGCTAGATGTGCACTCTTGGTGCAGGCCTTTTTATATCTCCTCAATCCATTCTTGTACCTCCAATCCGGGTTTATGGTGTACTGTATGTACCATAGATCAGTGGACCTGTTAGGGCGCAATGGACCATCCGGATTCTTCCAAGGCCTGCTTCTTTTATCTTGTATGTCACGTGCAGATGCCAAATGAGTCTTAAATTTATCCTTCCTATTAATTGTATATCAGCAGGTAGGAATCAAACAAATATATATCTTCGTGTCTGTGTTATACTCCTAAAGGGGTTGCTGCAATTGCTCTTCATCTCCCTCAAAGTTCTCCTCATCAAAGATGTCTTCATCATCAGATCTGCCTCTAACGTGATCCTGCAAATCTGCCCCAGAGTTTTCAGCATTGGCATGTTCGCTATTTTCCTCAAACTGGCCCTGTATATTTGCTTCTGAATTGGCAGCCACCTGGACATCATTCTCCATGGAATTCTCTCCAACAATATCATTCAAATATGCCTCTGCAACTGCCTCACCATGAATTGGTAACTTCTGTGCAATGCTTACTAGTGTACGTATGAGCAACTACCTCGTTTAGATCCCTATTTGTACTACGATCTCCTTCCTCACTGTTTGCCATGAAATCACGAGAACTAAGCCCAACAGAAACTTCTGAGGCAATGTCAAGGGAATGGGCAGACGAGTTTAAATTCCCTCCTATGCTACTACAGGACCAAAATTCCTGCCTTAACCATACCTCTGGAAAAATTTGGGAAGATCTTCTCGGCTGAATTGTGGCCTTACTGCTCTCACTGTTGTGTGAAATTAGCTTCACAACGGCTGATCTCTTTCTTTTTCTACCTGCAAGTAAAAAAAAAAAAGGTGAATGGCCAACTCTCGATTTTGTTGGGCTAAGAATATAAAAATATTTTGTGCATGCATTACCCGCATAATCTGTGCTCTAAATTTGTTTAAGGAAAATAAACCCGATTTTGCTAAAGGACAATGACAATCTAAGCTTTTTTTTATGCTGTTGGAGGGACCCAAAATTGATAGGAACTCAAGCTTTGAACTTCTATAACTTTCATGAGAAACAGGGTTGTTAATCAGAAAAGGGATAGGCAATTCCTTGAGGAGCACAAAAAAGGAAGAGGAAATACAAATACTCACTTGAAAATGCTGCTTCAATTGAAATCGACCAACATCATTTCGACCCCTTGCATCATTTCCATTATTTCGTTGGCATTCAAATTGAACAAGGTGCTGCGCACGGAGGGTTGCCCTCCGGTGGCCCGAGAGTGTGTTTTCATGTTTCTTGTTGTCGTTTCGTTTTCATGGTTCTTGTTGGGTCATTTCATGTGTCGGGGCTTATTAATGTTTTGAACGGGGGGTTTTGTTTTGTGTTGTTTTCTTTTCTTTTGTTTATGAATTGTACATGGACCAAAATGAGGCTTGCGAAGCTCAATGCCTAGACCAATTGGGATTGATGTAATCATGTTTTTTGTCTAAAACACATTAGCCATTCGTGAAGAATGCTTTGTGTAGTTTTTTAGCATCTCAATAAGCTATGTGAATACCACAGAAAATGCTGCTAAATAATAGAAACAAACTTGGAGAATATGGTACATTCTTGCTTACTTGGGATAGGTTCCAGAAGTTATTAGTTAGCCAAAAATTCTTGCTTACTTGGGATAGGTTCTAGAAGTTATTAGTTAGCCAGTACATGAAAACACCCTGCGATTCTAAGGATTTAAAAATTTCAGACAGATAAAATAATAACCTTATAAAATGCAAAAGATCGAGCTTCAACAAAAAGATTAAGAACTCAAAATAGTTATTTACATATCTCCTTTCATCTTAGAACTCTTTTTCATAGATTTGAGTTACAAGAACATCTCTCAACAAGGTGACCTTTCATTAAGAGTAGAGTTTACATATTTGAGTGCTAGTCTTCATGCAATGACTGACCCACAACTTAACAGCAGGTGCAATTGCATGTGTGATTGAACATAACTCTCGTTATGCTAATCTTTCAAGACTTTAATCAGTAAGCATGAAATCACCTGATGGAAGATAGAACCCAACAGCAACCATTGTATTGTACCTAGACGGAGCCACCATTTGAAACCCTATATGCCATCCACAACATTAGGTCCCAAAGCAAAAAATTATATACCCATTAAATTTAAAACAGAAGCATAACACCCAATAGAACCTACGTCCATCATATCTGCCATCACACCTGCCTTCATTGCAGGGCCCATAAAGGATATCTACTGCAAAACAACCAATACAACGAAGTCATTGTATAAGAAAAGCTGTATATTTATAGCACCAATCATTTATAATTGATGCTTCCTGAGTTTCATGCGTTTCCTGAGTTTTCTGAGTTGCATATAGATATCCAAGACCTTGGATAGGAAATTTACTGAACCTCTAAGGCATCGACCCTTCGTTATAAGAAGGAAAAAGGGGGAAGAAAAAAAATTGTTTCCAATTATTATACACGAGATTTAAGACTGTCAGATAATATCATGTTAATTTTAGTAGAAAATTTGACTGTTATATTTACCTCTACATGTGCCAAATGCGTAGAAGCGACAAGCAGCGGAAAAGAGCTCCAAGGTAACCTTGGACAGGAATAGTAAGATCAACAAACCATAGGGCGCCTCCCTAAGTGTAAGAAGAAGAAAGCACTTATTTCTAGAATGGCTGAGCAAGAAACATTAAACTAAGAACTGAAATAAAAAGCAACATAGGGGCACAAAATAAATTATTAATACAGTGAACAAGTGCTCTTAAATGTCAGCGACAAGATTGAGGTGGTACGAACAGTATTTTTCACATCAATAGCACTTACTAAAATGAGTGAGAAATGGCATCACTATTACTTGCTATTTACATGAAAAAATGGGAATCCTTCTGTCCTTACCATTGCCTACCTTCTCAACTCAAGTAATCAAGGAGTTACATATCTATAACTAAGAGCTAGAAGAAACAATTTGTTCACAATTTAGAAATTATTAGCACATCCCATGTGTTAATAGCGACAGTTGAATGAGAAAAAAATGGCATATCTCAGCTTCAACATGTAAAGATACATAACAGCTTTCATTCGAAAGTCTAAGAGAACAAAAAGAGCAATAAGAGCCATAGAAGAGAGTAATTTTTAGACTACCCTAGCTGGCATAAGCCTCAATTCAGATAATACTGCTTCTTTCTTTACTTTGTGCTGATTAAATTCTAGGCAAGTTACGTACCTCCTCAAACCCAGGGTAACAAGTCATTGCCACGTGCCGCACTGACACCATCCAACATATGAAGAGAGAAACCTGAAGTTAACAGCTTTTGTCAACACATAAAAGGAAAACCTCAACTACCTCCAAGCAATTACGCCAGGTATAGCATGTCTCAGCCCTTAAACTATTGCCTTTCTTCAAATGTAGCAACGTTCCTTCATGACTGATCATATACAGAAATTCTACACAATTTAGCATTACTTTTGCAAAGGCAACCTAGATTTTGTATATCAACTAAATTGCAAATGATAATAACTGTGAAGCATATTGTTGGCTTTCTGATGCATCCCGGGCCTTTTTCCGCCTATTTTCCAGCACCGCATGAACATTGACATAGCTTACCATCGGTGTCTGTGACGTAAATTCCCAACAATTCCTGTCATACCATGTTAAAACGTTTCAACGGCATACTGCCAAATTATGATAAGGTTTATTAACGTCTACGCAAGACCCGAAGGGTCTATGAGACCATAACACATACAGAATTCAAGACCTCCAGGAGGAAAAACCCTCCTGTTATCTAAAGTATGCAAACAAAAATATTAAGTTAACAAAAACTTATAGTGAAAATCTAAGAATCTGCTCAGATAGGGTTTGATGGAGATAGCCCATTCCTTCCTGTGACTGCTGCAAAGTAATTCATAATACCCCTTCTTGGTTTGCTTTGATGCTTCATGCTTGGCCTCTTCTGGAAAGACCTTCTATGTTTCATGGCTGCTGATCGTTTAGACAGTGCCAAAGTCACCCCTTTAAGGTTTATGATGCTTGATGCTTCGCCTTTTATGTTTCCTAGCTGCTGATCGTTTTATCTTCTTAGACAGTGCCAAAGTCACCCCTTTAGAGAAAAAGAAAAGAGACTGAGGAAAGATTTGGTTTCGCACCTCATCAGCAATGTAAGCCACTTCTGAAGGCCCTTCTATTTCCAATGTAGCTCCGCTCCATGTGAATACCTGTCAGGCACACAACAACATATGATACAAAACTGCAAAGGTTTTATGTTTATTAAGCCCTAACAAAGACTAATAAACCCGGACTAAAGAGCCTAGTGGTGACATCTACATTCAAACATACCGCAAACTTCTGAGCCGGAGGGAATGTGATCCAATAAACAGGTGGAAGCTCAGTGCCAAAAACCTCGGCTGTACCAGCAACAAAGGTGCTTCCATATCAACTTCGACTCTGAGTTCACTCTCTCGTTGCAATGTAAAACGCCTTGTATCAGATACTCCGGAAGCTGGTGTCACCACAGAAGCTGCTGAGAGCCGGTTAACCGGTTCGCACAGTGGCCGCCTAGCGACATGGGCGACCGCCAACTTACAGGCAAGAGCAGGTTTTTAGCAGTTTTTCGGTATATTCTAGGCATATTCTAGTATATACTTAGAATATGCCGAAAACTCACATAAACAAGGGTTTGCCCCCCCTAGGGGCAACCCAAAAATTGCAGAAATCGGCCAACATCATTCCATAACCTATCATTTCCAGCACTATTTCAAAATTCTGCTTTATTCTTCTTTGTTATGTGGCATCCATTATATATGTCGTACGCATGCCAGTCGTTAATGCAGAGGTATGTCGGATCCGGGTGTAATGTGTATGGCATGGATATGCATCCATCGAAACAGAAGCCCATAGGTCGAACAGCCGGACCCAGTAACATGTCAGAAGGACACGGTTAAAACATGCCGGTGTCCGACATATACGGGGCTCGTGCCCGAAGGGCAAACCCTTGGGAGGTGGGTGGGTGGGTTGATGAGGACGGTAACCCTCCTCTTGAGATGATTATGGCAGATAACCCTCGAGGCCGGCAGGCCGAGAGGGTTATTTGCCATAATCATCGAGAGGGGAGGGTTGGCCTCCCTTAAACATCTAGTGGAGGCGATTATCACCATGGATCTGATAATCTCCTCAATCTCAGTCATGGACTTGATAATCACTTCGGAGCAATGGATTATCAGAAATAACCTTCCCTGCCAAGATGCTGATTTAACAGTGGAGATTGCTGCAATCAGATAATCGCACGACACCAGATTTTATGTGTTTGATGCCAATGAATATACCATTCCGAGGGTCTGGATTAAAAATCCTTCTGCGTTCGAGGGCTCAAATTGAAACTTGCCCTGCATTATGTGAGTTAATGAATAGAATAGAATAGAATAGAATAAATTTTTTAACGTCCACGGAGAGCAATAGGTCATGGAGGCTCATTTGTCGTGATTGGCGTGAGACTATGTTAAGGCGCCATCCAATCGACCACTGTGCTTCTCTGTTGGCGTTGGAAATGAGGAGCATCAGGAGTAGCGCTGTCCAGCAGAAGTTATTGGGCAGGTGTGACTTTGTCTATGACGTGCTTCATGATCATCTTTGCTACCTTTTTGAAAATGTTGTTTGTGCTTGTCAAGGATCTGGCTAGTAATCATCTTGTTAGGGCCATGCGACATGGTTAGAGGCTGATGCATTTTCTGTAGATTGCTACTTGGGAACAACTTCATTACCTTGTTACATAACCATTTTAGCATTCTATTACATAGTTTCAATCTGAAAAAGGTGGTTGGCTCATTCTTGTATAAGAAACATGAGAACCATGTAGTTCTCAAGAGCTATGGGGATCTTATATAAAGCAATATTGGGTTCTTGTAGGTGTCTTATTTCTCTGTTTTTGGCAGATTCTATCTGGCTTTTCCTCAATCAATCACAAAGTCGATGGCTCTATTTGGAGATGGGTGCAACGATGCAAGCCATTGTTACGAGCATGATGGATAATGTCATTTCTTTTATGTGTTTTACCAGCCATCTTAAGTCTGCTGCTTGTGTTACATCAAAAATTACATTGTAAATTAGGTAGCTAATGCTGCAGCTTGGCTTCGAGTAGTTTTACAAGCATGGTGGATAATGTCATTTCTTTTATGTGTTTTACTAGCCATCTTCAGCCTGGTGCTTGTGTTCCATCAAAATTACAATGTGCTATATTTGTATTCCATATTGTATTGCAGCCTCTCAAAAAAATGCCAGGAAATTTTCATAAAATGAACAATGTTCATACTAAAGAGCTGAAATCATTATTCATCCCTTCAAATTCGTTTTCTGTATCGGCCAAATGCCACCGGGAAAGGTTATATGTAAAATCAGTTTTGTGAAGAAACAACTTCGAACTCAAAGTGGTGGAAACCAGCTAACCATTCTATGAAATGTTTGAAAAGATGTCTAAAATGACAAAAAAAAATAAGATGATCTTTCTTTGTCTAATGCTGCTTTGGCTGATAACGGGACCTGGCAACACCATTATTTGCTTATGCAGGGGCTTGATAAGAAGCAGTGTTACAAACACCTTGGCACCCCCCTAGTAGCTATTCTTTGGGCCAAATTTTACTCTTGGTGTTCAAGTTAGAAGATGTTCAATAAAGGTCTAGTTAATTTTCGAAATTTTGGAAACTAGTTAATAGTACGTTCAGAACCTAGCATGCGGCCTACGATTTCTAGGTGATCATAGAGGACACTTTTAGGTTGGCTACTTTTGGAATATTGTAATATACAAGTAAGGTTATAAGCTGCGTTGTTACATTGAGGAGCTAAGTTGTGGTCATGTATTGATCCTTTTGAGTATTTTGAGATCCTACGTCTATAAAGAACAAAAGAAGTCATGTGAAACTTGCACACTTTTGCAGCCTTCAATATAAAAAAAAAGGGACTTGCACACATTTATTGCCAATGACCAAGAGGCAAAGCATCTCTTCTTGCAACTATAACCACGAGAAATACATTCTTCGCAAGTTGCAACCCCGACCCATTTATTAAAAAAATTCCTTCACTGCAATAAAAACTCTTCGTAAATAAAATAAAATAGCTGAGTTGTTTGTAATGGAACACTAAATATCATACGAATGCCCAACATCAATACTAATACAGAAAGCTGTTCACCCATTTGAGACCAAGCCAAGCCATACCCTTCTTTGTCCTCTTGAACTGTACAGTAGACAACCTCATATCATTCCCAAAGTAATATATTGGAGATGTGGTAGATCCAATTTTGAACCAATTAAGCTAATCCAATTTTTTTGGATTCAAGTGCACACATCGTACTCATGTAGTCCATTGGTTAAGGAGACCATGCACAACCAGGCTTTATTTATTACACATCTCTTTACAACATGAATTGATGCAGGGCCAACCCTAATTTTTCCTTCAAATTGTCCATTTTAATTTTTCCTTTGAATGCCCAAAAGGGTAACAACATCATCGAAAGCACGATTTCAACTTGCTACAAGGAGGCAATTCCAGCTTCATAACATTGACTAATGGATGTTTTCTAGAATGACAAAATTGTATCAGCCTCTGTTCATTGACCTTTCCATCCGCATCGAGATAAACACCAAATGCAGTCAGCTTGTGAGTAAGTCGAGGTAGAGGCGACTGCCATGGGCCATCCCACCAAGCATAGGGAAGCAGAGGAGTTCGAGCACATTGTGCACCCTGGTTATGGCAGCTTAGATTGCCTGCAAATGAGTGCCATGAATGACCCCACCCGTTCTGCCACAAGAGACCTTGAGATAATAATGGAGCCTGAAAGCTGCTATAGAACGAAAACACCTTGCCACTTGCATGTTCATCTGCATTATGACAAACCCAATGTTAGATAGGTTACAGCAGTCTCTCACACTAGTGCTGACAGAAAGTAAAATGACATAAAGTATTTCTTATATTTTATGGGAACCTAACAACCTATAAGGTACATAACTTATCTATTCACATACTTCCTCCAAGAGCACGTCAAGACAGACTAGAGAGAAAATAATAATGCTTACCAAGGTTGTGTGCTGCAGACAATGAAGCGATCAGTTGCGCGTACGTGGCAGCAACTCGCTTATGACCTCCAGATACAACAGCATATTTTGCTCGAGCAGCAAGATAAAAATCCACTATTGCAACCCAACGTGGCAATGAACCCCAATCGTGTATTCTCTTTCGAGGTGGCTATTGTTTTTCAGAATACAAAAGTTGAGTCAAAATTCTTTATTTCCTCTAAGAACATACGTGTGTTATAAAATACAATTCCCCATATGCTAGTATTTCAACAAATAACATTGTCAGTGGCCAATTCAACACGGCATTACGTAAGACCATAAAATATTACTAAGCAACAAGATGGCTATGAGCAGTTTGAGAAATAGCAAAGAACAAATGGCAAATCCAGGAGAAAATCTATGATTGGGTACATAAGAATTATATAATTAAGAGCCCTGAAAGCAAAAGGCAGTGGCCAGGTCAAGCTGAATTTCAGAGCTGGTGATGCACAGCATTAATCCATGTTATGATGCAAACACATGCAGAAGAGGTGTTAGTAGGACTTAAATCAGTCCCATTTGGAGTTCAACTGGCACAGAAAAAGCGCACTTAATCTTGTTCCATTGCAAACAGGTGTTAGTAGGACTTAAATCAGTCCCATTTGGAGTTCAACTGGCACAGAAAAAGCGCACTTAATCTTGTTGTTTCATATTACATGTTAAACCATCAAAAACTCAAATACTACATCAAAGTCACAGGATCATAAGGCTCCAGTTACAAATTCCACGATAGAGACCTCCCTAACTGATAGCACATGGGTCCACACAGAAGAAATTGATGATATGGCATGACTGTTACTCATATCAGTTTACATTTACTATTGAGTTGGGGTAATACTTTTGGCTGCTATCAATTCACAAATATGTAAGGCTATGTGTATAGTCTGCTTCGGACTATTCGTTAAAAATGATACAGAAAATAGATTCACATCTACCGAGCACCCACCCTATTGGTTGGTGGGGCTTTTCAGACCAAACTTAGATCCCTGTCATGGGAATCTAACCATGACTTCTTAATGTCTAGCAATACTGGTTGGATGTGATTCCTTTTATCAGCATCAAGAATTTTACGGAGCAGCAAGTGTTTCTATCAAAGTGAATATCCACTAAATATAGAGAAAGTGGCATGATATTCCTTATCCTTTTCCAGCTGTCTTATATAAAAGCCTCACATAGAATCTGTTTGAAATTCAATTAAGCCAAAAAATTAACTGTTTAATGTTCGATTAACAAGAAAAGTAGTTTCATATCACAATGCAGTTAAATCTCCATTCAGTTCTTCATTAAAAGTTGTTTTAGGCCAGAACACTCTAAACAGAAATCTAAGTTGTTTTCCCATGCCACCTGCTCTCCATTCAAGGTTGCAAACTATGCATGATATCCCCATGATATTATGCATGCCTTACATCCTTAATATCTATCTCATATCCTTCATATGTCATTTCGGGCCAAAAGAGATTTCACCTTGGTTCACACAATAATGTGGCTAAATGCTCCCGAAATGTATCAGACCTTGCCACTATTCCTTGCCAAACAGTTTTAGTTGCTTCATCTCAAGATCCAATAACCTTTATAAAAGTGCGCCCCTAGGATGGTATCTAAGGATTAATATGAACATCCTTTCATCAAAGCAAAATGCTACTGACGGAAAACAGCCAAGTTCAGTTTTGCGAAGTATCATTGCTTGAAATTGAATCATTATGGAGACTTGGGTTTGCTTTATATATACTTTACATATAACACATGCCAAAAAACAAAAGCAACTGTACTTGCAGGAACAATACCTGAAAAGAACTTTCTTTCATCACGTCACTAACCAACGAAGAATTGATGTATAGCTGGTAATTGAAACTTACAACCTACAGGCGCAAATATCTTGTCAAAAATCACAAATGCCTGTCAATAATACAAGTCTGAGATGCTATAAAGCCTGACATGCAAAAGAAAAATGCTGTGGAAGGATCCTTGGCAAAAGACCACCTATTTTGGAAGTACCACCAAATGCTCATGATACATAAACCTACCTAGATATAGCTCAGTTCAATTTAAAGAGCACTACATATCTCTAGGTGGGCTAAATTGGATGCTTATGACATGATTGTCCCAGGTCGCATGCAGCTACATTACATGGAAAAGCAATATACCTCATACGATGAACCCAGTAACTGCTTAATCTCAAACACAATAGTTGGAGTGTCTGAGACTACAACAATGCGAAGCTTCCTGCCCACGTGGTTTAACATTCTTAATACATTAAGCATGCAACTGCAAGCTGCTTGAACTGCACGCTTTGATCTGACAAGGAAAAGGATCAGCCACTACGAACTTCACATAGGCTACATTGCATCTTTTGCTAGCAATTATACCGGTTACCACCCATACGCATGTGTAGTGCAATGTCTGGATTCACACCATCCCGTAGAGCCCAATCTACAGCACGTTGCACTGCAGATGTGGGAAAAATAAATGCTTTCATCAGTTCTCCAAACAAGTTAGGCCTTGTGCTTGGCTTCTGTAGATCTCCAAGAAGTTTGGACGCAATTGTCTGCATCTTTGGATGAATATTTTTTAAGAACAACTGGAGACCAACTGCATCTTGAGCTCCTTTATACCTGCATTGCAACAATCAGAAACATTCAAATATTACACCATTATTATTTGATGAAAAGTGAGAAAAATTAGAAAGGCTAGAAACTACTTTTACCAAATTATTGGGTAAGACCATTCTGTCCAATCCTCGCACAAAGAACTTGTTGATTGTGGCCTTTCAATAGAATCCAGTCTAACATGCAGAGGCCGGTGGTACTTTCCAGCACAGTCATGGCGTACCCAGAGATGTTTAACATCTTTCATGCTAAATGTCTCATCCGAGTATGTAATGTAATTCCCGAATGGAACCTCAAGCTTGTCTGACAGGCCCAAATATGCAGGGTTTGTAGAGCTGCAAAAATACTGCTTGCCCAGTAAGATATAGACTTCCAGTACAAAAGTCATTGAAATGAACAGTAAGTACCTTTGCTCTCCTATTATCAATGACCGATTCAAAATAACTGCTAAACCAGCTGCATTTAGAACCTTATACATTTCATTGCCAAATCCATCCTGCTGTGCTCTTGCAAATACAAATCCACGCTTGCAAAACTGCTCTGCAGGCAATATTCTAACCCTCTGAGCACCTGTTCACAGAACATTCTTTATAAGATAACCAGATCTAAAATTAAGATCAAATTGAGTCTGCATTATTATAACGTTACCGTGCTCCTTGACATAATCCTGAATCAACCTTCTCACTTGTAAGGACGCCATATTAGTGTCAGCCAATGCAGCTTCCCCCATTTCCTCAACTGTAGCACACTTATGCAAGCCAGCCACATTGGACACTTGCCCCCATTCTAAGCTCAGATCTGTGATGTTATTGATGCCTTCTGGTGCATCTACAGCCTTCTCATTTCCATATGGCGAGGCTGCATCCCTGTCCTCCACCGAGCCATCATCTTCTGCACTTATTAAATCATCATTCGATTGTGCTCCTACATCTAAGTCGGAGCCCTCATCCACGATCCCATCTGATAGCTTCCCTTGCCCTTTTGAATCCTCCAGTATATCATTTTGTAATCCTCTGTCTCTGAATTCCTCTTCATCATCTTTCTCGTTATCCTCGGCTTCGAAGAAATCTGGTTCATCAACAACAGAATCGCCACCGATTCCTTTAGACACACTAACTCGTTTTTGACCTACAGCTGAATTTGCCTTAAACCCAGAGGTGTGAGCAGCAATGCCTTCATAAATCGGATTGAACTTCTCGATTCCAATGCCAACATATGAAGTGTTATAAAAAACCCAAAATAAGAAAACTACACCCCAAAACAGTGCAATCAAGCGACCGCAGAATCTTCTATGATCCGCAACAGGCTTGGAGAAAGTAGCATTTTTCCTCATTTCCTGAGCCATTCATGGCCAAAACTGTAAGTACGACGATTAGGCACAGAACAAGAGTCAGATTGATGTGGTGTGTCATGGACTTATTTAGATTGGAAAAAACAAAATGCCCGCATGAGGATTTTTCTGAGTCTGCAAGTCGTAGACATTGTCGTTCTTTTCTTGGCCCACTCAAAGGAAGACAGAGCTATTCAGGCCAGCCAGAGTAGACGACAGACTGTTACTTTACCACGGATCCGGTGCATGTGTTTTCTTGGTGGTTGTTTTCTTTGCCTTCTGTTAAACGTGTGACTTGTGTAAGAGTCTGTTCTACTGTATTCGCTAACTATGCGAATATGCCTCTAGGAGCATGACCAACTGCCCCACCTTACCTTCATTATGTATCCAGGAATGACCATCTAAGAAGCATCCCTTTCTAGCCCCTTAGCCTAGGTTGTTGCACATTCATAAGACTTATAGATACATCCAATATTAATACTCTCATTCATAAGATAATTTCGTACAAGACCAAACTCCTCTGAGTCTTGGCATACTACAACTCCTATAGCTCAACAGGTCACTCCGAATTCTCCACCTTATAGGTCACTGAGGATGACTCTGGAAAACGCTCCTGCTGTCGCACCTTCATCCCTAGACTCTCCATCCGAATACTGCATTCTCAGCTCAGGACGTACCATCTTAAACATCACAAACAACACAAGGGAGTTAGTCCACAAGGACTAAGTGGGGAGGAAACATTTCGGGAGCATCCACAACATCAGCCACAAAGTAATCTAGCATACCCATCAAAGATAAGAACAACGACCATTTTACCTGCTCCACTACGCCCCTGCATTAGTTAGAACTCAGGCTACAAGCATGTTTACGTTCTCATCAATCGTATGTATGTATGCACATATGCCAAGCGTAATCCTTGGGTTGCGACCCCAAGGAGACCGCTCTCTCCATCTGTACGTACAGGGTTTAACTCATCCGTCAGGTCATCTGGCTCGGATGCGGAGTTACACGGCCACCCCACCCCTCCGAAGGTGGGCCGTAAATGCAACATGCCATCCGTCTAGCCATCTAGAACGGATGCGGAGTCTCACGGCCATTCCACCCCTCCGAAGATGGTCCGTTTGCAATGCAAGATGCAACATCATCCATCATGACTTTACAAGATAGAATATCACCGATAACCTTACAGGTTGATCCAATACGAGATATCATAGAATCCTCATGCATCTTACTTCCAAGAAAAACCACAGAACGATGCAATACAATAGAATGAGGTTCATCAAGATATTTCATAACCAAGTGACAACATCTCATTGCACATCTCAAAGCAAGAACATGAACTCTCATAACATATAAGCAACCATAACTTTCACGTAATATCTTAATCAAACTAAGGTCTAGAGATAATGACATTCATTCTATCTCATCATGACGTCTAATACCACAAGATGTAATATCACTATAACCTCTCCCACCTAGGCCATGCCATATCCATAACAACATGTTACACAACCGTCATGCTCTATACATTTTAGCATCATAAAGTCCACACACTTCTCTAACAATATACTGACGATATACCCTTCTATGGTATGGTTATTAAGCTCTCCTTTATTCTTTAAAGGTCCTAAGAAATAGGCCACATACCAGTTTATGAAGTTATGGTCCCAACTTATAATCATACTATTAAGAGGTTCACAATACGCAACTCCAATACTAGCCATCTAGGCTCACTATTGTTAGGATTTAAAGCAATAATGAACACACAATTGCAATTTCACCTTCTAGTATCCAACTTACAACAAGCACTCTTCAATATATTATTGCATATTTACTTCAACAAACATTGTTCATACCATTATAGATAGAGATATGAGAACCAGCATTCATATTATTAAATATTTCAATGTTCCAGAACCATTTTCAATGGTCATACCTTTAAACTCAAAATGTAATAATAGTTGAACTCGAATGCACACTCGAATGCTCGACCACACTGACTCTTCTATACAATTTAGGTTTACTTATATGATCAATCGCGACCTCTTCGCCGGACCGATCTACACAAAGGAGCTGTATGTCGATCTCTGATATGACCGACATATTCAAAATTGTTTTCGCTCCCAAACTATTGGATCGACCTTCGTCCAGGGTCAACTTACTATTTAGAATTTAGTTTCAATGGTTTCGTGAATATAACCTTAGGTCATACCTCACCATATAAACCTTAGAATATAATGTTCACTATGTACACATGAACCTATACACTATCATACAGGTTTAACCATTACTTCAACTGTGGATATACTCGTCACCTACTCACCTCTATGCTTTGTGCCACTTTAAGTTCTCTGCTTAGTGTTGTTTTACTGCATCCCCAACAATGATATTCACTGTGACCTCTTTTCCAAGCAACTGTTTACTCATAAGCAATATTCACTGTCAACTTAGTTTGTCTAGGTATGTTTTAACCAAATGTCTGCAGCAACTCAGAAACCAATATGATCACCTAGATTATGATATGAACATCATTATTTCCAACATTCCCCTTTCAGATCATAATCCTTTAAATCTTTACAATTCATTTCCTCTGCCAGCTTTGAAAATCTGCTACAACTTAAGCCTTTTGTGAATATGTCTGCTAACTGTTTTTCTGAACAAATGTATTTAAGCTCAACAATACCCTGATTCACCATTTCTCTGATAAAGTGCATCTCCATCTCTATATATTTTGTTCTTTCATGCATAATTGGATTTTTGCACATTGCTATACAACTTTGGCTGTCACAAAATAATGTTGTTCCCTTACTTTGTGCAATTCCTAATTCACTAAGAAAGCTTCTGCTCCAAATTATTTCTTTGCTTGCAAGTGTTGTGGCAGCATATTCGGATTCTGCTGTGGACAATGCTACAGCTGACTGTTTCTTAGTTCTCCAGCATACAGGACCACCACCAAGCATTAGCACATAGCCAGAGGTTGACTTCCTTTCATCTACATCACCACACCAATCAGCATCTGCATATGCCTTTAATTCTAAATCATCTCCACAAAAACCAATCCCTCTCGTCTTTGTTCCCTTTAAAAATCTCAAGACTTTCTTTGCTGCCAGCCAATGATATTTTCCTGGATCACTGTTATACCTGCTTAGTACATTTACAACGTAGCTTATGTCTGGCCGTGTGTGATTTGCAACATGTAGCAAACTTCCAACTAGTTGCCTGTAAGGTATTTTTCTCATTTCTTCTCTTTCCCTATCAGTCTTTGGTGACATATGTTTGGACAACTTTTCCCCTGCAGTCAATGGTATTTTCACTGGATTACAACCTTGCATATTAAATCTTTCCAACACTGCATCAATATATTTTTCTTGACACATGAATATTCTTTTATTGGCCCTGTCTCTTTTAATTTCAATTCCCAAGAACTTAGACAACTCCCCCAAATCTGTCATTTTATATTTTTCTTTCAGTATTTCCTTACATTGACTAAGAATCTCCATGTTGCTTGCTGCCAGTCCACAATCATCAATATAAATGGCTACAATGCACACACCTTTCTCCCCTTTTAGAATATACACATTCCCATCATTTTCAAGCTTTCTAAGTCCCTGTTCTTTCAAATAACTGTCGATACATTTATACCATTGTCTAGGGGCCTGTTTTAAGCCATAGACTGCTCTCTTCAATCTCCATACCTTTTCCTTACCATTTTCAAATCCTTGTGCTTGCCTCATGTATACTTCCTCTTCCAACTCAGCATTCAAGAATGCTGTGCAAACATCCATGTGATGTAATTCCATGTTTAATGCATTTGCCATAGCTATAATCATTCTGATACTAGTCATCTTTACTGCAGGTGAATATGTCTCTTCAAAATCAATCCCCTTTTGTTGAGAATATCCTTGAGCCACTAACCTTGCCTTGTACTTGGGTGAGCCATCTGCATTTTGTTTTAACTTGAAGATCCATTTATTCCCAATTGCTTGTTTTCTCTTTGGCAAAGCTGCAATTTCATAAGTTAAGGTTCTCTCAAATGATTCCATTTCTTCCATCATGGCCTTTTTCCAATTTTCACTGTCATGCCTATTTATTGCATCCTCAAAGTTTTCTGGCACTCCTGTTTCTAGTATTATTAATGTTTCTGAGGTATCTTCAAGTAATCTGTCTATTCTCCCACTTTTGCCATCTTCTTTTCTCCCATACAAATCTACATCAAATTTTAACTCTTCTTTAAGCCTTTCTGCTTCACTTCTCCTTTTTTTAATTTTATTTTCAGTTGTAACTTGTCCCCCTATTTCTTCTCTAATGGCTCTGTTTTCTGATTCATTCTCAATGTTCTGCTCTATAGCATTTCCCCTTTTTTCTTTGTCTTCATCTAGATCAACTATTAACTTATTTTCTGGTGTCCTTTTTTCTATCACCTTCTCAGTTCTTTCTTCAACTCCTTTGGTTTCATCTTGGTCATTATCTGTCTTACAATTCACCATGGATTTGTATAGCTGGTTTTCTACAAAAGTGACATTCCTGCTTATCAGAATATTCCTCTTTGCTGGATTACACATTCTGAATCCCTTAGTATTTTCATCATATCCAACCAAATAGGTTATAGTCGATTTGTTATCCAATTTTTGCCTCTGCTCTTCAGGAGCATGAGTATAACCCAGGCACCCATATGCTTTATATTTTTCATAGCTTGGTTCCTTTCCTGACCACATCTTTTCAGGAGTTTTCCCATTTATAGCCCTTGAGGGCAAAACATTATGCATTTCCACAGCTGTCTTTACAGCCTCTTCCCAAAGAAAATTAGGAAGGCCAGCATGCTTCAGCATGGATCTAGTTGCATTTAAAATGGTTTTGTTCATCCTTTCAGCTACTCCATTTTGTTGTGGGGTATAACTACAAGTATATTGCCTCTTGATTCCTTTATTTATGCAGTAACTTACAAATTTAGATGACATATACTCACCTCCTCTATCAGATCGAACATACTTGATCTTTCTTCCAGTTGAGCACTCCTCTTCAGTAGCAAATCTTTTGAAGGCTTCAAATGCAAGATCCTTTGTTTTGAGACAAAATACTCTGGTTCTCCTGCTAAAATCATCAACAAATGTTATAAAATATCGTTTGTCTAATATTCCTGTAACATCCAGAGGTCCACAAATATCTGTATGAATCAGCTCTAGAATTTCCTTTGCATTTCTTTTTGCTTTTGTAAATGGCAATCTGCTGTGTTTTCCAAGCATGCAGCCTTTGCAAATAAAGTCTGTTTTCCTGCTGTCCAAAGAGTTCAACCAACCTTGTTTTATCATCATTTCTATATTTTTGATATTTGTGTGTCCAAGCCTCTCGTGCCATAATTCAATATTTGGTTTTGTTGTCAAGTTCACACTGCCAAAGCAATTAGGATTTATTCCAAAAAGATTTCCAACTCGTCTTCCTAAAAACTTCAATTCATTGCCTTCAAAGATTTTACATTGTAATTGCTCAAAGACAACTTTGAATCCCATGTCAACCAGTTGAGCAATGGAAATCAAGTTTCTTACTAAACTAGGAACACAAAGTACATTTTGTAAATTCACTCTTCTTCCTTTTAAGTCAAACAATTCTAGTACTCCCACATCTTCAACCCTTTGTAGATTGCCATTTCCAACTTGAATGTGGCCACCTCCATTTCCTTTACAATCTTTCAAGATTTTTGTTGAGCAGGCAATGGTTTTCTCAGCTCCACTATCTAAAAATGAGAATATCATCACTATTAGATCTATCTTCATATGACAAATAAGCTGAATTACTTACCTCTTCTTCTTCATCACCAGTTTCTTCTTCAAGAGGAATTTCTTCTGCCAAATTTGCTTCAGGGCCTGATCTTCTACCTCTTCCTCTTCCCCTGCCTCTGAAACCCTGATTTCCCCTTCCTCCTTTACTCTTGTTTCTGAAGTTTTCTTTTGGAGATGGACAACTCGTGGCATAGTGGCCTCTGCCCCCACAATTGTAACAATGTATATCTTTTGAGAGCTTTGGACAGTTAATTTTAATGTGACCATATTCATTGCAGCCAAAACATGGTCCAACTTTTCCCCCTTGGCGATTTTCTGATTTTCCCTTTCCCTTTGCCATTAGGATCTGTGATGTGTCTTCTTCCTCAAGCACCCTATTTTGCTCAAGCTCAGTCTTGAGCATTCTCTCAGCTTCTATTCTAGTTGTAGCAATAGTCCTAATGAATGTTGCTATATTTCCCAAACTTGTGACTGCTCTAGAAATAGCCAGCACTTGCTGTTGTTGAGAATAAATTACTCCAGCTCCCTCCAAATCTGCAATTATGTTATCAAAGGTTTGAAAGAACTCATTCACATTGTCTTTTTCATGAAACTTTAGCCTTCTCAGCTCATTTTCCAGCAAATCAATCTGTGAGGAAGTTTTGGCTTCATAAGTTTTCAACATATAGTTCCACATCTGTTTTGGTGTCATTCCTCTTAATTTCAAAACAATCCCTGAACTAACTTTGCTCATTATGATGCCTTGAGCCTCACGAAATTTTGCACTATCAGCCACTCCTCCTACTCCAGAAGTTACACTAACTTCTGCTGCTGCTACTTCCCCTTGTTCTTCAGGTGAAGAAGAACTTGCCTCATTTGTCTCAGATATTAGTCTCCTCCTGAAGCTGAGCACACTGGTTTCTCCTTCTGGAGATACAATAAGATCCCACAGATCCTCTACTTGAAGCACATGCTTCACCTTTTCCTTCCACACTTGGAAGCCAGAATCCCCTTTGAATACCTCTATGGCATTCAATAAACCTGCTCCAAATCTGCTAGACATGTTGTCTGCTAACTAGCTCTGATACCACTGTTAGGATTTAAAGCAATAATGAACACACAATTGCAATTTCACCTTCTAGTATCCAACTTACAACAAGCACTCTTCAATATATTATTGCATATTTACTTCAACAAACATTGTTCATACCATTATAGATAGAGATATGAGAACCAGCATTCATATTATTAAATATTTCAATGTTCCAGAACCATTTTCAATGGTCATACCTTTAAACTCAAAATGTAATAATAGTTGAACTCGAATGCACACTCGAATGCTCGACCACACTGACTCTTCTATACAATTTAGGTTTACTTATATGATTAGTCGCGGCCTCTTCGCCGGACCGATCTATACAAAGGAGCTGTATGTCGATCTCTGATATGACCGACATATTCAAAACTGTTTTCGCTCCCAAACTATTGGACCGACCTTCGTCCAGGGTCAACTTACTATTTAGAATTTAGTTTCAATTTTTTCGTGAATATAACCTTAGGTCATACCTCACCATATAAACATTAGAATATAATGTTCACTATGTACACATGAACCTATACACTATCATACAGGTTTAACCATTACTTCAACTGTGGATATACTCGTCACCTACTCACCTCTATGCTTTGTGCCACTTTAAGTTCTCTGCTTAGTGTTGTTTTACTGCATCCTCAACAATGATATTCACTGTGACCTCTTTTCCAAGCAATTGTTTACTCATAAGCAATATTCACTGTTAACTTAGTTTGTCTAGGCATGTTTTAACCAAATGTCTGCAGCAACTCAGAAACCAATATGATCACCTGGATTATGATATGAACATCATTATTTACAACAACTATAATGCACATGGAAACACATGACACCATGGGCAGTATACAGATCAAGGCAGATAGGTTATCAGCAATGGCGGGGAGATACATAGACAACGAGCCATCCTACCAACCCAAGACCTGACACAATAGTTTGGCTGGCCACCTAACTGTAACCTAAAGCCAGGTTCAATAGTTAGAATATATCAACATGTCTCAATCATGGTTCATCCCACTGCCTAACTCAACTTATTTACCTTGCTAGACATACTTATGCATCCTTACTAAGCCCATAAGAGTCCCATGGCCGAACTATGTCCAGGAGTACCTATAAGCCCCACAAGCTCTTCTCCTTCCGCATTACACACTTGATGTTTTATCATTTATACACCTAACTGTTTTAATATGCCATTCAATTTCCCAATTCTTTCCCTTAGCTTTTGTATTATCGTGCTCTCGGCTCCATACCGTGATTTGATCTAGAATAAACGATTGTCAAAACTCGATCTAGTCAAGACCCACTCTAGAGGATAGTACTACCTATGCATGATTCCATAGCATTCGCCAACCACAAGTATAGGTCAAGACTTTGGAACCCATATATATCTATTCAAGTGTGGCTTCAGGTTCTGTCCCTAGCAGGGCATACAAGATTAAATCTCTAAAGAATGAACTCTGTTGTCCCAATAAAGCATGGTCCATATTCCAAAACATGAAGATATATTACAGTATGGTCAAGACCTTGGATAATAACTAATATAAATGCAAGGTTTACCTAACCCTTGTATCCCTCTTAAATAAAAGGTCAAAAGGAATACTTATGCAAAACATATGCCAAAGTATGGATTAGAACCTAGGTCTATGGTTTGAAGGCCTCAACTACTAACCAACTAGCCTACAAGATTTTCAATGAACTTTATAAGAAAAAGAACTATCAAGAACGAAATCGGCAAACCAAAAAGATACATCAAAGGCTCTCTTTTGCACAGAGATATTGCCGGATTGGAAAAGAAGATCAAACTGGCCGGGATGGAGGCGGAACAGGCCGGAATTCATCACAAGGCAGATTCTAAAACGAGTTTCAGACTACAAATGTATTTGTCAGCATGAGAAACATATTTCCAGCGAGGGATTCATAGTTCCGACCTAGCTGCTATCCCTTTATCCTGCTTCCTTAAAAGCCTTAAATCATGCATCAAAGCCCCACCTTTATTCTTCAAGCATGCTTCCTCATCAATTCAGTTCGGTTCCTCTCTTCCTTGGCATTTCTCCAAGCTTCTTCTGCTTGCCAGCTTCCGCCAATCTTCAAGCTTCCTTCCAGTTTCTGCCACTCAGCCAGCCTCTCCTTCCTCTTATATATGTTTGCTTGATGTAGAGAAGCCACTTGGCAATTGATCCTGCTGCCAAAACATCGCCAGATGCTCTTGAAATCTGATTAAGCATCAGCATAATCTGCATGATACAGGCCACGATTCTCTTTCCCCGATTTTTATGGTGTTCACTATTAAGGATCTAAATAACCTTAGCTAATGTATTTTTATATTTAAATGCTACCACTAGCATGAACCCATGGACACATACCAACAAGGCCTTTAGATGATCTACACGATCTTATACTGAAACAAGGTAAGCCACTATAGGTTCGTTACAATTGTTATCGAAACAACACATTTGTAATTTTGCAGCCAATGCATTTATTGGCTCCCCATTTGGACTTGGATTCCAGGGGGGTATTTGACTCGTGGAATAGGGGGTATTAGACTCGTGGTTTCGGCATGCACACTTATTCCATAAGTCGAATACCCCCAAAGTTAAAACTTATTCCACAAGTCGAATACCCCCAAAGTTAAAAAAATGTTAAAAGGCCCCCAAAGTTAAAACTTATTCCACAAGTCGAATACCCCCAAAGTTAAAAAAATGTTAAAAAGTGGACTCGAACTCACACAAGGAAGTTGAAAACCAAATAAACTAACCATCTGCACCACACAACATTACTGCAATAAAATTGATTCTCATATTATAATAAACTATAGTAATTATGCGGCGTATTCGGCTCACCGTTTTTTGGAATCCAACCCCTTTTCGGGAGCCAATATTTCGCTCGCAATAAATGCAGGTGAATGCCAACTTATTAGCAATTTTGAGTCCAACAATGCAAGTAAATGCTAAAAATGTCTGATAAATGCAGCTCTTCATTGCTGTAAAAATTTTAGGCAACATTATTTTGAAAATAAATATGCTAAGCGTCATGACGTGACAGGCCAATGGGCAAGATTGCAGCTAAATTGAAAGTGGTAGAAGTTACTATCTACATGTGGGAAGTAGCATATCGCCATAAAGAGAGGATTGCCACTGCAATGATGTACTCGCACCCATAAATAGCAATTTTGTCTATCTATTTTGTGCAAAGAGACTGATGGTGCCAAGACTGTTCGATAGTAGCAAGCGATACCCCCATATCCTTGCTTTCCTGTGCACTCATTAAATACTGATAAATACCGAGTAATGCTGATAAAACTTGTTACAGTTTTTGAAAGCTGTGAGACCGCCTAGGGGAAATAGTTAGGAACTTAGCCTAGGAGGTGGATGGCATGGGAACATCTGGGAACGTTCCAAAGGTTGGAAACTGCCTAGGGGCAGCTTTGGTAAATGGCAATTCTTTCGTATAGAAAGTGAACATTTAGATATAAATATTAACACTAGAGTGGTGCCGGGGACCATTCCTAGTCCATGGACCAGAATTGGTCCAGTTGACCCATTGCCACTTAAACCTATCTAAGAAATGAAGTTTCAATTTCACGATATATTGCCACCATATCAATCTTTACTTGATTCTTAATGATGTTCGATAATTTCAAGACCAATGAACTCACCTGTATGTTGTAGTCATTGTTCAAATATTAGAGAATTTGACAGTTTCTGCAATAGTCCAGAACTGTATTCTTGGGCTTTTCTAGCGTAAACAGGATTTGTCTATTTATGATAGAACACATTGATTTGTATGTTTTCAGCTTTGGTTGCTATTGTCTAACATCCGTGGAAGCTGGCAAACCCTATTTTGTTTAAAAACACTACTTGCGGTTTAGGAAATATTTCTCTCTTATACAAGTTTTGGCTTAGTTCTTGTGGCCATGGGTTCTTAACTATATGAAGTATAATCTTATGTTTTTTTGGAGTGTTCATAAATTATATCAACTTCAAAATCTAATGGAGAATTTTCTATACAGAATTTAGAACAAAATTATATGTTAAAATGCTCCAAAATCATCACTTGTAAGTATCACGAGGGTGACGAATGATGCATTCTTCTTACATCTACATAGAAAATTACTCTATCAACTTGCATATAGTGTAATTAGGGTTTAACCATGCAATTAACTAGATTTGAAGATGATGTACAGCCATAGGATTCACATTAGAGGTTACATCATTTACTAGCTACTGATGTTTTTTGATGAATGAAAGTGAAGATCATGAAGTTTAAGTATAAGAATAAAAAATTAAACCATATGACCTTTGACGGGACTTTCTCAGCTTATAGAGAACATGCTATATTTCTCCAAATAAGCCTTCCAAATGGTTCAAAATATGACAAGGGATATTTATATATAGATCTCTCATGTAGGTTGTGTGGCTTTCTTGCAAAAAAAAAAAAAAGGCGAAACATGGTTATTTTTTACTAGTATAAAACCGGTATATCCATTGCTGCTACAAAGCATTAGAGTTTTAGTAGGATAATGTTACAAGTAGGTCATCTTTCATATACATTATATTTTTCATGAATGCCGGACTTCCTTTGCAATATAACTCTCCATTTTCATATATACAAATATAATTAAGCATGAACCATTTATGGTCCACAACTACACCAATTATATAGAGCATATATCTCTCACTAGTCCTATCCATTTTGTCCCCATAATGATACCATGGTTATAACATAATTTTTGAAAGATGTGAGTGGAAGTCCATGTAGATTCAATTGGCGAATAAGTACCCCATAAATTCACAATTGTCTGTGCTTAGAAATTGCCCTCAAATTATGCAAGCGTGTCTAACCAATTAATTTTATCCTATAGAGAACTGTATGTATAAACTATATTTTAAAGTTGAAATCAAAATTGATTAAGACGTTGCCTCTATTAATTTTTAAACTTCCAGTCCTGTGGATCAATAATAGTCTGCAAGTGGAACTACACACAACAGTCTAACTTGACTTTTTATAGTCATAAACTTCCATATTTTTCTTTGATTTTTTTTGCATTGATTTCATGACATGGGACAATTTGAGAATGTGATTTTTCAAAGTCGCATCTCGAGGCATGAATCTAGTATAAACATAGAAGATATATTTGAATTTGATGCTATAAAGTCTAATCCAAATCTCAAGGTTATGATCAACAAATAGTTTCATCACTAAAGTAAATCAGACGCTATTCATATCCCAAAATTCAACTTGAGATAAGGAAGTTATTGATTTTAAATGGACCTATGGATCAGTAATGGGCTTAGATACAGAAACCTTTCTTGATTTCTTGTGACCATGTCTTTTGTTTTTTTAGTGAGCTTGTTTTTGCATTGGTTTCATATCAGTGTAAGCTTTCATATTATGATTTTTTGGAGGACATTATAGAGTAAGTTTTGCTCTATATGAGAAAATATTAATCATTATTACAAGTTACCTAAAATTGAGATCAAAAGTGAAAGTCCAAACATCAAATTCAAGGCCAGCCAACATTTTTATGGGATGGAGGAACTTGTCAATTGCTTATATGTCAAATATTAGCTCAAAATGCATTTCCCTGTAAAAGTTGTTGTATTTAAACTAAAACTACCTTCTGAAAACTATAATTCGTTATGAGGAGGCAGAAAACAGGTTTGACCCTATCTTTCTTCACAGACTTCGGATTCACATGTGGTTTTTTGTATCATTTTCCCTATCTCGTGTAGAAAAATATCATGGTAATCAAAAAATTTAAAAAAATCATTTTGTCGAGACGGTTTGACTTTATGTAAACATGAAGCTTTTGGTACTTGACCCCCCAGAGTTTGCTAGAGCATAACTTCCAAGAATGGAGGTATATATATTTTTAGGTATTTTTCTAGTGGACCATGACTGCTATATATGAACTTTTAGGAAGGGTTTGAATAGATTTTGTACCATTGATTTTATATGAATTTTAAATTGAACACTGCAAATGGACCATTTCTGGTCCATCACTTGACCACTCTAGTGTTAAAGGAAGCTTTTAAAAAACTAAACCATTGAAATTGGGGGTCCGCATGGCGGAACCCTATTGGTTGGGCTATTTGCACAATTGCGCGCAGTCCGGGACTGCCTGATCTGCAACAGAAGGTTGAATCCAGCAAAAGGCTAGATATTTCAGACTAGGAAAAAGGCTTTAGCCTTTATTCTATCTAATCTTAGTAGTTTGTCCCTTATATAAGGGATTGGAGGATCTGTGAAGAGGGACAAAAAATCCCCAAATCTGAGCGCAGCCTTTTGGTGGTCTAGTTCAAGCCGATTGTGCATCTTTAAGTGATATTCTGCTTTGAATTATCCTTCTGGGCTAGTAGAGATCATTTCGATCTCTTTGAGTAATTCTCAAAGATTTTCTTCCAATTGGAGAATTCATCACTGACCTTGTGTTTTGCTCTTGTTTGAGCAATACTGCTACTGCAGTATCAGTTCTTTTGATAAGAACTATTGAAGCTTGGCTTTAAGCTAATCCTGGGGGTTCGTTGCGGTTATGCATGGGGAGTTCTGGGAACTCAAGGTTGAGGGGAACTCTGGGAGTTCTAGGTAGCACAATCGATCCTACTTTTTATAGGCTGTAACAATTGAGTATCAGAGCTAAGTTGCAGTCTTCCGTTGGGATCCTCTGTGGCAACTACCTAGGTTAGTTGTGTTATAGAATGCTGCAGCTATATATATGTCTCATAATGATCTAGGATCATGTCTCCATGAATTTAATTCATGGAAGTTGGTCAAGGAGAGTTATTTGAGATTGAAGTTTGAACGCTTCATCAGTAGCAGGGCTTGTTTGGATCAACTAAAGATCAAAGCAGCCAGCAAGCTTTCTTTGTGTGAGTTCTAAGCGGAGTAACTGCTCAAGAACAATATGTGGTTGAAGGAAGCCAAGTGGGTCTTCTTGCACTAAGAAGATTAAGGCTTGGTTATACATTGCTGTGCTTGGTCTCTTAGAGCCAAGCTTTAATCCTAAAGGTCTGTCTCAGAGTATTGAGAATTGCTAGAACAATTCTTCAAGCCCGCAAGTGACTGAATTTGGGTAGGAAAGCTTCATTTGATCACCTGGGGACCGAATTAGATGCTGGCCAAATCTCGGAAGATTTGGTGAAGGCATCAGTTTGCCGCATACAACTGGAGATCAGGCTGCCGAATTTGCTTCCTGAAAGGTTTCTTTGGGCTTATGGTTGATTATGACCGCCAAGATCAGCCATACCTATTTTATAAATGGTTTAAAGGGTTATGTAAGTTGTATAACTTATATACTAGAAACCATTACCCCATTACTAGTTGGACTAGTAGTTTTCTAGGCCAAGGGCAGTATCGGGTACTGCAAGTGCTTATAGATTTTTGTACCCTTAACCTTTCTAAGTTGATAACCTAGAATATTACTCAAGTTAGTTGAGCTAATTATATTAAAAGGATCTAGGGAGACTTTTCATACAATACTTCGTATTGTACTCCTGCATACTAGGTGTGCAGTTTTGGCAAGATCAGTGTTCTTGACCAGTAGCAACCTTAATCCGGGATTAGAGTGAGGCTACAATTCCAATACTCCAGGAGTGTTGACAAACGGCACTTTCCTCGTTGGGAGCCTGGGGTTCAAGTGGTGGGCCCATGAAGGCTTTGCTTTATGTGGGGATCGTACAGGATAGACATTTAATTTGTCTACATTTCCTTTCTTTTTGTTCAAAACAATGAATCAACTCTGGGAATCGAAATTGAAAGGTTCTAATGTATGTGTATTGCACTGGGTGCACTATTGTGAGAACTAGGCCAGACTTCGGTCTAGGCCTAGGTTGATTACTTGATGAATTGATGCAATCAAGTAGTAAAGATTGTGGCATCAAGAAAATCATTGTTTGTGTTATTTTCAGTCAGGTAAAGCATGTAAATATAGTGTATGGGCGCTCTATTGATATACAAGTTGATGCTTTGTCCATAGAAATGGAATGGGTTATGTAACCACGACAAAGGTCATAGAGATCAACGTGTTATGAGACTACTCATAGTTCTTCCCGAAAAGAACATAAGGTAGCATGTTAATATGCTTTACAAGTTGAAAACATACAATGTACATAATATTAGTCCATAGAGTTGATTTAAGCTAGGCTTAAATTTGAACAGACGGACTGATAATATGTTCTCGAGCATTGGGGTTAATATTTTAAAAACCACCAATTCCACCATTTATTATGCAAGGTATTGTGTAATTCTATGTTGGCTTTTATTAAGCAATGGTTGAACCAAGATCTTTTGGGTTCAAAAGATTCAAGCAATGCTTGAATAATTATGAGCAACACGGTAAGCTTGCTTTAAATCATACTGATGTATCCTTAATTGGATTGTGGAACAACTAATTATCAGTGTAGATAATTAGAATTCATGATTGGTTAGGTCAATCTAAAGGTAAATCTACCAAGAATGCAAAGTATAACTTTTTCTTTTCTTGCAAAGGCAAGGATTCTTGTTTTGGGATTGCATCATTGAGTGTATGCCAAACTGCTCCATGGGGATTTGGATTGGACTTGGTTCTAGTTTCCCCAAGAATATATGTCGGCGAGTAGTGCTTGATGCATTCTGGGTTAAGACAGATAATCTAAATTTGCCTCTTGTTGTTGTTGCAAATTTGGATTGCAAGAAGGTCTAGCAAAGTTGTATTTGCAAGTGTGGAGCTCACGTCTGGTTCTATGTGTCAAGCAGTTTAGGACTGAGCATGGTGCTTCTTGGTATTGCTTTTGTGTAACGCAGTTCTTTTCCTTTTAAAGTCTCTTAACTTTGAGGACAAGGTTCGAGGAGGAGGGGAGAAAACTGTTACAGTTTTTGAAAGCCGTAAGACCGCCTAGGTGCGATAGTTAGGAACTTAGCCTAGGAGGTGCCACTAGATGGCATGGGAACATTTGGAAACGTTCCAAAGGTTGGAAACTGCCTAAGGGCATCCTTGTTTAATTTTTAAATGGCAATTCTTTCGTATGGAAAGCGAACATTTTAATATAAATGTTAAAGAAAGCTTTTAAAACACTAAACCATTGAAATTGAGGGTCCGCATGGCAGAACCCCATTGGTTGGGCTATTCCAAAGTGAATTCTCCCTTTTGCATGATTGCGTGCAGTCCGGGATTGTCGGACCTGCAACAGAAGATTGAATCCAGCAAAAGGCTAGATATTTTGGGCTAGGAGAAAGGCTTTAGTCTTCATTCTATCTAATCTTAGCAGTTCGTCCCGTATAAAAGGGATTGGAGGATCTGTGAAAAGGGACAGAAAATTTGAGCGCAGCCTTTTGGTGGTCCAGTTCAAGTCAATTGCATGTCTTTGAGTGATATTCTACTTCGGATTATCCTTTTGGACTAGTTAGGGATCATTTCGATCTCTTTGGAGTAATTCTCAAAGCTTTTCTGCCAGTTGGAGAATTCCTCATTGATCTTGTATTTTGCTCTTGTTTGAGCAATACTGCTACTGCAGTATCAGTTCTTTGATAAGAACTATTGAAACTGGGCTTTAACACTAGAGTGGTCCCGGGGACCATTCCTGGTCCATGGACCAGAGTTGGTCCAGTTGACCCACTGTCACTTAAACCAATATATCTAAGAATAGAAGTTTCAATTTCATGATGTATCGCCACCATATCAATCTTTACTTGATTGTTAATGACCTTCGAGAATTTCAAGGCCAATGAACTCACCTATATGTTGTAGTGATTGTTCAAATATTAGAGAATTTGACAGTTTCTGCAACAGTCCAGAACTACATTTTTGGGTTTTCCTAGCATAAACAGGCCTAAACCTTGCTAAAATTGGAAGTATTTGTTATGATAGAACACATTGATTTGTATGTTTTCGCTTTGGTTGCTATTATCTAACGTTCGTGGAAGCCGGCAAACCCTATTTTGTTTCAAAATGCTGCGTGCAGTTTAAGAATTATTTTTCTCTTATTATTACAAGTTTTGGGTTAATTCTTGTGGCCATGGATTCTTAACTATATGAAGTACAATCTTATGTTTTTTTTTGGAGTGTTCATAAGTTATATCAACTTCAAAATCTAATAGAGAATTTCCTATACAGAATTTAGGACAAAATTATATATTAAAATGCTCCAAAATCACTACCTGTAAGTATCACGAGGGTAATGAATGATACATTCTTCTTATATCTACATAGAAAATAACTCTATCAACTTGCATATAGTGTAATTATGGTTTAATCATGCAATTAACTAGATTTAAAGATGATGTACAATCATAAGATTAACACATTAGAGGTTAAAAATTTGAGTTTATTCCAAAATTATAGGCTGAAAACTCATCATTTACTAGCTAATGATATTTATTGATGAATGAAAGTGAAGATCGTGAAGTTTAAGTATAAGAATAAAAAATTAAACCATATGACCTTTGATGCGTTTTTCTCAGCTTTGTAGAGAACACACTACATTTCTCCAAATAAGACTTTCAAATGGTTCAAAATATGACAAGGGACGTATATATAGGTCCGCTATATAGGTTGTGTGGCTTTCTTGCAAAAATATACGGAGAAACATGGTTATTTTTTACTAGTATAAAACTGGTATATCTATTGCTGCTACAAAGCATTAGAGTTTTAGTAGGATAATGTTACAAGTAGGTCATCTTTTATGTACACTATATTTTTCATGAATGCGGGCCTTCCTTTGCAATATAACTCTCTATTTTCATATTGAAATAATATACTATTTGAAAGATATGAATATAATTAAGCATGAACCATTTATGGTCCATAACTAGACCAATTGTATAGAGCATATATCTCTCACTAGCCCTATCCATTTTGTCCCCATAATGATACCATGGTTTCTTACCTTTAACAACATAAATTTTGAAAGGTGTAAGTGGAAGTCCATGAGCTGCACATAGCAGTCTAACTTGACTTTTAATAGTCATAAACTTTCATATTTTTCTTTGATTTTTTTTGCATTGATTTCATGACATGGGACATTTTGATAATGTGTTTTTTCAAAGTCACATCTCGAGGCATAAATCTAGAATAAACATAGAAGACATATTTGAATTTGATGCTATAAAGTTTAATCCAAATCTCAAGGTTATGATCAACAAATATTTTTATTACTAAAGTAAATCATAAGCTATTCATATACCAAAATTCAACTTCAGATCAATTAACATAAGGAAGTTATTGATTTTAAATGGACCTATGGACCAATAATGGGCTCAGGTACAGAAACCTTTCTTGATTTCTTGTGACCATGTCTTTTGCTTTTTTAATGAGTTTGTTTTTGCTTTGGTTTCATATCATTTTGAACTTTCATATTATGATTTTTTCGAGGACATCATAGAGTAAGTTTTGCTCTATATGGGGAAATATTAATCATTATTACAAGTCACCTAAAATTGAGATCAAAAGTGAAAATTTAAACGTCAAATTCAAGGCCAGCTAACATTTTTATGGGATGAAGAAACTTGTCAGCTTCTTATATGTCAAATATTAGCTCAAAATGCATTTCCTTGTAAAAGTAGTTGTATTTAAACTACAACTGCCTTCTGGGAACCATAATTGGTTCTGAGGAGGCAGAAAACAGTTTTGACCCTGTCATGTTTGAATAGCCCTATCTTTCTTCACAAACTTCGGATTGACATATGGTTTTTTGTGTCATTTTTCCTATCTCGTGTAGAAAAATATCATGGTAATCAAAAAATTTGAAAAAATCGTTTTGTCGAGACAGTTTTACTTTACGTAAACATGAAGCTTTTGGTACTTGACCCCCCTGAGTTTGTTAGAGCATAACTTACAAGAATGGAGGTGCATATATTTTTAGGTATTTTTCTAGTGGACCATGACTGCCATATATGAACTCCTAGGAGTGTTGACAAATGGCAGTTTCCTCGTTGAGAGCCTGGGGCTCAAGTGGTGGGCCCATGAGGGCTTTGCTTTATGTGGGGATCATACAGGATAAACATTTAATTTGTCTATATTTCCTTTCTTCTTATTCAAAACAATGAATCGACTCTGGGAGTCAAAATTGAAAGGTTCTAATGTATGTGTGTTGCACTAGGTGCACTATTGTGAGAACTAGGTCTAAGCCTAGGATGATTACGTGATGAATTGATGCGATCAAGTAAAGATTGTGGCATCAAGAAAATCATTGTTTGTGTTACTTTCAGTCATGTAAAGCATGTAAATAGAGTGTATGGCCGCGCTCTATTGATATACAAGTTGATGCTTTGTCCATAGAAATGAAATGGGTTATGTGACCATGACATAGGTCCTAGAGATCAATTTGTTATGAAACTACTCATGGTTCTTCTCAAAAAGAACATAAGGTAGCATGTTGATATGCTTTACAAGTTGAAAACATACAATGTACATAATATTAGTCCATAGAGTTGATTTAAGCTGGGCTTAAATTTGACAAAACGAACTAATAATATGTTCTCGAGCATTGGGGTTAATATTTTATAAACCATCAATTCCACCATTTATTATGCAAGTTATTGTGTAATTCTATGTTGGCTTTTATTAAGCCATGGTTGAACCAAGATCTTTTGGGTTCAAAAGATTCAAACAATGCTTGAATAATTATCCACAACACGGTAATCTTGCTTTAAGTCATACTGATGTGTCCGTAATTGGATTGTGGAACAACTAATTATCGGTGTAGATAATTAGAATTCATTACAAAAATTTAAATAGGTGCTTGTTGTCCATTTCTTTCCCGGGGAGGGGGGGTTATCAATTTGCACTTGGGGATGTGATACACACATTCGGAGATGTAATATGCACATCTATAGTGGTGGACTTATAGATTTGTTCTATAATCATCCAACAAAGTGTCCTTTCTAAGCAAGGGTTTGCTTGAATGGCTCAATTTGTCCGGGGGAGGAAAGGTTTTATGACATCAATAATAAGCACTTTGTGAAAGATTGGAATTCAACCTAAGTGTGTTTTGGGGTTGCTGAAAATTTCTTAATCTTTCACTACTTCATTCATGGAATTTCCAACCTAGGGTCGATAACTGAATGAATTAGAACTCAATTAGAAGCTATTGCCGTGGTCAAAAGCTGTTGTTGGCAATACTGCTTCAAGCGTTGAGACTTGAATTAAGGATTGCTAATAAAATTGATGTTAGGAGTGAACTTGAAGGACTATTGGATATGCCAACGTCAAAGGTTGCCTAAATAATCTCAAGCTAAGTGTAGCTAGGTGAGATTATGTGACCATGGGTTGAGAACTTATGATTAGAAGTTCATGAGTCAAAGTGTTGGATATTATCTAGAAGATAATATGCAGATGACCATAGCAATCTCTATAAGCATAGAGTTTCTTGAATTGTGATATAATTCTTAATTGAAGGATTATTAATGCTTAGGAGAAGCTTGACGAAAAGGGCAAGGTGACCATGTCTTAGACTGGTGCACTGGAATCTTTTCTTGTATAAAAGTGGTTTTGCCGAGTGGCTGAACTTCATTTTCATGTGCAATGCATCACAAAACCCTATACTATGGATGGGAAGCTATGGGTCAAGTTTGCCAAGTTGTTACTTGGAGTTGAGTGTGCAATGTGTCAAGCTATGAAAGCCAAGGATAGTTGCATACTAAGATTGCCACAAGCTTACGTACATGGAAAGTGTGAGAGCATGAGTTACATTGCTCGAGACTGCTAGACACTGCACTTGGTTCTAGTAAGGTTTGACCAAGTACCCTAGGGTGGTACTAATGAAGTAGATATTATTAACCTAATGTGGTTAAAATATGCATGCAACATGATGGGACCATGGAAATGGTCTAGGTGAAGGATCGTAAGATCAGGTATTGGATAAATGTGTGAATCATCTCCAATCAATGCAGCCCTGGAAGATGTGTTGAGAGTAAAATTTATCCATGAGAAGTTAACTATGTGGAAGGATTAGCTACACTACTCTGTTGCTTCGAATTAACCTATGTAAACGATCTAAAGTGATCTAATATGTGCGGATTGGAGTAGAATCTTATGATATATACTGCAGTACATGAGTGCCTCAAAAGGATTTTACTTTGAGTTATTGCAAGATGGAGAGGCAACTCTCACTTTCTCAGAAGTAGAGTTGTGTGAATCTCCAAGTTAGAGTCAGCCCTATGCAAGTTGAGGTCATCTTGTGGAAGATACCTAAGAAATGATAATTTCTTAGTTATACGAACAATTTTCTTAATAATACGATTAATAAAAGTGCCAATGTTTATTCTGCATTATGCTAATCCCTTTTCGAGGAAAAGGATGGGAATATTAGCATATGAGTTAGCTTTGTTCGAAAAACTAGATCTAGTATTGAGTATTGTAAAAGCTAACTATACAAACTATACTATGGTGGATAATGAGGCTAATTCTATGATATAGTGTTCCTGTTAAACTCCACTGTAACCGAAACTGATTCTAGATGCTCAAAATTGTTCGGAAGTTGTACAATGAAGATATTTTGGAAATATCAAGGTCTTATAGTGACCCAAGTATTCCTAAGTGGCCGCTAGGGCAAATAAAATTGTACAAACATATTTCCTATATTGCATTCTTACACCTTGAGGGCAAGGTTCTAAGAAAGGGGAGGAAATGCGAAGTTAAAGATAATTTGGGGGCATGTTGCGCATGCTAGACCCTATGGAATGTCCATGGTTGTGGAGTAGCGCTGATCTTACCACTGTGTGGTCTGGGATGTGATCGGTATTAGTAGATGACTTGTACCTACTAAATGCGGATATTGAATTTTATGATGGCAATAGTTCGTATGCTTAAGTGGCAATAAGCTTAAGTTTGATGAGTTCAAGAATGGACCTGAAACCATTGTTTTATATGGATTGACATGGCAACCATGATTGGTTAGATCAATCTAAAGGTAAATATACTAAGAATGTAAGGTATAACTTTTTCTTTTCTTGAAAAGGCAAGGATTTTGTTTTGGAGTTGCATCATTGAGTGTATGCCAAACTGCTCCAGGGGGATTTGGCTTGGACTTGGTTCTAGTTTCCCCAAGAATAGTAGTGCTTGATGCATTCCGAGCTAAGACAGATGATCTAAATTTGCTTCTTGTTGTTGTTGCAACTTTGGATTGCAAGAAAGTCTAGCAAAGTTGTATTTGCAAGTGTGGAGCTCACATCTGGTTCTATGTGTCGAACAGTCTAGGACTGAGCACAGTGCTTCTTGGTATTGCTTTTGTGTAACGTAGTTCTTTTCCTTTTAAAGTCTCTTAACCTTGAGGACAAGGTTCGAGGAGGAGGGGAGGAAACTGTTACAGTTTTTGAAAGCCGTGAGACTACCACACAACAGACACTGCACAGTACACACCACACAACACGCTGTGGTGGTAGCAAGGTGTGTTGGGACATTGTGCAGGGTGGTGAAGTGTGGTGGTGGTGGTGGTGTGGTGGTGGTGGTGGGGGGTCCGTGGTGGTGGTGGTGGGGTGTGTGGTGGTGGTGGAGTGTGGTGTGGGACATGGTGGAGTGTGGTGATAGGGTGTGGTGGTGGGGTGTGGTGGTGTGGTGTGGTGGTGTGGTGGGTGTGGTGTGGTGTGGTGGGTGTGGTGGTGGTGGAGTGGTGGTGGTGGTGGTGGTGGTGGTGGTGGTGGTGGTGGAGTGTGGTGGTGGGGGGTGGTGGAGTGGTGTGTGGTGGTGGTGGTGGGGGTGGTGGTGGTGGAGTGTGGTGGTGGTGGAGGAGTGTGGTGGTGGTGGTGGAGTGTGGTGGAGGGGTGTGGTGTGGGACATGGTGGAGTGTGGCGGTGGGAGATGGTAGAGTGTAGTGGTGGGAGATGGTATTGCACGAGATGCCCCACAGATGGCATCATAGAGACACAACATGACAATATAGCCAACATGATGCAAAATGGTAGTAGACATACCTGATTCTTGAAGTGGATTTGATGTTACCTTTTCTGTGTTGATAGAAACAATCTAGGTCAAGCTTGAGATTTTTTTCTGTTGTAACACAACTAATAATTGAACATACCTGCAATGGCATATTTTGGTCTAAGAACATTGCTCTGCTTTTCTTTTTTGATTGTGAGTTCAGATTGAATGTGTGGTCTAGAGGAACCTGATTTGGTTTTTTCCCTATCATCTTCATCATCCCTGCCACTTTTACTATTTTCCTCCTCGTCAGGTTGGATTTGCATATGCTTTCTCTTGGGTCTACAAGAACCGGCCTCTGCTTTCTCATCGGGAGTTTTATAATAATCCGAGAAGCTCTTCCAATTAACAGCCTCCCCCTTTATATGCAGATAATAAGCCACTGCCCAGGTTCCAGGAGCCATTCCACCCCATGTATGTGGCTTCCCTGTAATTCTTTTGTAAATTTGCATGAACTCTTTGTATTGTTCATTGCTCAGATTCTTCAACCTGTACAAGAAAACATATGCCTTAATTTTTCAGTTTGAACAAAACATTTGGGGGAAAATACTTGTAGCCAGATTTATTTGGAACTCTGTCACCCCAAAGCTTCTTTAGATCTTCATGGGGCACAATCTCTTGTTTGAGGAGAGATTTCATCGTGTAACCAGTGGCGTTCAATTCTGACTCCATTAGGGTTCAATTGGCGAGAAGCGGCAAAAAAACAGAAGAAGAGGTGATTATTTCTTAATTTAAAAAGGTGGACAATGACGTGGCATAAAATTCAAAATAATCGACGCTCATTAATTCGCACTCCCGCAATCTCCGCTTCGGTATGCACCACCGGATTCTACCACAAAGGTGGTGCCAAAATGTGGCGTCAAAATGCGTGTTTTTGATACACTACAATGTGCTTTTACCCAAGGGTTTGAAGAGGCTCCTAGGTATATCCCTGTCTACTCAAACTTATAGAGTCACATGTGGTTTGCACTTCATCTACATCCATTCTTGAATAGATTTCCCTCATGACCATATCTAAGACATCTCTCTTCAAACCCAGGTTGCATGGATCGTTCAATAATGCTAGTATCTCCTCTCTTGATGCCATTTTCATCAAAAACTTCCCAAAATTCTGTCTCACAGCTCCTTTTTTCTTTTCCGTATGTAGAACCTTGCGAACTTCATAAACTCTCCTCCTTGCTGCCCCTCCATTTGGAGCTAAGACCTCTATGGGTTTTATTTTTTTCTTCCTCTCACGAAGCCCTAATGAAGTCCTTTTGAGCCTTTTCAAATGAGCTTCTAATGTTTTCACTTTGGATTCAGCCCGTAAACAATCACTTTCAGCCCGAGATCTCTCAATATCACTTTGTTTAATCACAAAATCTTTTATGATAGCATCACTTTGCATCTGCATTGCAGCCTTTTCTAAGGATGAAATTTTCGTTATCAATGGGGACCTTTCTAGAGCACATTCTTTTAATTCATGCTTTAGTATTCCAATTTCCTGTCTACAAGCCCCAATTGTGAAACATAGCTGATCTATGTATTTATTCATGTTCTCGCAGTATCCAAGCATTCCATTTTTTCCCTCACAAACAAACTTAACCAAGGATGTAACAGAGTTAAAATTTGGTGTTTTACCTGTTATTGGATCCTTGGAGTAAATTCCTCCTTGTGCCCACAGGTCTGCATTCTTAGCTCCAGTAGATCTCAGAAGATCCTCATTCACACTTACCTTGAGACCTCCCCTTTTCCTATTCCAGGTTTGTGCATACTCTGCAGGCAAGTGGATTGTGATTTCGGTCATCATCATGGGCAGAGAATAGACTGGCTTAGATGCAAACAATCGTTTGAGATAGAAAGAAAAAAAAAATACCTTCTAAACATGCATGACTACGAATCCATCCAAGTCCAAATTTCAAATTTAGGAGGCTGAATTTTAGAAGCTCCATGGCGCCAAGAAAGTAGAAATATACATGATTCCTCTTTTAGATCCTGGTCTGAAATGACAAAACTCGGTCGAAAATGTGATGATCGGGACCAACATAACAATTGTTGGAAAAAAAAATAATGCCCAAATATCACCAATAATTTAGCATTCGACTTTGTTTTTGGTAGGTAAGGTTCCGTGAGTTAGGAAAGTTGGTATGTGAGTTAGGAAGGTTCGTAGAGGATGTATTATTAATAAAATAAACATAATATATATAAAATAAACTCTCTTAGGAGGATAGGATGAGATCCTATCTGACCTCTAATGACACATCTCCAAAAACCGGTAAATGAGATGCATACCTGGAGAATTATCAGTATTATTTAAGATCAACCATATGAACTTAGAAATCAGCACCTTGCTTTGGAGAAGAAAGTGAATCAGCTCCCAACTTATTTTAACATCAACTCCCTCTTCAATGCCACCCCAAATAAAGTTCCTGACAGTACGAATAATGAGCTGCATCACAACGACTCCAATACTGGGTCCACATGTTATTTTTCAATGTGGTTTTTGCCAAAAAACAACATCAAAAGACTACGTGGTGATTTTTGTCCGACTTTGCTAGAAACTACGTGTAGTTTTTAGCTAACTTTTTATACATGTAGTTTTCTTTTACAAAAAGTCTACGCATAGAATTTTGCCAAAATTACTACACGTAGGAATTAATATGTGCTTCTATATGTTGTTTTTTAAAGCGCTGTAGTTTTTAAGTGTTGTTTTCTTAAAAAATAGACATGTGGTTCTCAATGAAACTTGAAAGCTCCACATGTTGTTTTTAACTGTTGTTATATAAAAAAACAACACTCAAAAACCACATAAAGAGATTTGTCCGACTTTACTAGAAACTACGCGTAGTTGTAGTTTTCAAGTATTACTTTCCTAAAAAATAGATATGTGGTTTTTTAAGAAACTTTTCAAAGGTGTACATGTTTTTAAGTGTTGTTTTGCAAAAAAACAACACGAAAAGACCACGTAGAGAAATTTGTCTGACTTTGCTAGAAACTACGTGTAATTTTCTGATTTTTTTTTTAAGTATATTGTTTCCAAGTGTTAGATTCCTCAAAAAAAAATGATATGTAGTTTTACGAAAAAAAAGTGGTTTTCCAAAAATAAATGTTGTTTTTTAGTAATTTTTTACAAAAAATTCCACATGTCGTAAATGTTGTTTTTGGGTTGCCCCTAGGGGCAAACCCTCGTTTATGTGGGTATGTGGGCATATCCAGGTATATGCCGGCATATGCCTAGCATATGCTGGTGACTGCTCCAAACTGGCTGCTGCCTGTAAACTCTCGGTCATCCAGCCCCATTCCTTCGCAGGCGTGGCTATGGCGATCCAGCACAAATTTCCAATGTTACAAATGCTTGTTATCCAAGTGGAATCGCTGAATGAAGAATCTTCGGTAGTGGAGCCAGAAGCAGAAAAGTTAATTGAAGACATAGATTTGGATAGAATAAACGTGAGAGAATGTAATGATGAAGCCTTTCCAGTTGTAAATGAAATTACAGGGCCAGGAAGCCCTGAAGGAGCACACCGCGAGTTCACATTTAAAATTGGGTACGCAGGAGGAAGATGATTGAAAATATGCTATCTATTCTACGTGCATCTCTTTCTTATGGAACTAGGTATTTGTACATGAATGCTAGGAGGAGGAGGAGACTGATATTAAAACAGAACAAAAAGCTAAAGAAGAAAGAAAGAAAGGTAAACAGGAAGGGTGATGTGTAGTTTTTGCAACGGCAATGAGGGAAGGTGGTCAGAAATTTGTGCAATTCCAAAGGAGTTTAACGAACTATGACTTAGATAGGTAACCCACTTATTTGTCCTATACCGTGAATAGCCTTGATTTCTGCATCAATATGGCAAATGGCCGAGGTTAGGAAAGGAAGCAGATTTAATAGAAATGAATAAAGATCATTGTTTTTTGCATGCAGGCATTCTTGAGATTACCTCGGTTGTTGGCAATGCGGCATCAGTTATGGTTGGTACAGAGCTTTTGTGGATTGCAAGCTTTTGGGAGGCAGATTTGTTGCCTTTAGCTTTGAGTATACGAAGTGTCTAATTAATCTTTCTGAATATCTGGATATAACTCAGGTCAGCTATGAGCTCTGTAGATACAAAATGCCTAGTTATTTTTCCAGCTTGAAGCATTGCCTATCAATATATCTATTTTAAGGAAAAGCCTCCAAGGCGTGAGGGTTTGAATTTGTTCTTGGATTCCAGCATGGGTAATTACTTTTGGCTCTTCAATTTTATATGATCTCAGCAATTTTCTAATCTATCTAGCTTTAGTATCACTCCGGCTTTGTGCTTTTTTGTTGCAGGATGTTGAAGAGAGCTGACAAGCTGGTCTAGGATGTCCTCTACAACATTTACAGCTTTGCATGCAGCACTTATGGAACCAAGATACCTGCACCATGAGAAAAAGAAATGTCAAAACTGGAAAACATCACATATTTCAAAATGGGAGGAATTTCCTTCGGTGCTTATACTGTTTCTTATCCGCTGAATAAAATTCCTTCTTCATGGTTTTCCCATGTCTTTTCTCACTCAAAAGTGATAGTATTTGCAAACATGCTGAACTTGAGCAGTTATCTACTTCTAGTTATAGAGTGTGACCACTTCTACCAAATAACGTCAAGGAAGCTGAGTTCAAGGAAAGTGGGTTCATCATTCTTGGATTTCGGGATTTGGGTACCAATGTTGGGCTGTGCCATATGGAGATTACTCTACTCTAGGATTCCATCACAAAGAGACACTTATATGGCATTCTTCTCAAGCAATCATGATGATGCATTCTCATGTATTCTGATGCAGCCTTTCTTTGGAACATAGTCAACTTTTGAGATCCAAGTGAAGGTATCATGGAAACTCACATCCTAAGATAGTTTGTAGCTATGTTAGAAACAGTCTGAACTGGAGACATCCCGAATATGGACAAGTCAACAAAATAACATCTATTGGCTCATCATCAATCACTTGCGATACCAAAGAATCTGTGCTATATCTTATACAGAACATGCGATTGTTTAAAGCATAGCATGCTCTTACAAAACTACCATTCTGTCAGACTCCATTTCAAATGCAGGACGATGATCTTATAACTTAAGCAGGTATAATCCAGGATGTGTACATGCAGTATTTGCTACATTTGATGGGTTTCCATGTTCAAAGTTAGCATGCAATTTAGATTGTTACATTCTGAGAAAGAGTCTCACATTTGCTGAATGTTTATAAAGGAATGGTAAAGCGGCATTGTTACATTATGGACTACTGGATCCCAGTAGAAAGAGCATCCGAAAGACATTGTAGGCTTTTCTTGGGGTTATGTTATGCAAAGAGAATGCCCTGTTTTTTACCATTGGCTCTGCTGTACAATATGTACGTTCAAACACAGTTGTGACTAAGTCTGGCAGCAAATAAATGAGTTAGAGATTAAACTATAGAGATATGAAGCAGCCATCTTACATTTTTCTGATCCAATATAAAGATAGTCTGAATGCAAACGATTATTGTTAACAGCTTCAATAATAGGGTGGACTTGAGATGGTGTTAAAGACAGTTAAAGACTTCACATATAACTGCTTTCCCAATCGAGAGATTGAAAGCGGCAAAAATGCTATTGGCATTCAAAGCTACAATATAAGTAGTATAGTAATGGTGCCCAGCGTTGCTGGGCATAAGTTGGGAGCCTATAAATGTTTTAGTCGGAATGAGAAAATTGTATAGTCATAATCCAACTTTATCTTGGGAAATTGAAAAAAGACTTGAGAGGTAGTTTATCTTGGGAAATTGCGAAACGACTTGAGAAATAGGTCGTTTACAGAATAAAACACAAAAATAGGTTGTGGATAGAATATTTCATAAACGTATGAGGTGGCATACTATGATATCATAGTGTCCATATATGGCATCTTGAATGGGTATCCTTGCAAATATATGTCAAGCAAAATCAAATATAAAGTTAAGAATGGAATGAAAGGCCTCATATGATGTCTAGAATGCCTAGCATATGACAACATTCTTTGATTCTCAATATTTTGAGTGTTGAATATTCCTTTGGCATTGCAAATTATAAGCAACATTTGAATTAGAGTTCATTTGAATTAGAGTTCATTGTTATTCAGTGAGTGAGAACCAACATAGCATTAAGCAAGAGATTGCAAACTCTCTCTCTCATAGTATTCCTCCAAAAAAAATAGCTTGATGATAAATGCGGCTATGTGCATATTCCAAAAAACATCAATGGATCAAGTAGCAGAAATTTGGGTAAAGGCTCTTTCGGATGAACACCATCCCTTAATTGCAGAGATGGGGCAGTGAACATTGTGTTTGAAGTCAGAACTTGAAATTGTAACTACCTCCAATGTTCAAATTTGCACTTGATACTTAATAAGAATGGCTTAAAGAGCACATGTTGAAGACAACTGCTAAGCATGAATACTATAATCTGTAGGCTTATTAAGAACTTCGTAAGTGTCAATACCATAATCTGTTGGCTTGTCTTCACCTAGCCAGTGTGCTTATCAAAAAAGCATTATACGTTCTCAACACAGAATTATAGGGCGCTGCCATTGTCATATTGAACCACGTCTATGATAGATCAAATCTTATCACGCAGCTACATGACTCAATGTCACAGATGTGGACATTAATACATTCAAAACTAAAGCTTACTTTCAAACGTAATTAAATCTGCCAAAGGATGGCATCCTGACAAAAAGCTTTTTCACACCACAGCTCTGCACCTGTCCAACTCCCGCATTCATAAGCAGCTAACAATAAGTAATGACCATGCGGTTTTAAGCAATTTCTCTTTTTTCATGCAACTTTCCTGATCGTGCAAGCATATCCACCATGCAAATATAGTCTCTATTAACACAATACTATATTCTTTCATTAGATTAAAATAGTGGTGGCCCTTTTTCACCAGACCAGCCTAGACATGTGAATGTCACAGAATCAGGTTTCAACCTTAATTTCTGCATCTTCTCAAAACAGTTTACAGCCTTGTTGATTTCATTACTCATGCTAAATGCTTTTATCATTCAAGATAAAAGATCAAATGCTACTTCTATTTCCAATAGAGAACCACACGTGTCAACTAAAGTATTGCCAACAAAAATGTCTGTTTAAAATCTTTTCTCTTCAGCTCAATGTGTATTTTCCTGCCCCTGTCTAGGACCTTACATGCTAATAAAGAGGTAACACATGTGAAGCTGTTTGATAAGATTCCATCCATTTTCTTCTGTTCAAAAGCTTTTAATGAAACTTCATCAACACCATTTTCTGAATATCCTAGAATTAGTGCAAGCAATCCAACATCTCAAATCAAATTGGCAACTGATCGAATATTTCTTGAGCCGCATATAGTGTGCATAGCAAGCACAACAAACAAATGTTTTTCATACCCCTACCTCTAAAGTTCCTGGCGTATCTCTCTACCCATGTCTAAGGCTCGTAAGTTAGCACAAACCTCCATATGCAGACAAACGTCTCCACATTAGAAAATATGCCACGAAGTTCCATTTCTTTAAATAATGTTAACGATTCTGAACCCAATGCATTACCTGGTCGGCTCGTGTTTCTTCCAGTATTCTACCAGATTGTTGCATCTCCTGAACAACATTTTCAGAACAACGAATACCCTGCAGAAGAATTGCATATTTGTCAAATCATGACAGCTCTGCAAAGAGGGGCAATATAACCTGGCTATGGCATCCTTCCTTCGGCCGCCCCTGCAACCCTTAAAAATTTTCAGTGCAAGAATCCATGCCGATACTGCAGAATCCTTTGCAGCCATCATATGCCATAGCTGTTGTTGCAAGATCGAGCTTCTGGCACACATAATGAAGAGGAGCCATCGGATCAATCAAACCCTCTTTAATTAGATCTCGGATAAACTGAAGCAGCACAAGCGCCCACACAATGACGAACTAAACGAATTATGATGTATTCTAACAGGATTGAACTCAAACGCCGGCCTTTGAGCATGCAAACAAAAGCTATAAGAAGAAACGCTGATTCTGGAAGGAATGGAAAAGGAAAATGAGATGATGTTTTCGAAAAGTGTTAGGAAAATAGGGTTAGGGTTTGGTTGACGACATACTTACCCAATAACATTATAATAAAACATGCTTCAGGCTGAGATAAGAAGTGTGAAATCTTGGTTGGATCGATTATATCAGGATCGTCAGATATATGTAGATGGGGCACATGCAATCTTGGTAGGTGCTGCATTAATTGCGAGTGTCACATTTGCTGGGTTTATACAACCACCATTAGGCAATACAGATCAGATTTATCCTAGACATGTCGCAGTACCTGTGTTTTGGGCCTTCAATAGCCTTTCATTTTTCTTTGCAATTGCAGTTTGTAACAGTGCTTGTGGGAGCTGGCACTATCATACCAATGTCAGAAAGTTATATTCCTAAAGTTGTTTCCATCATCAGGCTCAAGCCAAGGTCACATGGGCATCATCGGCGGTGCTAAATGCGGTTGCGCAAACTGTGGTGGACAAGCTGGCTGCCGGGTCATTCACATGACTATTTAGGCTGCCTGCAGCAGCTGCTACAGCGCAGGTCTGTGTGTGCCATCAGAGATATTTCAAACATCTGTTATGAAGCTCAAATATCTCAGCAGTGCTATGCTATCATTATCAATATCATTAGAGAATTCCTGTTTAAAATCAAAAGCAATTCCTTGTTAGAATGATCAAAAGCAGTTCAATTTCTCAAATTCAGGAACTCTGTCAATTCTTTGTTATGTTTCTATTTAGTCTGGTGCCAAGAGTCCAACTCTCGTGGATAATTGCGTGGAAATATCTATTAGCTCATAACATGATGGATTACCTATTTTGGTACGAACCGGGAGGAAAGAATTCATGGGGCATTAAGGTTAGTCAAGAGTTAGGAGCTGTCACAAACTGTGCATCAGAAATCCATGTCGAAGATAACGTACCAATCAGCCCCTTACATACAGATCTTTTATCAGAAAATGAGATGCCTGTAAGCCAGATGGAGGGCATATCGTTAATGATGGCATTCTAAATGCAGCTGCTGGCCTGCCCAACACCGTTGCTGATCATTTGGAAAATTTTCAAATTGAAAGTCATGGTGTCAACCCAGAAGGTGCTAAGAGGAAAGAAAATGCTTCAGAAAGTTTTGAAGTTACGCTGACAAACTCTTCTGCAGATAGCCATAGTTCAGCAGTCCTTCCAACAGCGTGATCAAATATTGTATGGAGGAGACCAGGGTGTGCACTCAACGGAGCAGGATCTTGATGCGATGATTATTGAGAAAGAGGAGACTGTTTGCAAGGTGAACCTAGAGGGCAAAAGTCTGAGGCAAATCAAGAAGATTGCAAAGGAGCTATCAAAGAAATGTTTAGAAAGACCTGAAGCAGTGTGTGGGGAATTCCCTGAAATGTCTAAGCAGGCGGACCTGTTTGCAGATTCTCAGGGAATCAAAGATACAGATTCTCAGTGTGCAAGGTTAACCGAAGAACTGCATCACAAATGTAACATAGTCGATAAGGAAAACATGTTGAAACAGAAAAGTTAATGATCTCAAGAAAAACTTGAAGGGAAAACTGGCTTTGAGGACGAAGGACAATGTAAGTTGCAAGAGTAAAGGATAAAGAGGCGATTGATGGTCTTGTTTTTCTCATCCTTGTTTATTTTCTATGACAGGAAGCACCAGCAACAATGGTTCGTGGCTTATCAGAAAACAAGAGCAGGGCCAATATCCAAGCTCAACACTAGAGTATATCACTTAGTGTATTATACGGCAAGCACCAATATGTTTGCATGGAGAGGCATCATTGTTAAGTGCCGAGAGCAATTGCTAATTTGCGATTGCTACTGGACTATTTATTTTTCTTCCCATTTCATCAAATGATGAAATATTTCTTTTGTAAAGTTCAAAAAATTCTAAAAAGCGTTTCCTTCACCATACACCTACTTTTGCATGTTCCTTTTGTCTGTCTTATGTTCCTAAATGATGTCGCTATTCATTGCATACATTCGTCTCTTTTGTAGTCGAATAAACATTCGATATGGTCTAGAAATCTTGGAGGCAATTTCAAATTTAGAAAACAAAAATAGCAATAAAAAATCGAATTCCTTGAATCTTGGAGAACCGGGCTACAGTGCGTGCATGTGTTGAGCCCCGATAAAGAAAACTAAAACACCAACGAAATCATCATTCTTGCTTCTCGTCTTTCGATATGTTCAAGGTTTGAATGGAACCAATGGATTGTGTTTCTTTTTCCTATTTGCAACATTCAATTTGTGAGTTATTAGCGTATTTGAATGCCTTGCCTTGTGAATTATGAATTGGGCATAGAAATAGCATTCCACTGATATGTTTGAGTCCAGTTTTTTGGGTTGCCCCTAAGAGAAAAACCCTTATCCACGTGGGTTTGTGGCATATTCCAAGTATATATCAGTATATGCTCGAAAACATGACTTTGAAGTGTGATTTAAGCCATTTCACTCTCGGGTCACGGAGGGCAACCCTCCGTGCGCAGCACCTTGTTTAGTAATGTTTTACAAAAAGTTCTACATGTCGTTTAGTGGGTTTTCAAAAATAGATGTTATTTTTTAGTACTGTTTTACAAAAAGTTCCACATGTGGTTTTATTGATATAAATAGTTCAAGCATTTTTTCTCAATAAAAAGAGGTGGTTAAATGGCATGGCTTTACAAAGAACAATATTTGAAAATATAAAATGAGTATTCTTTTTTACCACTGTTTTGAAAACATATTGCTTTTTGTTAGAGATATTATTATTTTGTCTAGATGGAAAGCAATTGCTCAATTTGTCTTTTACATATCAAAATTTCAATGATTATTGAAAAGCTACTGTTCCATTGGGATTGACCCAAGCACTGTAGCAGTGTTGACCATAAGTTTTGGTACCAAATCAAATTCCTGTACACGTAAAACCATGAGTTCTTGTTCAAAATATTTGTCCGGGGGACTTGTTTTTGCCACCACACTCCACCACCACCACACTCCACCACCACCACCCCCCACCACCACCACACACCACTCCACCACCACACTCCACCACCCCCACCCCCCACCACCACACTCCACCACCACTCCACACCCCACCATTTGGTGTATGGTGTATGGTGTGTGGTGAATGGTGTGGTGTGTGGTGGGGTGTGGTGTGGTGTGTGGTAATGTACACAACACTAAGGTGCTCGTTCTGGTGAATATGATGAGTGTGGGGCATGGTATGGTGCATGGTTTGGTGTGGTATACACATCCTAACAGTTTAGTGTTCATTTCATGCAAATGCTATTGTTCAAGAGTTTTCTGGACCAACATCCAGAAATTAAGATTCGTCTTCGAACTTTTGAGAAGCTAAAACCCTGGTTTGTTGTGAAATTGAAGGACTTCAATAGTTGATGTTGCATTCAGCACGTGAGGATGCAAATGTAGTGGATGGACTCAATGGGATGAGAACCAAACATCCGAAGAATTGCACTTGCACCTGCGATGTTTGTAGATCACATGAACTTGGTCAATACAGGGCACACCAGCATAAAATTGCAAGTATAGGAAGCTTGTGGAGATCTATATTGTGTCTAAAGAGTGAATTAGATGAGTTTCACAAGAAGGCGTGCATCCTTGGAAATTGTGAGCTGTGTGGAATCAAGAAGTTTCAGATCTGTCCCATGGAAGGAAGTGGCAGTAACAGGAAAGTGAAATGGGAGTACATTGACTATGAAAAAGACAACGTCTCGAGTTCTGGTAGGAGACTGACTCATCAGTACAATGAGACAGAACCCAAGGAGCTTCTGGATAAACTGAAAGAGCGTCTAAAAATATTTCCACTGCATAATTTCAGGTACCAATGGCAGGCAAAACAATTTAAGGAGCTTCTAGAGAATCTCCCAGCAAATGCATGTCTTTCGGTAGTGGATTTTGCAGAGAACTATACATTCAAGGAACAAGAGGAGGTGCAGTCGATGCGCTGGGTCAATAACCAGATTACCATTTTGGTTCAAATAACATATCAGTACGACTCAGTGGCAGATAAGATTATCAAGGAAATACATTACTATGTATCAGATGATAGGGAACACGATACTTTGTTCGTGCAACACTGCTTCATGAAGTACCACAAATATTTGAAGCAGAAAGGAAGGGTGCCAAAGAGACATTATGTGTTTTCAGATGGTGCAGCATCTCAATTCAAGGCTTCTAGACCATTTTACTTTGTGGCTAGGTACACAAACGACACTGATGTCTATATGATGTGGAATTTTTTTGGTTCTAACCACGGGAAAGGTGAACACGATGGCAAAGCTGCTGAGTTGAAGAGATGGTTAAGACAACTGCAATTAAAATACTGGCAAGACATAAAATTGGGTAATGCTCATGAAGTGGTAGAAGTTGCCGAAGAGATGTTTACTTGTGGAACATCCGAGTGGATGAGCACATCTGAAACCAGTAAGAGGAAGAATATAAAAAGGTTCTTTTGGGAAGTCAAGGTGGAGGATATAGATAGAAAGAAAGCATGGGGTGAAGAAAGGATTTTGGACACTAGGCAGATCCATTTTGTACATGCATTCAATCCTGAATCTCCATTGTAGTTGCACACGAGGGAACTTTCATGCTTCTGCAGCTACTGCTTGGATGGCATGTGGGACAATTGTGTGAACAAGAACTAATAATATGTTGATGATTGGAAACTTCAAGCTATTGTACCATCCTCCAGTGTGCATGCTGACATTGAGAACCGTTGTGACGGCCCCAGTTCATATACGATGCCCCGATCGTATACAAATTGGAGATCATCCCTCAAACCAGCATCTGCCCGCTGATGTGAGGCCGTCCACCTAACATCGGGCCCTCGATGGTGGCCAAGAACCCAATGGGGAAGAATGGACATGTCATTCATCCCGTCTCCCTCGGGTTCGACCTAGCAACGGAAGCGTAAACAAAACATGAGCACATGACATCAAGCAATAATAATATACCCACCTCGAAGGGTGGTCCACCATATCACAGTAGCTGCATCACACATCAGTACATCAACATGACATAGGGAAGATCCTACCCAGGCTCAGACTCATGGGGATCGACTGACAGCTTGGGGTCTCCAGATAGCAATGCAGACAGAATTCATGGCAAATGGATTTGGCTGGCATAGGAACATGGCCGTTGGGTAGTCCACTCCATCCGCCCCTCCTGTGCATACTATGCAGATAGGCTGAAAAGTATTGGAGCCTGACCGTAGCCTGCCGGGTGAATAGCCAGGGGGGCTACTACTACTGGGTTGCATCTCCCCAGTCCCAATGAGGCAGGAGGAGATCTCCCTCCTCCAGAAGGTTCATGCTAATCACGGGCGAGCTAGAGAGCCACTGCTCGTATACGACTTGAACTCACTGGAAGATGACGCATCACCCCACGAGTGTCGAGCCCATACCCTGCCCTCACGCAGTGCCAGGGTATTAGGCCTACCTCACAGCGTTCCCCGGCCGTCGTTACGCGCCAGCGGGATCAACCGTGATTAGACAAGCCCTCCCTTGTCAGCCGGTCTAGCTCCGCCACCCACAGCCAGGCGGGCTCTTATGCACAGGCCGCATTAATTGGGAATTAATGGGCTAAAACTATGATCATACAACTACTTGGGCTCTGGGTCTCTACCCCCCTTCCCAATGCGCATAGAATGTCACAATATCATCACAACAGAACTGAGCAATAGAATACATCTATTCTAATCTATCTAATCATCCATGGTTAGGTTCCTTTGTTAGTATCTATCATTCTTAGGCTGTAGGGGTCGCCTATAGCTAAGAATGAATACTAATCCTATGGAATGAGGGCTGAAAACTCGGATCTAACTATCGGATCAACCACTAACCGGCTTCTTGGCTGGCTCCCACTCCTCTGAAGGCGTCCATGCTGCCGAATCTCGAGATTGCTGGCTTGGATCGAGCTGCCACTAAGGAATTCCGGTTCCTCTGCTACTGTTCACGCGAGAAGACGTCCACTGCTGCTCCAATCCGACTTATGGGGGCTGGGAACTGAAAGGGTTTCCCTTTTAGGGTTTATGCCCCTTTATCCCCACGAGTTTAGGGCTGGGCCCTGATTGGTCAATGGCCTATTGCCACATGGCCAAGGATATTATATTCACATGTGGCCTTAGCATGTGCACTATAATGGGTCACAAGGTTGTACCCTAGGGTACTACCCCTTTATGGTCGATGTGTACATGTCGTCCAAGTCGACATGTACTAGTGACGTGTCAGTATAATATACGTATTCATACCGTATATTATCCTGGAACGTCACATTCTCCCCACCTTGGATTGATGCTGTCCGCAGCATCACGAGTCTCCCCACCTTGGAAACCTGCATACAGCTTATCGGACTCTTCCGACACATGTAATTAACACAATTATTATAAGATAATAGTTAAAATTATAATTGCATGTTTATAATTACCACATGGTAAGGCATTTAATTTATGCCTTAATTCAACATTAGTTAAAAAATATCAACATTAAAGTATCAAGATTGAACATAACAAAAAGTGTTCTTAAGGTTCTCGTCCTCTTGTAGCATTTATTCAGTATATATGCCATAAGGTCTTGTAGTGCAACCTCCCGCCTGTTTGTCGTTCTATTGGCCTGCAGGTTCACACTACATTAGTATCATTTAATTATTAATAAAATTTTTGGTTATATGGTGACCACCCCACCTATCTACATGAATGTGCGACTAATCTCCCGGCATAGGAAGAGGATGCTTCTTCCATCGTGGCCGTGGAGACAGCCCCTATCATGCCTATATGCCGCTCATGCCTACACCTTTAGTTGCCCATCATGGAGGATGGGGTCCTTCCCGTATATGGGGCGTGAAGGACAGATTCCTCCTATCAAAACATATATGGAGCTAGAGGTGCTTTTCCTATCAATGCATTCTGAATGACCTCTTTTCTCTCAAGTGACTACTTAGTGGCATCGGAGTAGACTCCTACTTTACCTCACTCACCCATTGGTTCGGAGTCGACCACTTCGGTGACGAGTTGACCCTTGCATTGCTCCATGAATTGTGGGTACTGCTTCTCAAGATCTGATTGTAGTACCCACGTAGCGTCCTCCAGCGGTAAGTCGTCCATTTCACAAGGTATGCTTTGGAGAAATTGAGATCTTCTCGTCTTCTTATAGGATCGGTCGAGAAGAAACTCAGGGACAATCTCAAGCTGATCGTCCGCTAATTCCGATGAAACTCGGTGTCTCCAATACTTCCTCTGGATTAGGAGTGTGTTTCTTTAGGAGACTTACGTGAAAGACTCTATGGATCTTGAGGTGTGCTTTGGTAAGTCCAATTTGTAGGCTTGGTTACCTACTCTTTTGACAATTTTAAATGGACCAGCCCACCTTGGAGCAAGCTTCTTGCAATTCTTAGATCTGAAGCTTCGGCTTGTTTGACTTTTATCTTCAGCCAAACATTGTCCCCTACTTGGAACTCCCTTACTGTTCGGTGCCGATCAGCTATGCTCTTTTGCCGGCTTCTTGCTGCTAGGAGGTATCCTCGCACTTCTTCAACCAATTGTTGCATCTCGGCAAGCATCTGCTGGGATACTTCTACCTTGGACACCGGTTGTGCCAAGTTAATGCGGTGTCAAGCACTGATAGCCGTAGTTGATCATAAACGGCGACATTTGGGATGACTCTTGCTTGGTGCTATTGTATGCAAACTCAACCAAGTAGATGTAGTCATCCCACTTTGATTGCTTGTTCCAGACATAATTCCGCAACATATCTTGAGTATCCGATTGGTGCGCTCCGCCTCGCCCATCCGTCGAAGGGTGATAAGCCGTGCTCATCGACAATTTGGTGCTGAAGAGATCCTGCCAGAATGCACTCACGAACTTCGAATCTCTATCAGAGATTATTTCTCTTGGCATCCCATGGAGTCTAAAAATCTCCTTTGTGAATAGCACCGGTGTCTAATCTTGTGTCGGTGCTCCTACAAAGCACAAAATGCGCCATCTTCGACAATTTGTCGACTCACGACCATTAAGGCATCTTTGCCCCTTATGGTTCTAGGGAGCCACGTGAATGAAGTCCATGCTTATTATCTCCCACTTGGAGTTTGGTAATGCGGCAATGGCTCTAATGCTCACGGAATTAAGTAGTTGTTCCGCCTTTGGTCTGGCGGCATAGCCGACACTTTCAGCGTATGTACCTTGCTATCTGCTTCTTCATGCACGGCCAATAGTAACTACTTCTTATCTTGAAGTAGGTTTTAAGTAAACCTAGCGTGGCGGGCTATTGGGCTGTTATGGGTGTCATGGAGAATCAACCTTCCGACTCGGATGATTCCGCACACACACAACTTATTTTATGGTACAAGAGCTTTCCTTCCTTCTTAAAATGTTTGAAGGCTTCTCTCTCTTTGTCCGTTCTTGCCTCTTTAGAGAGGCTAGCCCATACTTCCTCGGAAGTCCTTGTCAATGCATTGGCGGCGTTCTTCTATTTTCTTGCCAAACTCAGCGGTAAGTGTTGATATGGCGTTGCAATGCACCCTTGTTGTTAAGGGGTGCCTTGACAGAAACATCTGCGACTACATTGAGTTTCCCGAAACTGTACACAATCTCGAGTCGTACTCTTCCGGGAACTCCATCCATCTTCTTTGTCTTAAATTCAACAATGGTTTTGCGTGAAGATGTCTTTACGCAGGCTCACGGTGGTGGGTATCTAATTGGAACTTCCTTCCCAATAGATAGTGTCTCCAGATCTTTAAAGGCTCTTACCACTTGCCAATAGCTCCCGATCATGTGTCGGTAGCGAGTCTCTGCGTCATTCATCTTTTCGTGAATGGTATGCTCACGACTCTTTCCTCTTGCATTAAAGGCGCTCGTGCCGCAATCTTGCTCGCGCGATCGATTCGCGACTAGCTTGTCCTTGTCTGGATCAGGCAGTGTTAAGACATGGGCGGTTGTTAAGGCCTCCTTTAACTTCTCAAATCCTGCTTGAGCTTTCTTTTGCCAATGTGCCACCCAATCTTTTATCTTTTCTGCCTTGGTGAGGTCCGTTAAAAGGTGCTACTATCTTAGCAAAGTTCTTGACGAACTTTCTATAATATCCTGCCAAGCCTAAAAAGCTTCTCACCTCGTGTATGTTCTTTGGTGCTGGCCATTCAATCACTGCTTGGATCTTCGCCGGATCGGTGGAGATGCCGTCTGCTGATATGATATGCCCCAAGTATTCCACTCTTTTCGGTGGCTTAAAATGACATTTCGACAATTTCGCGATAAAAAGCTGGTGCCTTCTCAGCTTCTCAAGTACCCTTCTCAAATGTTATGTGCTCCTCTAGGGACTTGCTATACACCAAGATGTCATCGAAGAACACGATAACAAATGTGTCAAGGAATTCCCGAAAGATATCGTTCATGAGTCTCATGAATGTTCTTTGAGGCATTTGATAGGCCAAATGGCATGACTGTGAATTCATAGTGGCCGTATCTTGTTCGGAAGGTCGCCTTGTGAATATCTTCCTCCTTGATTCTGATTTGATGATATCCCACCTTAAGTCTATTTTGGAAGACCACGCACCTTGTAACCGATCCATCGGTCATCTGCTTCTGGGTAAGGCATACTTGTTCTTGATTGTGTGTTTGTTTAATTGGCGATAGTCAATACACATCCTCGAGGCTTCCATCTTTCTTTTTTGACCGAATAAGATGGGGGCTCAAACGGAGAGACACTAGGTCTTATGAACCCTAGGTCTAAGAGCTCTTGTAATTGCTTCTTCAACTCTGATAGTTCGTGAGCTGTCATTCTATATGGTGCCTTACTCGTGGGCTTAGTGCCTGGTTCGAGTGCAATTTCGCACTCTACTCCCCTATATGGCGGAAGCTCTTTGATTTCGTCGGGGAACAAGTCATGGAATTCCTCTATTAGCTTGGCTACCTGCTTGGGTAGTTTGCTTACTGGTTTATCTTCTTTATCTTCTGGTGCCTCTTCTTCGGCAAGTTCTAATTTGAAGATGTATGCAACTTGCTCCCTTTTGATGCATCTAAGTAATTTCTTACTCGACATGCATTGCATTATAGGTGTCACTTGCTTACCTGAGATTTCTATGATTTTCCCGTTAGGTGCCGTGAGCTTCACTTTCCGCTCTCCACAATGCTGTGGTTGAGGTTTTGGGGTTATGTGGGTATATATATAGGGAATTTATGCCCTAAAATTTTTAGGGTTTCTAGAACTCCTGATATTTGGGATGAAGGCTAATGTTTCTTGGTTAATTTGAGGCTAGAAGTGGCTTGTCTACAGTCTTAGGGTTCTAATGCAACAAATTTTGGCCGATTTGGGTATGTCTAGCTCAAGTTATGAACTTGGGAAGGTTGGGTGACTCTAAGAGTGCGCGAGGGGGGTGTTAGGTTGGGACCTAAGTATGCTCTGGCGCACTCTTGGAGTCGTTAGCTTATTTCTGTCAAATGGATGCCAAAAATTCCGCTGGAAGGGTTAATTCCTTTTTGTTTTCTTCTTAAATGCGAGTTTCATTGTTTATTAACCACGTTTTGGAGCAAGTAGGGCTAGTCAAGGCCCCAGTTGGCTGGGTGACTCTAAGAGTGCGCGAGGAGGGGGTTAGGTTGGGACCTAACTATGCTCAAAGCACTCTCTTGGAGTCGTTAATAAATTATCCCAATTGCTCCAAAACTAATACTGTACTTAATGAATGCACATTTTCTAAACGACTATATATCTTTATTATTCAAAATTTTCTTACATCACATATAAACCTGTTAGTTACAAAAAAAGATAAGTTCCCTTCTATTAGTCTCTCCTCTTGATGGATTTAGCCAGTCTCATATCCTTTGGTTGAAGGGTGACTCTTTTTGCATGGAGAGTGCATGCCAATGAATCCTCGAAATGTTTGTCACGACCTCCATCTCTCGTTGCTTCTTGTAAAGCGAGTAACATGTCGTTGGTTACTCGCTTGTTGGGGTCGAACTCCCACAAGATTTCTGACGAACCTCGGAATGCTTTCTCGGGATGAGGAATCCGTAGCTCCTTTGGAAGTGTTTGATTTCTCAGCAGGCTCTCGCAAAAAAGGGAGTCTTGGGATCTCTTCATAGGCTTCTTGGGGGGGGTTCTCGCGCTTAAGCGAGGTTTGAGCTGAATGCTTCTCGAGTTGGCCTCCCTCCTTCGGCCAGTTTTGACCCTGTTTGCTTCGTAATAGGCTACGTAGTCTTCGTGCATCTTCTTGTATACTTTGTAATCTGCCAATTCTTTCTTGTACCTCCTCTCTGGCCCCAAGGTGTACGAATCCCGGGCGATTTTGGTTGCTTTCTTACCAGCTGTTTTCTCGGCATCCAGTTTCCTTGCTTCTTGCCATTGCAAAAATGGTGGGGGTAATGGCGGAGGTAGGTCAATCTGCGTCTCAGCTGCGTCTTGAGCTGGGGGTGGTTCTTCCTCCGGCGTTTCATCTGTGTCCGGAGGAGGTTTAGGCTTCTGCTGTGAGGATTCTCCCGTTCCGAGAAGGGTTGCCTCCAAGAATTCTGCTATCTCATCAGTGTCTTCTGACGAGGCTGGGGGTTGTTCGCCTTCGGTTGGTTCGTTTATGGTTACGCCGACCGAGGTTCTCCTCTTCTTCGGCCGGGGTTCTTCGGTCATTACTCTTTTCCCTTTCGGGTCGGGATCCTCCCTTGTCTTGGTCCTCTGCTCTCGCCATTGGTCGTCCTCTGATTCCGCAACCTCTTCCTCTGCTTTCCTTCTCGCCTTTTCCTCCTTTCTCCTGGCTCTTTCTTCTCTTCTCCTTGCCTTCTCTTCTTTCTTCCTGGCCTTTTCTTCTTTCCTGCGCCTCTTTTCCAAGTTCCTGTAATACCTAGGCCGCCTTTCCATGTCGACCTTGGGTTTCGTCGGCATCTTTGAGCTTACGTTGTTGGCGAGCACTTGGTATTTGGGCCTATCGTCCTTCTTTGGCTTGCGGGCGGTTTGTTTGGTCCTAGCCATTGTATGACAGCGTCTGATTTGGAGCAGGGCGCCAAAAGATTGGCTAACAGAAGGAGCTCGCGGAATCACGTGAGAAACCCTAAAAATGAGCCTATCTCCCGTAATTTATAGGGTTTAATTTTTAGGGTTCGGTCGAATTAGTCGTCTGGTTGATTTGCTGGCGAAAGTCTCTTCATCTTGGGCGAAATTGGGGTCTTGTTTGGTCCTGCTTCTTCGAATGGCTCTAAGAGTGCGCGAGGAGGGGGTTAGGTTGGGGCCTAACTACACTCTGGCGCACTCTTGGAGTCGTTGGCCTTCTCTGCTCCAACACATCCAATTTAAACAATTTACATGTCGTTTCCCACTAATTCAAGCAGTTTAAGCCAGATTTCTATTATTACTTTTACCCTTTGAGTAATTTATAATCAATTTTTGAGGTCACTTTTAGGGATGACTCTAAGAGTGCGCGAGGAGGGGGTTAGGTTGGGGCCTAACTACACTCTGGCGCACTCTTGGAGTCATTGTTCCAAAAGTGACTTGTATTTAATGTTTTTCGATGTTTTAACATATAATTCTAGCTATTTCGAGCTTTTTGCTTAGTATTTCATCTTTTATTTTACCATTTGGAGTTCCTAAGGCCAAGTTCTAGGGTTCATATGGGGTGATTACTCTAAGAGTGCGCGAGAGACCTATTAGGTCGGGTCCTAACGTGCTCCTGGCGCACTCTTGGAGTCATTGGCCACAAGTGCTTGAATTTTAGTAGGTTCTCTTAGGTGCCTATGCTCTCTAATTATCCTAATCTTAGATAATTACTAGCTCTACCCCAGGAAAAAAAAAAATTTCCGCTACTCGAGGTTTGTGCTTGGGCTTTTACCTCCAAGACTGAATGTCTAGATGAGTTAGTTCCTATAGGGTTTCGGTCAGTGCTCGATCCTGGTCTGCCAAGATCAGAGCTCTGATACCATTGTGACGGCCCCAGTTCATATACGATGCCCCGATCGTATACAAACTGGAGATCATCCCTCAAACCAGCATCTGCCCGCTGATGTGAGGCCGTCCACCTAACATCGGGCCCTCGATGGTGGCCAAGAACCCAATGGGGAAGAATGGACGTGTCATTCATCCCGTCTCCCTCGGGATCGACCTAGCAACGGAAGCGTAAACAAAACATGAGCACATGACATCAAGCAATAATAATATACCCACCTCGAAGGGTGGTCCACCATATCACAAGATGGGCGCATCACACATCACATCAACATGACATAGGGAAGATCCTACCCGTGCTCGCACTCATGGGGATCGACCGACGACTTGGGGTCTCCGATAACAATGCGCATGTAATTCATGGCAAATGGATTTGGCGGGCATAGAACATGGCCGTTGGGTAGTCCACTCCATCCGCCCCTCCCCGCATACTATGCAAATAGGGTTGAAAAGTATTGGAGCCCCACCGTAGCTCCCTCCGGTGAATAGCCGAGGGGGCTACCGCTACCGGGTTGCATCTCCCCATCCCAATGAGGCGTGAGGAGATCTCTCTCCCGTAAGGTTCATGCTAATCACGGGCGAAGCTAGAGAGCCACCGCCAGATACGACTTGAAACTCACCGGAAGATGACGCGATCACCCCACGAAGTGTCGAGCCCATACCCCGCCCTCACGCAGCGGCCGGGTATTAGGCCTAGCTCACAGCGTTCCCGGCCGTCGCTACGCCAGCCCCGATCAACCGCGATTAGACAAGCCCTCCCTTGTCACCGGTCTAGCTCCGCCACCCACAGCCAAAGGGCTTATGCACGTGCCGCATTAATTGGGAATTAATGGGCTAAAACTATGATCATACAACTACTTGGGCTCTCGGGTCTCTACCCCCTTCCCAATACACAAGAGTGGCGATAGAATGTCACAATATCATCACAACAGAACTGAGCAATAGAATACATCTATTCTAATCTATCTAATCATCCATGGTTAGGTTCCTTTGTTAGTATCTATCATTCTTAGGCTGTAGGGGTCGCCTATAGCTAAGAATGAATACTAATCCTATGGAATGAGGGCTGAAAACTCGGATCTAACTATCGGATCAACCACTAACCGCTTCTTGGCTGGCTCCCCTCCTCCTGAAAGCGTCCATGCTTTGCCGATCTCGAGATTGCCGGCTTGGATCGAGCCGCCACCAAGGAATTCGGTTCCTCTGCTATCGCTCACGCGAGAAGACGCCCACTGCTGCTCCAATCCGACTTATGGGGGCTGGGAACTGAAAGGGTTTCCCTTTTAGGGTTTATGCCCCTTTATCCCCACGAGTTTAGGGCTGGGCCCTGATTGGTCAATGGCCTATTGCCACATGGCCAAGGATATTATATTCACATGTGGCCTTAGCATGTGCACTATAATGGGTCACAAGGTTGTACCCTAGGGTACTACCCCTTTATGGTCGATGTGTACATGTCGTCCAAGTCGACATGTACTAGTGACGTGTCAGTATAATATACGTATTCATACCGTATATTATCCTGGAACGTCACAACCGTAAATCCAGCAGGTCCTTGTTCTTCTCCAATCCCACGATGTTAGCAGAGGCACTTAGAGTTGGTGATAATTTTGCTGTCGTTGCTCCGAAAGGGAATGATGAGGGTTCTGAATTTTGGATTCTGATGTGCACAAAACCAAAATGGATAGTGGAGAAAGACTTCCAACTCAATGGAACATGGTACCTCGCCGGTGGCATTCTTTTGCAGAAAAAGTAAGATCCACAATGAAGCAAGCTCCACTTGCAATGTATGGGAATGTCCACTATATTTTTCGAGCTGCTAGCATCACGACGAAGCTCCATTTGCCTAAAGCTTAGATTCGATCTTTAGATAATCATATATGATAATTTCTGGAATAGATCGGCATGTTCCAAAAGCAAAATCTCTGAATAAATTCTCAGTTCCCAAATACATATATTGCTGTATGTGCTATTATTTTTTGTGGGTTGTTACCAGGTGATAAAAGCTTGCTTCCCACTCTAGGTTCACAAGGACATATGGTTTGATTATGTAGCTATTCTAAGGGATAATGATTTATACGATATTTGGGCTCTCGATGCTTATTATTTAATGATTGTTAATCTTATATGGCTTAAAGGTAATATTCATGTTGAGCCCAACATTAATTTCCCTGACCACATGAGATTGATCACTAAGGTGACTACTTCCATAAGAAATCTAAAGGCCCGACTTATCTTTCTAAAACTTTAGACATGGCCTATACTTCTTTCTATATCAATTACTTATATCAATTACTTATCATTCTCATTCTCATTCTTTATCTATCGTTTAAAAGAGGAGTAGACACATTACTAACTTTAATCGGATAGATTCGGAAGTCCACGTTAAAAGTGTGTCAAATTTATCATTCCGTGTCCTCGCTAAGTGAAAATAGAACTTTCATCATAGCTCACATATTTCAATATGGTGGTTTATTTTGTTATTACAAAGTCTTCTTAAGTGTTATACAACTAGAAGGTACAATATCGTAATGCTAAAACCATTGGCGTGAAGTCATTTGATTTGTGTGTGATTTGTACAAAGGATGTTAAATCATTTCCACCTCTTTTTATAATGTAGACTTCATTGTACTTGCCAACAAACTTAGTATGCGTGCCAACAAACTAATAATAAATCTAGGTAATTGAAGACTATTCCACCAAACAAATTGCAATTGGATCCACTACAACTTAATAACCTGCATAAGAACCATTGAATGATACGTTACCCATTTGACAAAGGCTATTCAAAGCATACTTTCTACAAAAACATGCATGTACAAGGTCATGAGACCATTGAATAGTTTGATACACTTTACAAATACCAATATGGGGCTTCAAAAATTTGGTAAAACATCTAGATGCCACTGTAGTTTGATGACACTCCCAATATTGCATTGCTTATTTATATGCCCAATGCCAAAATTCAACCCAAATGAACAATGAGGTGAATGGAAATATATGACCTTGAATTGCACAATATATTCGAGAAAAGCAGTCAAAATATGTGAGCAAACATCACCCTATGTGTTACAAAGCAACATTGATCACATATAGATGATAATTTGCATTATCATACCCCTCGAACGAGTAACTCATCATTAAAATGTCTACTATTAAAGAACTAAGTTCCACCTTTAATACCAATAAAACATATGCTCATATTCTCTATGTTACAACCAAATATGCAATTCACGCAATTCACGTAGCATGCCCACATAAACAAGATGTAATGCACACCTAGGCAGAATTACTGCCTTTCTCTGCGTATTTTATCCCGCGCAATTCTCCCTCCGCCTGTGTATTGTGACGCCGCCAATATTTTGTGGCTATGGCGAACTATGGCGGAGCAACTGACCTTCAAATCTTCTGGCGACCTTCCTTTAAATCTCTTCGTCTGAAGCACTGCTGCCGGTTGTTTGAAGGAGAGCAGCCTGAATAGTCAGAGATCTAGCCGGAATAGCTTCTTCATAAATAGCCTCTCCATGAATAGCTAGAGATCTAGCCGGAATAGCGACAAATCTAGCCGAAATAGCCTGAAGCGGAGCAAATTCATTGAGGAAAGTCAGAGGGCCAGAATAGCCGGAGATCTCTTTGTTTTGGAGATCTCTTCATTTAGGAAAGCCAGAGCTTTCTTATACGAGTCCATTTCTTTAAGTTTTGTTTATTTTCTGTGAGGTTTGTTTCTTTTTTGTGACGTTTCATGCCCTTATGTTCCTGCATTTTTCCCTGTTGTGCATGCATCAAAAGCTCCGATGGGGATGAAAGAAGCATTTTGGCCATGCTAGAAGCATAGATCTAGAGCAGAGATGTCATTTCTGAAGCATTCCGGCTTGCAAATCAAAGCTCTGATAGTCCAGTTTCCTCAGGCATAGCCATTGAAGGGAAAATTTGTGCCATAGCCGTTCAAGTTTCTCTGTTACAGCATATTTTTCCTGTTCGTAATTCTGCCAGATGTGCATTACGTAAGGGAATCTACTTTCCTCAGGTATCCCCCTCAGAATATTCCTCGGCAGAGCCACCAGCCTCGGCGGAGCACTCGCAGCTCGTGCGGCACCTCAGTTGGCGGCGCCGCCTCGGAAATTGCTCGGCGGAATACCCTCGGGGCGTAGATTCCCTATTACATAAAATTCAAACCCTTACAATTTGGCATATCAACCTTGAGTTATATGTGGGATCTTAGCCATAATTTTGCATACGACAAACAACCCAATTAAACAAACACTTCTTTGGGTATTTTTACGACAAACAACCCAATTAAACAAACACTTCTTTGGGTATTTTTAGACAAACAACCCAATTAAACAAACACTTCTTTGGGTATTTTTGCCTACTAACATGTAGCTAAAACCTGCCCATAGGACATTATTGCAAAAATCACAACATACAAATTCGCAAGGCATGAATAGTATTCATGTTTCCTCATACGCGATGTGGCAAGTCATTTGATCATAGGTATGTAGCACTACTTTGTTATAGAGGTCATGCCAAATGAATATCAACTTAAAATCCAACCAGTGCTTCCCAAAAATCCCAAATTAAAAGGGTTGATTAGTATCTATGCCCGTTGCCCGGCAACATCAGGCACCAGTTACTAGTTGATCCTTAAAATGAAAATCTTATTTTAAAATATGTCAATTTTCTACTTTTGACCACCCCCAAATGGCACCACAGTCGTAGAAAATATAGCATTTTTTAAAGTTGATGCCAAAAGTAGCATAATTTTAGGAAATCTTAGGGAATATTCTTTTGTTAGTGCAACTGCAGGTCATTAGTGCATTTGCTAGGCCACCTTGTTAACTAGGTTCAAGGCCTAGGCGTTAAGATTCTAAACCACCTTGTTAACTAGGTTCAAGGCCTAGGCGCTAAGATTCTAAACCTGACTTTCTCAAGGTGTGGCATTCACGGGAGCATCTGACATGGTGGGCTGGCCTCAAAGAAACCTCCAGGTTTGAGGCCCATGGGAAACCGCAGTTTGCCATGGGCCAACCACCTGAAATTTCTGAGCCAAGATGGTGAGGTAATCTTGAAAGACATGGGCGCACGGTTCCCATGAACATGCGATTCTTAGTTCCTGAGCATGAGTTTTGGACTTGGGCATTTAGAAATGCGCAAATTCGTACTTGCAATTGAGGTTGGGTCGACCGAGGTGGGGAACATCTGCGTATGACCCCAAAAAAAAAAAAACCTGGTTTTGGGCTCATGGGAAACGGCCCTAATGGCATTTTTGAACACAAACAGCAAATCTAGAATGGAGTGGGGGGTATGAAGGAACAGTTTAAGAAGGTGATGCCACGTTTTATGATTAAACGTGGTGGCCATGCAATGAAGATAGAAGGTACTAAAAGGGAGGAGAAAAACGAAAGGCTGATAGAAAAGAGAGATATGGCGCAGATGCAACATCCAGGGCAACAGCCCAACTACGGGCCAGAAGCAGAAGATGCGGAGGAGCTGAGGCCACATCCAAATCCACAAGCATGGCAACACCATCCAGAAACGCTGCACAAAACGGGCGAGGGAGCGGAGCACCTGCAGGCCAAGACAATAGGCGACGTACGTAAGAACCCGGTCATGGTTTAGTGGCTGATATGGGGGACTGATATCGCCTTGCAGGCACTGGAGGAGGCGGCAAAAGTGGGCGCGGACAAGCCCCTGGAGCTGAAGGACGTGCGGGCGATTCAGAGCGCCGAAGCCCGGGCCACGGGCGTTCCCTCGGGCGTTCTGGGCGGCCCGGCTGCCTACGCGCTCAACCTGTTCGAGAATTCGAACAAGGCCACGCTCGGAGAAGCGCTCAAGGTAGGTATTCGATCGGCGTTTTAACCGGGGTATTCGATCGGGGTTTTGAACGAGGTATTCGATCGGGGTATTCGATCGGGCTGACGGGTGCTTTTTGTTTTGTAGGATGTGAAGCAGTATCTGCCTGCCGATAAAGTCGTTACCGAGCGTGACGCCCGCAGAATCCGAGACGCTGAGGCCCGTAACGACCCCCTCGGCCACATCAGCCCTAGCGGCGTCGCCGCTTGTATTGAGAAATTTTCCGAATATAATATGGACCATGGTTTGGTCCCCTTGGCCTCCCCTACTAGCATCCCCCGCAGTGCCATGGGTCGCCCTGGCTTGGGTTTTGTTCCTGCTGCTCGTCAAGAAGTCGAGGAGCCTCATACTTGATCATCCTCTCTTGCTTTTTATATCTATGTTTTTCTCTTGCCACTCTTTAAATGTCTAATAAAGATATCCTGTTTTTGTCCATTTACATTTAGTACGTTTTTTCTTGGATTTTTTTTGTTCAAATTTAATAGTTTAGGATGGAGTGAGGATAGAGTAGTTAAGTGTATGATTTGGGAAAGGATGTCAACATGGGATTTCGATGTTCTTGCTTGCGACAATGACACATCTAGATAGTATGGAAGTCATAGCCACATCTATTGGATATGATGGAAGTTATAGTTAGGCAGATTTAGGGTCCTTTGCACTCGTCATTAATTTCGCACTCGTTTGTCGTTATAAGTTAGAATTGGGTTAATTTTTTCAACTGGCCTCTTAAACTTATAAAGAGACTTGTTAAGTTAAGATTGGGTTAATTTTTTCAATTGGCTGCTTATTTATAAAGAGACCCTTATGTTCGTACCAAGACTATTTGTTAAGATTTTAACATAACGAAAACTAGTTGAATCTTTTTGCACTAAATCTAGTTAGGTATTTTTTTTTTTTTTGAATATAATGCCAAAATGCCAAAATAAAAATGTCTGTGCATCTAACAATAATTTTTTTGCACATTCGTTTATTAGGTTATTTCTTTTTTGTAACTTAATGCTAACGGCAATAGCTTCGTACATGCCTCTGTTAAGTTTTTTTCTTTTACCTTTTGAATGAGCATGCTCACACTTTTGGTTAAGCTAAGGGCCCATCCCCATTAGCCTGATTTTGCAACTTTCTTATGCTTCGTGGCAAACTCAAACTCAAACATGAAAATGAGTGTGCCCATCCCCATTAGCCTGATTTTGCAGCTTTCTTATGCTTCGTGGCAAACTCAAACTCAAACATGAAAATGAGTGTTTCCATTGCCCTTGCTTACATGGCACAACCAGATCTCAAAAGTATTCAGATGCTGCATTCAGATTTCTCTAACTTTGTCTGAATTTGTCTTTTCATGCACTTCCTTGTTTTTTTGTGCTAATGTTCTTGATCTATGTTATCGGAATTGAGGCAATGGGAATCAGTGCAAAAATGCATCTCAGATATTGATGACATGGCAAGGAAAGGAAGCTGTGATGATCTCCTCATGGGGATGCCCTAAGCCGCATCTGTGAGGGTGTTTTTGCAACCAGTGGAAATTCGATTGGTTCGAAATTTATTATCTCCAGACAGAACTCTTACCCAGACAAATCCACAAGGCCTCTGCCCAAAAACGGTTCTTGTACTGCGGAGCTTCTATATTGGGGAAGGGCACTTAGGACCCCTTTTGGGTGATGGTGGGGTCCCGCGACCGGCGTTAGCCGGGAGCGGGTCACGGGCCACCCGGAAAGGGGGACCAAGTGCCCTTCCCCCACAATATAGAAATAGGGGAGAATTTTTTTCCCCCTTTTTGCCTTGTTTTCTTCTCCTCCTCTGCGCCACTCCGTCGGGCGGGCATCTCTTCAGCCCATGCGAATGAAGGCGATGGGCTAGTTACATCTCTATTTCAGCAAGTAATGAAGGCGCTGGCCCAGTTACATGCCTATTTCGGCGAGTTTTGATGTTTCTCTGGGTATCAGGTAAGTTTTTTTATGCAAACTTCTTGCATTTTCTTGCATGCAAGTTTTTTCTTGTTAATAACCTTATCGTGTGCATTGCAGATGGTTATGGAGGATCGGTCGCTGCCAAATCTTGCTCTTGATGCTCAGGAGTCCTACAGAACTCTTAGTTTAAGAAAAATGGCAGTTCTTTAGTGCGGATATGGAAATATTTTTAGTTGCATGCAGGGCAGCAGGGCAGGAACTCTTAGTTTCAGAAAAATGGTGGTCCTTTTGGGATGTAAGTCCGGATGTGGAAATATTTCTAGTTGCATGCAAGGCAGCAGGGCACTTTTGGGATGTAAGTGCGGATGTCGAAATATTTTTAGTTGCATGCAAGGTAGCAGGGCAGGAAAAATGAAGAAAAGCTCTGATCCTTGAAGCTTTAGATGAGGGCCGCCCATGGAAACTTATCCCTTTTCTCTGTAGAATCTTTCTCATGGCTTAAATGCCGTTATTTTTTCGTTTCCAAGCATCCTTGCAGTTTTAGTGCCTTCTTGAAGAATCTGGCCTTCGTTGTACTACTTCTTTGCAGGAAAAACAGGATTTTGCTATCGGTTTTTTTCTGGAAAATCACAGTTTGTATTTGTGTTGTTTGTAAAAATTACAGTGGCTTTTGAATGTTAAAAAACTGACAGTGGCTTTTGATCTTTGAATGCAAAACCGATTTAGGCTTTTGAATCTGAAGTTGGTTTTAAATTTTAACATGTATTGAACCAAAAAAATTACCTGCTGGAACAACTATTGAACTGAAGCTGAAAAGAACAAGTGACCGGTCAAACCTGTAACCCGGAATTAGGGTACCCAACTACTATTCCGCGTTGTAGGCCTTGCCACGTGTCATCATATAAATGCACCGTTGACAAAAAATTCGACCCTATTTCTATATTGTAACCTGCATTTCCTGCTAACGTGGCAACCTCACGTGACAATGATCGGCGGCAGGGCGATGCTAAAATAGCAGGGCCGTTTGTGTCGATTCCACCAAACATTCCAGAGTTTTCTAGAGTTTGAAGCCGTTTATGGCCGATCTTCGCCTTTGGTCTGTGCCACAGCAAGTACCAGTGCTGACTCGATGGTGCAGCACCCGATTTATAGGTTCTCACCTTCTCGCAATGGTTTAAATAAACCATTGTTTTATTGTCTTGAACATATTTTCATCCATGGTATAAAATGTATTATTGCCCCTAATGCTTTAGAGCTATTTATCAATGCCCTTAGCTATAAAATATGTGATCCAACACAAGAGTCCCCTAGCCTAAGAAATACTAAAGTGAACCATGCTCAATCACCAGCTTCATAGAGCGAATTTGGTTTAAATGGTTGGACCAGACCTATCATTTTGAAGCGCAAACAAAACCAAACATAAACTGTGTTAGATAGGAAGGAAGGAAGTATATTTTAACGTCCGCGGAGGCCAAACTTGAACTATGAGACGGTACATGCAGTACACAAAGCAGATAAAACCACACCAAAAAGATAAATGCTACTATACAATGTGTCCCTACTACTGGGATGAAAAAACCCCCACATGGGAGGAAAAACCCTGGTAGTAGGCTCTCAGATCTCTTGTCCTGTAAGGGATTCTCTGACGGTAGAGACTTGCAAAATGTAGGATGCGAGACGTGCAACCATTGGCGATGCCGGCAATTGATGCACGTGGTGCAGAGCATCTAAGATCGCATGTGTTGCTTTGGATATGCGTATATGCGGGACACTTTGCGAGCATGTGCTCATCCTCTATTGTCCGCATGTGGCAACATTGGCATATTCTCTCATGCCGGGGGATTCTCTGCCCTCCATCCGTAGTCCAACGACTGCTTTCAATTCGAGATGATGGGACCCCATCATCCTCACGGAGGCAATAGCTCTCCGCTTTCTTCATAGATATATGCGCTTTCAAAACCGGGTGTGGGCCATCACTACAAAGGGATAGTCGACCTTCAACGACGCCTAAAGGTCGTTGAACGACGCCAAATCGCCGAGGAACGACGACAACATCGTTGACGACGGTGACGCCGCTCAACGGCATCATCACAACGCCGCTCAATGACGCCACACGCGAGCCGACGCGGTCCACCATGCCCGCGTGGCATAGTCCGGGCGCCATACCGTAAGCGTCGCGTGTCGTACACGCACAAAACGCCGCTTAACGCCGCCTCGCGGATCCGGCGCGGCACATCCGGCCGCGTGGCTTTCGACATGCCAGTCGGGCACGCCACCGTTCTCACGCCGCCGACATACGACGCCGTTGAACGACGACTAAAAATCGACGTGACCGGTCCGCTTCGCGGGTTTGGCCGACATGCCAAAGTGTCCCCGCCATCGTCGACATGACGCCGTTAAACGACGCTTAGAATATCCGACGGGGCAGCTTTTGCCGGCGTGGGCGGCATCGTCCGCACGCCATTGCCGCCAGAGGCGCCACGTAAGCAGCGTACAACGCGTCACTCTTTTTTTTTTTTTTTTGAAAAAAAATTAATACTAACGCCGCTTATCGCTTTGGAATGCCAAAATTACCCTAGGGACCAAGTTACACGGTCAGTTTTGCAAAAAAACGACACACTTACGCCCTACATTGCAGTATTCAACAGCCACCTCCTAGGCCAATTGACTACGAGTGTGTTGGACATGAGATAGTTTGGCGCTTCTTCGAGAAGGGTGGCCTTCGGCCACAAAACTTGGTCCCTAGGGCAATGTCGACGTTCGAGTCCAATTGGCGAGCGAATCACGGTTCCGAGAGGGAAGTTGCCCGTCCCGTCGCCGGGGCCTTCGGGAGAGGACTTTTGGGGCAAGCCGCTTCGGGTGGTTTTAGGGTCCATGCTCAAGCGTCAACACCCCCCTCTACGCCAAGACACGGCGCCAAGGTCCTAGTCGAATCGACAAGGATAGAGCCTCAAAACGTAAACCCTATGAGGGTTGCCGTGTTCTAGCGGGGTTTGCATTTTGGGTGCCGAAGTTTTGGTCTTTGCACTTGGGACGTGGCCGATCACATGCAGCTTGAGAACGCCAAGCAAGGGAACTGACGGAATGGAGTTTGGACCTGTACTCCTCCCGTTGTGGCGCTTAGAAGTCAAGGCCCACTTTTGCAAAGCAAGACATTCGTAAATTCGTAATTAATGCATAGTACGGACTTAAATTCTGATTTTTTGTCACCTAGCTTCCTAAGTCATCGCCAACATACAGAGGCCAACTTTCAAAAAATTTTGGATAAGGTTTAGATCAAATAGTTTGCATTAGAACGGTCCGGCAGCCTGTTGTTGGGCAAGAGATGGCACACTTGCCCAAGTCAAACAAGGCCGGGGAGCTTGCAAGGCCTCCTCATTAGAGGGGAGAGTCTGAACCCGTGAGGCGAGCCCCAAAAGCTTCTCGAGACAGCCTTTCTGGCGGCCAAGCCCCACGGGAGGGCGACGCTAAAGACCACACTCCCGGATCTCGGTTCCGTATCCCACCGTTGAATCCTTTGTTCACGAACCTGGTCCGGAGAAGGTCCAAAAAAAAATCAACATCCGTCCGGAGAACATATCAAACCACGGCGTCCCCGGGCGGCGTAGTAGAAACCAAAGCGGTTTGTCGTTCGGACATTGCGGAGGCTCACGAAATGGCGATTCGACTTCGTCACATCGTCCGAATGCCAAAATTACCCTAGGGACCAAGTTACACGGGTCGGTTTGCAAAAGAAAGAAACACTTACGCCCTACATTGCAATATTCAAGACCACCTCCTAGGCCAATTGACTACGAAAGTGTTGCACATGAGATAGTTTGGGCTTCTTCGAGAAGGGTGGCCTTCGGCCACAAAACTTGGTCCCTAGGGCAATGTCAACGTTCGAGTCCATTGGCGAGAGATGATCACGGTTCCGGGAGGGGAAGTTGCCCGGTCCGTCGCCCGGGGCCTTCGGAGAGGACTTTTGGGGCAAGCTGCTTCGGGTGGTTTTAGGGTCCGTGCTCACGCGTCCAACACCCCCTCTACGTCAAGACACGGCGCAAGGTCCTAGTCGAATCTGACAAGGATAGAGCCTCCGAAACGTAAACCCTATGAGATCCGTGTTCTAGCGGGGTTTTGCGTTTTGGGTCTTAGTTTTGGTTTTTTGCACTTGGGATGTGGCCGATCACATGCAGTTGAGAACGCGAAGCAAGGGGAACTGACGGAATGGAGTTTGGACCTGTACTCCTCCCGTTGTGGCAGTTAGAAGTCAAGGCCCGCTTTTGCAGTAGCAAGACATTCGTAAATTCGTAATTAATGCATAGTACGGACTTAAATTCTGATTTTTTGTCAGCTAGCTTCCTAAGTCATCGCCAACATACAGGCCAACTTTCAAAAATTTTGGATAAGGTTTAGATCAAATAGTTTGCATTAGAACGGTCCGGGCAGCCTGTTGTTGGGCAGCCGAGCTGGCACACTTGCCCAAGTCAAACAAGGCCAGGACCTTGCAAGGCCTCCTCATTAGAGGGGAGAGTCCAAACCCCAGGAGGCGAGCCCTAAAAAGCTTCCCGAGGCAGCCTTTCCTGGAAGCACTCCGCCGGGGGGGCGTACGCTAAAGACCACACTCCCGGATCTCGGTTCCCGTATCCGACCGTTGAATCCTTTGTTCAAGGAACCTGGTCCGAGAAGGTCCAAAAAAATCCAACATCCGTCCGGGAGAACATATCAAACCGCGAAGCGTCCTGTAGAAACCAAAGTGTTTTGTCGTTCGGACATTGCGGAGGCTCCGAAATGGCGATTCGACTTCGCCACATCGTCCGGAATGCCAAAATTACCCTAGGGACCAAGTTACACGGTCAGTTTTGCAAAAGAAAGAAACACTTACGCCCTACATTGCAGTATTCAGCAGCCACCTCCTAGGCCAATTGACTACGAGTGTGTTGCACATGAGATAGTTTGGCGCTTCTTCGAGAAGGGGTGGGCTTCTGGCCACAAAACTTAGTCCCTAGGGCAATGTCGATGTTCTGAGTCCATTGGCAGAGACAGATCACGGTTCCGGAGAGGGAAAGTTGCCCGTCCGTCGCCAGGGCCTTCGGGAGAGGACTTTTGGGGCAAGCTGCTTCCGGGTGGTTTTTTCTGGCGTCAACACCCCCCCTCTACGTCAAGACACGGTGCAAGGTCCTAGTCAAATCTGACAAGGATAGAGCCTCTGAAACGTAAACCCTATGAGTTGCCAGGTTCTAGCAGGGTTTGCGTTTTGGGTGCCGAGTTTTGGTCTTTTGCACTTGGGGCGTGGCCCGATCACATGCGATTTGAGAACGCTAAGCAAGGGGAACTGACTTAATGGAGTTTGGACCAGTACTCCTCCCGTTGTGGCGCTTAGAAGTCAAGGCCCGCTTTTGCAGTAGCAAGACATTCGTAAATTCGTAATTAATGCATAGTATGGACTTAAATTCTGATTTTTTGTCAGCTAGCTTCCTAAGTCATCGCCAACATATAGGCCAACTTTCAAAAATTTTGGATAAGGTTTAGATCATAGTTTGCATTAGAACGGTCCGGCAACTGTTGTTGGGCAAAGCTGGCACACTTGCCCAAGTCAAACAAGGCCAGGACCTTGCAAAGCCTCCTCATTAGAGGGGAGAGAGAGTCCAACCCCCGAGGCGAGCCCCCAAAAAGCTTCCCCGAGGCAGCCTTTCCCCGGCAAAGACTCACTTGGGGCGACGCTAAAGACCACACTCCCGGATCTCGGTTCCTCGTGATCCCACCGTTGAATCCTTTGGTCAAGGAACCTGGTCCGAGAAGGTTCAAAAAAATCCAACATCCGTCCCCGAGAACATATCAAACCGCTAAGCGTCTGCGCGGCGGCGGTGTAGAAACCAAAGTGTTTTGTCATTCGGACATTAAGGAGGCTCAAATGGCGATTCGACTTCGCCACATCGTCCTAATGTCAAAATTACCCTAGGGACCAAGTTACACGGTCGGTTTGCAAAAGAAAGAAACACTTCCGCCCTACATTGCGGTATTCAAGACCCACCTCCTAAGCCAATTGACTACGAAAGTGTGTTGCACATGAGATACTTTGGCTTCTTCGAGAAGGGGTGGGCTTCGCCACAAAACTTAGTCCCTAGGGCAATGTCGACGCTCTCGAGTCCATTGGCGCGAGACAGATCACGCCCGGGAGGGGAAGTTGCCCGCCCGCCGCCGGGTGGCCTTCGGAGAGGACTTTTGGGGCAAGCCGCCCGGTGGTTTTAGGGTCCGTGCTCTGGCGTCAACACCCCCCTTCTACGTCAAGACACGGCGCAAGGTCCTAGTCAAATCTGACAAGGATAGAGCCTTCGAAATGTAAACCCTATGAGTTGCCAGGTTCTAGCAAGGTTTGCGTTTTGGGTGCCGAGTTTTGGTCTTTTGCACTTGGGACGTGACCGATCACATGCAGTTGAGAATGCGAAGCAAGGGGAACTGACGGAATGGAGTTTGGACCTGTACTCCTCCCGTTGTGGCAGTTAGAAGTCAAGGGCCGCTTTTGCAGTAGCAAGACATTCGTAAATTCGTAATTAATGCATAGTACGGACTTAAATTCTGATTTTTTGTCAGCTAGCTTCCTAAGTCATCGCCAACATACAGGCCAACTTTCAAAAATTTTGGATAAGGTTTAGATCAAATAGTTTGCATTAGAACGGTCCGGGCAGCCTGTTGTTGGGCAGCCGAAAGCTTTGGCACACTTGCCCAAGTCAAACAAGGCCGGGACCTTGCAAGGCCTCCCTCATTAGAGGGGAGAGTCCGAACCCCGTGAGGCGAGCCCCAAAAGCTTCCCCGAGGCAGCCTTTTCTGGCAAATAGCCCGCCGAGGGGCGACGCTAAAGACCATACTCCCTGATCTCGGTTCCCCAAGATCCCAACCGCTGAATCCTTTGTTCAAGGAACCTGGTCCGAAAGGTCCAAAAATCCAACATCCGTCAGGAGAACATATCCAACCGCTGGCCCTGCCCGGCGACATAAAGTAGAAACCAAAGTGTTTTGTCGTTCGGACATTGCGGAGGTTCAAATGGCGATTCGACTTCGCCACGCCGTCCGAAATGCCAAAATTACCCTAGGGACCAAGTTACACGGTCAGTTTTGCAAAAGAAAGAAACACTTACGCCTCTACATTGTAAAGATTCAAAGAACCACCTCCTAGGCCAATTGACTACGAAAGTGTGTTGCACATGAGATAGTTTGGCTTCTTCGAGAGGGGTGGGCTTCGCCACAAAACTTGGTCCATAGGGCAATGTCGACGCTATGAGTCCATTGGCGAGATGCATCACGGCCCGGAGAGGGAAGTTGCCCGTCCGTCCGCCGGCCTTCTGAGAGGACTTTTGGGGCAAGTTTGCTTCCGGGTGGTTTTAGGGTCCGTGGCTCGGCGCCAACACCCCCCCCACGCCAAGACACGGCGCCAAGGTCCTAGTCGACCGACAAGGATAGAGCCTCAAACGTAAACCCTATGAGATCCGTGTTCTAGCGTGGTTTGGCGTTTTGGGTGCCGAAGTTTTGGTCTTTTGCACTTGGGACGAGCCGATCACATGCAGTTGAGAACGCCGAAGCAAGGGGAACCGACGGAATGGAGTTTGGACTGTACTCCTCCCGCTGTGGCGCTTAGAAGTCAAGGCCCGCTTTTGCAAGTAGCAAGACATTCGTAAATTCGTAATTAATGCAAAGTATGGACTTAAATTCTGATTTTTGTCACTAGCTTCCTAAGTCATCGTCAACATACAGGGCCAACTTTCAAAAATTTTGGATAAGGTTTAGATCAAATAGTTTGCATTAGAACGGTCCTGGCGTGTTGTTGGGCAAACCGAAATGGCACACTTGCCCAAGTCAAACAAGGCCGACCTTGCAAGGCCTCCTCATTAGAGGGGAGAGTCCTAACCCCGTGAGGCGAGCCCCAAAAAGCTTCCCCGAGGCAGCCTTTCCCCGGCAAAGACACGGGGCGACGCTTAAAGACCACACTCCCGGATCTCTGGTTCCTCGATCCGACCGTTGAATCCTTTGTTCAAGGAACCTGGTCCGAAAGGTCCAAAAATCCAACATCCGTCCGAGAACATATCCAATCTGCTGAAGCGCCCCGCGGGCGACAAGTAGAAACCAAAGTGTTTTGTCATTCGACATTAAGGAGGTTCAAAATGGCGATTCGACTTCGCCACATCGTCCTAATGCCAAAATTACCCTAGGGACCAAGTTACACCTGGTCGGTTTTGCAAAACAAAGAAACACTTACGCCCTACATTGCAAAGATTCAAAGACCCACCTCCTAGGCCAATTGACTACGAGTGTGTGTTGCACATGAGATACTTTGGCGCTTCTTCGAAGGGTGGGCTTCGCCACAAAACTTAGTCCCTAGGGCCATGTCGACGCTCGAGTCCATTGGCGAGACAGATCACGCCTTCCAGAGGGGAAGGCCCGCCTCGCCGCCAGGGCCTTGGGGAGAGGACTTTGGGGCAAGCCGCCCGGGTGGTTTTAGGGTCCGTGCTCTGGCGTCAACACCCCCCCTACGCCAAGACACGGACGCAAGGTCCTAGTCAAATCTGACAAGGATAGAGCCTCCGAAACGTAAACCCTATGAGTTGCCAGGTTCTAGCAGGGTTTGCGTTTTGGGTGCCGAGTTTTGGTCTTTTGCACTTGGGATGTGACCGATCATATGCAGTTGAGAATGCGAAGCAAGGGGAACTGACGGAATGGAGTTTGGACCTGTACTCCTCCCGTTGTGGCAGTTAGAAGTCAAGGGCCGCTTTTGCAGTAGCAAGACATTCGTAAATTCGTAATTAATGCAGAGTACGGACTTAAATTCTGATTTTTTGTCAGCTAGCTTCCTAAGTCATCGCCAACATACAGGCCAACTTTCAAAAATTTTGGATAAGGTTTAGATCAAATAGTTTGCATTAGAACGGTCCGGGCAGCCTGTTGTTGGGCAGCCGAGCTGGCACACTTGCCCAAGTCAAACAAGGCCAGGACCTTGCAAAGCCTCCTCATTAGAGGGGAGAGAGAGTCCGAACCCCAGGAGGCGAGCCCCAAAAAGCTTCCCGAGGCACCTTTCCCGCAAAGACTCGGCTGGGGCGACGCTAAAAGACCACACTCCCGGATCTCGGTTCCCGTATCCGACCGTTGAATCCTTTGGTCAAGGAACCTGGTCCGAGAAGGTCCAAAAAAATCCAACATCCGTCCGGGAGAACATATCAAACCGCGAAGCGTCCTGCGGGCGACAGTGTAGAAACCAAAGTGTTTTGTCATTCGGACATTGCGGAGGCTCCGAAATGGCGATTCGACTTCGCCACATCGTCCGGAATGTCAAAATTACCCTAGGGACCAAGTTACACGGTCAGTTTTGCAAAAGAAAGAAACACTTCCGCCCTACATTGCAGTATTCAGCACCCACCTCCTAAGCCAATTGACTACGAGTGTGTTGCACATGAGATACTTTGGCGCTTCTTCGAGAAGGGGTGGGCTTCTGGCCACAAAACTTAGTCCCTAGGGCAATGTCGACGTTCTGAGTCCATTGGCAGAGACAGATCACAGTTCCGGAGAGGGGAAGTTGCCCGCCCGTCGCCAGGGCCTTCGGGAGAGGACTTTTGGGGCAAGCTGCTTCCGGGTGGTTTTTAGGGTCCGTGCTCTGGCGTCAACACCCCCTCTACGTCAAGACACGGCGCAAGGTCCTAGTCAAATCTGACAAGGATAGAGCCTTCGAAATGTAAACCCTATGAGTTGCCAGGTTCTAGCAAGGTTTGCGTTTTGGGTGCCGAGTTTTGGTCTTTTGCACTTGGGACGTGACCGATCACATGCAGTTGAGAATGCGAAGCAAGGGGAACTGACGGAATGGAGTTTGGACCTGTACTCCTCCCGTTGTGGCAGTTAGAAGTCAAGGGCCGCTTTTTGCAAGAGCAAGACATTCGTAAATTCGTAATTAATGCATAGTACGGACTTAAATTCTGATTTTTTGTCACCTAGCTTCCTAAGTCATCGCCAACATACAGCCAACTTTCAAAAATTTTGGATAAGGTTTAGATCAAATAGTTTGCATTAGAACGGTCCGGCAGCTGTTGTTGGGCAGCCGAAATGGGCACACTTGCCCAAGTCAAACAAGGCCAGGACCTTGCAAGGCCTCCTCATTAGAGGGGAGAGTCCAACCCCGGAGGCGAGCCCCAAAAAGCTTCCCGAGGCAGCCTTTCTCGCAGCGCCTCCGGAGGGGCGACGCTAAAGACCATACTCCCGATCTCTTGCCCCAAGATCCGACCGCTGAATCCTTTGTTCAAGGAACCTGGGTCCGAGAAGGTCCAAAAATCCAACATCCGGCCCGAGAAAAACATATCCAACCGCAAGCGCCCCCGCGGCGATGCTGTAGAAACCAAAGTGTTTTGTCGTCGGACATTGCGAGGTCTCAAATGGCGATTCGACTTCGCCACGCCGTCCGAAATGCCAAAATTACCCTAGGGACCAAGTTACACCTGGGCCAGTTTTGCAAAAGAAAGAAACACTTACGCCCACTACATTGTAAGATTCATTCAAGAACCACCTCCTAGGCCAATTGACTACGAGTGTGTTGCACATGAGATAGTTTTACGCTTCTTCGAGAAGGGGTGGGCTTCGCCACAAAACTTGGTCCATAGGGCAATGTCGACGCTATGAGTCCATTGGCGAGACAGATCACTGCCCGAGAGGGGAAGTTGCCCGTCCGCCGCCGGGGCCTTCGGAGAGGACTTTTGGGGCAAGCCGCTTCCGGTGGTTTTAGGGTCCGTGGCTCAAGGCCAACACCCCCTCGACGCCAAGACACGGCGCAAGGTCCTAGTCGAATCGACAAGGATAGAGCCTCCAAACGTAAACCCTATGAGATCCGTGTTCTAGCAGTGGTTTGGCGCTTTGGGTGCCGAAGTTTTGGTCTTTTGCACTTGGGACGTAGCCGATCACATGCGCTTGAGAACGCCAAGCAAGGGGAACCGACGGAATGGAGTTTGGACCTCATACTCCTCCCGCTGTGGGCGCTTAGAAGTCAAGGCCCGCTTTTGCAAGTAAAGACATTCGTAATTCGTAATTAATGCAAAGTATGGACTTAAATTCTGATTTTTGTCAGCTAGCTTCCTAAGTCATCGCCAACATACAGCCAACTTTCAAAAATTTTGGATAAGGTTTAGATCAAATAGTTTGCATTAGAACGGTCCGGGCAGCCTCGTTGTTGTTGGGCAGCCGAGCCGCACACTTGCCCAAGTCAAACAAGGCCGACCTTGCAAGGCCTCCTCATTAGAGGGGAGAGTCCGAACCCCGTGAGGCGAGCCCCAAAAGCTTCCCCGAGGCAGCCTTTCCGGCAAAGACTCACGGGGCGTGACGCTAAAGACCACACTCCCGATCTCGGCCCCGTGATCCGACCGCTGAATCCTTTGTTCAAGGAACCTGGTCCGAGAAGGTCCAAAAATCCAACATCCGTCCGGGAGAACATATCCAATCATGGCTGCCGCCCCAAGGGCGACAAGTAGAAACCAAAGTGTTTTGTCATTCGACATTGCGGAGGTTCGAAATGGCGATTCGACTTCGCCACACATCGTCCTAATGCCAAAATTACCCTAGGGACCAAGTTACACGGTCGGGTTTGCAAAACAAAGAAACACTTACGCCTACATTGCAAAGATTTCAAAGACCCACCTCCTAGGCCAATTGACTACGAGTGTGTTGCACATGAGATACTTTGGCGCTTCTTCGAGAAGGGGTGGGCTTCGCCCACAAAACTTAGTCCCTAGGGCCATGTCGACGCTCGAGTCCATTGGCGAGACAGATCACCTGCCCGAGAGGGGAAGTTGCCCGCCGGCCGCTGGGCCTTGGGAGAGGACTTTTGGGGCAAGCCGCTTCCGGTGGTTTTTAGGGTCCGTTAACAAAGCCAACACCCCCCTACGCCAAGACACGACGCAAGGTCCTAGTCAAATCGACAAGGATAGAGCCTCAAACGTAAACCCTATGAGTTGCCGTGTTCTAGCGTGGTTTGGCGCTTTGGGTGCCGAAGTTTTGGTCTTTTGCACTTGGGATGTGACCATCATATGCAGCTGAGAACGCGAAGCAAGGGGAACTGACGGAATGGAGTTTGGACCTGTACTCCTCCGCTGTGGCGCTTAGAAGTCAAGGGCCGCTTTTGCAAAGAGAGCAAGACATTCGTAAATTCGTAATTAATGCAGAGTACGGACTTAAATTTGATTTTTGTCAGCTAGCTTCCTAAGTCATCGCCAACATACAGCCAACTTTCAAAAATTTTGGATAAGGTTTAGATCAAATAGTTTGCATTAGAACGGTCCGGGCCCTTTGTTGTTGGGCAGCCGAAATGGCACACTTGCCCAAGTCAAACAAGGCCAGACCTTGCAAAGCCTCCTCATTAGAGGGGAGAGAGAGTCCGAACCCCGTGAGGCGAGCCCCAAAGCTTCCCGAGGCAGCTTTCCCGGCAAAGACTACCGGGGGCGACGCTAAAGACCACACTCCCGATCTCGGTTCCCGTGATCCCAATCAGCTGAATCCTTTGTTCAAGGAACCTGGTCCGAGAAGGTCCAAAAATCCAACATCCGGCCCCGGAGAACATATCCAACCGCCAAGCGCCCCGCGGGCGACAAGTAGAAACCAAAGTGTTTTGTCATTCGACATTATGAGGTTCCGAAATGGCGATTCGACTTCGCCACATCGTCCGGAATGCCAAAATTACCCTAGGGACCAAGTTACACGGGGTCAGGCTTTGCAAAAAGAAAGAAACACTTACGCTCTACATTGCAAAAAGATATTCAAAGACCCACCTCCTAGGCCAATTGACTAACGAGTGTGTTGCACATGAGATACTTTTATGCTTCTTCGAGAAGGGGTGGGCTTACGCCACAAAACTTAGTCCCTAGGGCAATGTCGACGCTCGAGTCCATTGGCAGAGATGATCACAGCTCCGGAGAGGGAAGTTGCCCGCCTGGCCGCCGTGGCCTTCGGGAGAGGACTTTTGGGGCAAGCCGCCCGGTGGTTTTTAGGGTCCGTGCTCAAGGCCAACACCCCCCCTACGCCAAGACACGGCGCAAGGTCCTAGTCAAATCGACAAGGATAGAGCCTTCAAATGTAAACCCTATGAGTTGCCGAGTTCTAGCAAGGTTTGCGTTTTGGGTGCCGAAGTTTTGGTCTTTTGCACTTGGGACGTGACCGATCACATGCAGTTGAGAATCGCCAAGCAAGGGGAACTGACGGAATGGAGTTTGGACCCAGACTCCCCCCGCGCTTAGAAGTCAAGGGCCGCTTTTGCGGTAGCAAGACATTCGTAGAATTAAGTAATTAATGCATAGTAATGGACTTAAATTTGATTTTTTGTCGCCTAGCTTCCTAAGTCATCGCCAACATACAGGCCAACTTTCAAAAATTTTGGATAAGGTTTAGATCAAATAGTTTGCATTAGAACGGTCCGGGCAGCCTGTTGTTGGGCAGCCGAGCTGGCACACTTGCCCAAGTCAAACAAGGCCGGACCTTGCAAGGCCTCCTCATTAGAGGGGAGAGTCCGAACCCCGTGAGGCGAGCCCCCCAAAGCTTCCCGAGGCAGCTTTTCCGGCGGCAAATCCCGCCGAGGGGGCGACGCTTAAAGACCATATTCCCGGATCTTTGCCCCGTGATCCGACCGCTGAATCTTTGTTCAAGGAACCCGGTCCGAGAAGGTCCAAAAAATCCAACATCCGGCCCCGAGAACATATCCAACCCAAGCGCCCCCCGCGGGCGACAGCAGTAGAAACCAAAGTGTTTTGTCGTTCGGACATTGCGGAGGCTCCGAAATGGCGATCCGACTTCGCCACATCGTCCGAAATGCCAAAATTACCCTAGGGACCAAGTTACACGGTCAGTTTTGCAAAAGAAAGAAACACTTACGCCCCTACATTGTAAAGATTCAAAGAACCACCTCCCAGGCCAATTGACTACGAAAGTGTGTTGCACATGAGATAGTTTGGCGCTTCTTCGAGAAGGGTGGGCTTCGGCCACAAAACTTGGTCCATAGGGCAATGTCGACGTTATGAGTCCATTGGCAAAGACGCATCACTTGCCCCGTGAGAGGGAAGTTGCCCGTCCGTCGCCGTGGCCTTCGAGAGGACTTTGGGGCAAGTTGCTTTCGGTGGTTTTAGGGTCCGTCCGCAAGCATCAACACCCCTCGACGCCAAGACACGCCGCAAGGTCCTAGTCCTACCGACAAGGATAGAGCTCCAAACGTAAAAACCCTATGAGATCCGTGTTCTAGTTCTGTGGTTTGGCGCTTTTGGGTGCCGAGTTTTGGTCTTTTGCACTTGGGACGTAGGCCATCACATGCAGCTTGAGAACGCTAAGCAAGGGGAACTGACGGAATGGAGTTTGACCTGTACTCCTCCCGCCAGGCGCTTAGAAGTCAAGGCCCGCTTTTGCAGAGCAAGACATTCGTGAATTCGTAATTAATGCAAAGTATGGACTTAAATTCTGATTTTTGTCACCTAGCTTCCTAAGTCATCGCCAACATACAGCCAACTTTCAAAATTTTGGATAAGGTTTAGATCAAATAGTTTGCATTAGAACGGTCCGGCAGCCTCATTGTTGGGCGTACCGAAATGGCACACTTGCCCAAGTCAAACAAGGCCAGACCTTGCAAGGCCTCCTCATTAGAGGGGAGAGTCCGAACCCCGTGAGGCGAGCCCCCCAAAAGCTTCCCCGAGGCAGCTCTTCCCGGCAAAGACTACGCGGGGCGACGCTAAAAGACCACACTCCCGATCTCTGCTCCCCGTGATCCGACCGCTGAATCCTTTGTTCAAGGAACCCGGTCCGAGAAGGTCCAAAAAATCCAACATCCGGCCCGAGAACATATCCAATCGCTGCCGCCCCGCGGCGACAAAGTAGAAACCAAAGTGTTTTGTCATTCTGACATTGCGAGGTTCAAATGGCGATCTCGACCGCCACATCGTCCGAATGCCAAAATTACCCTAGGGACCAAGTTACACGGCCAGTTTTGCAAAACAAAGAAACACTTACGCCCTACATTGCAAAGATTCAAAGACCCACCTCCTAGGGCCAATTGACTACGAGTGTGTTGCACATGAGATACTTTGGCGCTTCTTCGAGAAGGGGTGGGCTTCGCCACAAAACTTAGTCCCTAGGGCCATGTCGACGCTCGAGTCCATTGGCGAGACAGATCACGGTTCCCGAGAGAGGGAAGTTGCCCGCCGCCAGGGCCTTGGGAGAGGACTTTGGGGCAAGCCGCCCGGTGGTTTTAGGGTCCGCGGCTCAAGGCCAACACCCCTCTACGCCAAGACATGACGCAAGGTCCTAGTCAACCGACAAGGATAGAGCCCTCCAAACGCAAACCCTATGAGTTGCCAAAATGTTCTAGCAGTGGGTTTGGCGCTTTGGGTGCCGAAGTTTTGGTCTTTTGCACTTGGGATGTGACCGATCATATGCAGTTGAGAACGCTACAAGGGAACCGACGAATGGAGTTTGGACCTGTATCTCCCGCCAGGCGCTTAGAAGTCAAGGGTCAGCGCAAAGAAGACATTCGTAAATTGTAATTAATGCAAGAGTACGGACTTAAATTTGATTTTTGTCAGCTAGCTTCCTAAGTCATCGCCAACATACAGGCCAACTTTCAAAAATTTTGGATAAGGTTTAGATCAAATAGTTTGCATTAGAACGGTCCGGGCAGCCTGTTGTTGGGCAGCCGAGCCGGCACACTTGCCCAAGTCAAACAAGGCTAGGACCTTGCAAGGCCTCCTCATTAGAGGGGAGAGTCCGAACCCCAGGAGGCGAGCCCCAAAAAGCTTCCCGAGGCAGCCTTTTCCGGGCAAAAGACTACGCGGGGCGACGCTAAAGACCACACTCCCGATCTCGGCCCCCCGTGATCCGACCGCTGAATCCTTTGGTCAAGGAACCCGGGTCCGAGAAGGTCCAAAAATCCAACATCCGTCCGGAGAACATATCAAACCGCTGCCGCCCCGCGGGCGATATTGTAGAAACCAAAGTGTTTTGTCATTCGGACATTGCGAGGTTCAAATGGCGATCCGACTTCGGCCACATCGTCCTAATGCCAAAATTACCCTAGGGACCAAGTTACACCTACCGGGCTTTGCAAAAAGAAAGAAACACTTACGCCCCTACATTGCAAAGATTCAAAGACCCACCTCCTAAGCCAATTGACTACGAAAGTGTGTTGCACATGAGATACTTTGGCGCTTCTTCGAGAAGGGTGGGCTTCGCCACAAAACTTAGTCCCTAGGGCAATGTCGACGCTCGAGTCCATTGGCAGAGATGATCACGGTTCCGGAGAGGGGAAGCGTCTGCCGCGCTGGCCTTCGGAGAGGACTTTGGGGCAAGCTGCTTCCGGTGGTTTTTAGGGTCCGTGGCTCGGCCAACACCCCCTCTACGCCAAGACATCTGCCAGAAGGTCCTAGTCAAATGACAAGGATAGAGCCTTCAAATGTAAACCCTATGAGTTGCCGTGTTCTAGCAAGGTTTATGCTTTTGGGTGCCGAAGTTTTGGTCTTTTGCACTTGGGACGTGACCAATCACATGCAGCTTGAGAACGCCAAGCAAGGAACTGACGGAATGGAGTTTGACCTGTACTCCTCCCGTTGTGGCGCTTAGAAGTCAAGGGCCGCTTTGCGAGCAAGACATTCGTAAATCTGTAATTAATGCATAGTACGGACTTAAATTTGATTTTTGTCAGCTAGCTTCCTAAGTCATCGCCAACATACAGGCCAACTTTCAAAAATTTTGGATAAGGTTTAGATCAAATAGTTTGCATTAGAACGGTCCGGGCAGCTCGTTGTTGGGCAGCCGAAATGGGCACACTTGCTCAAGTCAAACAAGGCCAGGGACCTTGCAAGGCCTCCTCATTAGAGGGGAGAGTCCGAACCCCAGGAGGCGAGCCCCAAAAGCTTCCCGAGGCGCCCTTTCTCGGCAGCGCCCGGCGAGGGGCGTACGCTAAAGACCATACTTCCCGATCTTTCCCAGATCCGACCGCTGAATCCTTTGTTCAAGGAACCGGTCCGAGAAGGTCCAAAAATCCAACATCCGTCCGGAGAACATATCCAACCGCTAAGCGCCCCGCTGGGCGACATAAAAGAAAACCAGCGTGTTTGTCGTTCGGACATTGCGGAGGTTCGAATGGCGATTCGACTTCGCCACATCGTCCGAAATGCCAAATTACCCTAGGGACCAAGTTACACGGCCGGGGCTTTTGCAAAAGAAAGAAACACTTACGCCTCTACATTGCAAAAGATTCAAAGAACCACACCTCCTAGGCCAATTGACTACGAAAGTGTGTTGCACATGAGATAGTTTGGCGCTTCTTCGAGAAGGGTGGGCTTCCTCGCCACAAAACTTGGTCCATAGGGCAATGTCGACGCTATGGAGTCCATTGGCAAAGATGCATCACTTGCCCGAGAGGGGAAGCGCCTGGTCCGGCAGGCCGTGGCCTTCTGGAGAGGACTTTTGGGGCAAGCTGCCCGGGTGGTTTTTAGGGTCCGCGGCTTCGCCAACACCCCCCCGACGCCAAGACACGACGAAGGTCCTAGTCGAACTGACAAGGATAGAGCCTCAAACGAAACCCTATGAGATCCGTGTTCTAGCAGGGTTTGGCGCTTTGGGTGCCGAGTTTTGGTCTTTGCACTTGGGACGAGCCGATCACATGCAGTTGAGAACGCCAAGCAAGGGAACTGACTTTAATGGAGTTTGGACCTGTACTCCTCCCAGGCGCTTAGAAGTCAAGGCCCGCTTTTTGCAGTAGCAAGACATTCAGAATTCGTAATTAATGCAAAGTATGGACTTAAATTTGATTTTTGTCACCTAGCTTCCTAAGTCATCACAACATACAAAGCCAACTTTCAAAAATTTTGGATAAGGTTTAGATCAAATAGTTTGCATTAGAACGGGTCCGGCAGCCACAGTTGTTGGGCAGCCGAGCCGGGCACACTTGCCCCAAGTCAAACAAGGCCAGGACCTTGCAAGGCCTCCTCATTAGAGGGAGAGTCCAACCCCCAGGAGGCGAGCCCCAAAAGCTTCCCGAGGCAGCCTTTTCCCTCGCAAAGACTCACGGGGGCGACGCTAAAAGACCACACCCCCGATCTCGCTTCCCGTGATCCGACCGCTGAACTTTGTTCAAGGAACCTGGTCCGAGAAGGTCCAAAAATCCAACATCCGTCCGAGAACATATCCAACCGCTAAGCGCCCCGGGCGACAAAGTAGAAACCAAAGTGTTTTGTCGCTCTGACATTGCGGAGGTTCAAATGGCGATTCGACCGCCACATCGTCCGAATGCCAAAATTACCCTAGGGACCAAGTTACACTACGCCGGTTTTGCAAAAAGAAAGAAACACTTACGCCTCTACATTGCAAGATTCAAAGACCCACCTCCCAGGTCAATTGACTACGAAAAGGTACATGAGATACTTTGGCGCTTCGAGAAGGGGTGGGCTTCTGGCCACAAAACTTAGTCCCTAGGGCAATGTCGACGCTCCGAGTCCATTGGGCAGATGATCACGGTTCCGGGAGGGGAAGGTGCCCGCCCCACGCTGTGGCCTTGGGGAGAGGACTTTGGGGCAAGCTGCTTCCCGGTGGTTTTTAGGGTCCGCTTCCGCGCCAACACCCCCTCTACGCCAAGACACGGCGAAGGTCCTAGTCAACTGACAAGGATAGAGCCCCAAACGTAAACCCTATGAGTTGCCGTGTTCTAGCAGTGGTTTGCGCTTTGGGTGCTTTAGTTTGGTCTTTTGCACTTGGGACGTGACCGATCACATGCAAATTGAGAACGCCGAAGCAAGGGGAACCGACGGAATGGAGTTTGGACCAGTACTCCTGCCAGGCGCTTTGAAGTCAAGGGCCGCTTTTGCGAGAGAGAGAGTAAGACATTCAGAAATTCGTAATTAATGCATAATACGGACTTAAATTCTGATTTTTGTCACTAGCTTCCTAAGTCATCGCCAACATACAGCCAACTTTCAAAAATTTTGGATATGGTTTAGATCAAATAGTTTGCATTAGAACCCATCCCGGTACTCTCGCTGTTGCTGGTTTAGCCGCACACTTGCCTCAAGTCAAACAAGGCTAGGACCTTGCAAGGCCTCCTCATTAGAGGGAGAGTCCGAACCCCGTGAGGCGAGCCCCAAAAGCTTCCCGAGGCAGCCTTTCCTTCAGCGCCCACCGGGGGGCGACGCTAAAGACCACACTCCCGGATTCTCGGTTCCCGTGATCCGACCGCTGGAACTTTGGTCAAGGAACCCGGTCCGAGAAGGTCCAAAAATCCAACATCCGTCCGGGAGAACATATCCAAATCACGAAGCGCCCCCGCGGCTTAGACAAAGGTAGAAACCAAAGTGTTTTGTCATCTTGACATTGCGAGGTTCAAATGGCCAGTCTGACTTCGCCACATCGTCCTGAATGTCAAAAATTAATCACAACTGCTGGCGCTCACGCTTTGCAAAAGAAAGAAACACTCGCCCCTACATTGGTAAGATTCAAGACTCCACCTCCCAAGCCAATTGACTACGAAAAGGTACATGAGATACTTTGGGCGCTCTTCGAGAAGGGGTGGGCTTCCGCCACAAAACTTAGTCCCTAGGGCAATGTCGACGCTCGAGTCCATTGGCATGCATCACGCTCCCGAGAGGGGAAGTTGCCTGCCTGGCCGCTGTGGCCTTCTGGAGAGGACTTTGGGGCAAGCTGCCTCGGTGGTTTTAGGGTCCGTGGCTCCGCGCCAACACCCCTTCTGTCAAGACACTACAAGGTCCCAGTCAACCGACAAGGATAGAGCCTTCAAATGTAAACCCTATGAGTTGCCGTGTTCTAGCAAGGCATCAAAGTGCTTTGGGTGCCGAAGTTTTGGTCTTTGCACTTGGGACGTGACCGATCATACGCTTGAGAATGCTACAAGGGGAACTGACTTTGAATGAGTCAACTTGATCTCCTGCTAGCATAGAAGTCAAGGGCCGCTTTGCAGAAGACATTCAGAATCAGAATTAATGCATAAGACGGACTTAAATTGATTTTTTTGGTCACTAGCTTCCCAAGTCACAATACAGCTAACTTTCAAAAAATTTTGACAAGGTTTAGATCAAATAGTTTGCATTAGAACGAACCGGGCACTGCTGTTGGGCAAATTGAGTCAGTACACTTGCCCAAGTCAAACAAGGCTGTGGACCTTGCAAGGCCTCCCTCATTAGAGGTGTGGGAGAGTCCGAACTCCTGTGGAGGCGAGCCTCAAAAGCTTCCCGAGGCAAATTTTTTCTCAGCGCTCACGAAAGTGACGCTTGAAGACCATACTCCCGTGATCTTGCCCAGATCCGACCGCTGAATCCTTCTTTCTTTGCTCAAGGAACTCGGTCCGAGAAGGTCCAAAAAATCCAACATCCGGCCCCGGGAGAACATATTCAACTGCCCGGGCGGTAGAAAACCAAAGTGTTTTGTCGTTTCTGGACATTGCGAGGCTCCGAATGGCGAAAATGTTAAAATTACCCTAGGGACCAGTTGACTCTGGCCATGGTAAAAGAAAGAAACACTTACGCCCCACATTAGCAAAGAGATTCAAAGAACCACCTCCCAGGCCAATTGACTACGCAGTGTGTTGTACATGGAGATAGTTTTACGCTCTTCGAGAGGGGTGGGCTCGCTACAAAATCTGGTCATCCATAGGGCAATGTCGACGCGAGGAGTCCATCAAGACAGACCACTTGCCCAGAGGGGAAGTTGCCCGTCCGCCGCCGTGGCCTTCGGAGAGGACTCCTTTGGGGGCAAGCTGCTTCCTCGGTGGTTTTTAGGGTCTGTGGCTTCAAGGCCAACACCCCCTCGACGCCAAGACACGCCAAGAAGGTCCTAGCTCTAATCTGGACAAGGATAGAGCTCTCAAACGTAAAACCCTATGAGATCCGGTGTTCTGAAGGTGGCTTGGCGCTTTGGGGGTGCCTCAGTTTCAGTCTTTGCACTTGGGACGGGTTTTATCACATGCATTGAGAATCACAAGCAAGGAAACTGACGCATGAGTTTGACCAGACTCCTCCTGCTGTAAGGCTAGAAGTCAAGGCCCGCTATGTGAGTGCAAGACATTCGTGAATTGTAATTAATGCAAAAGTATGGACTTAAATTTCGATTTTTGTCACTAGCTTCCAAGTCATCACAACATATGTGCCAACTTTCAAAAATTTTGGATAAGGTTTAGATCAAATTGTTTGCATTAGAACTGGCCCGGGCAAATTGTCAAGGCCCGAGTCAAGTACACTTGCCCAAGTCAAACAAGGCCAGACCTTGCAAGGCCTCCCTCATTAGAGGGGAGAGTCCCAACCCCTGTGAGGCGCAGCCCCAAAGCTTCCCCGAGGCAAATTTCGGGCAAAGACTCACGGGCGATGAAGACCACACTCCTGATCTTGCCCCTGTGATCCGACTGCTGAATCCTTTGTTCAAGGAACTCGTCCGAGAAGGTCCAAAATCAACATCCCACCGGGAGAACATATCCAATCACAAGGCCCCTATGTAAGCATAAAGCAGAAACCAAAGTGTTTTGTCATTCTGATATCATGGAGGTTCAAATGGCGAATTCCACCCGCCACACGCCCCGAATGCTAAATTACCCTAGGGACCAAGTTATACTACCGGGCCGGTGTACCAAAAGAAATACTACTTACACGGTAGAGATTCAGCACCACCTCCCAGCAATTGATCACGAGTGTGTTGCATGAGAGCATTTGCTTTCAGAAAGGTGGGTTTCCTCGCCACAAACTTAGTCCCTAGGGCCATGTCGACGCCCCAGTCCATTGGCATATCACGGCCCGAGAGGGAAGTTGCCCGCCTGCCGCTGTGGCCTTGGGAGAGGACTTTGGGGCAAGCTGCCTGGTGGTTTTAGGTCCGGTTCGCGCCAACACCCCCCACGCCAAGACACGACGCGGTTATCCCAGCCAACCGACAAGGATAGAGTCTGTAAACGTAAAACCCATGGAGCTGCCGTGTTCTAGCGGTAGTCGGCGCCATGAACAGCCCTTGCACTTGGGATGACCCGATCATATGCAAGTGAGAATGCGAAGCAAGGGGAACCTGACTTGAACAGTTTGGGACCTGTACCTCCCACAGTGCTTAGGAAGTCAAGGGCCGCTTAAGAGTGGGACATTCAGAATTGTGAATAATGCAAGTAGTAATGGACTTAAATTCTCGATTTTTGTCACCAGCTTCAAGTCATCGCAACATACGTGCCAACTTTCAAAAATTTTGGATAAGGTTTAGATCAAATAGTTTGCATTGGGGAACTCATTCCCAGCCTGTTGTTACACCAGCCGGCACACTTTGCTCAAGTCAAACAAGGCCGGACCTTGCAAGGGCCTCTCATTAGGAGGGAGAGAGTCCTGAACTCAGAGGTTCCCAGTGCCCCCGAGGCGCCTTTTCCCGGGCAAAGACTACTGGGGGCGGCGAAGATCAGACCTGATCTCTATTTCCCCAGATCCAATCGCTGAACTTTTGGTCAAGGAACCCGGTCCGAGAAGGTCCAAAAAATCCAACATCCGTTCCGAGGGATGATTAAACTGGCCCTCATGCTTAAAGGTAGAAACCAAAGTGTTTTTGTCATCTCTTGACATCATGAGGCCCAAATGGCGATTCACCCGCCATCGTCCTACGTCAGCCTCACTTCTAGGGACCAAGTTACACTACTACTTTGGTAAAGAGAGCAAACACTTCCTACTTCCTTACATCATAGATTCAAAGACCCACCCTAAGCCAATTGACTACGAGTGTTGCACATGCGAGATACTTTTGGCGCTTCTTCGAGAAGGTGGGCTTCGCCACAAATCCTAGTCCAGGCAATGCTCTCACGCCCGAGTCCATTGGCAGAGACATCACAGGCCCGGGAGAGGGGAGGCTCACGCGCCAGGCCTCTGGGAGAGGACCTGTGTGTCGCTTCCCGGTGGTTTTAGGGTCCGTGGTTCGCCAACACCGCCAAGACACGCCAAGGCGTCCTAGTCAACCGACAAGAGGATGTAAACCTGCGAGCTGCCGTGTTCTAGCAAGGTTTCCGCGCTTGGGGTGCCGAAGTTTGGTCTTTTGCACTTGGGACGTGACCGATCACATGCGCTTGAGAATGCAAGTAAGGAACTGGATTAATGGAGTTTGGACCAGATTCTCCCGCTGTGGCAAGCTAGAAGTCAAGGGCCGCTTTTGGCAAGAAGGCAGACATTCAGAATTGCACTAATTTTACGCCAAATTCAGATTTCAATACCTTCCCGCAACATACAAAGCAACTTTCAAAAATTTGATATGTTTAACAAATAGTCAGATTAACGGTCCGGCACTGCTGTCGGGCGCCCGAGCCGCACACTTGCTCAAGTCAAACAAGGCCAGACCTTGCAAGGCCTCCCTAACAGGAGAGTCCGAACCCTGTGAGGCGAGCCCCAAAGCTTCCCGAGGCAGCCTTTTCCTCGGCAAATATTCACTGAAGTGACGAAGACCAGACTTATCTCGCCCAGATCTCCATGAACTTTCTTGTCAAGAACTGGTCCTAGAAGGTCCAAAAAAACCATCCACCCGGAAAATGATCCACCATGCCCAGCACTGCGATATCCAACAAGGACCCATCAAAATACCCAGGAACTGCCAAAGAACACCACTTACATTGTAAGATTCAAGAACCACCTCCTAGGTACACGACCAATGGCGGTTGCATATGAGATAGCTCGCGCTTCGAGAAGGGGTGGCTTCGCCACAAACTTGGTCCAGGCACGTCACGAGGAGTCCACGCAGGCAGACACCACTGGCTCCGAGAGGGAAGTTGCCCGTCCGTCACCGTGGCCCTCTGAGAGGACCCGGGGCAAGTCGCTTCCGGTGGTTTTAGGTCCGCTCGCCACCACCCCTCGACGCCAAGACACGCGTCCTATCGACCGACAAGGATAGATATCTGCAAACCGGCGAGATCCAAAAACGGCGGCAGTCAGTGCCAGCTGTGCTTGGCCCTTGCAGACTTGGGACTGAGCCATCATATGTCGAGAATGGAACTGATGGAGTTCGAACTGCAAAGGCATGAAAGTCAAGGGCCCGCCAGAGCAAGACATTCAGAATTGCAGAATTAATGCAAAGTATGGACTTAAATTGATTGTCACTAGCTTCCTAAGTCATCACAACACAGCCAACTTTCAAAAAATTTTGATATGCTTAGATCAACATTGCATTGGGACCTGGCCCGGGGCACTGTCAAGGCACCAGCCGCACACTGGCTCAAGCCAAACAAGGCTGTGGACCTTGCAAGGCCTCCTCATATTAGAGGGGAGAGTCCAACTCCCTGTGGAGGTACAGCCCAAAGCTTCCCCGAGGCAAATTTTCCTGCAAAGATCACGGGGAAGGACATGAAGACTATTAATTCCCATCTCTTGCCCCTATCCGGATCATGGAATCCTTTGTTCGGTGAACCGTAACCGAGAAGGTCCAAAAAATCCAACATCCGTCTCGGAGAAACATATCCAATCACAAGCGGCGACATAGAAACCAAAGTATGGTCATTCTGGACATCATGAGTCTGCTAAATGGCGATTCGACCGCCACATCGTCCTAATGCCAAATTACCCGACCGTTACACCTGGCCAGCTTTAAAAGAAACACTTCACGCCTCACATTGCAGATTCAAGACCCACCTCCTAGGCCAATTGACTACGAGTGTGTTGCACATGAGATACTTTGGCGCTTCTTCGAGAAGGTGGGCCGCCACAAAACTCAGTCCCTAGGCTGCTCGACGCCTGAGTCCATTGGCAGATGCATCACTGCCCGAGAGGGAAGCTGCCCGCCTCAGCCTGTGGCCTCAGGAGAGGACTTTGGGGCAAAGCCGCTTCCGTGGTTTTAGGGTCCGTGCTCGCGCCAACACCCCACGCCAAGACACTTCCACGCAAGGTCCTAGTCAACCGATATGATAGAGTCTCAAACGTAAACCCTATGAGCGTCGTGTTCTAGCAGTGGTTTGCGCTGGGCGCCGAGTTTGCGACTTGGGATGTGACCATCATGGCCGAGAACGCGGCCAAGGAACTGGACGAATGGAGCTGGACCCCGTGATTCTGCCAGGCGCTTAGAAGTCATACGCTTTTGCAAGAGCAAGACATCTGTGGAATTGTACTCAATGCGTAGTACTTGACTAAATTTGATTTTTTTTGTCACTAGCTTCCAAGTCATCGGCCAACATACGTGCCAACTTTCAAAAAATTTTGATAAGGTTTAGACTAAATAGTTTGCATTAGAACGGTCCGGCAAATGCTGTTGGGTGTTTGAGCCGGCAACACTTTGCCTAAGTCAAACAAGGCTGTGGACTTGCAAGCCTCCCATTAGAGGGAGAGAGAGTCCGAACCCCGTGAGGCGAGCCCTAAAGCTTCCCAGGCAAACCTTTCCGGCAAGACTACCGGGGCGACGCTAAAGACCACACTCCCGATCTCGGCCCCTGTGATCCGACCGCTGAATCCTTTGGTCAAGGAACCCGTCCGAGAAGGTCCAAAATCCAAACATCCGTCCGGAGAACATATCAAACTGCCAAGCGCCCCATGGCGATGCTGTAGAAACCAAGTGTTGTCATTCTGACATTAAGTGAGGTTCAAATGGCGATCTGACCGCCATCGTCCGGAATGTCAAAATGACTTAGGACCAAGTTACACGGTCAGTTTTAAAAAAGAAAAAGCTCTCGCCCCGACATTGCAGTATTCAGCACCCACCTCCGGGTTGTTCGATCACGAGTGTGTTGCACATGATACTTTTGGCGCTTTTTCGAGAAGGGTGGGCTTCGCCACAAAACTTTGTCCCTAGGCAATGTCGACGCTCGAGTCCATTACAGAGATGCATCATGGGGCCCGGGAGAGGGGAAGCTCACTGGCTGTGGCCTTCGGAGAGGACTTTGGGGCAAGTCGCTTCCGTGGTTTTTAGGGTCCGTGGCTCCGCGCCAACACCTCTGTCAAGACACGCAAGGTCCCAATAACCGATGCGATAGAGCCTTCAAATGTAAACCCAAGGAGTTGCTGTGTTCTAGCAAGGTTTGCGCTGGGTGCCGTAGTTTTGGTCTGTGACTCTGGGACGTGACCGATCACATGCAGCCTGAGAATGCGGGCCAAGGAACTGGACGGATGAGTTTGGACCAGACTCTGCCAGGTGCTTAGAAGTTGGCAACATGGTGGGGCAAGACATCTCAGAATCAGAATTGTTTTACAGTACCTGGGATCAATCACTTTGTCACTAGCTTCCAAGTCATCGCCTGCAACATACGTGCCAATCTCAAAAATTTTGATGCTTAGATCAAATAGTTTGCATTAGAACGGGTCCGGGCACCGCTGTTGGGCACCAGCCGGGCACACTTGCTCCAAGTCAACAAGGCTGTGACCTTGCAAGGCCTCCTCATTAGAGGGGAGAGTCCGAACCCTGTGGAGGCGAGAAAGCCCCAAAAGCTTCCCGAGGCGCCTTCAAAAGGCCCTACCGAGGGGCGACGCTAAAGACTATATCCTTGCCCAAAAGATCCAATTTGAATCCTTTTGTTCAAGGAACCTGGTCCATATCCAAAATCCAACATCCGGCCCCGGAGGTCATATCCAACCGCGAAGGCCCCGGGCGGCGATAAAGGTAGAAACTTAAGCAATACGTAACTGGAAACGAAGTACAACAA